>CM053792.1:4122500-5322500 GCA_028749045.1 Cupressus sempervirens
TCAATGACAACACCTACGAAAATAATTAAAGTAAAAATGGGTCCGAGATATACTAAATCAATTGAAACCACAAATACAAATATTATTAACTTGGGACCCATGTTAATTAATTAAAGTAACTAATTAAAGGTCCTTTTGTTATATTATTTAAATTCTGAGACCAATTAATTAATTAATTAATTAAATTAAATTATTACATTAAAATTTGGGGACATGACAAAAAATCCTCACTTTCATCTCTTGCACTAATATTGACTCCTCAATGCAACTCCTCTTGTAGTGCTTGTATTTATCTCTAGAGGGCTCTAAGACCCTCTTTTATTGAACCGACAATTCTTCCACAACATTTCCTTTGTGGATACATTTTTGCATTTATTTCTCATACCTACAATCATACACCTAGTGCAAATTTTCTCACGACTTGATGAAAGGTACTCCCCCTTACAATTCCAAACACACACAATATAATGGGGAAACAAACAGAAAATTACAAGAATGAAACAATTGCAAGGACAAAGATGATTGCTTTCTTTTATCTTCAATGAAATAACATTGGAAAATTTAAAAAATAACATGTTACAACCACATGGACATTTTCATTGCAATAATCTATAAGACAAAGCCACCATATACATGATCATAACTGACCATGGTAACCCCTACTTGTCTTCTTTACATTGGAAATTTTGATCACCTTATAAGGTCCTAAAAATTGTAACCCTTTTTTTGAGTCTAACCACCTTCATATTAATTTTTTCTACATTGGAATATGTTGACAATATGCCTCAATTGAGTTTTGACACCCATTGAAGTGTTTGATATTTCTTCTCCGAAAGTAGCACGAATTTCAAAGGGCATATCTTGTGAACGATATATCTAATTTTCTATTATAAACACTTTTTAGAGACCTCTCTTAGTGCTCTAGAAATTGAATGGTGAAACACCATATTGATTAAGTTTTGACTCCTTTTTAGAGTCTATAGGGCCTTCAAAATTGAGTTCAAAGTTTTTGTACTACCCCACCAAAATACAAGATTCAATATCTTCAAGGCTAAACTTGATCTTTCTATGAATATTTTTCATCATGCTTATATACCCAAAATGAACCTTTAGGGAAGCAATTGGAACAATCCACGGTCAAATGAAAGACTTATTGTAAACAATAAACTTGCCAAAAATGAGATCCCTGTCCAAAATAACCCTTATTGAAAAATTAGACAATTTATGTTTTTGGGGCAATGCAAGATCATTCTCACACCTTGGATGTTGTTATATTAATTGCATTTCATTTGCATATTATACATGAGTACATAACATGACCTAGTAGCATGGACATGTCTTGCATTATAAGTTTAAGTTCATTCTTCTAAGTTTCTCTTAAGGGGTGGGTGTTGATGTAATCAATTAATTCTACTTACATTTTACTTTGTCTCACTTTGGATAATGCATTACCCAGTAGTATGTGATTGAGACACATAAGATTTTTCACCTTTATTTGCACATGGTATAGGAGAAACTCCACTCTAAGTGGTGATGGTTTTTTTTTCATCACATTTAGATGTTAGAGAAACTCCACTTTAAGTGGTGATGGGTTTTATCACATTTCACTTTATGTATGAGATCCACCTTTAGTTCCATCCTCCATACATGTTACATATTTCATTGCATAAGGTAGAATAAACGATCTTAGTTGGAGAAGTGATTCCATCTTTGTATGCGTGATAACTTATCTTCTCATTAGTCTCTAACTGCCTTGGTTATATAAGTAAGTTCAATAGGTACATTTTAATAATGTCTATTAGCAATAATATCATTCTTGCATTTTGGTGCAATTGACTTGCAACTATCTTGGTCTTTCATTTGATTGTGGGATGTAGTAGAGTCACCTAAAACTCTAACAAATTGTATGATCCATATATAATTTCATTTTTATGTATTGAAACTAGAATAGGTTTCAATACATTTCCTAATAATAATAACATTATTTACTAAAATTTAATATGAAATTATTATAGGTAATTGATTTTGAACATAAATGATAACAATTACGTTATGAAATTTTAAATTGTACAATTATTTTAATCATTCAACATTACTTTTAATATTTATTACAAAAACAACTATAACCAAAATGTTATAAATCTTAACCTTTGATTATGTTTGGTTATTTATTAGATACATTGCAATAAAATCATTTATTTTAATTAAACTTTAAAGGTCATCAAATGAAATGATTCTTTTTAATGATGCATATGTGATCTAGGAATGAAAACAACACAACAAATCTAAAGTAATCAACCACAAACCTCAACAATAACTATTAAAATAATTGATGTTTTTTCTTCTCTCATAAGTTTTGACCAATTAATATGCCACCTTTACTATTTGGTCCTCCTCACACATATTAATATTATTCACATGTGAAATTTGACCAAATAATCATGATCTTTACTAATTAATCTTCTCTCATGAACCATCTATGTTATTCATTCCTTGTCACATTTAATAGAATTCTTCTGTTGTGAATTTTGACCAAATAATCTACCATCTTTACTATTCATCTTCTTTAAGACATCTGATCAATGAAGTTGCCATCTTTACTATTCATTACTAGTTACCCTTCTCTAGTGATTTCTGACCAAATAATCTATGATCTATCCTTACTAATTTTGACCAATTAGTCTGCCATCCTTATTATTCTTCCTCCTCGCATAGTAGAAGATTCTTCAATTATGAATTTTGACCAAATATTCTACTATCTTTACTTGAAAGAGAGGTCACAAGTTAGACTCCCAATGGGGTAGGGAATGTACGCCTTGTTTACTTGAAAGAGAGGTCACAAGGTAGTCTCATATCATTGTCACCATATGTCAACCTAAAACTATGACTGATATCATCAACTCTAAAAGACACTTAACTTTTTTACTATTTATCTTCTCTTATAATTTTTGACCAACTAGTCTACCATCTTTCTATTTATTAGTCCTCACACAAAATAAGATTCTTCTCTTAACTACCATCTTTATTGTTTACCCTCTTATAATTTTTGACCAATTACTCTACCATCTTTACTACTCATTATGTGGCACAAGATAGCATCTTTACTACCCATCTTCTCTCTCACCAATTAATATGTTTTGATTAAGTAAAAAAAGGTTTTGAAAGGACCCGAAACCTTGTACAAAGAGAAAAGAAAGATATAGCAATAAAAGATCTTAAAACAACTGTGGAACACCATACAACAAACTAGAGGAACTCACCAGAGTTCCCATCAAGAGGGCAAAAAACCAACCCAACTAAACACAACAAAGGACCAACAAGATTGTTTTGGCCCAATCTTATGAGAACGTAAAGACATTAATGGTTTGGAGGATTTGACTTTTTTTCCTTTAACTAATGTCCATCCGTCCTCCTCCTTTTCAACAACTATCTACCAATCTAGAGAACCCACTAAAGGGTAGACAACAACAATATCCATAGAAGGGAAAGGTGTAGTATCACAACTAACCCCCAAACCCTCCCAGGAGAAACATGGGCATCAATACCCACAACAATAGGAGATAAGACAATTCAACTAGCTCTAGCATCAATGTTCTAGACAGAGACACCAATAATAGAAGGGGCAACCTTAACATTCTGAACCAAAGCCACCTTAGAGACACCATCTGTAGCATCCAAGACAATAACAATAACAACTACCAAAGAATGATCAATTTGAGGTGAGCACTTCGTCACAACCCTTTCCTTGGAAACTTTTCGGACCGTATAATGATGGTTTGAAATCCCCAACCACCAAGAAAGTGATTTCTTCAATCTAACTTTATCAGAGGAATACCGCACAACGAGATGACTAGTCTTATGACATTTCCTCCATATGAATGAAATACCCTCATAATCAAGATTCTGAAACAAAGAACCAATTAATATGTTAACCTTACTACTCATTCCAAATAATCTACCATGTTTACTCTTTTCCTCCATAGATTGGGTAGCCATGCAATAATAGAATATGAAGATTAGTCATTTGAGACAATTGAATTCTTTTGTTGTGATCGATGATGACATAAGATTAAAATAAAATGAAAGCTATCCGATACTAACGGTTGTGAGCCTCCCCATCCGAGTCCTAGTCCCTCTCCAAGTTTGCTGGGATACATTATGTCATTATCCATTTAAATGAATCCCATCCCCTAGCGAGTCCCACTTCCTTCAGTCTATCTCACTCCTAAAATGAAAACAAAATTTTATCGATTTCCCAACATGAAAAAATTATCTATTTCAGAAGTTTATTTTATCCATTTCCTTCTCCACAGACATGGCGGGGGCCCTTGCAGAGGTGACACATTTAAGGAAGAATAATAAATACTACGACTGGTAATTCAGCTGTGTGGCAGCGCGCGCACAGTTGAACAAGATGCTTAATTGCACGACACCTGTCTCTTGCTTGTGCCAGTAATATAAGCAGAGGGCCCAGCTCGTATTCCTCCTGTCTTCTCCTCCACGCGAAATGCCTGAATCTGCACTTGTGTGAGAGTTACCTGGGATGGCTTCACTCTGCACGCTGGATTGGAGGCTGGCTGGCACTTGTCATGCCAGACGAACAAGAGCTTCAGTCGCTTCTAACTTCACTCCCAGATGCCGATGGCAGCAGCATTTGGCTAGAGACTGCAGGTGTCGGTCATCCATGGCAGAAGAGGGCCCTAAATTCGAGGCAAGCGAAGCTCCTCCCTCCAGGCAAGTGCCACTGCCATCTCATTTTTCATCATCATTCAATCTGCTTGCAATCTGCCCCGGACTATAATTAGGGTTTAGCTGCCTTCTGTTGAGATCTGATTTTATAAATTCGCAGGCCAAACTTCAATATAGCGCATTGATATAATTGTAAATCTCAATTAATTACTACCTTTAGTTGTCGAGCGAGAAGATGGCTACTGTTATTTCCTTATTTGCAAAGGCAGGGGAATTGGTAATGTAAATTAACCATACAAGCTCAGGTACAGCGTGATCAAATCGACCTCGCTGCCGCTATTTCGCTTTCTGTTCACTTCGAACTTCCACGAGAATACAGTTTTGGCTTTGTGATCAGATATGCTGTTATGATCTCGTACAGGATAATAGAATTGTTTCATTGAACTGAAATACCGGCTAAACAATTGTCTTCGTGGAATTCAGTTTGCAAATTTCTCAAAAAATTATACTTTTCTGACAATCGAAGGTAGTGTAGTCCATCGCCATATCTGTCAATTGTAGCTAGACTGGACGATGCAGAACAGATCACCAAAATTGATTGAATTTCGGAAAAACCTCGCCAAAATATTTCAACACAGAAATGAGGACTTCTTATTTTCTGGTTTTCCATTCTCGTACTATTGAGGCAGTGCTACATATTTAAAAAGATGGGCATCTACGGAGTCTTCGTTCACTCTCCTGATTCACCTAACTTAATTTTTGACAACTGATCAGCAATAACGTGGGTTTCCCTACCCAAACAATGATGGTAAATGTGAATTCTTGCTATAGTAAAAACCTTCGACTTACTTTACTTTGGATGATGAGCTTGTTTCCCAAGTACATTAGGGCTTGTAGATTGACCTAGAAGGTGAACATTCTTGCCAACAAGTAGTGCTTGAACTTTCACACCGAATAGACCATTCCAAGTGCTTCTCTATCTGATACTATAATTCTTTTCCGCCTTCAATAACAGCCACTTGGTGTAGAAGATTGGACGGTCCAATCCTTGGGGTCCCATTTGTGCGGCTATTGCTTTGATTGCATAGTTAAATGCGTCTATATGTACTTGGAACTCCTTGCTCCAGTTTGGGAATGAAAGTATTAGCAAGCTTATGGAATGTACCTTCAATTCATTAAATGGCTTCTCTTGGTCCCCGACTCATGGGAATGGTTACCCCTACCTTATTAGTACATTCAATTGGTAAGATACTTGAGAAATGTTTTTGTTGAATCTCCTATAATAGCTATCATGACCTAGGAATGATTTCACTCCTGTTATGTTCGAGGGGCTTCTATTTGTATGATCACTCTCCTCTTGTTGGGCCGATCTTTACAAACTATTTGTTCCTATAGTTTGCCCTATGGTGCCATTAACTAGCACTTCTTGAATTTTAATTCTAATGTTATTGCTCTCCATCGTTCTATACATTCCTTGAGCATTTTCAAATGAGACATTTGATCATTATAGATTGTCTAGTCATTCAGGATTGCTCTGAAATCTTCTACAGACTTTAATGAATCCCCGTTGGCTCACTTCAAAACTATGCCGAAGAATTTGTTTTTGTAATGTCCCCATTTTTAGCTGGTTTCTGTAGCTGGCTTGGTCAATTTATCATCGTGACTCTTGTGAGATGACAGTGGGATTTGAGGGTCTCAGCTTTGGGGTATAGGCTTTCTAGCTGGTGAGCTTTGGCTTAGTTTTGATGAACTTACTATTTATAGTAAGTCAATAGTTGGTTTTGATGAGCTCAGTTGAGTTAGAGGAGTTGAGTGATGCTCTCATTTTTTATTTTGGGCTTCTAGTTTGGGCTTCGAGAATCTTGGAGGGAGCGTCTATTTATAGTAAGTAACCCCGTCCAATAATAGAATATGAAGATTAGTCATTTGAAACTATTAAATCTTTTTGTTGTGATCGATGAGGACATAAGGATTAAAATGAAACCTATCTTTACGGTTTTGATCCTCCCCATCCTAGTCCTAGTCCCTCTCCAAGTTTGTTGGGTACATCATGTTATTATCCATTTAAGTAAACCCCATCCTCTAGCCAAGCTCACTCTCTCCCCTTATTCCTTTTGTCTACCTCGCTTCTAAAATGAAAACAAAATTCTATCCATTTACTCTTCCCCCTCAATCCTTTTGTCTATGTCGCTTCTAAAATGAAAACAAAATTCTATCCATGAAAAAATTATCCATTTAATAATATTATTTCATCCATTTCAGTTTCCACAGATGTGATGGGGGCCCTGGAGAGGTGACACAACATTGGAAAAATAAGAAATACTATGACTAGTAATTTTGCTGTGTGGCAATGCACACACAGTTGAACAAGATGCTTAATTGTAGGACACCTGTCTCTTGCTTGTACCGGTAACATAAGCAGAGGGCTCCACTCGTATTCCTCCTCTACTCTCTCCTCCAAGCGAAATGCCTGAATCTACACTTGTGTGAGAATTACCTAGGATGGCTTCACTCTGCATGCTGGATTGAAGCCTGATTGCACTTGCCATGCCTCCTACACATCCACCAAGCATCATAGATTAACTAGAGCTTTCTTCGCTTCTAACTTCACCCCCAGATGCCAATGGCAGCAACATTTGACTAGACATGGCCGGTGTCAGTTGTCCATGGCAGAAGAGGGGCTTAAATTCGAAGCAAGCGAAGCTCCTCTCTCCAGGCAACTGCCACTGCCATCTCATTTCTCATCATCATTCAATCTGCTTGCAATCTGTATCGGACTGTAATTAGGGTTAAGCTACCTTCTGTTGAGATCTGATTTTATAAATTCGCAGGCCAAACTTCAATACAGCACAATGATATAATTGTGAATCTCCATCAATTGTACCTTTAGTTGTCGAGCGGGAAGATGACTACTGTTATCAACTTATTACCTTATTTGCAGGGGAATTGGTAATGTAAATTAACCATTCAAACTCAGTTTCAGCTCGCTTTGTACTCCAACAAGAGTATAGTTTTGGCTTTGTGGTCAGATATACTGTTATGATCTTGTATAGGATAATAAAATTGTTTCATTGAACTGAAATACCAGCTCTACAATTGTCTTTGTGTTGTTCAATTTGCAAATTTGTCATAAATTTATACTTTTCTGCTATCGAAGGTAGTGTAGTTCCTTGCCATATCTGTCAATGGTAGCTAGACTGGACGATGCAAAACATATACCACCAACTTTGATTGGATTTTGTGAAAAAACTCGCCAAAATATTTCATCACAGAAGTGAGGACTTTTCTTTTTTTTGGATTTGCGTTCTCATACCATTGAGGCAGTGCTGCATCTTGAAAAAGATGGGCATCTATGAAGTCTTCCATCACTCCTTTGCAATTGGTTCACCCAACTTAATATTTGACAACTGATCGGCAATAGTGTGGGGTTTCCCTACCCAAACAATGATGGTAAATGTGAATTCTTTCTATAGTGTGGGGTTTCCCAAGTACATTAGGGTTTGTTGATGACCTAGAAGGTGAGCAGTGTTGCCAACAAGTAGTGCTTCACACCAAATAGACCATTCCAAGTGCTTCTCTCTCCGATACTATAATTCTTTTCTGCCTTCAATAATAGCCACTTGGGAAAGAAGATCAGACAGTCCAATCCTTGGGGTCCCATTTGTGCATCTATTGCTTTGATTGCATAGTCAAATGTGTCTACATGTACTTGGAACTCCTTGCTCCAGTTTGGGAATGAAAGTATTGGCAAGCTTATGAAATGTACCTTCAATTCATTGAATTACTTCTCTTGGTCATCGACCCGTGGGAATGGTTACCCCTTCCTTATCAGTACATCCAATAGGTAAGATATTTGAGAAACATTTTCGTTGAATCTCCTAAAATAGACATCATGACCTAGGAATGATTTCACTCCTGTGATGTTTGAGGGGCTTCTATCTGTATGAGTACTCTTCTCTTGTTGGGGCAATCTTCAGTTTGGCTTTACAAACTTGTTGCCCCACTTTTCCACCATATACAAATTTTTGCAAAAGTGGAGAGTAAACTAATGTCACGTTTTGTCAAGTCGGGTCACTAGGTCTTTCTTCTTAGGGCGTTGAGTTTCTCCGTCGGGTTTTCATCTTTTCCTTTCTCCCATATCACAGTTAGCCCGGGTGGGTATTTCTTGGTTGTCATGAGTCTTAGGGGTAGTTTAGAGCCATTCTCGATGGAGATTCTCAATTTGTGCTACATCTTTTGATTTCCATGCAACTTATTTGATCTGAAATCAGAGAAAATTGAATCGGCGGAAAATCAAGTTCCGGCTTCTCCTTGGTGGGTTTTCGCACCCCAAAGGCAAATTTTCGCAAAGACTGGCAAAAGCTATTTGTAAGCCTCCTTCAAGTAAAGTGGATCATGATAAGAAAAGATCGTTCAAGTGACATCATGATCTCACAGCGAGAACCATTTTAAAGCTTGGAAAATGATCGAGATAAGCATTGGCGGAAAACCAGAAAAGAGTTTCTCCGTGACGGACTTCGAAGTCAGTAATCAGTTTTCCGAAAAGGCCTATGTAAAGGAATTGAGAAAGCTAATGGGCCCCACCCCTCACTTTCGAAGTCAATTTTGTGTTTTCCGGAGGCTTAAAATAAAGAGGATAAGGCGAAGGGAGTGAAGCAATGAGTAGTGGCGGAAAAACAGGTTTCTTCTTCTCCATTGCGGGTTTTCGCACCTAGAAGGTAAAACTCCGTAGAGATCCATAGCTGCTACTGGTAGACTGAAACAAGGGTATGTAAGTCGCCTAATGGTTAGATCATTCAAATATCATCAATTTTGCATAGCGGAAATTACTCAGAACTTATTAAGATGAGCGGGATAAGCATCGGCGGAAAATTCAGAAGTTGCTTCTCCTCTGGCGGATTTCAAACCAAGAGTTGAAATTTCCAAATGGAAAAATGGAGTTACTAAGTGGACCCCATTTTTCACCCGCGAAGCCTCTTTTATATTCCCCGGAAGTTTTATTAAAGTGCTTTGGATTGAAAGGTAAAAGCTAAAGTTAAAGGGGAAAATTGGAAATCTGCTTCTCCACTGCTGGTTTTCTACCCTTGAGGGCTGTTTTCTGCATTTGAGGAAAAATCATTCCTGTGAGCATGGTAAGCACGTGAATTGATTGCAGATTGTTTTGGACAAGTAAATAGAAGCAAATCAGTGAATTGATGGGGTGTTTGCAAGCAGAATTGAGGTAAGCGGATTTTGCCCTAGGAAGTACTCCGTTCTTGTTTTTTCGAAAGATAGGTGAAACGGAAAGTAAACCAGTAATTAATGAAAGTTACCGTTGAAGCCAACGGAAACAGTGAAAAGACAAAGATAAATCCGTTATAACCTTTATATTTACCAATCCAACGGATTTACTCTTAATTTCGCTCGTGTGGTGCGATTTATGAAATTCAACGGGCAAATCTGGGTTTATTCTATAAAGAGTGAAGTAACAGACTTTCAAACTACCGTCTTACTGTTATACTGTTGCATTGGATAGTGTTTTCAAGTATTTTTCAAAATACAGAATTTGCATCTTGTGTCAGCTGTAACTATTTGATTTTTTGGTATAATACATCAAATAAAATGGCAACAAGATTCGTAGGGTTCGATGGATTGGGTGGAATCAGGTCGGAATGGTCAACTTTCATGGATACTTCACTTCGTTTCTATGATATGCATGATTTTCAAAGAAGATTGAGAGCAGAACCAATCCACCCCATAACAGAGAAACTTCGGGGAAGCGGATTAGTAGAAGCAGCTGGGTTCCCTGTAGCGGTACAAGCCCCAGAGTTGATTTTAGAATGCATCAATCATTACAACCCGAATACAAGGAAGATTCTATTGCCTGATCAGACAGTGTTGATTTCAATCGATCGGCAATCAATGGTGAATTGCTTGCGAATTCCAGAACGGGAGGAGTTCTCTGATTTGACGATGAGTGGAGCCATGTCCGAGTACTCCTTGAAAAAGATGGTTTGGAGGAAGGAGATCATGCAGTCTTGGTTTCAGAAGCCAAGGAGGGCCAAGAGTAAAGTCCCTAAAACTCTCTTCGACACGGACCTCAAACCAGAAATTGTTGATATTTTGGTTCTATTGCATCGACTCAAAGGTGAGGTAGAAGCTTTTAATTTTGTAGAGCAGTACTTCGTTTTGGTGCAAGTTATTTGCTCAGACACATAGTATATTGACTGGGCGCATGAGGTCAGTGAACAACTTTCTAGGGCTCTCAGTGGAGCTAAGTTTTATAATTCTTTTTATATGTTCTCATTCTTGATATACATGTTGGCTTCTCTTCAATTGTGGCCGGGACTCCCTAGGATTGAAGATTTCCCTGATAATGTAAAAAGTTATGAGTTTTATCCATGCTTGCAATTACAGAATAGTTATGCAGAATACATCCGGGTAAATGATGCATTCACCATGAGGATTTGCAGGGAACTACAGGGGCGCCCAGAACAGAGATTCAGTCTAGAAGCGATGGCGATCATCAGCCAATTTGGCAATTACTTCATCCAGTTCTCATCATTTTCTTATTTGTGTCTTGCAGCATTCGACGGATTCCCACTGAAGCTGCCAAGGTATCCAGATGATATGATCGTGCTCGTGGAGATCGTGAGGCAAGCAATGCAAGTGAACGTGTTGAGCGCCAGCCTGAAGAAGAAAGGGTATGAATTCCCTATAAAAGTTGGAGCATACAGTTGCGAAACTAGATCAGATGCAAAGAATATACTCAAAGCATTTGAGAGTAAATACAAATTGGAAGAGTATGAAGCAGTAAGGCCCCTGTTTGATCCTAATGGATATGCTAGGGATGTGCTCCAGATTGGAAGCGTGATCAAACATGTAACAACCATGGAAGATTATTGGGCAGATTGTAAAGATGAACTAGAGAGCCGAGATCGCGCCTTTGCTAGATTTACAATTGGTCAAATAAAGACATGGGATAAATTTAGATGTGGAAGGGCTGGAGGATGATGGTCAAAATATGTACAGTAATACATATTTGACAAAATTGAGGAATACTCCCGTTAGCTCTGAACCATATGTTGACATAGAAGAAAATTTCGATGTCATGATGGCAAGAATTATCAAAAGAACTGGGAAGTGGGTTGAATGGACAGCTAAGAAAGGCCGAAGCAAGAGTAAAGCTACTCAGGCTTCTCCAGCTGCAGCTACTCCTACTTCATCTCAAAGTGCCACTCCCAGTGCTACAGCCACAGCAGCTCAAAGACCAACCCAATCTGCGGGAGGAGGTGACCAGCCCTCGGAGAAGCATGTTCCGATAGCCCCAACCTGTCAAGGTGGATCGCTACCAGTCATTGGAGCCCAACTTGGAGCTGAGAAGGGAACGAAAGAGCAGAAAGATGGATCCCTTGCTCCAGTCTCACCTCCACACGCCACTTTACCCCCATCTCCTCAAGCTTCTCCAACTCCACCTCCTCACGTCGCCCCTGTCTCATCCCCTCATCACAGCCCTACGCCATCCGTAAGTGCTACTCTTCTAAAGCCCACTGGTTTTCCTATTCAAATAGTAGAGATCAGAGATGATAAAAGTAGTAGTAGTGAATCTACTGATTCCGATGAAGTTGCAAAGAAAGCCCAAGAAGAAGAGAAAGCTCCAGGTTCATCTCGGCTTCTTTCTCGGAATCCAAAGACCCCCTTTTCTGCAACTACATCAACAACGACTCCAGTGAAGAAGAAGATGTTCAGCATTGAGTCACTTGGAACAGCCTCCAAAGTGATTAGTACAGAATCTTGGCTCGAGGATACCTTGGAAAAGAAGAGAAAAAGGAAAGATGAAGGTATTCCTTCGAAAGATGTTGTATCCCAAGCGGTTCACTCAGGATCTGCCATGGTGAAAGCTAAAAAGCAGAAGACCTTGTCAATTCTGGGACAAGATCCAGAAACAGGACGCTTAACTCTGGAGGTAGCGAAGCCAAACAAGGCCAGGCGAATTGAAGATATGACGCCAGAAGACTTCACTCTGCATTCAATTGATCTCGAGGAAGCTAGGCATGATACAAAAGTGGGCCTATGGAGATCAAGTAACGAGGTGATAGAGGAACAACTAGAGGACCTCAAATTGTCAAAAATCAGAATGAAAACAGAGATTGAGGAATTGAAAAGATTCATCAGGCAACTTGTAATGTCCCCTGTTTAACCAGTTTGGATATATGTTGTCGTTAGCCTACTTCTATGTGGTCCCGGGGGCTAACAAGGACATGGACGGGATCTTGTGGTGTTTTGGCCTAGTCGATTTTGTTCTGGGGCCAACTAAGTTCGTTTGGAGGCATTTACAATGTGACTTACTATTTTTAGTAAGTCAGCCAGGCTAGCCGGATGATAATTTTGATGATGGGGTTGGATGTGTTTTTCTTAGCTCTTTCTAACGAGCTATCATTTGTGGTGTTTCGAGATCATTTGCTATGGAATTTTAATGCCGGAAGTTATTTAATAAAGTAACTTCAATTAAATTAATATTATAAGGTTACTTTATTATATTTTGTATTTATATGTGTGCCCAAGAGTGGGACACCAAATGATCTCCTTGGGACTTTAAAGTGATAAATGGAAACAATATATTAAAATGCAAATATGAGATTTAATCCCACATTGCTTGTGGAGTGGGGGTCGACCCTCTAAGAGGACTTTATATACAGCCATGAATGGGGTGTGGAGATATGAAGAGATTGATGAATTCAAGCTTAGTTTGGTTGGTTTGGTTGCTGGCTTTTGGAGACGAAATCCTCCATTGGTGACAATCCTTTCGCTCTTGGAAGACAGAGTCAAGGGATTTAAGATCTATTAGCTTCATACTGTGTGCATTCAGCTTCAATTTTTCAGCTACAGGTAAGATTGAAATTGTTCCATTTCCAAAGGCATATCATTGCAGACATTGAACAGCATGGACAGCAGATTTGGAGGTGAGATTTGGAGCAGGTTTGTGGGTAAACAGTGCTGCTACAGTGCGCGTGAACAGTGCGCGTGAACAGTGCATGTGAATAGTGCGCATGAACAATCCTCATTCTGTGTACTTGGAGGTCATATTTCATACCCTAACCGAGCAGCTATTAGATGGGTTGCTAAACTGGACATCCATCCTCAAATTTCGAACAGCAGCGATCATATTATTTTCAGGTTCTTCTACACCCGATTATAATAGTTCAATGAATGTGTAGGTGTCATAATTATAAAGAGTTTTGCATATTCAGTCACTGTGTAACAGTCTTTGCACTACAAACTCAGTCACTTTTGTACACAGCTATATGAAGTTTGTATATCTTGAATAGAGGAATAAGTGTACGGAACATTTACGAACAGTCCATAAGAACTCTTTACATTGCATATTTGTAGTAGTGTTCAAGTGCCAAGATATTTGTCCTTGCTATTCTTCAGATCATATGGTCATTGTTTGGCAGAGAAGTATTATAACATCTGAACAAGAACTCAGAAATTACAAATCAGACTTTGCACACCAACTGTTTGACAAAATGTTGTTGAATCAAAACTAAAAAATTCAAGGTAGAATTAGTAGGGTATGTTACAGTGGTATCAGAGCTATAAGTCCTGCCATCCTGTGGAGGTCTTATAGGAAATTTGGAACTGGCGGATAGAGGGGAAAGTGTTTTTGTCAAAACACTAAAATCAGAGCATTTATGTTTGAGCATGCGACAGGGGCCTTATAATTTCCGCAATACCAGAGCAAGACAAAGTAGGAGTTCAGACCTGCAAAGCAAACAGTCTAGTTCATCCGTACAGGGGGGTATAGAATCCAGTCATACAGACACAGCGGAGGTATTTTTTGATCAAGACAGCAATATGGGTGACCGAGATGACAGGAATACAAGATTAGGTGGAGGCGGGAATGCCGGTCCAGAGCCTGGAGAGGAAAGATTTTTACAATTATTAGAGACCTTGGCACAGGGACAGCGATTAGCAGAACAAAGGGCACAGGAACAGAATCAGAGATTGGAGCTTATGATGCAAATGATGGCTCGTCAAATGGGGTTGAATGCTAACATGGGTGGAGGTAATAATCAGAATGGTAACAATCAGAATGGGAATAATCAGGATGGGACACATAATGGAGGTGAACAAGTTGGGAACAATTTCGGTCATGCACCCCAGCAAGCTAGGACCGTGAGTTCGAGGCCCATGATTCCCACATTCCCTCCTAGAGCTCCAGAGCAGCCCGTACCAGAACCCCAGATCATTGATATACAGGACCAGTTGAGGAGAGATTGGGAAGCCGGAGGTCCAGATTTTACTGCTGCAATTACCTTTAGGGAGTATATGGATGTGCGGATGAAACATATGCCACGTGGACATGACAGGAACCAGAACTATGAGCTACGGAAGAAAGTAGGGAAACTTCAGTTACCATATTATGATGGCTCGGGGAAGTCTTCAGCAAGAGCTTGGGTTCAAAAGCTTGACACATACTTTCAATTGAACCCTATGCCTGAGGAAGAAGCTATTAAGTACGCAGCAATTCATCTGGAGGGGTTAGCACACGAATGGTGGCATCATGGTATGGTCACTATGGGTCATGCACACATTACCTCATATGTGGAGTTCACGGAAAGACTGATTGAACGTTTTGATAGGAAGGATCCAGAACTCCATTTCAAGGAGTTAGCTCAGCTTAAACAATGGGGATCATTGGAGACATACATTTCAGAGTTTCAGAAACTTGCAGTGTTAGTAACAGATGTATCTGAACGGAGGATACTGGTTCTATTTATGGATGGGTTAGTTGATCCGTTGAGAGGGTGGATTAAAGCTCTCAACCCTCCCACTTTGCAGGAAGCCATTAAGAAAGCTCGTGACATGGATTCCTCTTCAGCTTCTAAAAATAAATTCCTGGCAAAGAGTTTCCCTTCAAGGAAAGATAAGGACAAGAAACCTTTTCATAGAGAGCCTCCGCCACCTAAGGAGGAAAGTAAGAGGTTGGACAATGAAACACTTAATGATCTCAGGAAGAAGAAGCTTTGTTTTCATTGCAGGGAGCCTTGGGATTTGTCACATAAGTGTCCATTGAAAGCAAAAGCTAAGCAGATGGAGTACTTTTCAGCTGAAGAGTCAGTGGATGGAGATTCAGAGCAATCATCAGAATCAGATGGAGATGATGATAATTCCTCACATGAGGAAGCACGTAGTGATGGCACGATAGCTCAGTTGTCTAGTATACAGGAGGCCGTCACTTTCAGAGTTAGGGGAACTTTGGATGGACAGAGATTTGTGGCACTCATTGATACAGGGGCAACACATAACTTCATTGATGAGAAGTTTGTGACACGCAGAGGGCTACATACAGAGGAGCATAGGGGATTTAAGGTGATGGTTGCCGATGGCTTCAAAATTGACTGTACCAAGAAAATCTCCAACTTGCAGCTTCGTTTGGGAGATTATGACATGACAGGAGATTTCTTTGTGGTCAACATTGGTGATCAGGATATGGTGCTTGGAATGAACTGGATGAAGTCTCTGGAAGAGTTTACATTTAACCTCCAGAAAATGGAAATGAGGTTTGAGGCAAATGGTAAGAAGATAGTGCTCAGAGGTTTGTCAGATGGGAGACTTCGAGTGGTCTCACTCAAACGAATGCAGAGTTTCTTTAGACATGATCAGGTGCAGTGGGCAACAGAGTTCAAAGTAATGCCTGAGGTGACAGAGCAGCATAAACAGGAGTATCCACCTGATGTACAAAAAATAATAACCAAACATACTAAGGTGTTTGATGAGATACCTCCAGGAAGACCCCCAGATAGGGGAATCGAGCATGTTATTGAGTTAGAGGAAGGGGCTAAGCCAGTTATCATCACACCTTACCGCCACCCCAAGAGATATAAGGATGAAATAGAAAAGGCAATCAAGGAGTTGATTGACATGGGGCACATACGGCCAAGCAAGAGTCCTTTTGCTTCTTCAGTAGTATTGGTGAAGAAGAAGGATGGTACAATGAGGATGTGCATTGATTATAGGGAGCTAAACAAGAAGACAATCAAGAACCGATACCCTATCCCGCGCATCGACGAGCTTATTGATGAATTGCACGGTGCATGCTACTTCTCTAAGATTGATTTGAGATCTGGCTACCACCAGATACGGGTTAGAGAGGGGGATGTGGAGAAGACAGCTTTTAGATGCCACTACGGACATTTTGAGTTCTTAGTCATGCCTTTCGGGTTGACTAATGCTCCCGCCACTTTCCAGTCCTGTATGAATAGAGTGTTCAGAGATCAGCTGAGGAATTTTGTGTTGATATTCTTTGATGATATACTGATATACAGCCATACTTGGGAGGAACATTTGAAGCATATTGATACAGTGCTCAGTATTCTAGAGAGGGAGTCATTATATGCCAAGATGAGTAAATGCGAGTTCGGGATGACAGAGTTGCTCTATCTAGGGCATATTATTAGTGCAGGAAGTGTTCGGGCTGACCCAGACAAGATCAGGGCCATTCTGGATTGGCCACCGCCGAGGAACACTTCACAACTCAAGGGATTTCTCGGGCTTTGTGGGTTCTACCGCAGATTTGTGAAGGGATTTTCACAGATAGCAGCACCACTTACAGATTTGACACGGAGAGACAGTTTCAAGTGGTCAGAGAGGGCTCAGGATTGTTTTGACAGGTTCAAGGAGCTGATGAGTACGTGTCCTGTTTTAGCCATTCCAGATTTCACCAGGCCTTTTGAGCTGCAGTGTGATGCCTCGGGAGAGGGCGTAGGAGCTGTCCTCATGCAGGACAAACATCCCATCGCATATGAGAGCAGGAAATTACGAGGTGTTGAGAGAACTTACAGCATCTATGACAAAGAAATGCTAGCAATCATGCACGCGCTAGCTAAGTTCAGGCAATATTTAGCAGGGAGCCGATTCACAGTAAAAACAGATCATAACAGCTTGAAACATTTCCTTGGGCAGAAGGATCTTAATGACAGGCAACAGAAATGGGTGAGTAAGTTACAAGCTTATGATTTCGACATAGTCTATGTCAAAGGGAAGAAAAATATTGTCGCAGATGCTTTATCCAGAAGGCCTCATTTGCTTGCTGTTGGGATAGTCATGGATGATTGGAGAGAGTTGATCTTGGCAGAGTATGCCAAGGATAGTTGGGCATCTAGTATTATTGAAGGAACTATTCAGGATAGCCGATACACTGTTGTAAATGATCTGATCATCTACAAGGAAAGGATTTATTTAGTACCCGGGTCTGCTATGAAGCAGAAGATTTTGAGGGCGTTTCATGATTCACCATTGGCAGGACATCCTGGATTCTTTAAGACATATCGGCAGGTGAGAGAGCGCTTCACTTGGAAAGGACTCAAAACAGAGGTGCTTCAATTTGTTAGAGAGTGCCAAGTATGTCAGCAGAACAAACAGGAACATTCCTTTCCAGGTGGTTTACTACAGCCCCTACCCATACCAGAGAAGAAGTGGGATAGCATTTCCATGGATTTCATCACAGGCCTCCCCAAGGCACAGGGTCGGGATTGTATCTTTGTTGTGGTAGACAGATTGACGAAATTTGCACATTTCTTTGCAATTTCGTCTACGTATTCAGCAACACAAACAGCAGAACTATTTTTTCGAGAGGTATTCAGACTACATGGGATACCAAGAAGCATAGTCAGTGATAGAGACAGCAGATTTATGAGCCACTTTTGGCAGGAGTTGTTCAAGTTATGTGGAACAGAGCTCACTCCGAGTACCAGTTACCACCCCCAAACTGATGGGCAAACAGAGATAGTGAACAAGTGGGTTGAGGGATATCTCCGAAACTATATTGCAGGGCAGCAGAGGGCTTGGGTGAAGTGGCTACATCTAGGGGAGTACTGCTATAATACCTCTTACCATATGTCTATTCAAATGTCCCCTTTTATGGCACTATACGGGTATGATGCTCCTAATTTCTTGGATTTGTTATTTGGGGACAGTAGGGTGCCTAAGGCCAAGGATCTTTTGCAAGAGTGTCAGGACATTATGCGATCCTTGAAGGAAAACTTGCAAAAGGCACAAAATCAGCAGAAGCAATATGCTGATCAGCACAGGGTTGAGAGGTCTTTTGAGGTGGGAGACATGGTGTACCTCATGTTACAGCCGTATAGGCAGTCCTCTCTCAAGAGGAGTGGAACAGAGAAATTGAAACCACGCTACTATGGACCATTCTGAGTAATCAGGAGAGTGGGCGAGGTAGCTTATGAGTTGGAACTGCCTGCAGACAGTAAAGTGCATAATGTGTTCCATGTGTCACGCCTTAAAAAGGCATTGGGGCACAATGTGGTGCCTTCAGTAGTATTGCCACCTCTCGATGATGAGGGAAAGCTTATCTTGGTTCCTGAAGCTATACTTGACACCCGGGAGAGGGTGCTTCGCAGGAGGACTATCAGGGAGTACCTAGTGAAGTGGAGGAACCTACCTATTGAGGATGCAACATGGGAGGCAGAGCAGGTTCTTCAACATCCAGAGTTGAGATTGCTTGGGGACAAGCAATTTCAAGAGGGGCGGACTGTAATGTCCCCTGTTTAACCAGTTTGGATATATGTTGTCGTTAGCCTACTTCTATGTGGTCCCGGGGGCTAACAAGGACATGGACGGGATCTTGTGGTGTTTTGGCCTAGTCGATTTTGTTCTGGGGCCAACTAAGTTCGTTTGGAGGCATTTACAATGTGACTTACTATTTTTAGTAAGTCAGCCAGGCTAGCCGGATGATAATTTTGATGATGGGGTTGGATGTGTTTTTCTTAGCTCTTTCTAACGAGCTATCATTTGTGGTGTTTCGAGATCATTTGCTATGGAATTTTAATGCCGGAAGTTATTTAATAAAGTAACTTCAATTAAATTAATATTATAAGGTTACTTTATTATATTTTGTATTTATATGTGTGCCCAAGAGTGGGACACCAAATGATCTCCTTGGGACTTTAAAGTGATAAATGGAAACAATATATTAAAATGCAAATATGAGATTTAATCCCACATTGCTTGTGGAGTGGGGGTCGACCCTCTAAGAGGACTTTATATACAGCCATGAATGGGGTGTGGAGATATGAAGAGATTGATGAATTCAAGCTTAGTTTGGTTGGTTTGGTTGCTGGCTTTTGGAGACGAAATCCTCCATTGGTGACAATCCTTTCGCTCTTGGAAGACAGAGTCAAGGGATTTAAGATCTATTAGCTTCATACTGTGTGCATTCAGCTTCAATTTTTCAGCTACAGGTAAGATTGAAATTGTTCCATTTCCAAAGGCATATCATTGCAGACATTGAACAGCATGGACAGCAGATTTGGAGGTGAGATTTGGAGCAGGTTTGTGGGTAAACAGTGCTGCTACAGTGCGCGTGAACAGTGCGCGTGAACAGTGCATGTGAATAGTGCGCATGAACAATCCTCATTCTGTGTACTTGGAGGTCATATTTCATACCCTAACCGAGCAGCTATTAGATGGGTTGCTAAACTGGACATCCATCCTCAAATTTCGAACAGCAGCGATCATATTATTTTCAGGTTCTTCTACACCCGATTATAATAGTTCAATGAATGTATAGGTGTCATAATTATAAAGAGTTTTGCATATTCAGTCACTGTGTAACAGTCTTTGCACTACAAACTCAGTCACTTTTGTACACAGCTATATGAAGTTTGTATATCTTGAATAGAGGAATAAGTGTACGGAACATTTACGAACAGTCCATAAGAACTCTTTACATTGCATATTTGTAGTAGTGTTCAAGTGCCAAGATATTTGTCCTTGCTATTCTTCAGATCATATGGTCATTGTTTGGCAGAGAAGTATTATAACATCTGAACAAGAACTCAGAAATTACAAATCAGACTTTGCACACCAACTGTTTGACAAAATGTTGTTGAATCAAAACTAAAAAATTCAAGGTAGAATTAGTAGGGTATGTTACACAACTAGTCGTTCCATTGGCAACCATTACTGGTGTGCCTGCTACTGAGAACCCTACTGCAGAAGAAGTGCAAGCCTTCATCTCACAACTCCAAAAGGATAGACATTTTGGCCAGATCGGAAAAGAATGGATTGAGAAGCTCAGTACAGATGAAGCTGTTCTAATTGATCAGATTGGAAATGTTATCCTTCGGTTAGAAATTGAGAAAGATAATATTACTTCTAATCACAACACTTTGGCTGCAGAAAAGGCAAGGTGCGATGAATGTGTTTCTCTCCTAAACATGGTCATTCAAATGAAGGCAAAAGAAGCAATCGAAGCGAATATTTTGAAGAAGGGGACAGAGCCTCTATTCGAATGGCTTCAGAATATGCAATTCAAGCAGGAAATGATTCAAGAGGCAGAGGAAGGACTCAAAGAAACGAAGGAAAAGGTGAAGAAGATCCAAGACAGAGCATTTGAGCTCATGCAAGGGTTACACACAGATCCACAAAGCAGTGGGCAAGGAGAGGCTCTCATTGGGATAGAGGCAATGAAGAATAACTTCTCCACATATTTGAATAATCTATCTGGGATGACGTCAAGCAGTCAAAACAGAGTGGTAGAGTTGCAAACACTCGGTGGATGCGTACATGTGGCAGCTGGAGAGTTGACAAGTCAGCTGGGTGCAGTAAAGGAGTTGGCTCGGGAGTATTCAAAAGTGGCTCTTAAGATTCACCAATGTACATGTGCCTAGTCACGAGGAGATGATCCCAATTATAGTGGCTGCCAGAACATATAGGGCAAAAACTGAAAAGGGAAAGAAGTCTAAATGACTTATTCAATACTCCTTTTCTATTTTCTGATGTAAATATTACAAATTTTTGTAAATTTTGAAATCCGACAAACTGGCATCTTGCCATTTGTCATCTGAGAAGATGAACCGATTGATATTCCTATTGTAACGGTCATCTCTCAAATCCTATATGTATGAAATTTAATGGTGAATCAAAGGTCGGCAAATTTTTGGTGTGAGATGCTTTTTGTTGCAGAGACAATTGAGAGTACTCAATATCAATTATTTTCTGTTCCGTAGAATTGTTGAAATTGGTGTTTTCCTCAGATGTTTGGAATTGGAACGAGGAATAAATAGAGTTTTACTTTTCTTGTTCATAATATAGTGAGTGAATGTAATAAGCATTGTTATTGTTCATTCAAAGAGGAAACTTTAGTATAATTAATTAATAGCAGCAGTTTAGCTTTAAGTTTTCGTAGTTAGATATCTGAAGGTTTTGTGAATTCATAAGATTGTGAATACACAAAAATAATTAGATGCTTAGAACTCAAATTCGCCTAAGTTAGGTCTTGTCTAAGTCTAACTTGGTTATACCTCTGCTGTTCTCGGGTCAAGAACATACCCCGATTTAGATAAGTAGAAACAAACATAATTCATTGAAGATTATTCATATAGGGAGCTGTACCTACCAATTCAGAGAAAAGCCGGTAACCATAAAATGGCTTTTCAACTGTTGTGAATAGATGTTGTTCATAATCTGGGCATTAAGAGTCATAATTTCACGAAAGATAAAAAGAACAAATCTGTTTACCAACAAAACTATTTGGCCTTGTAGTTTTCCCTATGGTGCCATTAACTAGCACTTTTAAAATTTAATGCTAATGTTATTGCTCTTTATTGTTCCATACATTCCTTGAGCATTTTCAAATGAAACATTTGCTCATCATAGATTGTCTAGTCATTCAGGATTGCTTCAAAGTTTCTCATCAACATTTTGTCAAAGGTGTAGGATAATCCCTTGAAAATTTATCGAAGCATTGAACAAACTGAAAGATGTCTGGTTGAATGTATGCATCATGTCTTCTACAGACAAATGTAGTTTTTAACTCATCCTCCACGATAATGCTTATTTGGTCATGATTGAAGAATCCATCTATGAATAAGTATATCTCGTGATGCGCAATGTATTTGAGAATCGAGTTAGGAAGGGAATCTGAAATTGGTCCTTGATGGTCACAACATTTAGAGTCATGAAGTCCACACATTCAAATTTCCTTTCCTTTCTTCTTTAGTGAGAACAATTGGAGGGTCTCACTCAGTAGTCTTGACCTTGAAAACTATGCTTGCTTCCAACCTTTTTTTCTATCTCCTAGATTTTGGCAACAAAGTTCTTATTTGTCTTGTAGGGTCTATTTCATACAGTTTGTGCTCTTGGTAGAAGATGAACTAGCATACCTATAGTTTTGGCAATTTCCCCTTGAGGTCTTTGTGCATCGAGGCAAAAGTATTCTTGTATTTGATGAAGATTTTGAACATTGCCACCTTTAGCATTGGTTCCTATTGATGTGAGTTTTGTGACCACTTCAACATACAAAATAAAATGCTAGGTATTCTATCCTCTTTTGAACAAGGAAACTCCAAATGCTAAATAATATGGCAATTGTGTCAACCCCAAGGTTTATAATGCATACATGCGACTTTCTGTTGGCCACAACTCAATTTATGATGTGATATGTTGTTAATCATGCAGGGACTTACGTTATTCATTGATGGGAATCCATGTAATGTCCCCAATTGTTATAAAGTGTTTAAGTTGATTGATTAAGTGGTCCTAAAATTTAAATAACATCACAATGATTTTTTAATTAGTTAATTAAATTATCAATTAAAAGGGCCAAGACAAAAAAATAATAAAATAATATAATGTCGTCCTATGACCTATTGTAAGTCTCTAGACGCTTTTTGATGGCCTTTATAAGGAGACGACTTGGTATTGTAAATCATCATGGTATGTATTTGAATTCTTCTTTTGTATTGCCAAAAGCTGGAGGCTAAAGGTGGTTTGTTTGTTGGCAGTTCTAGAGGTTGAAGATCCTCCCTAGTATGTATTTGTAGTTTTGTGGCGAGTCATTCCTCACCCTAGTTTGCCGTTGAAAATATCATTCTGATATTTCACATTGTGCTTCAAATTTGTAGTCATTTGTTGAAGACAAATTTGATGTAATCTGAGCTAAAAAAAATATTTGAAAATACAAATTCTCTGTTCTTGATGATTCACTCTAGTTGACGGTATGTGCTCTGTGTTAAGCTTTATTCATCAACAATAATATATTTTGCATTTGTAAACCATACAGTTGAATCATATGAATTGAGCGTGTCTCGAAGGGTGCCAAGTGCCAAAGGAAGAGTGTTAAAGGTGCAGGGTGTGGAAGGCAGAGTGTGTGCAAAGTGTGGAGTGCAGTCTTGCAGTGTGTGGAGTGCAGAGTGCACTCGTGCAATGTGTGGTGTGCAGATTGCGAGCGACATATGTGTGGTGTGTGTTTGGTCGTATGGGGAAACTTGAGTTCAAATATCATTGCATATTTACTTTCAAATTGAAACAATATGGGCACTTCAACTAATCCTAACAATTGTATTGAAATTATGTGCAAAAACGATTGGCTTTAGAAATCTAATCTACTTTTACCAATGAAGAAGATTATTGATGTCTTGATGAAATGAAACCAAACTTTGGTTTGCTAAGTGAAGCAACTATGCAAAGATGATGCAAATGTGCGAATGACTTTCAGATCAGTTATACACATCAACACCACAAGATGTGTCAGTCAATGAGCATAAAGTATCTGAAGTTATGCCTTGCAAATGGTTTAGCCTAACTGTACACTGGACTTGCAATCAACAAGTAACAAAAGGTATGAATATGAGAGGTTTCACCATTGATCAACAATAATTTCTTTCAATAAGTCAGAAATAGGAAACCATGCCACACTAAAAAATAACTTAGGTCTTCACCTAGCTTCAATGAATTTGCAATTACTTTGGTAGTATTTCGACAACAATTTCAGAAAAAGTTCCTTTACAAATGAAATGAACAATTCTTATTTAGAGGTATCAAGTACAATTGACAACCCAGATTTATCCAAGATCAACTACTAGGATAATCAAGAATGTCAAATGCTGGTTAATGAGAAAATTACATTGCTTTGAAATACATATCCTTTTGAGTATGAACCAATGAAAAAAATTGTTATGGTAAAACATTAGATGCCTTCACATGTCCACTTGAGAATCAGTTGGATTGGATGAACTTGGACATGTAAGCTTAGAGTTGTTAGATTGGTTGAAGATGAATAGGTGCCACCTTAGCACACACAATCCTTGATGCATTCTTTCATTTTTTTTTCCAGCTCCACTTCTATATCATCATTAAGAAGTCTCTGTATGTTGAGCAATATCTCTTGATACTCAACATCTGCAAGCCTTTTCACTTATTATGATGGCATATATTTCCAAATTGCTTCATCTTTGTGAAGTTTCTTCATCCTTCATTTTTGGAAATCTTCTCTTTGAATTGTTCTTGAAATTGCTCATCTTGATTTCTTGTCTTAACTCTTCTTCATGTCTTGAACTTGTTGACTTTCATGTTCTTCAACCATTGTAATTAATCTTGGATTTCCGAAGGAAATTCAAGATTGAGATAAAATTTCTTCATCATACAAAAATTCTTTGGCCACCTTCTTGTATCATTGTTCACTCGGTTCAATCCTTGTGCATCATCCCTTGCATCATCTCTGATGATCATCTGTATGCATTGCTCCTTGCAAAAACAAGAGAAAATATTCATATTACAAGTAAAGTATTTTATGACCATTAAAATATATTATCAGAACTTAAATGGAGTAAAATGTGGGGCTACTTCAGATTCTTACAAATGATTTACAATCTTATATCCTAAAGTCTGTATCATCTTAACTGCAACTTATGCGCACTGTAGAAGTGAGTTCTAATTTTTGATCTAAATTCTGAATTTTACTCTTGAACTTGCACCCCCTTGTCGTTATTATTTGTCATCTTTTCAAACGAATTTTTACACTACAATGTTTGCAGATCCTTATCTCTGATTTTCAGACTTCATGATTCTTTGTTTTGCATTCTAATGCCTGATTTCTCTTCCTCCAATGACAGATTTCTGTGCTTTATTCCTGACTTTGTTTCCAAATTTGCCTCTTGATTGCATGTACACTTGCTCTGCTCTGCATGTTCGATAAGGTTTGTGTTTGAATTGATGTAGAAATGCCTACATTTGATGTTCTTTCGCACCTTTCTCATCAAGCTCATGTTTGACAAATCCCTTAAAGGTCAGACATTAGACAAGTATTAGGAATTTGTACCCAAAGCTGATCAGAAATTCAATGGAACAGATTCTCATCACTTGTTCGAAATTCATCAAGAGGAAGGTTAGAAATTCACTCCTCATTTGGAATTTTTATTCAACACTTAACATATTTCCAAACTTAATTAAGGATCACTTCCACAAACTGAACTCGTCATTGAATTTCATGAGGACAAAATATCACTTTGAGTGCACCTTTACTTCAAATGCTGATGAGAAGTTTTGCACTTGTTAGGAGTTTCAATCTCAAGTTGAGCAGATATTGGCAAGGTGTCAGGAATTCCCATAGAAAGGAGGTTGGATATTAGCAACATGTTTGGACAGCCTTCCCAAAACAGGTTGTAAATTAGCAACCTTTTAGGACTAGTCTTTTGAAGGTGGCCAGAATTTCAACATTTGATTGGATTTTGCGTTGAAGGCTAGTTGGATTTTGAACACATGGTAGGAATTTTATTGAATACTTGATCCAATTCCCATACTTGCTAAAGATTCACCTCAAAGAGGAGGTCAGATTATTGCTTAGTGGCAGGAAACTTGTCCAACAAGAGGTCAGATTTTTTCCTTTTATTGGGAAATTGCTCAAAAGATATATTAGAAATCCCATAATCATTCGGATCACTACTTAAAAGGAGGTGGGAATTCCACCGTAGATTAGGAATTTTTCATTTCCATATTTGGTTGGATTTCCAAATTTGTTAAGGATATTCAAAATGTTGAGCCGCTTTAGTATGTTAGGACAAGTCGAACGAGAGGGTCAGAATTTTCATGTGTTGTTTACCATACAGGGTAAAAGGATACTTATCACATGTAATAAAGCAAGGTATAACACAAAACATATACTTTATTCATATATGCAATATGCACTCCAATGCTTACAATATGATTATGATGATTACAATGATTTTGCTGATGATTACAATAATGATCCAAAGTTCCTTCCGGACGGTGTACATATACTTTCCCGAAGGGGTGACTCAACTGTCACACGCCCTTTCGGATACAATTCTACCTGTCGGCTACAATATAGATTTTACCGACAACATCATCCCCCCAAAAAGAAAAGTCGTCTCCGGACGACAATTACAAAATATCCTAGATAGATTAACAAAATGGAATACATTAACTGTGATCAACTATAATAGGATAGATCTTTTTCCTTCACATCACATTCACATTCCTCCCATGCTTGCACCAAGTGGTCTTCAAAAACATGTTGCATCTGTAGCCTCTGCTAACACAATACTGTCTCCCTAACCAATCTGACCTTGATAGCCACCCATGCCGCCTTCTCTGCTTCCAACTCCTAGGTACACTGAGCCAAGTGTCGCTTTATTGCCTTCAACTGGATGATTAGCTCCTCTCGAGCTCTCTATGCATCCACCGAGACAGCCTCAAGTCTAATCAACACCTACTCTGAGTGCCTCAGAGTGTAGCATCTTTCTCGAAAGGCTTGCTCTAGTGCTCTCTCCATCTCTGGCAGACAGATACTCTGTGCCTGCAGCAGCTCTATGTCTCATCAACTGGTCACACTTCCCACGATTGATAATTGAACTGTCCGAGGGTCTAGGGGGCAATGCCCCCAGTGGGGCAGTGTCCCTAGGGGGGCTTGGGGTAGAGTCCCAGTGCACTCCCTGTCGCGATACGGGGCGAGATCGACAGGCAGCGCCTTCGCCGCCAAGACCAAATTAACACCCTTAAACCCACACAAAAGTCTATGGAACACATCATTTTTGAGATTTTCTTCTAATCCCATACTCTTTCTGCCAACCGTTTATGTTTTCTTCACTACTTGTTTATGTCTTTCCCTTCGGCACCATGCGTTATTCATTATGAACTGTTTTGATTTGTCGTCGCTTTTTTTTAGAACCTCCTATCACCCTTCTTTTGTGTCCGTATGGTGGTTGTCTCTTGTATCTGAACTAGTGTAAGATATTTTGTTGCGTTGTACAATGGTCCCTCATTGTCAATACCGTACGGTGTACGACTACACAATGTATTGCCTCCACAATTAACTCCGTACGGTCACCTCTACCTCGTTTAACAATGGTCGTACGACAATGTTTGTCTTTTATGGCTAACTGTACGGTGCTCTTTCTGGGTTGTACAGACTATCGTACGATAATTGTGTTACTTGTGTCGTACGGCTGTATGATCTGCTTCCTGCCGCCTCCTCTCTCGAAGGGCAGTATGGTGATGTCTTTGTCTCTTGTATGCTTCCTCTTTACCGTATGACGCTTTTCTCTATCTTCTGTTCCCTGTCGGCCATACTTTCCCTAAGCCATACGGTCACCTCAATTGGCCGTATGTTAGATCTTATGTAGCCTACTAACTGCTCCTTCCAAGGCCGCACGGTCTACTAAATAGGTGGTATGGTGACTCCCCAAGTCGGTACATCCATACAGTACATATACTTTTGTTTTATGCTTCCTAGTTGGTTGTACGATAGTACAGTATCTCTAGCCGTACAAGTTTGCTCCACTTCCTATCTATATGGCCGTACGGTGATCTATTCCTTCCAACGCATAGCCGTACGGTGTGATCTTCTTCTCCCGCACTTAATACATGTGATTTATTGAAGCCGTAGACAAGTCTTTTCGACTATATGGTGTATTATATGGTCGTCAGTCTACTCTTTTATCCTTGCTCTATACAATTTTACATTCTTTATTATTATTTACATTTACATATATACATTAATAATTACTATTTTTATACTATCTCTCAATTGTTCGTCCACGGAGGTATATTATTTCTTTCATGATAAACTTTCAGCTTCGACCCATTCACTGCATCGACTACTTCCTTCCTATCGAGTGTCCATAATTTTATTGCTCTGTTATCGCCCACTTCACGGATTTTATATGGCCCAACCCACATTATTTTAAATTTGTTTGGTTTGATCTCGTTGCGCCCATTATACTTCAACACTAGTTGTCCTGATTGAAATCTGTTCAACTTCAAGTGCTTGTCTTGCCATGCCTTATGCCTGTTTTGTGTAACCTTCGTAGCCTAGTGTGCCTGCAATTGTCACTCATTAGGTTTATTTAAATTATACAATCTCTCCCTCAAACTTTCCATATCTCCAAGTCTGTTTTTGATCGCAATCCTCGCACTTGGTACCATGAATTCCGTCGGTTGTCACTCCTTGCCATCAATAACCGTGTTCTTGATTTTAGAACCTTCACTCCATATTGCTGAAGTTTTTATTAAGCCCTTCCTCTTTGTTTCCTGTGCAAACCGTATGATGTGTTTTCCTTGCTGCCAACACCTTTCCACTAAATCCGTGGTGCAATGTAACATTTTCTTTTTGCACGGTCCATTCACCATGCATCGTACGGTGGAATCTTTCCTTTTTTTGGGTTTGTACAGTATGTTCTTCTTCTTGTATTGGCCATACGATACGTTCTTTCCTTTAGCTTCAGCCGTAATTGCTTTTCCTTCTTTCTCTCCTTTGTATTCCTTCGTACATTCATTTTCCTCTCCTTTATTACCTTCATCGACCCTCAACATATTACAACTTGGAAAGAGTTCATAGTCCTCCATCTGCCAATGGAGTAGGCCGTTCACTGAGTCCAAGTCATCATCATTAGACCCTCCTTCTAGTCTCAATACTCCCTCTTCATCTGGTTCCATTCTCTTCTTCCCCTCGTCGTCACTTTCACCTTCATCTTCAAAATCTGACGACGTTGCCTTCTCACCTACCATCTATGTATGCAGGTCAATTATGAATCTTCTGCCTCCACATTCCATGGATAGGGTATTTTGTTTCCAATCATGTTTCACTTTTGCTTGCACCGACCAACCCCGTCCAAGGATAGCATCATACCCTTTTCTTTTTAGTGGAATGACCACAAAATTTAATAAAAATGGTTGTGTTCCAATAGTTACCGGCTGCGCCATCAAGGTTCCCAATGGTTTGATTCCATGCTGATCTGCCATGAGTAACTAGAATGTAGGTGGTCACAACGTAGGTTGTCCCAACTTTTTCCATATATCCTTTGGTAACACGTTCACGCCTGACCCTCCGTCCACAATTGTATCTGTAAGTACTGTTCCTAGGATACCCATCTCAACTACTGCCGGATGCCTTCCCATCATGAGTGCCAGTAGCATTGGGTTTGCTGCAGTTGTTCCACTACCGTCCTTTCCTGTTTCCTTTGTTGCTTTTGGAAGTGGTGTCATATTCAGAATCGTCGTTTGTAACCGAGGCATTGTAAGAAGGTCATTTAATTTTATAGACTTCTATATGCATTACCTTCCTTATCATGTTTTGTTCAGCCAGGTTCCTCTATGTTTTGTTCAGCCAGGTTCCTCTTCGAGGTGTTAGCAGTGTCTTTTACTTGTAACTTTCCCATTTCGATTTGTATTTCCAATTTTGTTCGTGCTTGCTACAACCTCTTCTTTTCTTCCTCTGCATCAGGGTACTTTACCTTCTTAGCTTGCTCATGTATAATGGCTAGTGCTTCCTCATCACATGTTTCGATGCTTAACAAATTCACCCCCTGCTTCGGGCATTTTGAATTTTCGTGGTCTTCTGAACCACACCATCTGTATAACAGTTGCAGCGTCTCCTTCATGGTACAATCTTTGGCGAAGTGCCCCCAGAGGTTGTACGCACGACACTGTATCATCAATCGTCCACTCGTGTTGTATTGTATCCAACTCCGGCCTCCATTGTTATTATTGTTATTATTATTACCACCACTTTTGCCACGGTTATTGTTGCAATATCCTCCTGAGGTTACGTCATTATCTGTGTTTGTTCCGTGGACATTTCCTATGTTAGTAACACTTGCTGGTGTCCTTTTGACTTCATATTGAACAAACATTCCTTTATGGAATGTTCCATAATCTGACAGATATCACAAATCGTTTTTTTGGGCAGGAGCCATTTGTGTGGCCTTCCTCCTTATAGTCCGTACACCACAATTCCCCCTTCACCGAGTCAGGATTCTTTTTCAGATTTTTAAATTCTTTCATCATTCGTAGCATATCCTTTTGCAACGCTCAAACTTTCTTGCTTGATTCCTCGTTGTTGCTGCTACTTTTGAACAATGAATCGTCTGAGTTTGACGATTTGTGCTTCTTCTTCTTGCTATTTTTTTGTTCACTCTCCATATCCATCGCTCAATTATACACATCTACATACGATGCTGGAGGTACAAGCTTAATTTTCCTCTTCAAAGTCGGTCGTAGCCCCTCAACAAACCATCATTTCTTTAATCCGTCAGCCGGTGGGCTCTTCATCTTCCCCACCAACTCTTTTAGCCTTCTTGCATAGACATAGATTGTTTCGTTCTTTCCCTGCTTTGTGCTATATATTTTCGCTACAATTTCATTATTGTCCCTTAATAGTTGAAACTCTGTTATGAACTCTTTCCTAACTTCTGCCCACGTAGTTAATTTTTGAGGATCCGCATCTGCAAACCAATCAATTGCTACACCCCGTAGGGTCGTTGGAAACTGCCGGACCCAATCATCCTCGTCCGTTACACCATTTGCCGTCCATATTGTTTCACACATCTTGCAGTGTTTGATCGGATTTGCTGTTCCGTCACTAGTAAACTTCGACAATTTCTCCTTTGGTCCTGCCATTGTTACTTTCTTCTGATTCTGTGGTACCTGCTATATACCCGCGCTATTCTGATCACCCGCATTGTTTTGAGTACCCGTGCTGTTTTGTGTACCCGTGTTGTTCTAAGCACTCGTGTTGTTCTGCACGATCGTGCTGCTTCGGACAACCGCCCTACTTCCATCAATTGCGTTACCTGGTGAGAAAAGATCTTCCTCAAGCAAAGTTGTTTGATTCTCTACCTATATCCATTCGTTGGGTGTATCGAGAATGAAGAGTTCACTCCACGCGCGTGCTCCTTCGACACTTCGAGCAGTGCGAGTTACTTCCCTTTTGTTCAGATTCTCTACCCTCGACGTATAGAAGTTAAGGAACTCCTCCCTTGTCTCTTCCACCAAATTCAATCGTTGTCGAGTCTCTTCTAGGAATTCCTCGACACTCCTTGGTCTGTTAGGTGAATGCACTCCCTTTGTTTGTGCTCCTTCACCCCCTCGGTGTCTGTCGATAATCTGCTGAAGCTTCTGTTTGCGCTCCGCCTATTGTGCTAAAACTAAAACTTCCTGTTCTGTGTGTATTTCATTCTTATCTTTTATCTTATTCCTATCCTTATTAAGCAGATTCGGCATTAATCTTTATTACACTTCCTTCGTTCTAAGTTTGACTGGCCACGATGCCAAATGTTTACCATACAGGGTAAAAGGATACTTTTCACATGTAGTATAGCAAGATATAACACAAAACATATGCTTTATTCATATACGCAATATGTACTCCAATGCTTACAATATGATTATGATGATTACAATGATGATCCAAAGTCCCTTCCGGACGATGTACGTATACTTTTTCGAAGGGGTGACGCAATCGTCACGCACCCTTTTGGATACAATTCTACCCATTGACTACAATATAGATTTTACTGACAACACATGTTAGGATTTTTGGCGTGAAAAATTGAAGTTCCTAACTTTTCTAAGGATTCTTACTTGTAAACTAGGAGTTCCTTTGCACTCATCATTTGTAATGTCCCCATTTTTGGCGAGCTTTTGCAGTTGATTGAGTCAGCTCATTATAGCGACCCTCGTGAGCTAACTGGGTGATTTGGGGGTCTCAATTGTGGACTTACTATTTTTAGTAAGTCTAATTGGCACAGTTGCCATATTTGTCTGTGCAGATGGTGGCACTGGCAGTTGGTCATCACTTGCAATAGTTTGGGCTATTTATTGCATGTGCTCCTATTTATTAATTAATATTCAAAGTTAACATTATTATATGACACTTTATTTTCTAAGTTGCCGATTCGGGTTCGGGGATGGATTTGGGTTTGTGGGTTTGGGCAAAAATAACATTTCCCATTTGGGTTTGTGGGTGGGTTTGTGAGTATATATATTGCAAAACTAAGTCATTTTACAGTATGAATATATGTTGCTTGATCATTGATCAACGCCAAATGTCAACGATAAACATTAAATACTTGCTAATGAATCTATCTTCATGATTCTGAAGAAAATCATACATTGAATTACTAAATTGCAAAACATAGACTAGTTCATCAAATAGTAAAGTTTGAAACATAATGATAAATGACAAGTGTTTCGTAATTTATCAATGATTGTAGTATCAAATGCCCTTCAAGGGTTAAATGGGTCATCAAAAAAATGAGGGATCAATGGCTCATCCCCAACTGCCTATATCTAGATCCTCATCATTGGAACCCAAACTGGTTTCACTAGTCCCAACTACTGCTATACCATCCTCCTCCTCAACATGAGAAATTAGATGAGCGAAATATATTTTTATTAGGTATCGCTTAGGGTTACATAAAAGAAGTATTATAGAAAAAACACTATTTAACCAAGTTACTGATTCGGATGCGAATTCCGAAGCGGATACGGGATGCGTGGATTTTTTTATTTTTATTTTGGATGCGGATGCGGGAGGAAACGTATATATATATATATATATATATATATACATATATATATATATATATATATATATATATTAACATATGCAAAGAAATGCAAGAAATATACAAAAACAAATCATTTGATAAAGCATAATATGACTATGAATCTATGATACTTAACAGTTAACTGAACCCTTAAACAAAATTCAAGATATTTCAAAATTCATATGATATTCATATATCAATATCAATATGTGCTTGTCCAACATTAGCGTTTAGTCTTGACTCTTAAACAATAAGTTCAAATAGGTCATGTTCAAGATTCCAACAAAATAAAATTTAAAAACATGGTAAATGATTGAAGTCTGAAGATTCAATCAATCAGAGTCTCGCTCTGAATCATAGGGATTTGCAAGAAAATCCACATTCTCATTGTCATCTCCAACTGCTGAAAGATCATTTGAACCAAGCATGGTTCCACTTATGCTAGATGCACCACGTGCCACACTAACATCATCACCGTCTCCAACTGTAACAAGATCATGAAGTGTTGCATCCAAATCTGCACACTCAGGGGCTACATCCCAAAGCTTTGTTGCCCCTTTCTTGTAATGATCATTCTTACGTGACAAAAGATGCAAGTTGGTGTGGACAAAGACCAAGTCCTCAGCTTTCTTGGAGCCTAACCGGTTGCGCTTCACCGAATGGATAAAGGAGTATGTACTCCAATTCCTTTCAGCAGCAGAAGAACTAGCAACCTATATAGTTGTCACAAAACATACAAATGAAAAGCAAATTAATTTTATATAATGTGTGAAACACTAAATTCTACAATGCAAGTGTAAACATAAAATTTTAAAACAAATTTACAAAAAAAAATAAAAAACTTACTTGTGATAGGACTTTGATTGCAAGAGGTTGAAGATGCTTGAAAGGTTGACCATACATGTACCACCATGTGATAGCTCCCATTCTATTTTGGTCCTTTAGTGCAAATGGAGAATGCTTTAACCCTGAAGCAAACAACCCAAATTCTTCCCGCACTTTTTCATGCATTTCTTCCAGTGGGAAGAGTCTTAAAAGGGCTTTGTGGCACCCCTCAGCAACCTCCTCATCCGCAAATGGTGCAACTCTACCCGGCATACCAGCTATCTCCTCACTATGGTACCTAGGAGATAAGGCATATGCAAGGAGGTGCAATGGGGTAGTCATCTTATTCCAGCGATGGTTGATAATTGCTTGCACTTGTTTGCATAAGGCTTCACATTGTGTGGGGTCACTCTCATGTGCTTGTATAGAATGTTTTACCTTCTCAACCATGGTGTCCATGCCATCATACACATCCCCTAAGAAAGGTGTATCTGTATCAGCAAAACGGAGCATAGTGATGATGGGCTCGGTGAAATCCAATACATATGCCACACGAGCCCACCAACTCTCATTCAAGATCAAATTCCTGATCCTTTGTGCTCTTTCTGAATTTGAGATCTTCCATACACCCCATTGATGACCAATGACCATTTGACTTAATGCATCTTTTACCTTGAGGAGTCGTCTCATAACGATTGTATGAGATGCAAAACGGGTCTCAGCAACCTAAGCAAGTTAACAATATGTCAATTGACAATATAATTATAAATTTTAATTTTTAACTAAATTACAAAACCATGAAACTTAGTAATTTAAAAAAATTAATTTACCTTCAGCAACTCCAATTTGGAGTATGTTCTAAAAATGGATTGTGACATGTGGTGGTTGGTCACAAACATCTGTATGTCCTCCCCCTCTTCATATATTTTCCTCACCCAATCTACTTCAGTGCCAATCCTCTGCATGATCAAGTTAAGAGAGTGAACAGTGCATGGAGTCCAAAAAATATGGTCATACCGACTCTCAACTAAAGCACCTGCACCCCTGCAATTTTTGGCATTGTCAGTGATCACCTCTACCACATTCTCACTACCCACCATCTCAATGGCTTCAATGAGAATTCTAGAAATGAATTCCTAATCCTTCACTTGCCCTTCACAATCAATGGCCTTCAAAAACATTGCCCCTTTGGGGGAAATTGCAATCACATTAATCAGTGGCCGGTTTCTTGTATCCTTCCAACCATCTGACACAATAGTTAGACCCGAAGTTTTCCAAGATTTTTTGATTGGTTGAAGGTCTCTCTCTATATGTGCCCTCTCTTGTTGCAATAAAATTGTACGCACCTTTTCATAGCCCAGGCTTGTGTAGTCAGCTGGTGATTCTTTGATTGCTGCCACCATTTCCTTCCAATATGGTGATCTCACCAAGTTGAAAGAAAGCCCATTCGCATAGAGGCAACGTGCAATAGCTTCATCAGCGTGGTCTCTTGCCCCCATTTTAAATGCGGTGTCCAATGGGCCTCTTTTACGGGTTAAAATTTCCACTTCTTCCTCATCCTCTTCTGGCACAAGTACCTGCAAGAATGGGTGTTGGGAGGATGCCATTGGTTCAGTGGGTGTCTTTGGCTTGCTCTTTGAGGAAGGACCTTGATAGTAGCTTTTTTTTGATCTATTGATCAATGCATCAGCAGCTTCTTGTTCTCTTACAAATGAAAGTATTTCCGCGCTAGTCATCCCAGTACCATTTTTGCCTTTACATATTCCAAATCCTTTGCCAGCAGGGCCCATAAAATGAAGCTTCACTGGAGAATATGAGCTATTGAAAGGTTTTCCTTTGTTACTTTGACAATAATTGCACTTTAGTATGAGCGACCTCCTGAAACCTGTGATATCCGTGTTGTATGTCTCCACAAAGGAGAACCTACATCAATTTTGAAATTATCAGTCCCTTCCCCTCCTTGGCCCCCCACTGAACTTTGACTAGCACTACCACCGGTATCCATTCTTGCCTAGTTTTTTGCAACCTATTTTATAAGAAAATAAATAAATTTTAATTAGTTCCTAACAACGATGAATATCGATGATCATGCATACAAGTGGAAAGAAGTGAGAAAAACTACTAAAATAGATACCCAAAGTTGCTTCTACATATCTTTCAAAAAAAAAAAAATTGAAAAAAAACTTTAAAAAAATCTTCAAGAACTTAAAAAAATCATCAAAAACTCAAAAAAATTCATTTAAATACTCAAGAAAAGGATTAATCACTTACCTTGAATGGTTTAAACTTCTTTGAGAAAGCTATCTCTCCCTCTTTGATCGATCCTCTTCGAAAATGCTGAACTTAGCTTCACAATGAAGGAGTGGCTGTAGGTGCAAACAAAACTCTAAAATGACTCTTGTGAATGCTTCTATGTTGTCTTCTAGGGTCGTTTTAGGGTTTTATTGTGAAAAAATGCTTTAAAAAATGCTTTTAGTCACATGTTTCATAGTTTTAAGTTAAAATATACATTATTTTATTGGTTTTCCGCCTAACTCCCGCGGGTGCGTCTGGATGCTCCCAGATTCCTTGCGGATGCGGGTGGCTTCGGGCAGCACCCGCAGCGCATCTGGAGGCTTCCCGCATCCGTTCGTATCGGATGCGGAAGCCAAGCACTAGGGCCACGAATCGGTATCAGAGCTATTTAAAGTTGTTTTATTTCACATTTCGGACCCTACTACCCTGGGTCCTCTCGAGTTCACCGTGGGTTCGCTCAGGTTCACTCCAGCACAGACCTGGGTGAACCCATAGTTCGAAATGCGGACCCTGTTCGGACCCGCAGTGAACTCGGACATGAATTTGGATTCGCGCAAACTCGGACTTGAATCCAGGCAGTAGGGGACAAGTCCAGTTATGTAGTTTATTATATTTAAATGTTATAAAATGATGTTACGTTAAGGAATCTTCTTAAGTGGAGTTGCGTTTGGAAAACTTGTGCCATTGGAGGATCATAAATACAAGCCCATTTGATGAGAAAACCACCCGATTGATTATTTGCTTTTCTGGAAATTTATGAGATTGTTGGTTTCTTGTCCTTGCTGAAGTATAAGGGTTCTGATTGGGAGTGGTGCTTTTAATCCATAGCTGAGGTATTGTGGATTTGATTCTAAAAATTATTATCATCTTCCTGTGCTGTGATTACTGTGGTTAGAAGAATTCGTTGTGATTGATCTACTCTAGTTGAGGCATAGCAATTGGTTATAACTTCTCCTCTATGTTAACTGTGATTGAGAAGTTGTTCTATGTGAAGGGAAATTATCTGTTTTGGAGAAATTAGTAGTTGCATTTTACATTACACAAGCTTTCGATCCAATTGAGGAATTTACATAGGCATTTGTAAGGTTGCCATAACCATCTACAACAGTGTTTGGGGGCCCTACTCATTTCTGTGATTATTTTTGAAGGGCAACAACCTTCATAAGGAGCCTGCGATCAAGAATTGGAGGCACTGAGTTATTTGACTTGCGTGTGGGAGTCTCAGGCCTGCGTTCAAGTCATTGGATGCCACGTTGCATTCTTTGTTGATTGCAAACCTTTTGGAGCCTTGCGATTGGCTTAGGAGTCTTGTGTTCCATGGTAGAGGGCCGCTCAACACTATTTACAGCTTGTGTTTCATATTTTAGTGGCAGTGACTAAATGTGCAGGGCCGCGGCTTTAATTAGGGCCTATGTCCACCAAATTGCCTTGTGTTTCTGTGAGTATTTGCTCTAACAAGTTGCGTCAGCATTAGGATTTTGTGATTGCACCTTTCCCTGTACAAGGGCGGCATCAATAGGTGGTTGACAAATATGTTTTAGATGCTAGAACCCATCTCGAGTGCGACTGCATTACCATTCAATAATTTGGTTACTGTAGATTGCGTTAGGAGTGGGATGATTGATCAATTGTCATTGCCACAAGGAAGAGCGACTGATAAATCAGGATCTAAATGTAATTTTTTTTGGGTTTTGAATGAATAAAATGCAACATTGAATTGCAGTCTTTTGCTTGGTTATTTTATAACATTTTCATGTTATCATTGGTGTTGGTTTTCTGAGATCATTGCAAATGTACTAAGTACTGCCATTATATCTGGTTTGTGTGTTCCAAATGGTAGCAACCTCTAATTTATAATTAGCAAAGGCTAGTAAGAGACATGACCCTTTATGGGACATGTCTACTCAATAATTAGATATTAACAAATATAATATCTCACATAATAATATATTATTTAACTACACATGCAAATATATATATATATATATATATATATATATATATATATATATATATATATATATATATATATATATATATATATTGCACATACACACATACATATATAACTTTAGTTTAGTGTCATGAGTTTATCCCATTGAAGCTACCAAACATTAACACTCCCTCTTAGCTAGGGAGGATAAACACAAGACAAATATTACACCATTTGACAAATTTTAAAAATGTCTTTGATCAGAAGGTATCCACCATTTTATATTGCATTTGAGCTTCAGAATATCAACATATGATATTCACCAAATACTTTGAGGAATGGTTTCTAGAATATCAACCCTTGATAATCACCATGTACTCAATAAGGCAATGGTCTGCAGAACATCAACATATGATATTCACCATTTTGATATCACATTTGAGTATTGGTCTCCAGAATATTAACATGTGATATTCACCAAATGCGGGCTCTAGAAAGAGATGTAAGATATTCACCAAGTACTGTGAGTAATGGCCTCCAGAACATCATGTTGTATGATATTCACCACTTACTCTATGTAATGGCCTCTAGAACATTAATTTGCATAACATTCACCATGTACTCAAAAATGTTTATAAGGTATATGCACCCGCATTCTCATAATCATACCATATAAACATCCACCATGCAAAGTATTATCTATCATGATCTGTATAGACATTGTAAGATATCCATCATAATAGAAAATTAGGTTATTGGAAGATTGCCACCTTTTGATAACTTCTGCAAATACAAGTGATAATCATTTGGAAGTCGTCACTTCCTCATGATGTACACAAGGGGTAGGCCCATTATAGTCATAGAGTCACACACAGGGACTTCCAAACTCCCTTTAAAAATCAATCATCTGAGCTCCTCAACCAAAGTTGCCTTTGATGAAGTGTCATAGTCCTAAATCTGATATGATCAAGATCTTCAAAGATCAACTGAAGCATATCCTTTGTCCACTCCTTCAGACGAATGTATCAGATTCCCTTTGATCATCAATTTTCCGAGTTCCTTTACCATTGAAGAAGTGTCAAACTCCCTCTTTTTCTGCAAGAACATTCTCAGAGGAAAAGATCAAGGCAAATAGCTCTTATAATACAAATAGAATTAGAAATAATATAGAATTACTATATTAGGAAGACTTGAAAATTGTACTCAAGATGAATACTTATCTCATGTAGTCGAACAACAATGCCCTCTAGATGCCTTCTTCCTTTAAGCGCAGTTCTCAATTAATGTGCAATCTCTACTCCACATTATTGTCATAAATGATGTGTTCCCATGTTATGCTCATCATCATTCTTGGGTTTGAATTAAGGGTCCCACCACTAATCGGACATAACCTTTAACTTTGTTGTTTCTTAATAATTCCCCCTTCCATTATTTCCTTAATACAAGTTTATAAGAAATATGGTGTTGTCGGTAAAATGTATAGTGTAGCCGACGGGTAGAGTAGTATCCACGGGCGCATGACGCTTGAGTCACCCCTTCGGAAAGGTATATGTATACGTCCGAGATGGACTTTGGAATCATCAATTATAATCAAGAAATCATTGTAGTCATTGTAATCGGATTGTAATTTGCCAGTGCATACATGAATAAAGTACCTGTTCTGAATTGAATCACGTTGTACATGTGTTGAACTTCTTACTCTATGCGGTAAACATTTGGTGCCGTTGCCAGACGAACCTGGAACGAAGGAATGATATGAAGATTGATGCCGAATTTGCCAAACAAAGATCGGAATAAGGTGAAAGATAAGAATGAACTAAGTACAGCAAAAGAAATTTTAATTTTAACACAGCAAGCAGAACGCAGATAGAGACTTCAGCAGATTGCCAAGGGGCACCGAAGGGGTGAAGAGGCACAAACGGAGGGAGTGCACTCACTTAGTAGGCTGAGGAGTGCCGAGGAATTGCTGGAAGAAACTCGACAACACTTGAATTTGGTGGAGGAAACAAGGGAAGAATTCCTTAACCTGTATACGTCGAGGGGAGAGCGTCTGAACAGAAGGGAAGCAACTCGCACGGCTCGGAGTGCTGAGGGAGCATGAGCGTGGAGGGATCTCTTCGTTCCTGATACACTGGACGAACGGATACAGGCGGAGAATAGAACATCACTTGAAGACTTGTCACCAGACAACGCGGTTGTTGGGAACAAGACTGTTGTCCAGAACAGCGCGGAAGTCCAGAACAGTGCGAGAGCACAAAACAGCACGGAAGTCCAGAACAGCGCGGGAGCACAGAACAGCGTGGGAGCACAGAACAGCGTGGGAGCACAGAACAGCGCGGGAGCACAGAACAACGCGGGAGTCCAAAACAACGCGGGAGCTCAGAACAACGCGGGTACACAAGTACCTCAGAATCAAAGACAAGTAACAATGGCTGGCCCTAAAGAAAAGTTACCCAAGTTTCACAGTGATGGTTCAACAACCCTATTAGACATTGTAAAACGTGTGAAACCATATGGACGGCAAATGGCGTGACGGATGAGGATGATTGGGTAAGACAATTTCCAGCAACCCTACGGGGTGTGGTGATAGATTGGTTTTCTGACACTAGTCCTCAGAAACTTAATACATGGGAAAATGTTAAAAAAGAATTTATCGCAGAATTCAAATTACTCCGAGATGATAATTAAATAGTGGTAGAAATCTACAGCACCAAACAAGGAAAGAATGAGACAGTCTGAACCTATGCCAGGCGACAGAAGGAATTGATCGGAAAGATCGAGAGTCAACCAGCGGATGGGTTGAAAAAATGGTGGTTCGTGGAGGGGCTACGACCGGCTCTTAAAAAGAAAATGAAGATTGTACCACCGGCATTGTACACCGATGTGTATACTCGCGCTATGGATTTGGAAAGTGAACAAAAGACGAGTAAGAAGAAAAAGCATAAGTCCTCTGATTTAGATGATTCATCCTCGGAGAGTAGTAGTAGTGATGAGGAATCAAACAAGAAGGTGAAAGCGCTACAGAAAGACATGCTACAGATGATGAAAGAATTCAAAAATTTGAAAAAGAATCCCTATACAATAAAAGGAGAACTGTGGTGTACAGATTGCAAGGAGGACGGACATACGAAGGGTTCATGCCCGAAGAAGCAGTTTTGTGACATTTGCCAGGGGGCGGGGCATTCCCTGAAAGAGTGCCTGTTTAAATTGAAAGCAAAAAGACACCAACAGGTGTTACTCACGCAAGAAGCGTCGAACAATAGCAATAACGCGGGTAATGATGCAACTTCAGGTGGATATAGAAATAACAATAGACGCGGAAGGGGCGGAAGCAATAACAACAACAATGGAGGCCGAAGTAGAATACAATATGATGCAAGTGGAAGGCCGATGATACAGTGCCGAGCATGTAATCTTTGGGGTCACTTTGCGAGGGACTGTACTACGAAAGAGGCACTGCAACTACTGTGCAGATGGTGTGGTCCAGGGGACCACGAAGATTCGAAATGTCCTAAACAAAGTGTAAATTTATTAAGTATTGAAACAAGTAACGAGAACGTGTTGGCGATCACATGGGAGCAGGCGAGGAAGGCAAAATATCCGAATGCGGAAGAAGAAAAGGAGAGGTTACAGAAAGCCCGAGAGGAGATAGAGAAGCAGATGATAGCAGAGAAGTCACAAATAAAAGACATTACTGTAACTCCGAAAAGAAACTTGGCGGAACAAAGTATGGTGAAATAGATAATGCAAATGTAAGTACCAATTAAATTAAATGATCTTCTTCTCACCATGCCACAGTTACGTACGACTATTATAAATATGACACCGTCCTCGAGAGTAACGGAGGAAGCAAAGGATAGTACGGCAACAACCACAGCAGCAGCAACAGATTCGATGTTACTAGCACTTACGACAGGTAGACATCTAGCAGTGGTGGAGATGGGCATTCTGGGTACGGTGCTAACAGATACAATAGTAGACGGAGGATCGGGAGTGAATGTGATGCCGAAAGATATCTGGAAAAAACTTGGACAACCAACACTATGGCCACCCACCTTTAAGTTACTTACAACAGATCAACATGGGATAAAACCCTTGGGCACTCTAATGGCGCAGCCGGTACCAATTGGGACACAACCATTTTTACTGGATTTTGTAGTTATTCCATTAAAGAGAAGAGGGTACGACGCCATCCTAGGACAGGGGTGGTTGGTGCAAGCTAAGGTAAAGCATGATTGGAAAAGGAACACCCTGTCAATGGAGAAGGAAGGTAGGAGATTTATAATCGATTTGCATACACAGATGGTAGGAGAAGAAGCCGCGTCGTCAGACTCAGAAGGCGGTGGCGAGAGTGATGACGAAGGGAAAAAGAGGATGGAACCAGATGATGAAGGGGTGTTGAGATTAGGAGGGTCAATTGATGACGACCTAGATTCAGTAAATGGATTGCTACATTGGCAAATGGAAGATTATGAGGTCTTTCCGAGTTGCAATATTTTGAGTGTCGAGGAAGGAAAAGAAGGCCATAAGTTTCCGAAGGAGTACAGTGAACTGAAGGAAGGAGAAGCACAGGTGGATGAAACACTTGCCCATACGTCCAGTAAAGATAAACCGATGAAGTATGAAGAGCCGATGGTGAAAACAATGAACTTGGGTGATGAAGAAAATCCGAAGAACATTCTTGTAGGAAATGATTGGAACCTTGTATTGAAGGCAGCAGCTTGGACGTATAAAGACTTAAAAGGAGTACCACCAGAGCTATGTGTCCACCGGATACCATTAATCGAAGGTGCGGTACCTGTACAGAAGCGGCCGTATCGAAGGAATAAGAACTATGCAGCATGGGCCACGAAAATTGCACAAAACAGGTGGAAGGTATGGCGTCAGAAGCATTTAAAATTAAATAATCTTCAACCCAGCCAGTTAGTACTGAAGTATAACAGACGGAATGGAATCAGACTTGGGAAGTTCAAAGTCAAATGGGTCGGACCATACAAGATACGAGAAGTTGGATATAACGGGACAATTAAGTTATGGACACTCAATAGGAAGGAAGTAGCAACCAATGCAATAAATGGTTCGAAATTAAAAGTCTACCATGAAAGAAATAAAGCACCTCCGTGGACGAACAACTGAGAAAAGAACAACTGTAAATATTGTATATATGTAAATACTGTACATATGTAAGATAAGAGTTAAACATAAATTTTGAGTGCCACTGCGAAGTAATAAAGTAAAGAAAAATGTGTAACAAATGTTGTACGGGCCTTGAGGGATATATTGTGCAAGAGTTAAAAAGACTGTACGGCATCTTGGGAATGGAAATCAAGAAGACTGTATTGACACTGAGATATACGGACTTAAGGAGCAGATCAGACAAAGAACATAACAAGAATAGGCTAAGACCTGTATGGCCAGAGGAAGTGGGACATCAGATATTATAGATCGTACGACCAGCACAAGAAGACCGTACGACCAAGAATGTCAGTACCGTACGACCAAGGACGTTAGGTATTATAGACCGTACGACCAATAGGGAACAAAGGTACGGCTGAACAAGTTGCCGTACGGACAATGGATAGACAAGCGTATGGCTGGGAGAGAGCTCATTAAATAAGAGTTTTGATGACCGTACGACCCCCAGATGATCGTACGGCCTCAAACGGAGTTATGTTGGAAATAATAATAAAGCAAGCTTAAAATTTGACATGATCGTACGACCACTAGATGACCGTACGGCATTGAGTTTTGTTAAACCGTACTAGAACATACCGTACCGTACGGAAGATAGACAGTACGACCCCAAGTGAAAAAGACCATACCGTACGGTGGAATAGCGAAGGGTGCAAAGGAAGACCGTACAGGCATAAGGCAAGTCGAAATACAGAGAATCATTGATGTCCGTACGGCCCAAAACATAAGGGATAGCGTAAGAAGACCATGCGGCTTATCCATACAGATTGAGGGCAAAGTGAAAAAGACCGTATGGTCTCAAGACACTAAAACGCCATCGTACTGAGTGGTGACCAGAATAAAGCTGCAAGGAAAAGAATAGCCAGAGATGAAGGGTATCAGGAAAGGAAGAGGAATTGCTATAGCCGATTCACAAAGTAAGTCTGTAGGAAAGAGGAAGTGGAAGAGCTAAAAAAAAAAAAAAAAAACAAAAACGACGACAGATTCAAGTTGTTCGGAATGAGTAGCAGATGATGCCAAAGGGAAGGGGAAGCATCAATGGTTGCCAAAAAGAGTCTGGAATCGACAGAAAATGACAGTGGTGTGTTCTGTGCAGTTTTGTGCCCCTAGACCCCCAGTCGTTGCGGATATCAGTCATGGGAAGTGTGACCAGTTGATGAGACCTAGAGCTACTGCTGTAGGCATGAGTGTTTGTGTGTCAGAGGAGGCACTTGGAGTAGGTGTTGGCCATGAGGCTGTCTTGGTGGATGCGTAGAGAGCTTGGGAGGAGCTGATCATCCAGTTCAAGGCAGGATGGCGACACTTGGCTCAGTGTAACTAGGAGTTGGAAACAGAGAAAGCAGCACAGGTGGCTATCAAGGTCAGCTAAGGAGATAGTATTGTGTTAGCAGAGGCTAAAGATACAATGTGGGTTGGAGACCAGTTTGGTGCAAGCATAGGATGAATGTGAAAGTGATGCGACAGAAACAGATCTATCTTGTTGTAGTTAGTCAATTAATGTATTTTGTTGTTAATTTGTCTCAAATATTTTGTAATTGTCGTCCGGAGACGACCTTTCTTTTGGAGGGGATGATGTTGTCGGTAAAATGTATAGTGTAGCCGACGGGTAGAGTAGTATCCGAACGGGCGCGTGACGCTTGAGTCACCCCTTCAGAAAGGTATATGTATACGTCCGAGATGGACTTTGGAATCATCAATTATGATCAAGAAATCATTGTAGTCATTGTAATTGGATTGTAATCTGCCAGTGCATACATGAATAAAGTACCTGTTTTGAATTGAATCGCGTTGTACATGTGTTGAACTTCTTACCCTATGCGGTAAACATTTGGAACTGCCATATTTTGTCAAATCATATCAGCACTTTGACTGCGTGGGTTTTGGTGGACGAATCTTTTTGTGTTGAGAAACCCTCTGTTGTGTTCAATCATTTCTATTGGAGGTAACCTATATTCCTCCCTTAATGCCTGTCAACCAAGTCTTCACTCGGTATGGTAAGAATGTGCGTTACTTCCTAAATTCTTTTTGCGGTTTGGTGGGTCCACCATTCATATGTGGTCATTGGTTCCTCTATTTATTTATTTTTCTTGTCTCCACTGTTGAATGCTATCTTCATAAACGATGACTTCTATCTGATGTTTTATATTCTATGCTGGATTACTGTTGAGAATAGATAATCCTTATATTTCTCACTGTCCATTTCTGCCCATGATAAAGTTAGAGGATTGCTTTCATGATTGCAGTTCATGTTTGGACGGGATTTGTTGTTGATCACTTCATACAAGTGCCACTGCTAAATATTATATTGTCTAAGTTTGAACATTGCTGTCATTATCATTTTCATTTTGTCAAAACTCCTTCAATTGCTTCATATTCCACATCATATTATGCTTAATCAAGGCATTCCTTTATGCATCGTGTTGTGATCCTTGGGCTAAGTCATATTCTTTTGTGCCTTAAAGATGACCATCCGAAAGTTCGGAGTCTTTGAATCATATTGCAGAGACTTTATTCATGTACAGGATCTCCCTGTAATAGATACCCAGTTCAATGCCGGTTTGATGTGTTAACGCACCTACCGATGAAATACTGCAAGCCTCGATCATAGATACATTTGAAGAAATACAAATAGGACCATACTTGATTCCTCCTATTCATACATACGATGCCAAATCACTGTACATGTATTTGTTTGTAATATCAATACTAACCGTTGACCAAATTAATTTCTGCACAAGTTTGGAAACATTTGACTCTACTGATGCTTCTCCTCTATACGTATTTGTCAATGAGACTCTACCATCTTATGATTTCTGTATTTCTGATGTAACTAATGTTGGCATTGCTATTGCCTCATATATACGACTCCACTATCTTATTGTGAATACTTTTGAAGTAGCAGCTTTTGGTTATGACCTTTAGAGGTCTTGTTATATCCCTGATATATCTTCAATTTTATATGATAGCCTTCTCTGATGTATGTTATGTATTCTAGCCTCTGATAACACAGTAACAATGTATGATTGATGCCACAATATTTACATCGCAAAGATAGGATGGTATACTTGCTGGGGATTCTCTGATTATGTGTCACCACAGCAATCTACTACTCACCACTTCTATCATGTAGCGATACTAGATTTATTGCTGCTCCTAGTATGATCCAAGCAGATTTGAATTTTAGTGTGAGTTGCAGCGTTGATCTCTTAATGCAGTGAATGGTGAAAGTCTGCTTTGTTTTCTTTATTCACAGGTAACTCTATTTTTATAGTATGTTCTCATTTTATATTTGCTGATTCGAGACTCTAGTTATTTCTCTTGTTATCTATGTTCCCCGGGGATATTTACCTGGCCTAAAACCCAGTGTTTTGGGGACGGGGGGATGGGTAGGAGACGTCCCCCAGCCGTCTCCAAAAAGTGAAAAAATGCAAGGGGACGTCTCAGAAACTTGGGGACGCTAGAGGGAAAAAAGGGGGACGGCCAGCCCTACCCGGTACGGTTGGCCTTCCCCCTTTTTTGTTTGCATAATATTAAAAAAATTTAACATAAATTTTTTTTTTTAAAGCCTCCAACTTGGTCAGCTAGGTTGGCCCCACCCCTCCAAGTGCCTTGAAAGGCAGTAGAGGCAGAATAGGAGCAGCAGGCTGCTTCATTTTTCTATGTTTTGTTTTTTTATGTTGAACATGAACATGATTATGATACATTATACTTATTACTTTATGGCAGCCCTCTACCCTTTGGGCCTATAGTTTTGGGCATATTTTGATTTTGATTTTCAGATTTATCACGTTTATCATTATGACATTATGATATTGACAATTGTTAATGTTCATTGGATAGTGTTCACTGATATTGATATGCATTTTGACAATTGGGTACTAAAATCGGATATTATTTCTTAGATGGCATTCAAATGTTGTATGTTATGGTTCTATAATGTTTAAATGACATGTTCATATGAATGACATGTATATTTGCAAATTTCAATGTATATTTTAAAATTTCCCTATATATATAGCCGTCCCCATTTGCCGTCCCCCCTTGTCCCCAAAATCGTCAAAAAAATTTTCCATCCCGAAAACCCGTCCTGCTGTCCCCGGCCGCCCCCATACCGGAAACTCGGGGGAACATAGCTTGTTATATTTATATTATTCTTATCTTTGCAAATGATCACATGCCATATCAGGTTTCCTTCTTATCATAAATCACTAACTGTACACTGTAAGGGCTGACTGTTCATAGTTTGTCTTGGTCTCCTATAGGAAAGCTGAATTCATATTCTTGTACAATATTGCCGTTTGTACCCAGACTTATCTATATGCATTGCTTTCCTTTGCATATTTGTATATATATTTCTCTCATAATTTGCCATAATTCCTTTTTGGTATTCATCGCCCCTTTCACAGTGTTCTTACATTTGCAGCCTGGCTCTGCTACCATGTTGGTTTTTCAGGATCACTACAAATGTACTAAGCACTACCATTATTTGTGGTCTGTGTGTTCCAAATGGCAGCAATCTCTAATTTATAATTAGCAAAGGCTAGTAAGAGACATGCCTCTATTCAACAAGGGGCGCATTCGCCAAAGTTCCTGCCTTTATGTTTTTATGGTTGACTGAAGTAGTATTGCATGAAGAGGAAATTAAATTAGTTACAATTTTTAGCAAAAACTTGTTGACGATAAACTTTTTCAGGTACTTAATCAAAAAGAAAAAATTGTTGATTACTTAAATCAAATTACCAAAATATGTAGTAAGTTTGAGGGGTAGTATTAATGATAAAAAATAAATTTGAGCAATATTGTAAAATAGTAACTAGTAAAACATAGTGTAAACTTTAAAAAAATAACATATTACAGTTGTCAAAAATAAACATCAATGTAAAACTAAAAAGAAATATATATAAAATAAGAAATAAAAAACTTTTAACTCTATATTTGAACTTGGCAAGATAGCTGGTAAAATATAGTGTAAACTTAAAGAAATAACATTTTACAAATTACAAAAATAAACATCAATGTAAAACTAATAATAAATATATTTAAAATAAGAAATATAAAACATTTAACTCTATATTTGATAAAAATATCTAAATTATACAGCTTAAAAAACATTTAACTCAATAAATTCATATGGCTTCTTCTTCATAAACTATCTTAAATAAAAAATAAAAAACATTTAAGTCTATATTTGATTAAAATATAACTAATCATAAATATATTTAAAATAAGAAATATAAAAAGTTTTTAACTCTATATTTGAACTTGGTAAGGAAAATAGATAGGGATAATTAATATTGATTAGACATTCATTTGTGAGGTGGAAGATAAAAATGATTGTTTTTTTAAGAAGTTAATCCACTTGTCACAAATGTGGAAAAGATAAAGTTGTAATCAATGCATTCATTAATAGAGTTGTTAGAAAATGTTTGTATTTTTGTTGGAGAAAATTGAATTTTTTCATTGCCTTTTTTATCATGGACCAATACAATTTTCAAAAAATTGTATTTTTCAATTTCAAAAAAAAATTCAAATTTATGTAGCTTTTGTAAACATTAGTGTATCTTCAAATTTTAGATTTATGTAACTAATATGGAATCTAATGATTCCATTAGTTTCCTACAAAAGGCAGGAACTAATAATTAGATATTAACAAATAATACTGGAAAAGTCAGGAACTAATAATTAGATATTAACAAATAATACTATCTCACATAACAATATAATATTTAACTACACACAATATATATATATATATATATATATATATATCACACACACACATATAACTTAAGTTTAGTGTCATGCGTTCATCCAATTGAAGCTACCAAACATTAACAATTGGCATTGCAAATTCTGGTTGGAAAATATAAAACCATATATCTTGAAAGAAGCAAACTGAAACACTAAATCATTTAAAGAATATCATCCATATATAGCATAATCAATCAAGATCTTGAACTAAGTTCATTACATTGGAGCTAGATGCTTAATTGCCAAGTGTTTGACAAAATGCCAAATTTATGAATTTGTCAAGCAATTGGAGTTGCTGAAGTTATAAGCCAGGTCAGGGTTATTAAATCATTCCCCATTTTCTCTAGTGTTCAATTTCTCACATCACGTACCTCTACATTTCCCAATTTCACACTCCATCAAGATCCGAGATCTCAAAATTGTTGCCAAGCTTAGGACAACTAGGCAAATCACTAAACTACCAAGAAAAGAATGGGGTTCACATTTGCAATTGGGCGATGGTGTGAAAAGTTGACAACAGGTCCTAATCATCTCTGGCCATTATTGTTCATGGGTTACCTTCATTTACAGGCTTAATTTCTTCATTTTTAGCTCCTCTTAATCATGATGTTTCTTTTAAAGATATGGGTTGGTGTGTCAACCACAACCTTGCTACTCCCTCCTTATATTCTTTGTACTTGGGAGGAAATATCCCATTTGTCGTGGCTTTGTTGTCTTCTTCTTCAATCTCAATAATCTGCAACATGTTGTAGTTAGGCTAGAATAGTTCATAGCCTTCCATTTTATAGTGGAAAAACCCATTGAGAGAGCTTTTTTTTTTCTTTTTCTTGGAGCAAACATTAAAATTTAAATCAGATTTGAAGCATAATTAGAGTTAGGGATATTTCATTTTTATGGATAGGGTGTTCCATTTCCAATTATAGTTTTCCTTGTTTGCATTCGATCATCCTCTCTTGAGTAATGCACTGTATGCTTTCTTCTTTAATGGAGTGGCTATAAAGTTCAAACAAGAATTGGTGTAATGTCCTCCTTTTAGCATGACCATGATAGTGGATGGATTTAGCCTATTGTTGGGTCCTTGTAGGCTAATACTGGGGATTAGAGGACCCTATTGAGGGTTATGTCTTTGTTTAGTGGGACTTACTATTTATAGTAAGTCAATGGATGGTTCTGGTGAGCTCAGATGAGTTAGAGGAGTTGAATGATGCTCTCAGATTTTATTTTTGGCTTCTGGTTTGGGCTCCAAGAATCTTGGAGGGAGCGTCTATTTTTAGTAGGTCACCTCACCAGGTTCATTCGTCATCTTCCTTCATTAGGATCACTCACTTGTTGTTAGATTTTGATTCTGATGCTTCTTCAATTTTTTTGCAAGATAGGTGAATTATGATTATTATTTAATTAAATATGCTAAGGTTGTTATTTTTGCCGGTATTGTATATTGGCCACCTTAGTGTCATAGCTTGTTGGAATTAGGTTGAAGATTTTTAAATCTTGAGCACAAGAAACAATTACTTTGTGTGTTAGAATATCATAATATTGTTGAAAAGGTCATTTTTGAAGGCAAAGGGAATTGGTAAATTACATTATTCAAATATGTGCCAAAGTATTATGCAAAGGGCTTTTAAGTGAAAGGTGTATCTACAAAGCTACATGGTGTTTGGTGTGATGGTGAAGTTCTATCTTGTAAATGTTATAAAAAGCACTCTAGGAGAAGGATTGATGAATATATATTAATGAAATGAAGGGAAACGTTGAATAGATAAAGACGAGACAACACTGCAAGGAAGAATGTTGGCATGATAAGAAAGAAAATTTGAAATTTTAGAGCATAGAGATTTGGGCCAGAGTCAGAGGATGAATGCAGTGCATTGTATTGTTTGTAACTTTGTGTAGATGAATGAATTTGCAGATTAATGTATATTTGATCTCAATGGTACAAAATATGATTTTTGTTTAAAAATGTGATGCTGGTGTGATATCTCACAGCTTAATAATTTGGTTGAAATGAGATTTCACTTGTCTAGAGCTAAATGCAAGCTGAGTTGGAATGGCTTTGAAATAGTTGTGGATTGAAACACATTGATTTGGCATTGCAAATGTTTATGTTCAAATTAGATTTTTGGTTGCTTGGTTAATTCAACGAGTTGGCTTCATACCTATGTTTATCCCCAGAGATGACTGAATTAATTCTTGAAATATAAAATATGATTTTTGTTTAAAAATGTGATGCTGGTGTGATATCTCACAGCTTAATAATTTGGTTGAAATGAGATTTCACTTGTCTAGAGCTAAATGCAAGCTGAGTTGGAATGGCTTTGAAATAGTTGTGGATTGAAACGCATTGATTTGGCATTGCAAATGTTTATGTTCAAATTAGATTTTTGGTTGCTTGGTTAATTCAACGAGTTGGCTTCATACCTATGTTTATCCCCAGAGATGACTGAATTAATTCTTGAAATATGTGTCCTCTCTTTGTTAGGCTGCATGGGTTTAAATTTTTAAGAGTACGTCTCCTACTGTTTTCAGATTCTTCCTCCTGCCAGTTACTTTCTTTGTACTATCACAGTTCCTTTTTCCTTAGCTATTCCAGACCCCTCTCTGCTTGAAGGTCTTGCAGGATGGTAAAGTGGCATGCAAAATGCCTTAGCAGTCTATGCAGCAGATGCTCATTGTCTTTGTTGATGGTGAGATTATACCAGATAGCATCTTGAGGGACCTCTCTCATGAGAGCTTCCCTCCAAATGTGTTCTTTCAACGAGATGTTCTACAACTTACTTAGGTTCCGTGTAAGTTGGTCTTCTCGTTCCTTGTTGGGTTGTATAGGTTTGATGATAGGCTGTTCAATTACATTGCCATGATTCCCATTTGTAAGTTATAATTTGCCAGATTTTTTTACTTGAATGAAATACAGAGTAAACAAAAATTACATCATAATAGAATAGATCAATATTAATTACTTACAATCATATTGAAGAAAGATATGCCTTTATTTTCATTTATCCGTTATGCAATGTACATAGGAACATATGTGTGGTCCCCAACTACGAGTACAACAAGATATATGTAGCCAGCCATTGGCAACTGTCAAGTAACCATCAACTACTGTAGACTGAATTACTTATTTTATAATTTTCTGAATGACACTAAGGCATTAAAGTTTACTCATGGGCTATTCAATGCTTGACCTCGAGAAACTTTTGGTTTTAGATGATTTTTCATATCTTTGCTATCACATAACATGTTTGATTTGACATAAAATTTCAAGCATTGCAATTGGAAGTCATGTAATATAACTATAGATTATAATGCTCATGAAAACATATTATTGATTGCAGCTTTTGTATTATAGAAGGACCCGAAACAGTACAAGATTTTGGAAAAATGCAATTACAAGAGATTCAAGATAATATTAGAAGTCGTCGCAACAAAATTTTTCTACATATGGAAGAGGTAACCTTTTAAGTACAATAATATTTTGGTAATTTTTTATGTCTATAATATTTTGGATTTTATGTGTGAATAAATTTAGAACTAATATACTTGCTTGATGCCATCCATTGTGCAGATTCCAACATGAACATGATGTCTTAATATATTAATGGAAATCAAATCAGATTTTTGTCTATATGTATTGTAAAAGAGGATATGTCATGACACATAATGCTGAATAAATGAATAATGACTAATTTTCTATCTAATCTTAGGAAAAATTATGTTAAAGTATTTTTATTTTCCACTTACTAAATCCTTTAGTTCAGCTAAAATCATTCACATCATGGAAGAGAAGTGAGGTTGTAGAGCAATTAGGAGATGAGACCCTTGTTCTAGCTGATATCAAGGATTTCACATAAGTTTGCATGATCAAATTGATTCTTTCACTCAACTGAGTGCCAAGGATTTCACTTCTACATGATCAAACATATCCTTCCACTCTCGTATCACTTTGCTGATAGTATGGCTAAAATTCCATCTAGCCAAATGTCTAAGCTATTGATGAAATCTGATTTTAGAATTCAATGCAATTTTCTTAAGTATTCATTGTTGTGGTTATCAACCTAGCCATTGGCTTGACATTGTTATAAACAATTGATAATGTGAATTTCCATAGCTTATTGAATAACTAAGATACTAGCATGTTGCAATCTAATAACTCAAAAAATCTAGGTTCTAGCACTTCATTAGATAACTTGCTAATAAAAGATAGAAACCAATATTCTTATTTCATTGTTAAATTGTGTTATTATATCTTAAGTAGTAAAAGTATTGTATGTTTTTATGTCAATTACATTTAAAACTACAAGGTGCGCAAATATGTTGCATCATTATTATTCTTAGTTACCAGATTCTTGCCCTAGAGGCTGGATTCGGATTTGGATTTGTGCCTGGATTCGTCTCAATTTATTTATTTATTTTTGTTTTTTTCCGATTTTTAAAATATTTTTATTTTATTTTTTGTTTTTCTGATTATTTTCTTATAATCATAACGGCTTTGATCCATAGATTCCTACTAGAATCACAAATTCATACTATGAAATGATTTAGTTTTAGAATTATGTATGTTTCTCTCATTTTTTAGTATATATAATGCATATATCTATATATTTACATATACACACACACACACACACACACGAATCCTCCAAGAATCATAATTGGGAAAAAAAAATCACGATTCCACAGATCTGATTCACGTGCCCGAATGGGATTTGTTTCACGAATTGGTAACTAAGCTATTATTCACAAAAAAATACTTAGAATAGGATAGATGTATACGTTATATTTTATCCAGTGTTATTCTTTCAAAAGTTTTTTTTAATAAATCTTAGTTGTAATGCCCCTCGTTTGAACTAGGATTTAATGTTAGATATTAAATAAATAAAAAAAATAAAAAAACATAATTACAAGTTAATTAAGCTCAATGAAATGTCAAGGGATATGCAATGAAGAGTTTTGATTCCCTGTACATAAGATATAAAAGGGAGGAGAGTTCATTTGAAAGGGGATATGGAGGAATGTAGAATGACAGGAGCATAGGAGTTGAAGAAGGATTGATGGAAGAAAAAAGGAATAAGTAAACAAGGAAATGACTCTTTCAAAGGGCAGCAATGATGAATGGTTGTAATTATGTAATGTTCTGTTCAAACACCCCTGTAATGTTCCCTTCAAACACCTACTCCTCATGCCACAATTATGTCTGTACAAGATGTACACATGACCAATTTGATGGCCATACGGTGGAGAGAAGTCTGCCGAGGAGGAGTGTGAGTCAGTGTATGGTAGGAGTTGTGGACCGTATGGAGATGGTGAAGGAGTCGTATGGTAGGGAAGTGTTGTGTCTGTAAGTATGTGTGGAAGTGTGGAGTCCGCACAATATTTGTGAATGGAGGTTGTCCAAGGGTTGGAGTGCCGAATGGAGAATTTTAAGATTGTACGCGGTGAGTATGGGGTATACCTCGGCTTGACTTACAACGATATGTTGCTTGAAGGTGTAGTATAGGAATTAATAAAGTTATTGCACAAGTCCAAGTGTTAAACACTGCCAATCACCAGTGATGCTAGGGTTGAAATGAATAAACACTAGAGACGATTATTGCTTATATTCACCACAACACAATTTAGTAGATCCGTACTTACAAGAAAGCATCTAGAGATAGTCACCAAATGCCAAATGCCAATGACACAAAATACGTTACTTTCAAATTCATTACTTCAATTACATGTGCATCGGACAAGATCCAAGCAGATAGAAATAGTCGCCAAATGATGTCGAATAACAGATTTGGCACGCATAATGAGATATTTGAGTGATATCTCCAATGGTAGAATAGGTGGTGTTAGACCACCAAAACTGCAACATGCAAAATAGGGAGGGTCTTACACCTTTGAAACTGTGAACAAGTCCTCAGCCTCTTGCCTTTGGAAATACAAAGAGAAATCCAATCCAATCCATGATTCATTACAATGCCTAGACATCTCCTTATAAAGGCCTCAAAGAAGCATCTAGAGATTTACAAATACAAGCTGACAATATTAATTATTTCATTATTTTATTAATTTGAGCCCATATTTATATATTAATTAAATGTCCTTCATTATTTAATTTAATTCTTGGGACCAATTAATTAATTAATTATTACATAATAAATGGGGACATTGCAAATCCTTGCCCCCCAAAGACTACTTGCCCTCAAGCAATCCGTAATTGAACGAAATGCCATAAGCTCTAGGATCCCAAACCAACCGTGTAGTCGTAATCAGTGAATTGGCATCCAACCTTTGCTATGTCATATTGTCGATTAAATTCCATTGTGTCACTTTGACATAAACATTGTTGTGCTTGGTCTTCAGTATCCCAATTATGTTAGTCTTGAAATTCATCGATGTAATCCTTCATGATCGCCACCTAAGGAGGATAGACTTCATACTCAAACAATGGTGGCAATTGTTCCTGCAATCAATTGTCAATAATGCCTCCACCTCTAGGTTCATGATTCCACCTCTAGGACCAATTAATTAATTAATTATTACATTAAAATTGGAGACATCACAAAATATGAAAGGTTGTGACTCTCTTGAAGAGTAGAAATGATGATGTGAGAATTATGAAAGGTTATGACTTTCTCAAAGTGTAGAAATGATGAAGGGTTGTGATGCTTTTGAAGGGTGGCAATTGTGAAAGGTTGTAGCCATTATGAAGAGGCGCGACTCTTTCACATTGGAGGATATGTAGGGGAGAAGATTTCATTTGAGGAGGACATCCAATGAAGATCAATTTGGGACATAATATATAATTATCAAAGCCAACCATGAAAAGTGGTCACTCAATTCTTACTAAAGGTGGTGACCCTTGGACCGATGAAATATAAAGGATGATCCATTCCAAGCATTAAAGGGGATACATGGTCTATGAATTAAGGGTTAAACAATCAATACTCAATTAGCAATTGGTACTCAATAAAGGGCAGATCAGAGTATAAGACATGAATTGATCATCCAATCAATCAAATGTATCAGTAGTATATACTATATTTGATTAGGAAGCATAATTATATATCAAAGCAGTCAACACAAGAGCACAAAGGACTAAGATTGATTCATGGAGATCGATCAACATTTACACTAGGAAGTCACTTACATCTATAAGGAGGCCAAGAGGGAACTTGGGGTGAGGAGGCCAAGATGACATTTGCATCTAGGTGGAGGCCAAGAGAACACTCACACCATATAAGGAGGCCAAGAGGGCACTTACATTGTGTAAGGAGGCCAAGAGCGCACTTAAACTATGTAAGCACAACGTTGTTGGTAATGTAACTATTAACATATGATTAGTATGTATTGTCCTAAGGGGTAGGCAATTGGGTAGTTGGTTGGTCGACAAACAACCCTTGAACACTTTATATTCTCATGTACTTGTATCCGATCGTCATCATTGTGAATGGAGTAATGCTGTCATTGTGAGTTTGAATACATGAATTTAAACATTAGCTGAAATTAATAAAGAAGTTGGTGAGTTCTTTGATAATGATGTTGTGTTTGTGTATTATCTATTACTTTCTGTTACTATCTATTCTGTATGTGTTGAACCTGTTACCCATAGTGGTAAATACACACCAATAGGGCATTTATATCATGCAAGGAGGCCAAGAGAGAACTTGCATCATGAAAGGAGGCAAAAAAAGGCACTTACATATGACCATGAAACGCCCTTACAACCTCAAGCCCAAATTCAGCAAGGTGACATGAGTCTTTGAGTTTGGATAGGATGTCATTGATAGGGAGAGAAAGTACAAACGAATCACTAAGCAAGCAAAGAGGAGGGCATTGGTATACATTCACTCATGGGCTTAGTGTAAAAATGAATTTGGGTGGATGTAAAGACTTTTGGGTCCCTTCAAAACCTGCTTTTGCATTAATAAAAAATGATTATTATCAATGAGATAATATCTCAAAATTGACAAGTATGGGAAGACACTAAGGTGATTACAAATAGTCATGAGAGGTGTCTCTTGAGACACAATCTATCTTTCTAATTTACAAGATATATAAAGATATTTGAAATCATTCAACGGAGGAGCAATAAAGAAGTATAGTGGATAAGAAGGTCAAAGAATCACAATGAGAGATTTTCCGAGTGCAAATTGATATTTCTCGGGGGTGTTATTAGTTTATCAAAATACTCGTAGAGATTGAGATTCACATAGTATGTCTTGTTTATGATAATTAGCTAGGTGCTTGACTACTAATTCAAGTTACAAATAAATATTTCATAACATGGAGACTAGGAAATACAACAAAGGAATTATGAAGTAGCGTGAATCCTTTCACAACAATACATTCATATGTGAAAGTTGGGCTTGATGAAGATAAAATTATTCTTGTTTTGAGCATATAGCCATCATTTGAAGATTGGTCATTCATATATGTTTGCCCCCTAGGGTACTTGTTTAGAACATAATAGAATGGAAGTAAAGTTTAACAGTATACATATGCACAATGTATAGAGTACTCCTAGATATATTAATTGATCATTCGATTATAATAATGCCCATAATAACTATATTTAGCCATATCTCATGACTACCACCTAAGGATAATATGGACTAGTTAATAAGACTAAACTTATAAAGGGAAATGATTATTGTCAATGAGATAATATCCCACAATTAACAAGTATGGCAAGACATGAAGGCAGTTATAAATAGTCATAGGAGGTGCCTCTTGGACAAAATCTATCTTTACAATTTATCTGATATATAAAAGCATTTGAAATCATTCAATGGAGGAGGATTCGTAAGAAGGAAGTATAATAGATAAGAAGTCAAAGAATCACAATGAGAGAGTTTGTTGAGTTACAAATTGAGATTTCATGTGGGGAAATACTATTGGTTTATCAAAATATTTGTAGAGATTAAGTATTATGTTATGTTTATGATCACCAATTGTGTGCTTGATTTCTAATTCAAGTTACAAATCAAATATTGCATATTGTGGAGATTAGGAAATACAATGGAAAAGGAATTCATGAACTAGCGTGAATCCTTTAACAGTGATACATTCATATGTGAAAGTTGGGCTTGATTTGAAGACTAAATTATTCTTGCTTTGAGCATATAGTCATTGTGTTGAAGAGTAGTCATTAATATATGTTTTCCCCATAGGTTAGTTGTTCAAAACATAATAGAATGCAAGTAAAATGTAATTGTTCACATGCACAATGTATAGAGGACTCATAGATATATCAATTGATCACCAGATTGCAATGTATCTCTAGAACAACCACAACAATAGTATCATTCTTACCTCCTTTTGAAGACAAGTATAATGCTATATATAAGGGGGTCGACCAAATATGAGTGCCAATCGTACAACCATTGGTCAAATGTTGACCCCTTGACAATAACTAACAACTACTACTTAACTCAACAACAACATCCCCCCAAAAAGAAAGCCATCTCTGGATGAAACACAACAAGATGTGAAATACAACTATACAAAAATGAAATCAAGGCGTTGGGACCCTAGTGAGCCTCCTCGATGAGGAAGACCTACTTAGTACCTCATTGTCCCTCTCGAGTGACAACTGTCTCTCCTAGGTGATCTTCAGCATAAACACTGCTTCCATAACCTCCTTGTGCTTCTTATTAGTCTCCTTGACTGCTGCAATAAGGCAAGTCTCCACTACTACCCCCACTAAGCCTTCTCGTGGTCCAACTCCTATAAGGATGTCATTTGAGCCCGTTGGTGAACTATCTTATCCTCTACCATCAAGAGCCGAGTGGCTAGCTCCTCTCGAGCTACAATAGCTACCACTCGCATGACCTCAACTCCTGTTTCCCAATGTTGGGCCATCTTGAGGGTATAATACCCATTTTGGAATGCTTAAGGATTGGGTTCTGTTCTCCCCTACTAGATCATGAAGTCTTCAATCCTCCAACATGGCAAGCATCTCCATAGTAGGTCATCCTCGAGAGTTAAAACATTGGATAAACTCCTCAGCACAACCCCCTATAGAAAATAAGAGCAGGTGCTCTACTGCTTGATATGCTCTCACATGGGCTAATTCCTAACCAAAGAGCCATGCACTTGGACTTCTCTCCCAGCTAACCATGTCATGCAAAGGTCCAACTCTAACTCCCCTAGATTGGTACTTGGTGTAGGAGCACCTAGGGTTTGGGCAATAAACCCTTAAAGTTTTGGTTTGTTGTGACCTTAGCCAGGTCATGGATAGAATAAGGAACAATCAAGGGTCCAATAGGGGTGTGTGAGTAAGTTAGGGGGTGTGTGTTGTTTACCGTACAAGGTAAATGGATACTTCTCGTATGTAGTACAATATGATATAACACAAAATAAATACTTTATTCATATACGCAATATGCACTCCAATGCTTACAATATGATTATGATGATGATTCTGTTCCAATAGTCCCTACAGACGATGTACATATACTTGCCCAAAGGGGTGACTCAACCATCACATGCCCTTTCAGCTGCAATTCTACTTGCCGGCTACAATATAGATTTTATTGACAACATCATCCCCACCAAAAAGAAAAGTCGTCTCCAAACGACAATTAGAAAATTACCAAGACAAAGTAACAAAATGGAATACATTAACTATGACTAACTATAACAGGATAGATCTTTTTCCATCACATTACATTCACATTCCTCCCATGCCTGCACCAAATTGGTCTCAAAAAAATGTTGCATCTATAGCCTCTGCTAACACAATACTGGCTCCCTAGAAAATTTGACCTTGATAGCAACCCATGCCGCCTTCTCTGCTCCCAACTTCTGGGTACACTAAGCCAAGTGTCACTCTATTGCCTCCAATTGGATGGTTAGCTCCTCTCGAGCTCTCTATGCATCCATCAAGACAGCTTCACGTTCAACATCTACTCCGAGTGCCTCAAAGCATAGTACCCTCTCGAAAGGCTTGCTCCAATGCTCTCTCCACCTTTGGTATACAGCAGCTCCAGGTCTCATCAACTGATCACACTTCCTAGAACTGATAACTGAATTGATTGGGGCTCTAGGGGGCAACGCCCCTAGTTGGGTCGAGGGGTAGCGCCCCCACGCGATCTTGGTTCTTCTGATCCCACTCTTTTTGCCAACCGCTTATGTTTTCTTTAGTACTTGTTTATGTCTTTCCTTATTCATTGTGAACTGTTTTGATTTGTCGTCGCTTTTTATTTATTATAAATTTGTTTAGAGAACCTCTTATTACCCTTCTTCTGTGTCCATACGGTGGTTGTCCCTTGTATCAATTTATGTTGTATGGCTATGCAATGATGTTTTATAACTTCTCTGTATTTATAGTATGGTGTACGACAACCTCCTTCCCTTCAAGTGAGTCCATACTGTGATCTTTTGCTAGTTGATGACCGTACGGTGTTCTAAGTATATTTGCCCTTGGGCCATACGGTATCTATGCTTGACTACCCTTTAGACCATACGGTATTCTATGTTTACTTTCCTTCAGACCGTACGACATCTATACTCTCTTGTAGATAGTCTTCCTTGCACTTATTTTATAGCTTCTCTATGGCTGTCGTATGGTGTACGACACTCCTGAGTTCGTGTGGTGGTCTTCTTTTGGTTGAGGACCATATGGTATCAATTACTATATGATGGTCGTGGCTTCTTTATCGTACGGTGCTTCACTAATTTGAATGGGATTGTATTTGCAAATATCGTACAGTATTTCAAGTGTTCCCTTTTCTGTGTGAGCCATATGGCCGTACAACAGTTCATCCTTCCAAAGTGCTATTCGTACGGTAGTCCTTCCTTCCAGTTTGTACGGTATTTTTTCAGTAGTCTTCAATTCCAAAATCTTCACTTGTAGGCCATACAGTATCCATCGTGCCTTCTCTTGTTCCGTATGGTGGTCTATTTGATCTCTCCCTTTATTCTAGTGGCCGTATGGTGTCAGCTCCTATACTATTAAACCATACGGTAATGTTTCCTTCCTAATCATGACCGTATGGTATGTTTATATTGCTTCTAATTTGTGACCATACAACAGTTTTTACTCCCTCGTTTAGCCTAATGTTGTATAGTATGAATTACTCTTCCTTGATTGTTGCTCGAGGTCCATATATTATGCTCATTTTGACTACTTCCTATTGTACCTACTTAATATAATTACTTATATTTACATATATACATCACTTATTATTATGTTTATACTCTTTTTGAGTTGTTCGGAGACACGCTATTTCTTTCATGATAAACTTTCAGCTTTGACCCATTCATTGCATTGGGTACTTCTTTCTTGTTGAGCATCCATAATTTTATTGGTCCATTATCGCCAACTTTGCAGATCTTGTATGGTCCTACCCATTTCACTGTGAACTTTCCTGGTCTGATCTTGTTACGTCCATTATACTTTAAAACTAATTGGTCCGGTTGAAGTTTGTTCAATTTTAAATGCTTGTCATGCAATGCCTTACACCTATTCTGTGTAACCTCCATGGCCCATCGTGCCTGCAGTCCTCGCTCATCAAGTTTATTTAAATTGTACAATCTTTCCCTTAGGCTTTCCATATCTCCTAGTTTGTTTTCGATCGCAATCCTCTGTAATAAACTGAGCTATCACTTCCAGTAGAACTGATGGACTTAATGACGTTTTGACATTAAATTTAGCCAATGTTGTTATGCAATTGTAATTAGTGATTTAAACAACAATTCACAGATTTCTGTAGTGATCAGTTCATGATCATTGATTCAATTACTGTGCCAGATGAGTTTGTTACTACAGTAGAAATTTTGTCAAACAAATCACAGACTTCCTGATAACTGTTGCCATAGTGCTAAATGGAACATTCTCACACAATACAATCTCACATTAAACTAAAAGGTAACTGAACGACCATTCAGGCCAACTAATAGGAAGTTAAATTTCTGACAACTGTATCACAAGACCCACCTAGTTCAAATATTGAAATAGCACTAACAACTCATAATTTGCAACAGTACCGTCTCCACAGGTAAGATGCTTATTCTTTCATACAAAACACAATATACTAGCACACACATTTGCAAATGAGAATGTGACCCAGAAATACCTCAGATCACGTTGGGTTTGCTGTCAATGTTTCCTGCTGCCTGGCGTCGACTGTATTAACCACTCCAAGGGCCGTAGACCAAGTTCCAGTTCAGTCTCTTTCTCATTTAACTCCAGTCTCTTCCAACAACGTGAGTCCGCAGACACCTTCTCTTACGTTTTCAGTGACCCGACCTGTCAAGAGTGTGCGCTCTGAATATTGGCATAAATGCAATAGTCCACCCGTGTTTGTCAGCGGTGATTCCTACTCACGAAATGACCACCCGACCCGTCCAGGATGAGACTCAATTAAACGTTAGCTGCACAGTAGCAATCCAACTGCCGACAGCCATAAATCTTTACCACTTCCAAGTTCTGTAATGTACGTGGCAGATGCAACCGGAAAAACCAGTACCCGACCCCCTTGTGGTCTATTCCACGTAAAAGACAATATTTTCCAAATACGTTTGCCTGATTTCCAACCCGAATGTGCTATTAGCCATAAAGTATTCATGGGAAACATTATGGTTTGCAGACCATGGCTACACCACCAGTATCCTTGTCCTTCATATGTAAATCTGGTAATGACGTCTAAGACTGGATGGAAAACACAGAACGGAAGGTACTGAAAATGCCAAGGTCACACGTTTGCTACATACTTGTTTCCATTCTTCGATTTGTTCAACCTTATTATTTGCCGATTTCTGCCCAATGTCTTATACTCACATTTACAGGAGGCTTGGGGTATCGTCCAGCTCCTTACGTGTCTCCAGACTTGAGGGGTTTCGTCCTCAAAGTCACAGTCCAGTCACATTAAAGCAACCAGGATTCAAAATATCTAGTGCATAACTTTTCTTCTCCTCAATCCCAATGCAAACTCGTGCATTTATAGCCTCGAAATGAGGGAAAGGTACCACGTGCAAAGAATGTGGGATTAAAAAGTCATTTTTGTCTTGTAGTCACTTAAAACTATTTATAAAGTAAATAACTTTAAAACATTAAAGTGACTTAACACAGTACCTTTAATAACGTCCTGGAATGTATTAAATTAAATTCCCCTTTTGTGACTGGATAGCATCCTGGCAGAAGTCGATATTAATCTATCCGGATGTGGAGATAGATTAATTTTGTCACCCAGAACTAACATTGAGAAGGGGACATGACATCCTCAAATTTGGTACCATGAATTCCGTCGGCTGCCACTCCTTGCCGTTAATAACTGTATTCTTAATTCTAGAACCTTCACTCTGTACTGCTGAAGTTTTTATTAAGCCCTTCCTCTTTGTTACGATGTGTTTTCCTTGTTGCCGACACCTTTTTATTAAATCCGTGGTGTGGTGTAAGCTTTTATTTCTGCACAGTCTGTTCACCATGTACTGTACGGTGGTATCTTTCCTTTTGCTGGGTTTGTACGGTATGTTCTTCCTCTTGTACTGGCTGGTATGTTCTTTCTTTCAGTTTCATTTGTAACCACCTTTCCTTCTTTCGCTTCTCTATATTCCTTCGGACATTCATTTTCCTGTCTTTTATTACCTTCATTGACCCTTAACATATTACAGCTCGGAAAGAGGCTTGTACTCCTCCATCTGCCAATGGAGTAGACCATTCACCGAGTCTAAGTCATCATCGTTAGACCCTCCTAGTCTCAATACTCCCTCTTCATCAGGTTCCGTTCTCTTCTTCCCTTCGTTGACCCCTCCACCTTCGCCTTTAGAATCCCTATCATCTATGTGTGTAAGTCAATTACAAATCTTCAGCCTTCGTGTTCCATGGATAGGGTATTCCGTTTCCAATCATGTTTCACCTTCGCCTTTACCAGCCAGCCTCGTCCAAGGATGGCGTCATACCTTGTTCTTTTTAACGAAATGACTACAAAATCCAATAAGAATGGCCGTGTCCTGATGGTTACAAGTTGCGCCATCAGAGTCCCTAAGGGCTTGATTCCGTGCTGATCAGCAGTGAGAAATTGAAATGTAGGTTGTCCCAACTTTTTCCATATATCCTCCAGTAGTACATTTACTCCTGACCCTTTGTCTACGATTGTGTCCATGAGTACGGTTCCTAGGATACCCATCTCTACTACTATCGGATGTCTTCCCGTAGTGAGTGCCAGTAGCATTGGGTCTGTTGCAATTGCTCCGTTGCCATCCTTTCCTGTCTCTTCCGTTGCTTTCAGGAGTGGTGTCATGTTCACTATAGTTGTCTGTAATTGAGGCATTGTAAGAAGGTCATTCAGTTTCATAGGAACTTCCATTTGCATTACCTGCGCAGGAGCCCTTTGTGTGGCCTCCTCCATACAGTCCGTACACCACAATTCCCCTTTCACGGAGTCGGGATTCTTTTTCAGATTTTAAACTCCATCATCTGTAACATGTCCGTCTACAACGCTTGAACCTTCTTAATTGATTCTTTGTCGCTGTTTCTACTTTCGAAAGATGAATTTTTGAGTCTGACGATTTGTGCTTCTTCTTTTTGCTCGTTTTCTACTCACTCTCCAGATCCATCGCCCGATTATACACATTTATGTACGATGCTGGAGGTACAATCTTCATCTCCATTAGTGCCGGCCATAGCCCTTCAATAAACCATCTTTTCTTTAATCCGTCTACCGGTGGGCTCTCCATCTTCCCTACCAACTCTTTCAGTCTTCTTGCATAAGCATGAACCATTTCATTCTTTCCTTATTTCGTGCTATATATTTCTGCCACAATTTCATATCGTCCCTTAGTGGTTAGAACATTGCTATGAATTCCTTCTTGATTTTTGTCCATGTAGTTAATTTCTGTGAATCGGCATCTGAAAAGTAATCAATTGCTACACCCCCTGGGATCACTGGGAACTATCAGACCCAATCATCTTGGTCTGTACACCATTCGCTGCCCATATTGTTTTGCATGTTTTGCAGTGTCTGATTGAATCTGTCGTTCCATCACCATTGAACTTTGACAATTTTTCCTTCAATCCTGCCATTGCTGCTACTTTCTTCTAAAGTGGTGGTACTTGCCGTGTATTGAGCACCTGCATTGTTCTAAGCACTTGCGCTGTTTTGCACAACCGCGCTGCTTTGGACCATTGCCCTACTATAGACAACTGCGCTATCTGGTGAGAAAAGATCTTCCTCAAGTGAAGTTGTTCGATTCTTTGCCTGCATCCGTTCATCGGATGTATTGGGAACGAAGAGTTCACTCCACACTTGTGCTTCTTCGGCACTTCGAGCCGTGCGAGTTACTTCCGTTCCGTTCAGATTCTCTACCCTTGGCGTATACAAGTTAAAGAACTCCTCCTTTATCTCTTCCACCAAATTTAGTCGCCGTCGCGTTTCTTCTAGCAATTCCTTGTCACTTCTCGGTTTGCTAGGTGAATACACTCCCTCCGTGTGTGCCCCTTCACCCCCTCGATGCCCGTCGATACGCTGCTGAAACTTTTGTCTGCGCTTTGCCTGTTGTGCTAAAATCAATACTTCCCTTGCTGCGTGTATCTCATCTTTATCTTTTATCTTATTCCTATCTTTATTAAGCAGATTCGACATTAATCTTCATAACACTTCCTTTGTTCCGATTTTGACTAGCAACGATGCCAAATGTTTACCGTACAGGGTAAACAGATACTTCTCGCATGTAGTACAGTATGATATAACATAGAACAGATACTTTATTTATATATGCAATATGCACTCCAATGCTTACAATATGATTATGATGATGATTCTGTTCCAATAGTCCCTACAGACGATTTACATATACTTTCCCGAAGGGGTGGGTCAATCGTCACGCGTTCTTTCGGATACAATTCTACCCGTCAGCTACAATATAGATTTTACTAACATGTGTTAGTCATTGCCAAATGTGGGCTAAAGTTGTCATGGTATATGCAAAAGTTGCTAAATAGGCCAAATATGGCATCGTGAGTAAAATGGCTCCAAAATGCACAAAATGAGGAGAGATGTTAGACATGTCTAGGACATGATTCTGCATCTATGGGAGTCATAGTGATCAAGGGAAGTGAGAAATTGCCAATGTTACAAAATGTTGTCATGTTAACATTTGCAACTTTGCAAAGTTGCATGACAAGATTTTGGCCAGAAGTTGTATTTTGTGGAAAATCAGTTAGGTGTTGAAACCAACTATGGGAACATGTAAGGGGGACATGTTTAAGCCCTCCCAAGCCATAATACCGAGGTTGGATGGAAGTTTGGAGTTTTGGTTAATGAAATTCCTGTAAGATTTCCATATCACAAAGTCGATTCTCGATGGCTATATGTAGACTAGATACCACGATCTTGGCGGGTACAATTGCTTCCTAGCCATATATCAGCTGGAAGGGTGATGCAAGAGCATCCTAGGTGTAAGGGCAATCTTGCATCACGCAAAAATATTTCTATTTTTTGTCTTTTCAATAAGGGTTGTTTCGATGTAGAGTTGCTATTTGTGGAAGCTTACTCCTTTCTTAATAAGTTGGTCATATGAGCTTAGAATGTTCTAATTTCACAGGTGGAGCTTCATCTTGTTACAAGCTAGAGTTGCTGTCGCACCAAAAGATCAACTTGCCAATGCCCGATACAACCACTAGACTTATAGAACACAAGAGGAGGTTACGCCATGTCATGAATCCTGAAGGGGAATGTTGGTGGTTAGTCTAACCCTGAGGATATTCAAAACTATGACCAAGCTCTGATACCACTTGTTACAAGCTAGTGTTGCCATTGCACCAAAAGATCGACTTGTCAATGCTCGATACAACTACTAGACTTATAGAACACAGGAGGCGCCATGTCACAAATCCTGAAGGGGAATGTTGGCAGTTAGTCCAACACATCTTAGATATATTAGCCTGCTAGATGAGTTTCATTGCCATATCTTAGATATTGGTAAAATTATTGCAGATTTTTGGTATAAAAAACTTGAGCTCAGTTTTGAAGGCCTTAGAGGCTTCAAAATGAGGTCAAATCACAATTGATGGACTCTTGCATGACCAAGCATCATAGAATAGGAGCTACCATTTTTGAAAGGGGTTATAATAGCCAATCAAGTCAATGATTTGAAAGTCCTGGTCTCCAGAAGTTGGGCTACTAAAAAATATAAATTGTATATTGTCTTGAGCTGATTCTATGTAATAAAACAATATAATGTTAAGTTTGGTCAGCCTCATGAGGGGCTAAGTGTCTAGAGCCTTCCTAGACATTGGAAAATTGCCTATACAAGGAAGGTTGTAGGGTTGTCTAGGGCAGTTTTGGGTGGTGGTTCACAGTTCTGTCTTGCAGAATATTGTAAGGAAGGCGCCTATGTGGCTTTGAATATTGTATTCATGAATTATGTAATTTTATTATTTTGGAGATAATAAAAAGCCCTTTTTCAGCTCTTGCAAATTTGCTATTGTTTCTCTATTTCTGTTATGTGTGTGTGGTAGTAAGGGGAGAACCCTTCATCAAAGGGTGTCTAGCTTGTAGTAACCTTATACGTCGTTTGGTGGGTCTATAGTCAAATGAAAGCCTTTCCTCCGAATCCTCTTGTACAACACCGCATGACTTGTATATGATTGAAACCGGTATCTTATTCGTAGCTTCTGCTGACCCATTGGTTCTCTGGTATTAAGGGTTTTATAAGGCATGAAAGATTTTGAACTTGATTGTCAGGAGTTCAACCACATGGTTCACAAAATGTCCTTAGTCACTTGTTAGTTGGAATGTAATGCCATACTGGGTGATAATTTTCCCATATATAAACCTTGTGTTCAAGGCTTAATTGTCCGATAGTGCTTGTGCTTTAACCCACTTAGTCAAATACTCTATCACCATCATGATGTATTGTGGCCCTATAAAGTTCAATCCCCACTACTCAAACAAATCCTATACATGTGAGGTATTTAGGGGCATAAAGTCCCTCTTAAGTGGTTGCCCGCCTTTTGGCAGATGTTGGACCTTACAACCCATTCACGAGCATCATTGCATAGTGTAGGCCAACATAATTTCATGAGCAACATTTTTCGAGCTTTGGTGACTAGTCCCATGTGGCCTCCTACCAGCCCTTCATGTGTCTCTCTTAGCACCCTTAGAATCTCTTCCTCCATGACTTATCTCCTCAAAACTTGATTGGGTTTTTAGAGCAACCTGTTAATCAACTAAAATGTCCAACTTATGATGAACTTCATTTTGTCTCTTTGTGGCATGTCCTTCAAGAACTGTGAAGTCAATAGAAACTTCCTAATGCTAGTGTACCATGACGCTAATGCAACTATCTGGAAAAGGTGAGCATTAGGAAAGTCATCATACACTCCTCTTGGCAACTCTCTATACTTGATTTGTGGTAGTTGATCGATAATCACATGGCATCTTCTTGGTCATACAATGATTGAAAAGGTAAACTTTTGGAGTAAGAGTAGCTACCTACTGAGCTCCCCTTGAATGATGGGGTTATTCACCAAGTACATTAATGACTAGTGGTCCACATAGAACGTAGATAGAGTTGCCAATAGATAGTGTCAAAACTTTTGTATGTCGTAAACCATCACGAGTGATTTCCTCTTTGTGGTACTATAGCTTCTTTCCACTTTTGATAGAAATCGACTCATGAAATAGATGGGGTGATCTAATCTGTGCTTTCCTACTTGTGCCAGTGTGGCACCAATAGCATAATTGGGTGCATTCACGTGTACATAGGACTCTTTGCCCCAATTCAAGTATGCCAAGATAGGTGCAACCACCAACCTTGTCTGGAGTTCGTCAAAGGCTTCTCATTGTGCCATCTCCCATGCATATGACTCTCCCTTCTGTGTCAGCTTGTCAATAGGGTAGGATAATCACTCTTACCTTGTTTGTATCTTGTCTTCAATCCATCCTTGCACACAATATGGTTGAACTATTTCCCTTAAGGAACCATAAATTGACATTTCTTTGGATACAATGCTAGCCGAGCTTTTTGACACCATTCCATGCATTCCCTTAAGGTCACCTTGTGGGTGCCTTGTCTATTGTAGATGGATCAGCCGTCTAAAAATGCCTTAAAGTTCCCCATAGACATCTTGTCAAAGGTATATAGGATTATCCTTTGGAAGGTGGTGGGAGCATTGCACCACTTGAATGACATTTGGTTGTCAAGATGTAGTTCGTCTTTGACCACAAATGTAGTTTTGAGCTTGTCCTCATCCACAATAGAGATTTGGTTTTACCCCAAAGATCATCCATAAAGGAGCACATTTTGTGTGTAACCACCTCCTCAAGGGAACTCTTCGTGAATGGGTCCTTGATGGTGACTGCATTCAAAAATTAGAAGTCAAACAAATGTGAATTTGATTCACCTCCTTTTTGAATCATATCACAATAGGTGAAACTCACTCACTTGTCTATACTCAGAATATGATACCTACTTCTAGCATTCATTCTATCTCATTCACTTTTGCCACATAATTCTTGTTCATATCTTATGACCTCTTCCACATTGGTTGGGATCCTGGTACAAGTTGAATCCATTGAATGCATAGATTTGAGTTACCTCATTTAATTCCTTGTATGTCCAAGTGAATAAATCCCTATACTTTATACAAATCTTGAGGGTTTCTACCTCTAGAATTGGATTCCAGTTGTCATTGACTAGTATATTCCATTGACTCGCTTCATCACCTAGGTTTGTCTCCTTAATTTCAGGGTCCTTGTATCGTATGGGCTTTTCCTTGTCAAATTGGGGCGCTGGAGTCTCATTAACTCAGGTTGACCCTTCATTATATTCCGCATACACAGGCAAAAACATATCTTTCTCTCCTAACTCTTGTTCTACCTACAACATATCACATTTATGATGGAAGAGCTTGTAACCCTTCATTTGCTAGTGGAAGAGACTGCTGAGTAAGCCCACTTCATCTTCCAAACAACCTTTGAATTCTAGAATACCTTCCTCGTTTGACTCCATCTGCCATCTACCTTCATCCATTCTAGTAGGCTTTCCCTCTAACTTTGATCTCAAGGAGTATACCAACTCCTCGCTCACCACTTGTGATCTTAGGTCAGTAATAAACTTTTGCCCTCCACTCTCCATGGATAGTATATTTAATGCTCTGTGAATGTGAATGCTAACCACACTCCAAAGATTAATAAGAATTTTCTTCCAATTGTGGTTTACTTTCACTGTGATCAACCATCCTTTATCAAGAATCACATCATAGCCTTTCTTCTATAACAGAATTACTAAAAAATCTTGAATGAAGGGTTGTGTACCAATAGCTATCTTTTGTGCCATTAGGGTTCCGATTGGCTTGATGCCATGCTAGTTAGCACCCACCAGATTGAATTTCTGTGATAACCCCACTAAAATAATATTTAATAATTATTAAGATAAAAAAAATAGGTAATGTATATAATAATTATAAATAACTAATAATACTTTTATAAATAAAGATAGATAAATAAATAAATAAATAGACAAGAAAAGCAGATCTTAAGCAATCTCACACAGCAGTCAAGAAGGAGCACTGAATCAAGCAGAGTTCCTTCACAGCCATCCTCACTCAAATATACCTGAATATTATAGTAAGTCATCAGCAGTTGCATGGTATCAAAGGAAATCAAATTAAGGTAATAATCTGATCACACTTCTGATATACATAACTGTGACATAGAATCCATGAATCATTGATCCCTAAAGAAATCAAGCATATGATTGACCCCGCCATATATATAATTGAATAAAGAGAATTTCAAAGCAAATTGTTTCAAATTTATTAATTATTAAAAGTGGTGGGTAGAAGAGAAGAGTCAATGGCACAAATACAATGATTATCTTACAAAAAAGTTTGAAGCAACACGGAACAAATACATGGCCAGCTGTACAAGTGACTGCGTGAATTGTCCAGCTGGTGTTTTCTTTAAATTGAATGGTCAAAAGTATTCATTCTATTTGAAGCAGATGCAATTCAATGTAATCAGAAATGAACAAGATCAGTCCAACGAGTGTTACCTGCATCCTGAGTATGATTCTACCTCAAATACTGATGACGACCATGAGTGTTCATTATATTTCTTTAATTGCAAAAGAGGTAAAATTAATTTCTTATCTCATTTTTGGCATGTTATTAGTTATAAGTACATTAGATTATTAATAATTAAAATCCTGAGTATGATTCTACCTCAAATACTGATGACGACCATGAGTGTTCATTATATTTCTTTAATTGCAAAAGAGGTAAAATTAATTTCTTATCTCATTTTTGGCATGTTATTAGTTATAAGTACATTAGATTATTAATAATTAATTTTAATTTGTATCTTTGAGGAAAAATTGTTTACATGATGAGTTAAATAAATGGTAATTATTACTATTCATTTACACTAAATTTAAAAGATTTATAATGACTTATTTAAAAAGGGATAGCAATATGTATTTATGAATATTAATTATTTTGAAGATATAAATCTTGCAAAGAAAGAGTCATCTTGATACGTGGAGAGTACCTTTTTGGAAGGTAACTTATAAAGGATAACTTTATTTTCTCACCAAATGTATAGTGGGTAGGGAGTGTGCATAGGGGAAGGAGTAAATCCGTTGCGTTGGGGCGCAAGAATCCCAATATGGATTAAAATTTTGAGGGAGCCCCAAGCTGAGCGTGTCCAAACTTAGAGCTGCAGTAAATCTTCCATCCACGTCAAAATTAAGCATGTTCTTAGTGGGTAGGGAGTGTGCACAGGGGGAGGAGTAAATCGGTCGCGTTGGGGCGCACAAATCCCAATATAGATTAAAAATCTAAGGGAGCCCCAAGCTGAGCGTGTCCAAACTCAAAGCCGCAATAAATTTTCCATCCACTATGGAATGATACACCCTATTATAGTACTAGCTATAGAAAATATGCATTTTCCAATCTAACTTTTGATTTCGAGATAGGGGAAAGGAGCACGACATTCACAATCAAGGTGGTAAAACATTTTCTTACCTTTTCTTATTTCAATTTGTAAGCAAGGTTCTAACATGTATACTATGTGTCTACATCGTGTCTTCATGCATCACTGTGTTTGCTTCATGTCTTCTTCGTGTCTTCTTGCATTCATGTGTCTACATTGTGTTTGCATTGTTTTTTCATGCATTAATGTGTCTACTTTGTATCTTCATTCATATGTTCTTGTACATGCTATTATATACTAATATATTTACTTTGCAAGTGTCTAACACATATGCAGGAAAGAGAATGAATCCAGACTATAAATTAATGATGATCAAACCAATTGCTCGAGGACAAGCAAATTCGAGAGGGGAGGACTGTGATAACCCCACTAAAATAATATTTAATAATTATTAAGATACAGAAAATAGGTAATATATATAATAATTATAAATAACTAATAATACTTTTATAAAGATAGATAAATAAATAAATAAATACTATTGTACAATAAATAATGATTAAAGTTATAAATAAATGAAATAATATAACTAAATAATGTTTTTAATAGATGTTATTAAAATATTTAATCTACCTCATAAACTTAATATTGTTAAATAAACTTAAATACTATAATCTAATAATATTAAATCTTAAAATTCAATAATATCATTTCTTAATATTAATAACATATTATTTAATTTATGAGTTATTTATATTCTATTTAATATGAAATAGTCGAAATGATATTAATAATATACAAATTAATTAATATTATTATGTTAATAAATAATAACCTATATTAATATTAATAATTATTTGAGAAGGCGTGTCTCTTCTTATTATATCTTATATAGGAGAAGTATTGAACTCGGGAAGAAGGGGAGAAATGAAAATTTGGAGAGCTAGAATATAAATTAAAGGAAAAATGAGAAATTACCAAAAAGGGGTCATTACAATTTTGATGGCCATAACATCGACTTCCCTAATTTTTTCCGCTTCCTCTAGTAGTATGTTCACCTGTGATCCTCTATTCATAGTGGTATTGGTGAAGGTTGTGCCCAATATAATACCCATTTCCACTACAACGGAAGGCACCCGATGACTAGAATCTCTCTTTGGGGTGCCTCCATACGGATAGGCACAATTTTGGTGCTCATGATAGCCACCCTCAGTCGTAGCATAGCCTCCAAAAGGTCTTTCATCTTTATTGGCACTTCTATTTGCAACACTTGTTGCAAGAAATTTTGCTCGAACTTCGTACATAGAAAGGAAGTATCATTTGTTATACTTTTCTCCATTATTTCTTTCCCAATGTTATCCTTAGCTTCGTTTAACCTCTCCTTTTCCATATGGGGGTCTAGGTATGTCTCTCTCTTTGCTTGTGCTCTTGTGATTGCAACACCCCTTCCTCTCTCAACTTGCCAATATTCAATAGGTTTACTCTCGACTTTGGGTAGTTCATGTTGTCATGGTTGCTAGGACCACACCATTTGCTCAGATGCTTTGAATTCTCCCCTTTCGATCAATCTTGAGCGAAGTGTTCCTATTGGTTATAAGCTTGACAGTGAATTAATGGGCAACCTTTGTCATTGTACTTTATCTGGCTTCCGTTATTATTGTTTTTACCACATCTTTGGCTATTTCAACAACCATCAAATGATGCTGTTGTAATGGCTGACTATTGTGGGGGTGGTTGCTGCTGTTGTGACCATCGATGGTTTCTCTTGCACAAAGAGCACTTGTGCACTTTTGGTCTTGATATTATATGGGCACTCTTTGTCGGAGCGTCCCAATACTTGACAAATGTCACATAATGCCTTTTTAGGAGATATGCCTCTTGTGTGACCTTCTTCCTTGCAGTCTATGCACAATAGTTCCCCTTTATTGTTGCTATTACTCCCCTTCATTGCCTTGTATGCTTTCATCATCCAATTCATGTCCTTTTCCAATGCTTGCACATTTTTGCTTTCTTTCTCATCCTTACAACTCCTTTCTGAGAGGAGTCATCATCATTTGATTGGTTCTTTTTCCACGATGTTTTGTTGTCACTTTCTATATCCATGGTCCAACTACAAGCATCCTCATATGACATTGGGAGAATAACATTAATCTTTTTTCTCAAGGAGGGTTTCAATCCCTCCACAGCCAGAGTTTCATTTGTCCATCCATTGGTTGATTCTTCATTTTTAGGATCAGCTCCTTGAGCCACCAATTGTGTGTTCTCATAGTACTTGCTCTACTTTGTCGTGTAGATCTCTCCTACAATCTCTTTATCATCCTAAAGCATTGTGAACTCTTCCTCGAATACCTTCTTCAAGTCAGACCATGTGCCCACCTTTCTTTTGTTTATATTAGAGAACTAGTCTATTATCACCGTGCATAATGTTGCGGGAAGTTGTACCACCCACTCAGCTTGGTTTGTTTGTCCATTTGCCGACTAAATTTTTTTGCATGTCTTGTAATGCTGCATGAGATCCTTTGTTCCATCCCTTGTGAATTTCAACAACCTTTTTTTTTTTTTTTGACTTTGAGATGTTTCCCCATGACCCACTCTGTGATAAAAGCTTCACTTGGTACTAACCAAAAATTAGTATATGGGCCCAAGTGAAAGTTGAACACCATATAAAGCGAAGTAGAGAAGAAAAAAATAATGAAAGTTTGGAATTTCATATTGAAGAGGAAGCGTATTAATGGTTTACTATTTTCTAGAATAGACGAGGATCGATAAAAAAATAGATACAAAATTAGAAGATCGATGCTCTTGAATCAATTGGATGCATGAGGTGAAGAATAGAAACCAAAAGAAAGTAATATTTTCTATAATTATTAGAGGACGGGGATATAATTACTTTGAAATCATTTATTAATGTTTTGAAGCTTCAAGAAAGGTGAAAAACATGTTATTTATATATATGTAGTGTGATGAGAATGGATACCATACTTATTCTACAAAATGTGTTATTTGGAGCCTGAGTCAAGTTAATGTGTTAAATTGATTTTATTGAAGGACAATAAATGTTATGCTTATGCTATATGATCCATCCAACTATTCATGTTACTTGGCAATGGTAAATTGCTTGTTTGTAATTTCCTAAGTGGAACTAAATTGAACAATCTTGTTAGATTGTGTTGATATGTTCTTCATCAAAGTAATAACTTTGCATGGAAGCATTTGATGTTATTTTGTTTTATTGTTTCTTGTGTCCATGGTAACATGTTCTAAAATGTAACCAATAAATAACATCCATTGGTTTTGAGCTGAGGTATTGATCCTGATTTTGATACAAATTCGAGTTTGACTTTGGGTTTGTGGATTCGATACAACTAGTGTGTACAGAGAGAGGTATTTTCAATATATTATATATATACATATTGATATATTAAATTTTTTAATATTTATATATACATCATAGATTCATTCATGTAGCATGTTTGATGTTCATTCATCTTTGGTTCAAAACTTCGAACATTAAATAATAATAAGTTAGAAGTGTGATACACATAAATGCAAAATTGCCAATAAAATTCTAAATTAAATACTTTATATATCCTATTTATATTTTGCAAAAGTCTTGAAATGTCATTACCCAATGAAAAATCAGATTACAAGCCATATTTTATATCTAATATTCAAATTTATCTTCATTATAATCAATGAATTAGTAAAATATCATCGAATGATCAAATGCATGGTCTACGGCTGAAATTAGGGTTTTCAAAGGTACTTAGATTTAAAAAAAATTAAAAATGTCACATGGGGCCCATTTTCGGGTGCTCCATGGATTCCCCTAGTTTCCACTTGGATTTTGGTAAGGTTCCTCTCGGGCAGCTGGGTTCCCTGTGGGTTCTTTAGAGTAGGACCCATAAGGAACCTAGCTGCCCAAGATCCTACAAGAGCCTAATATAAATCTATAAAGAATTCGAACTAAAATAGAACCTGAATCAGATTCTAGAGCATTTTAGAGGAATCCGATATCCGAGGTTTTGAGCATAGTTGAAAATCTCTCCAAAAACTCTCTTGACTTGTGAGTTTGCTGAAGTCAAAATGCTAGCAAGTGACTCATTTGAAAACTCTCCAACGAGTTTTCGAAAAACTCTCCAACGAGTTTTCAAAGAACTCCCGGCAATATTTTTCCAATAAGACAATCATGTGTATTGTATTAAAAACTCCTCCAAATTCATATAATTTTTTTCTTCCTTGTAGTAAAAAACATGATTTTTATTGGTGGTAAAGTTTTCGAAGAGGTTAATTTGGGTTTGGTTGCCCTTCAACCTCATTGGGGCTGTTGTTGCAAGACTCCCATGAGGGGCACAACTCATTGGGGTCTTCACTCCCAAATCCCCATTTTTTATTACAATGACGGGGTAATGGAGAATTGGGATATAACTCTTGAGTGTGCCATTCTTAGACGTTATTATTTCACAACCTTCCAAATTAGATTGGGCAACTTTGGTCTATGGTAGATTCGAATTCTAACTTTAATTTATGTATGATGGAAATTAGTAGTATGCTCACATACTTAATAGTATGTGTGATTTTGAAGAATGTCTTTTAACATTTTTTTGTATAAAATGTTTGATAAAATTGCCGAGTTAATGCCAATTTTTCCTTGGGTTTTTGCCTAGTCCTGATTTTTTAAATATTCTGACCATATGAGTTATTGCGAAGTAAGAGTTTTTTGGTTTTAAGTAATCAAATCCTTGTTTGTATCTAAACATTAGTCTTTGATTCAACTAGTAGGAAGTTGCTTTTGTTTCATGGTTGAGTTCTTAGTCCACGTTAACTTGAAAAACTCACTGGAGCCTTTGTTATTGATAGCTTGGTACAGCATCCAGGGCAAAAACATAGTCAAAGTAATATTTGATTTTAAATGCAAATCCAATGGTGATTTGTATGGTGTAAATATGTATTGATTCATTTACTTTTAGTTAAGTCTCAGGGAGTTTCCTTCAGATTTGAAGAAAAAAATTGTTGTACAAAAGAGACAAATTGAAACACCAACAATTCATTAGTGTTTTCTTAGCACAAAAAGAAAAGAGTAGCTCATTTGTGGCTGATCATGTGCAATTCTGTGCAATCAATTATAAATAGTAAATGCAACTTAACTTTATTTCTCAATCAACTTGCATAAGACATCGTGAATGTGTACTATGGAGTAAAAAAAGACAGGTACTCAGATGTACTTATCAAGCCGTTATAGATTGTACAAAAGTGTGATCATTCACCAGATCATCATTCATCATTTCAAGTGGAAATGCTGATTTGATTCTCTCTTTTAGTCTTCTTTTCCAATGCACAAGTTCAACTTATAATTTATTATATGCCGTATTCAATTTGACACTATTAGTGTGTATGTAAACTCTGACTTGGTATCCCCAGTTTGTTGTCTTGTGGAATGGATGCACTTATGTTGTTACTGAGTTGGACTAGTAAATAAGAATCAGGAGTTAATAAGTGGCTGTTTATTCCCCAAACAATTATCCACTGTGTGATTGAATAACTATCCTATAAATACAGATATAAGGGTGTGTCACCGCATAATATATTTTCAATTTTTGTTTGTGACTCACCTTTCAATCCTTAGCTGCATATTTTTGTTTTATTATTAAATATGTTACCAAATTTCTACATCAGAGACAAGTGCAACATAATCTTTGGTAAGAGTACGATATGTTTGTTTGTTTAATACATACATGTGCTATTGATCATTAACTTGGGCTGTTAGACAGTAACCTCAACTTTGCAAATCCTTGTTGCCACTAGGATAATATGCTCAACCTCCTTGTTGAGGCAATATTTATGAGTTCCATTCCCATAGATGAGACCTTGGTCATAGATTGTAGGAGACATGTACCTTCCCTCTTAAGCGTTGAATGACAGTCATCTAGATCTCTTGGATAACAATTTTTTCAACATATAAAATCTTATGGAACCTTGAGGGATGTCATTTAGGGACTTCATAGTGTCTGCAAGTGTGCTATTCCAGATCAATAGAGAGAATAAAATTTACAATACTGCAATCCTTTGTAATCTTTTCTACTTAGCTCTTTCATAAATGTTATGTGTTTCTTTCTTTTATTATCAATGGTACATTTCTGCATGTCATTGACACTTCTGGTTCTAAAATAATATTTTTGATATGTTAACAGTATGGTGGTTAGACAAATCTATCTATTTTGTTTCTCTTGTATCTTTAGTATTGTAACATTTAAAGCAGAGTGTCTTTTTGTGCATTCGATACTGTGTGCATGGAGTTTTTTTCTTTAATTTACTTCATATGCTTGACAGGAAATGTAGTTAGAATCTCTTTACTTCTTGGGTATGTAATCTTAATTGGTAATGATAGTAAATTTGTGAGATGGATTTAGTTGAATGAAGTTTTCCATTGCCTCTCTGATCTATGTATCGTATAATATGTCTATATTAAAAACTTGGGCGGAATGTTGTGAATGTTTTAGATTAGAAGACTTAGGATACAACAGAGGATAAAAAATGCTGAGTTGGGCATCATCAACAATGAAGTGGAAAATGAGATGCCTAATTTTCCATCTTTCATCCCCTTCCTTCCTCCTCTGGTGAGTTCAAATCCCACATGCCAATAATTACTGGTTTATAATAAATTTTTATTGTTTGTGATATTTTCACATCCTATCTAGAGAATTAAGAGATTGATTACAATTATTTATCTAACATATTGTCTTCACACTTAGACCCCAGCAAATTTGAAGCTATATTATGCATCATGCTTCTCGCTTATCACCGGAATCATTATATTTGGTGGCCTACTTGCCCCCACTGTAAGTATTTGCATATGATGAAGTATTAGAGCTAATATTGATGGCTTCTTGTTTAGTAAGGAATAATTTGGTTAAATCATTGTATGGAAATATTCATAGTGATGTTGAAGAAAGAATAATATAATTGTAAGTGACCAAATTGCAAAATCAGTCAATGGGGACAAAAATATCAGTGGTTATGCAGATTGCAATCCAATTATTTTTAAAGAAGCAGTGGAATATGTTGTCAGGTCAATAGTGCTTAAAAATCTGTTATATATATATTTCCTTTACGAAATCATAGGGGGATCTAGAAAAGAAAGGTAGAGATATTTTCTCTCCACCAAAAGATTGATCAAGTCTGCAAGATAAGGATGCTAAGGTAGCACTTGACTGTCTTCTACCAACGAGGAAATTCAAGTTCCACATGTCCAAGAACATTCAATCATATTATGCCAAGTCTAGTACTTTTTCATTGGCTCTCAAGAGCATTGTAATTTTCTTATTGGCCCACATGGTGGTGCCTTTATATAATTGGTTGATATTAGGAGAATCCTAATGGCATGTCCCCCAATTTTGATGTCCTCTTCTAAAAGGAAGATTCAACATGTAGATGAGAATATTAGACATAAATAGATAAATAGTAATAAACAACCATAATAATTCAAATTTAAAGAAATAGATTAATAATAAATCCATCATTGATATAAAATAATATATTTAATATAATAATATGAGACATTGATTAGTAAATTAATATAATATAGTCAATATCATAACAAAATAATATTAAAATGTGGTCAAATAAATAAATAATTCAGTAATATAATTTATTTTAATAAATAATAATAAAGAAGAATTTAATAGATAAATAACATTATTAAATTTAAAGATTTAAAAGAATAATATTATGTAAAACATATAATTATAATATAGTTAAATCAATAATATTAAAAATATGAGAATAAAATATAATTTGTTTATTAACCAATATTAATTAGTAATTAATCCTATTAAAAATAAATAAATTAAAAAGAATAGAATTAAAAATAAAATATAAAACAATAAAATTAGAATATAACATAATTAAACTTAGTTAAATTAATGAAGGGTCAAGAGGCATGAAATGAAAAGTTGCGACTCTCTTAAACATGAGATATAAAATGGGAGAAGATAACTTCATTTGGAAGGGGAGAAGTTTAAGGAAGAAAAAAGAGTATAGGAAGTAATAAAGGGTATTAATCTGAAAGGTTGTGACTTCTAAAGGGGCAGCAATAATGAAAAATTATGACTCTTTTAAAAGACGACAATGATGAAGGGTTGCGACTCTTATAAAGGGTGGTAATTATGACAAGTTTTGTCTCTTCCAAAGGGCAATAATAATGAAGTTTTGTTACTCTTCAAAGGAATAGTAATTGTAAAAATGTTGTGACCATTGCAAAGATAAGACATGATGAAGAGGTGCACTTCTCCATTTTGGAAGATATAAAGGAAAAATGTTTCAGTTTTGAGACAAGTGTTGTCAGTAAATGTATAATGTAGCCGACGGGTAGAGTAGAATCCGAACGGGCGCGTGACTCTTTAGTCACTCCTTCGGAAAGGTATATGTACATGTCCGAGATGGACTTTGGAATCATCATTGATCATTGTAGTCATTGTAATCGGATTGTAATCAGCAAGTGCATACATGAATAAAGTCCCTGTTCTGCATTGAGTCGTGCTATACACGTGTTAAACTTCTTACTCTGTACGGTAAACATTTGGCGCCATTGCCAGACGTACCTGGAATGAAGGAATGATATGAAGATTAATGCCGAATTTGCCAAACAAGGATCGGAATAAGGTAAAAGATAAAAATGAACTAAGTACAGCAAAAGAAATTTTAATTTTAACATAGCAAGCAGAGCGCAGACATAGACTTCAGCAGATTGCCGAGGGGCACTGAAGGGGTGAAGAGGCACAGACGGAGGGAGTGCACTCACCTAGTAGGTTGAGGAGTGCCGAGGAATTGCTGGAAGAAACTCGACAAGACTTGAATTTGGTGGAGGAAATAAGGGAAGAATTCCTTAACCTGTATATGTTGAGGGGAGAGTGTCCGAACAGAAGGGAAACAACTCGTACGGCTCGGAGTGCCGAGGGAGCACGAGCGTGGAGTGATCTCTTCGTTCCTGATACACCGGACGAACGGATACAAGGAAAGAATAGAACAACGTCACTTCAAGGAAAGAATAGAACAACGTCACTTGAAGACTTTTCACCAGACAATGCAGTTGTTGGAAACAAGACTGTTATCCAGAACAGCACGGGAGTTCAGAATAGCGTGGAAGCACAAAACAGCGCGGGAGCTCAGAACAGTGCGAGTACACAAGTACCTCAGAATCAAAGGAAAGTAACGATGGCAGGCCCTAAAGAAAAGTTACCCAAGTTTCACGGTGATGGTTCAACAGACCCTATCAGACATTGTAAAACTTGTGAAACCATATGGATGGCAAATGGTGTGACAGATGAGGATGATTGGGTAAGACAATTTCCAGTGACCCTAGGGGGTGTGGCGATAGATTGGTTTTTTGACACTAGTCCTCAGAAACTTAATACATGGGAGAATGTTAAAAAAGAATTTATAGCAGAATTCAGATTGCTTCGAGATGATAATGAAATAGTGGCAGAGATATATAGCACCAAACAAGGAAAGAATGAGACAGTCCGAACCTATGCTAGGCAACTGAAAGAATTGATTTGAAAGAAGGAGAGGCAACTAGCGGATGGGCTGAAAAAACGGTGGTTCGTGGAGGGGCTACGGCCAGCTCTTAAATAAAATGAAGATTGTACCACCAGCGTCGTATGCCGATGTGTATACTTGTGCCATGGATTTGGAAAGCGAACAGAAGACGAGTAAGAAGAAGAAGAAGCATAAATCCTCTGATTCAGACGATTCATCCTCGGAAAGTAGTAGTAGTGATGAGGAATCGAACAAGAAAGTGAAAGCACTATAGAAAGACATGCTTCGGATGATGAAAGAATTAAAAAATTTGGAAAAAAAATCAGATATAGTAAAATGAGAACTATGGTGCACAGATTGCAAGGAGGACGGCCATACGAAGGGTTCATGCCCGAAGAAGCAGTTTTGTGACATCTGCCAGGTGCTGGGGCATTTCCTGAAAGAGTGCCCATTTAACTTGAAAGCAAAAGGACACCTGCAGGTGTTACTAACGCAAGAAGCATCGAACAATAGCAATAACACGGGCAATGATGCAACTTCAGGTGGATATCGAAATAATAATAGATGCGGAAGGGGTGGAAACAATAATAATAACAATGGAGGTCGGAGTAGAATACAATATGATGCGAGTGGACGACCGATGATACAGTGCTGGGCATGTAATCTTTGGGGTCACTTTGCGAGGGACTGTACTACGAAGGAGACGCCGCAGCTACTGTGCAGATGGTGTGGTCCAGGGGACCATGAAGATTCAAAATGTCCAAAGCAAGGCGTAAATTTATTAAGTATTGAAACATGTGATGAGAACGTGTTGGCGATCACGCGAGAGCAGGTGAGGAAAGCAAAATATCTGAATGTGGAAGAAGAGAAGGAGAGGTTACAAAAAGCCCGAACAGAGATAGAGAAGCAAATGAAAGCGGAGAGGTCACAAGTAAAAGACATTGCTGAAGCTCCGAAAAGAAACTTGGCGGAACAAAACATGGTGAAACAGATAATGCAAACAGAAGTGCCAATTAAATTAAATGATCTTCTCACCATGCCACAGTTGCGTATGGCTATTATAAATATGACACCGTCCCCGAGAGTGACTGAGGGAGCAAAGGATAGTAAGGAAACAACCACGACAGCAGCAGCAACAGACCCGATGTTACTAGCACTTACGACAAGTAGACACCCAGCAGTGGTGGAGATTGGCATTCTGGGTATGGTGCTAACGGATACAATAGTAGATGGAGGATCGGGAGTGAACGTGCTGCCGGAAGATATCTAGAAAAAACTTGGACAACCAACACTATGGCCACCCACCTTTCAGTTACTTACAACAGATCAACATGGGATAAAACCCTTGGGCACTCTGATGGCACAGCCGGTAAGAATTGGGACACAACCATTTTTACTGGATTTCGTAGTCATTCCACTAAAGAGAAGAGGGTATGATGCCATCCTGGGACGGGGGTGGCTGGTGTAAGCTAAGGTAAAGCATGATTGGAAAAGAAACACCCTGTCTATGGAGAAAGGAGGTAGGAGATTTATAATCGATTTGCATACACAAATGGTAGGAGAAGAAGTAGCATCGTCGGACTCAGAAGGCGAAGGCGAGAATGATGACGGAGGGAAAAAAAGGATGGAACCAGATAATGAAGGGGTGCTGAGATTAGGAGGAGGGTCAATTGATGACGACCTAGATTTAGTAAACGGATTGCTACACTGGCAAATGGAAGATTATGAGGTCTTTCCAAGCTACAATATTTTGAGTGTCGAGGATGGAAAAGGCCATGAATTTCCAAGGGAGTACAATGAACTAAAGGAGGGAGAAGCGCAAGTGGATGAAACACCTGCCCATACGTTCAGTAAAGATAAGCCAATAAAGTATGAAGAGCCGATAGTGAAAACAACGAACTTGGGTGATGAGGAAAATCCGAAGAACATTCTTGTAGGAGACGATTGGAACCCAGTATTGAAGGCGGCAACATTCAGAATATTCATGGAGTACAAAGATGTTTTTGCTTGGACGTATAAGGACTTAAAAGGAGTACCACCAGAACTATGTGTCCATCGGATACCATTAATCGAAGGCGCAGTACCAGTACGAAAGCGATCGTACCGAATGAACAAAAACTATGCAGCGCGGGTCACGGAAGAGATTGACAGGATGCTAGAGGCTGGTATCATCTTTAAAGTGCAGACAAGTGAGTGGGTATCATCGATTGTGATATCCTTGAAAAATGATACGACACAGATAAGAATATATGTGGATTTTCGATGCCTAAATGCCGTAACAATTAAAGACCCGTTCCCAATACCGTTTACAGATAACATTTTGGAGGAAGTGGCGGGGCATGAAATTTACTCATTCATGGACGGATTCTCAAGGTATAATCAAATATCCATCGTTGAGGAGGATAAATTAAAAACGACATTCATCGTCGAGGATGGAGTATATGCATACGACAGTATGTCGTTCAGATTATGTAATGCTCCGGCGACTTTCCAAAGGATTATCCTGTATATATTTGATAAGATGTCTATTGGAAATTTTAAGGCATTTTTAGATGATTGGTCAATTTTTAGCATAGAAAACAAACACATAATGGCGTTAGGAGAGTGTATGGAGAGGTGTAGGTGAGCAAGATTAGCATTGAACCCGAAAAAGTGTAGGTTCATGGTGCCATAGGGGAAGCTGCTTAGGCATATAGTTTGTAAAGAGGGATTGAAGATGGATCCAGACAAGGTCTACGTAATCGGTTATTACCGAAGGTTTATTAAAAACTATGCAAAATTTGCTTATCCGCTGGACAAACTCACCTGCAAGGGTGAACCTTACAGATTGGACATTGAGCAAAATGAAGCCTTTGAGGGATTGAGGACAAGGTTGGCTACGGCTCCGATTTTGGCTTATCCGAATTGGGATAAAGAATTTCATGTCCATGTAGATGCCTCAAATTATGCCATCGGAGCAACACTGGCGCAGACTGGTGACCACGGGTTGGACCATCTAGTGTACTTTGCAAGTAGATTGTTGTCGAAAGCGGAGAGAAATTACAGTACCATGGAGCGAGAGGCGTTGGGGATGTTATATGCAGTACAAAAGTTTCGACACTACTTGTTGGCTACTCCATTTGTGTTCTACGTAGATCATCAAGCATTACAATACTTGGTCAATAAGCCAATTATTCAAGGAAGAATAAGCCGATGGTTGTTATTATTACAAGAGTTCACAGTTAAGATCGTGGTACGGCCAGGGAAGAGTCATGTGAGTGCAGATCACCTGTCGAGAATAAAATCGGGGGAGCCACTTGAAGCAGTTAATGATGATATTCCAGATGCGCAACTTTTTCATGTTACAGTACTACCAGCCTAGTACACACGCATTGGAGAATATCTATCGATGGGGCAGTTTCCAAGCGACATGCCACTGAACGAAAGACAAAAATTGGTGCTAAGGAGTCGGACATTTCCGTTAATTAATGGACTACTGTATAAAATGGAACCGGATCAGATTCTAAGGCGGTGTGTCCTCGAAGGGGAAATTTCGAACGTACTGAATGAAGCACACGAAGGCGTGGTGAGAGGACACATGGGGCCGGATACTACTGCGCGGAAGATACTTTTGGCAAGGCTATGGTGGCTGACTGTATACAACGACGCCAGGGAGTGGGTCGTTGCGTGTGATACATGCCAACGTGCCGGGAAACCATTGAAGAGAGATTTTATGCCTTTGAATCCCTCGCACGCACAGGAACTTTTTGAGAGGTGGGGATTGGATTTTATTGGACCGTTGAAGGTGAGTAAAACAAGGTGCCGATACATCATGGTAGCGACGAAGTACTTAACTAAATGGGTGGAGGCACGTGCATTACCAGACAATTCTGCAGTCAGCACAACAAAGTTTTTATATGAACAAATTATTACAAGGTACGGGATCCCACTCCAGTTGACAAGTGATTGTGGAGGACATTTTGTTAACCATGTTTTCGTGAAGGGAGAGAAATTTGGGGAATAATATATTACTTTCAAAGATAATAATGAAATGTGGTGACTTAATTCTAATGAAAGGCGGTTACCTTTTCAATAACGGATACTTCATTCCAAGAAAAAAAAATAGGAGCAATAATAGGAAATTATTTATTAAATTTTGAGAGAAAAACCAAAGTAAACAAGATCCGGAAAGGGGACATTATAGTGGTATCAGAGCGTAATCGTGCCATCCTGTGGAAAATAGTGAATGCAAATCTATGATAGAGAAAATATAATCTAAATGATAAAACAAATAATTGTAAGAACAAGACATGATAAGAGTTGTAAAGATGTAAGATAGCTTTGGAAAAGCATAAGCATATTATGTCAAGTTAATGATTATTACAAAAGCATATATTGTATTTGCAAATGTAAGGAAACATATTGTTAGTTTCAAATGAGAAGCATAAAGAGGATAACATTAGTGATATAAAGAATAACACTTTGGAAGTTATTGACGAGCCATATAAGACAACATCACAATCTAGAAAAGGAAACACCAAAAGTCATGAATGGTAATGACAATTTAATGATACAAAAGAGGCAACAAGGCTTCAAGAGAATTCTATGATACTAAGTAACTATGACACTTGGGAAGAGATAAAGTCTCTCCAAAGAATTATAGAGATAGATAATCCTAAATGGATATCCATAGAGGCCTTAGGGTGAGATGAAGTTTCTCAACATGATTAAATAGAGATGGATAGTCCTAAAGGGATATCCATAGAGGCCTAGGAAGGGATAAAGTCTTCCCTAAGAATTATAAAGATGGATAAATCATAATAAAAGGATATAAAGGGATATCCATAAAGGCCTAGGGCAAGATAAGGTCTCCCTTAGGATTACAAATGCATACTAGAAGGGTATATTTTTATTCTAAGAATCTTAAGAATTAAGTCAAAAGTTAGAACTTATCTTGACTTCTTGTCGTTTTTTCTCACTCCTTGTTATGCATTGTCTTGTCTCATGATGAGTCCTCCTAAGTAATCCTTATAATCATTAGTAAGGAGGAAAAGTCATCATTGAAGTCAACTACAAGGAATTGATTAATATTATAATGATGGACACCATAACTTTACGATATGCTATATTCAAAGTGTGACAAATATATATGGAAGAGACTGGTATAATCAAAACTACGAATATAACAATAGTGAACACTCAACAATTATGGCAAAGAAGACCTTGTGACGAAAACTTCAAACAATGAAGCTCTTACTGGAGCAATCAGTATTTTGGCAAATGAATTTTTTTTTTTTGGGTTGGTAATAGGATTTATTTTATTAATAATATATAGAAGGATTACATCATAGCTACAAGGTTCTTTTCACTATCTATTGGACAATCTTTACACAAAAGATTCTAAGACCTATACATTCTCACACAACAGAGCCTCTTAATAGGCCAAATACATCTTTTACATAACTTCAAAAACAAAACACGACTATCCATATTCGCATATCCTCGGATATCCAACCGTAGTCAAAAAATGGTCTGCTCCAATCAAAAGATTTTTCCTTTATCTGGGCTCCATGAGCAAAAACTGCAACGAGACAAATTTGCTCATCTGCATTGGCATCTTGCCTGACCTTCCGCTTTTCGAAAACCTTCATAATTTCCTTTGACTGTGGCTTTTCCTACATTAGACGTTCCCAAAAAAGATGACTTTTGCTTCAGCATTTCTCCTTTAAAATTTCAGCACTCAGTCTCCATATCATGCTTGGTGTTTGCTCCTTACTGAGCGTTTGCCCTTTTGGAAAATTTTGTGGCACCACCCTCCTCCTTTTCTCCTCATTAAATTCCAAAATTGCACATTTCAAAGCCTGCCAGGCATGTCGGCATTCGTTGGTGTAGATTTCATGGTCGACTTGTCCTCTAGGCCAATTCACAAAGGGTAGAATCCCCTTTTCAGCACCCTTCTCTTCGGATTCATAACCTTCGCTAAAATCAAAGGCCCAACCTGGGTGAGCCCATTCCAATAGGGCATCCATGTTTGGGATTAATTCTTCCTCAAACAGTTCACTCATCACCCAGCCTACCACTTGTTCGTGCTCGCCAACCTGCAGCCCCCAAGCCGTTATCATGGCCGCAATGTCCACCTGCAACTTCCACCTGTGTTCAGCCCCTTGGAAGAACGGACCAAGCGTATCCTGCATAGCTTTGATTACACCACTGATGGGCACTTAACCATTTTCTTTAACCTATGATCTGCAACATGCCCAAACAGGGCCTTTTGTTGTTTTGTTGTTTTGAATGTAAATGTTGGCTCCATTGGCTCTACTGCTAACGCCTTGTTCTTGCCAAATTATGATAAACATTAGCTCCTCTCCTTCTATTTTATAGAGCTTTCTCAGTCTCCATCGGACATGAAGCATTTAATGCCCCCATATTACTTTCCCCAAATCTTAATGACTTGTCTTTTCTCACACGAGTCTGAGAATTCACACTCTTTTTTAGAGATTTTAATTTAATTCTTTTCCATTACTCTCCTGCTTACCTTCGCGTCCTTTTACTGTATCTTTGTTAGCTAATAAATACACCTCATTCTCTGGACTTAAATTCAAATTTTTTAATTTATCTGAGTGCTGGATTCTAACTTTTTCATCATTCAGTGATAGTGCCCATTTGGATAACAAATCTGCTTCTTCATTTCCTTCCCTTTTAATATGTGAAAATTTGAATTCTTCAAAATAACTCAATTCTGCTATGATTTGATTAATAAAGACTTCCAGGTGTCATGCTGTTGTTTGCATTTTGGTTATTGCTTGCACAACCATCAATGAATCCCCTTCCAAATGAAACTTTTTAATTCCTTCTCTCCTTGCTACCCTGACTGCTAGTAAAGCTGCATGACATTCAGCAATGTTATTGGTTCCCCAAGGTAATGACAAATACATCTGTGTATCTTTTAGAATTTATGGCAGAAACAGATAATACAATTCAGTTACTTAAAGCCAAGCTTTGACGACAATGATAAGCAGTAATAAAAGCTATAAATCACATACACGTGGATACAGTGTAAAATCTTAGCAGAGGTTCACATAATTAAGTTCACATAAAGGACCCGTACGCGTGTTAGGAATTCAATGGCAGGGAAACATTTAACAACATTGGTCTTATTGTGATGTTAATCTCAGTTTATGATTGGTGACGGCAATAGAAAGACAATAATATATATGCGACGATACATATCTGTATAGAACAGCAACCTTACACGGTAGCATCTGAAGTCTATGTCAATACCAAATTCACAGTAAGTGGTACAAAGACTATGGATATCTTCATCGAACAGAACAAGACATAATCTGCCCAACAACGAGTTTGAAGTCAATGGAAGGTGTCATAGCTTGGAGATAAAAAATAATTGAATATATTTAATCGGGTTTTAATGGAGAGTCCATCTAATTTAACGCAACCAGTGTAAGTCCACCGTGGCATATGAAACCAAAAAACTCATAGGCACACAATCATATAACGTGAGCGTTGGGAGTGACTGGTGTATAAATAGAAAATGATCATAACTGTCAAGGATGCAGAAGTCGGGTCTGTGATGGAAATCAAGTCAGCAATAATAAAAGTGATAGCAAGAAGAAAGAGAAAATATAGAGCACGATAAAAGACAAGTCAGCATTTGTATATGCCTGTAGTAATAAGAAATAACCGGTTATTGCTGACTTGATGAATCAATGAAACAGTGAAAAAGACATGAATATGCCATGAATGAGTATGAACAAAATGAGTATGTGTCATCGAATATCAGGTGCATTCAAAGATACTGATAAGCCATCGTCATGTCACTCAAGATAAGTCATCGTCATGTCACTCAAGATAAGCCATCGTGGGTTTCTAGTAATGAATCAACATGAGTCGAAAATGGAGCTCTACGGGAACTATGAAAAAATATTCATTATAATATTTCTCAGGGATATAATGTTTCTCAGAAATTTGCAAAATGAAGTTACATACTCTGTGAAGGAAATAATATGCACCCTTGGATAATGATATTATTAAAAATTATAAGTCCATTAAAAGAAGCATTCATAATAAAAGAAGAGGTGCGATTAAGATATCATTTGACCATAATAAAAGAAGAGGTGCGATTAAGATGTCCTATAATTATAGTGAAAAGAAATTAATTAAGATGAAAAGGTATGTTGTCCCTATTCAAAACGCACATCTATTTATTGTCAATATATCAAAGGAGGAGTATATATTGAAAGTAGCAAGTGAGCAGAAAATTTATATATGTTAGAAGTGTGAGAAGAGAAGTCTGCGGTTGAAGCAGAATGTGAAGCATGTGAGATATAAAAAGAAGGTGCCGTGAAGTATATAGGAAGGAGATTTAAAATTAAGAAACATTAAAAGGTTGCAGAATATAAAGTATACATACATACATACATACATATATATACGGATTTATATCTGGTATATATATTAATTTGAGAAAATGAATAAATGTATATAAAAGAAAAATATTGATTTAACTTTCATAATATATATATATATATATATATATATGTTAATAATGAAATGAAGTAGAGAAGAAAGAATATTGTGAGGGAATCATATGACGAGCTATTAAAGAATATATTGTTTACCGTACAAGGTAAAATGATACTTAACGCATGTAGTATAGCAAGATATAACACAAAACAAATACTTTATTCATATACACAATATGCACATTACAATTATTCGAATGATTACAATGATGATGATCCAAAGTCCATTTCGGGCGGTGTACATATACCTTCCTGAAGGGGTGACTCAACCCTCATGCCCTTTCGGATACTATTCTACCCGTCGGCTACAATATAGACCGACAACATCATCCCCCCCAAAAGAAAAGTCGTCTCTGGACGACAATACAACAAAACTCAAAATAAACAACTAATTACATCAATGTATAGGTACTAAACAGAGGGATGCGTCTCTGGCGTAGTGGCCGCCCGCTCCCTTAGTTCATTGAGCTCTGCCCATAGCTTGTAGACTTGCTCCTTTCGAACTTTCAATTCCGCTTCTGCCTCCATCTGAAGTTCTAAAACTGATTGCATCATCCCAGCAATTTCTCCCAGCTCTTTCTCCTTTTCATCTGCTACTCGCTCCTCTGCTGCTAATTGTTCCTTCTCTGCTGCCAATCTTTGTAGCTGACTCTGTCTGTCTAACAGGGCTGCCCTCTCGGATTCCCAGGCTGCCCTCACCATGGCTAACTTGGCAGCTAACTCCTCTCAAGCCCTCTCAGCTGCTACTTGATCTGCCTGGCTCCTCTGCAGGGTGTAATATGCCTCCTTGTGTATCTCCACTATCTGGTGAGTCAAAGTCTCCACTTGGCTCTCCATACCAGGACCTTTCGTCGTGGCCCAATCCTGTCGCATCTTTGCAGTTTTCACACTTGGCCATCCTGTTCCTTGAAACAAATTGTAAAGGCAGTCGGCCATCCTAATCTAATGAAGGATCCTACTCCCTCTAGCTCCTTAACTACTGAGTCCAAAGCCTGAACCTCTGCAGAGGCCACCACTTGGTGAGCCCGAGTCGCTAGAGCTGCTATATCAGCGAAGAATGTCTCTCTCATCCCTGCTTCAGGTGCTACTGGATGTTCATGCTGCACATTCATAGCCCTCTCCACTACTTCCGCCATATGCTCAACAGCGCTATGCGGTAGTCCCTCATCCTGTGTTTGCTCCACCTCCTGTGCCTAGAAGGGTTTCTCCGGAACTGCTTCCTATGTGGGTGTTTGTAGGTACGCCACTCGAGGTGCTGGGGTATAGTGGAACCACATACTCAGGTACGTGCTCAACTTCTTGGTTCAGCTCTCTGTCTCGCTCAGGTGATGCTAACAATGCCGTATCCACCGTGACCATTGCATCAGAACCCACTATGTCCAATCAGACACTTGGCACCCTCAAACTCTCGCCTGTTAGTATCTCCATTAGTCTACCTCCGCGTCCCTCTCAGTATTAGGTACAAGTGTCTCATCTCTAGCCTCTGGTAAAGCCTCACGAGCAGGCTCCATCATTACCTTCGGAGTGGCTATCTCTGCTGGTGACGGATGTGCCACTGCTACTGCCTCCAGAATAGCTTGTGTCTCTATGGCGGGTTGCGTTGCAACCGAGACTAGTGTCATTAGTACTAGCTGCCTGAGTTGGCCAAAACCCAGAATGTCATGTATACCAATAGGAGTCAAATGTGCCGTAGCTAAAAGTGCAAGCCGTCAGAATCTCAATGGCGTAGTTGTAATTACCTCTACCTCCTCATCCTCTTCCTCTTCCCCATCGGTCCCACTTTCCTCCAAAGAGGTCTCCTCCCGACCACTGTCCGTGTTCCCATCGTCTTGCCGCGGTCATTTTTGTCCGATGGGCTTGGTGCCAAGTGTATCAAGATGTCTCCATTGCATAATTGGTGGTTCGCCTCATGCGAGTGGTCTCGATTTGGCCTCCAATGCATCATTGGGGATCATTCTAGTCGTTGCCTCCAAAAATAGGCCGATGGCATAATGCGGCATGTAGAATGTCTTGTGCTATAATGTCATGACTTTTGACATCCATTCGGCCAACAATGCTGCCCAATCATATACCCAACCATGCAAAATCCCATTCATCATCGGTATATGTGGAAATGAAATATCTGAGGCGCGACTAGAGCCTGTGAGGTGACTCTTCACTACATCCATCAGACAGCACCAGGGACCTTCCTGCACATTGGATTTCTTCAACCCTCTGCCCCTTGATGTGTGTAAAAGGGCTTCTTGTTCCGCCTGCGTGAGGTCCCCACACACGAGCTGTATCAACTGCATCTTTACTTTTGGACTCATCTTTTTAGGTTTACTTTCTATTTTCCTTCCCCCTTGAGCATGGCCAGGTATCTCGAATAATCGTGTGAAGTCGGCCGGTTTGAATGACACCACTAAGTTGCATCCAAGTTAAGCAAATGTACTGATTTGGGAGAACCTATCATATGTTTCTATCATGATTTGTAGAAACCCTTCATTTTCTCTAATATAGAATACCGACATTTGTATCACCCATTCCACTTGTGCTTTCCGAATGCTGGCCTTCACATGATGGTTATCTGGTGTCTCTTGCCTCAATTTTTGACATTCTGCACCATTCAACCCTTCGAATGTAACATTTTGCGCTGTAGGAATATCTGTAGCAGCCAACTGTGTTGGTTGCTTCACTTTCTTTTTGCTTGGCCCTATATTGGTTCCCCCTACTACACGGAGTCTGGATGGCAATGTCTTCGCATTCCTGTTCATGGCTGAATTTTCGTCTAGTTTCTTTTTCCAAGCCCTTTTGCCAGTTGAATGCATAACTGTCGCTTTCTGTCATTTTGCTAAATACAAATTGGTTAGGTTAGTTACCTCTCCATACAATCTTGTTTTAGAAATCCCTCTCCTACCTTTGCATTTGTATGGCTCTGTACGACCCTCACTCAATGCTTCATGTACTGTTTCATCCTTGGTTCTTTCTACTGTACGACTGCAGTCTTTTCTCCTTCTGAGATTGTACAGATGGTGATTTCTCTTTAAAATTTTAAGTGTTTTAGACAACACAAGGTCCGTACTGTAATGTCCCCATTTTGGAGGTAATTTGATTTAATTAATTTAATTAAGTTGTCCAAAATTATGAATATTTTATGAGGATGACTAATTAATTATTTTAATTAAATAAATAAGTGGTATTAAGTTAATTATTTATAAAGTTATCAAATAAATAAATATTAAAAAGTAACTTTATATTTAATTAATTTAATAAAGTGACTTAAATAAAATAATATATCATAAAGTTACTTACTAAAAATAAAATAATTTCTGGAAGCTTCTAGATTTTGGGCCAACCTCTTGAGGAAAAAGTATAAATAGACATCATGGGCCTCATTCTCATGATCCAGGAATTGATGATTATTTGATGTGATTATTTGGTGGAGAAGCCAGCTAAGGTTTCAGCCATTGGAGGATCTTTGGGGACGAAAACTCTCATTGGTTATGCAATTTTGAGGCTGTGAGATACCAGTTGAATTATTGCTGATTGTGGCTTTACTTTAGAAGTCCAATCTTGTGCTTCACGGTGGAGATTATTTGGGTACAATAGTTGATGTATTATTGTACTTCCAACAACTGATGTATTGTTGCATTTGATGGAGAAGTTACTTCAGCAACTGATGTATTGCTGAGATTAATTATGTTATTGAGCAGGATCATTACAGACCTTCATAATCTGCTGTCATGGAGGTTGATCAGCCTATGTGTCTCATATTTTTGCTCATACCTTTTGATTGAGGAGGCTAATCATTCTGGGTATTGTTGCATTCAATTCCTATCGTCAAGCCAATCATTTTAGGGGCAAATTGGAAGGCGTTTGGTGCTGCAATTAATTATCCAAGAACAGGGGCAGCAGCTTGAGTATTTTGATTTGAGCTTGGAAGGTGCCTATCACATTGGATTTTTATTGTTTCTTCATCAACAACATTGGGCGTCATCATTACCAGGTTCTTCTTGCATTCACTAAGTAGTTTGCATTGTCATCATAGGCATTTTACTTGCTGCTATAAGTGAATACTCAAAAAATCAAATTTGGCACTATTGTCAAACAATTGTAAGCCAAGAGTCTTGACCAATTCATAGCATCATTGTAGTAGACATTTTATTGCAAAGGAGATAAGTTGTTGGTCAACTACTATTGTAATTGAATATGTTATTCCCATTCATGATCAACTTATTAGTTTGCATGCCAATTGTTTGTCAAAATGTCAATTGGCTGTAGGTTCTCTTTTTTGGCATAAATAATGTTATAATTATGCATACCAAATGTTTGTTAAAATACCACTTGGCTGTAAGTGCATAAATGTCATCTTAGGTTGCATCCAAAGTGTTTTTTATAATTACTAGTTGCCGTAGCTGTATATTGCAGGTAGTTTCAGTCACATATATGCATTGAATATTGTCAAAATAAATTGTATATTCATGTTAGGTCATTGTTTAGTCAATTTAGAGTTATTTGTAAACATTCTCATTGATGCTAATTGAAGAAAAAAGTCATTAAAACAAACTGAAATGTTATATCAGTCATCCGACCCTTGTATGTGAAGTGTTTGACAAAATTCTTCGAGCCTTCAATCAGCATTTTAAGGTCAGATTTGAGCAGGGTCATTACATGTACCTTGTATGGTACTCCTGTAATCCTCTTAGCTGTATGGGCAAATGAAGATGTGTCTCCCTGTTCTGGCATACGGAATGGCTCCTTGTTTTGTTTTGAGTTCTCCAATTGCTGATGCTATATGTTCCCTATCCTACTTCTACCATGTACGGCCTCCTCTTCTAAGGAATCTGATAGTACAGCCGTACGGTGCACCCCCAGGTTCCTGCAAATTTCCAGTCGTACAGTGTATCTCTAGTTTACTGCAAATTTTCAGCCGTACGGTGTATTCTTGTATGTTCCTAGTGAGTTTTTTACTTGATGTGCCGTACTGCAATTACTCTCCCCTTTGCTGTACGGTAGGTTAGCACATTGCCTTCTGCTTTCTTTTAAGTGCCGTATGGTTATATCCGTATGACTACCCTATGATTCTGTTGGTAAACAGATTGTTCTTCTTTTATTTAACCCTTGGTTGCGCAAATTTTATGAACAATATCTAGTTACAACAGTTGAAAAGTTGCTTCTAAGAACACTAACTTTCCTCTAAATTGTTAGGTATAGCTCCCTATTGTAGATTTGCAATGAATTATGTTTGTTCCTAAATCTAAAAAGGGGTATGTTTTTAACCCAAGAACAGGAGAGGTAAATCAAGCCAAACCTATACAGGATCTAACTCAGGCAAAAAAAGACTTCAGAAGATAAATTAAGTTAATGAACTCACACATCTTATGAACTGATAAGACTTAAAGATTCAATATTGGATAACAACTAATGCTAACTAATTCAGCAAGAAACTAAATATGGAGGAAGAAAGATCGACTAGAAGGGAACATCGAAAGGATCTCTCTTGAACCTATGATGACAATACTTTTCATATTCTGTTCGCGGCCTCAAAACAGGGAAATGAAGCTCTATTCATTCCTTGTTTTAATTCAGACAAAAGAGAAAAAAAACAAACAATTAACAACTAACATAATGGAACAGAAAATAATTGACACAAAATACCATTCAATTGACTCTGCAACATCAAGTATTTCACACCAAAATTTGCTGACCTTTTATTAATCTTTCATTACAATACATATAGGGTTCTGAGATGATCGTTACAAAGGAAGTTCAATTTGTTCATCTCCTCAAAAATGACAAATGGCAAGGAGTCAATTTGTCTATTGCAATGATTACAACAAAATATGAAAGAGGCGAAATATGAATCATTTCGCCTTCTTTCCCTTTTCTGCTTTTGTCCTATAGGCCTTAGCAGCTGCAATGATTGGAATTAGTTCTTCATGCCTATGGACGTGTACATTCGTATATCTCAAGAGCCATTTAGAATGCTCTCTGGCCAAATCCTTGACAACACTCAAACGATCTTGTATTTCCTCCATGGCCACGTGTACATAGCCACCAAGTTTCTGGAGTTCGGAGACTTTGTTCTGATGACCGGAAGATATATTTGTTAGGCTATCTATGAAGTTGGAGAAGTTTGATTACATGACGGATATTCTAATTATTCCTTTTCCTTGACCGCTAGATTGTAAGCCTCTTAGGAGTTCATAATCTTTGTCTTGATCTTTCTTCACTTTAGCTTCGGTTTCTTTGAGCCCTTCTTCTGCTGCTAAGATCATTTCAAACTTGAATTGCATGCTCTGAAGTCATTCAAATAAAGGCTCATCTCCTTTAGGCAGAATCTTTGCTTCTACATCCTCCTTACTCTTCATATGAATGATCATCTTTAGCAGAGATACACAATCTTCACTCTATTCTCTCCACGGCCAAAGTGGCTTTGTTTGATGAAATATTGTCTTTCTCTGTTTCCGGCCTTGATATAGCATTGCCAATTTGCTCTATAATGGAGAGTCCCTCCAACTTAAGTTTCCTGCTCCACTCTCTACCAATCTGCCCAAAATGTTTGTCTTCTTGGATTTGAGAGATGAGTGCTTGAACGTTCGCAGCAATAGGATCACTGCTAATAGGCATCCCGGATATGCTCGCTAGCGGGGTGACCAATTGCCTGATGAAGCCATTTAGTTCTTGTATTTCCGCTTTTACCTAGACCTTTGACAACTTAAGGCTCTCCAACTGTCCTTCAATCACCTCATTTGTTGATTTCCATAAGCCAACTTTGGTATCATGTCTGGCCTCCCCAAGATCCAATGAATGCAGAGTAAAATCATCAGTAGACATATCCTCAATCCTTCCCTCCTTGGTAGGCTTTTTTATCTTCATTGTTAGATGCCCTGTTTCAGGGTCTCGTTCAAGGATGAACAAGGTCTTCTGCTTCTTGACCTTACTCAATGCTGACCCAGAGCGAACCACAAGAGATAAGGTATCCTTGTTGGGTGCGCCTTTATCTTTCCTCTTTCTCTTCCTGTCCAGAGTATCCTCTAACCATGAATTTGTGCTTATCACTTTGGAGGCCTTCCCAAGAGAATTTATGCTAAACATTTTCCTTTTGACCGGAGTTATTGCTTTCATGGTTAAAGAGAAGGGATTCTTTTGGGCTTGTGAAATGAGCTTCAAAGAATCTTGGCCTTTTTCCGCCTCCGAAGTTTTCTTGGTTGCCTTGTCAGATTCAGTGGATTCGCTGTCACTGCTTCCTCCATCTCCTAAATCTACTGCCTGCACTTTAGGACTAATCGGCTGGAGAAGTGCAACACTTGCAGATGGAACTGGCCTACTATGAGGTGAGGGGACTAGAGTAGCCGCAGTATCTTTAGGTTCTTCTGCTTTCTTCTTATCGACTTTTGTTGGAGTTCCAATCACTGGGAGGGAGCCACCATGACAAGTTTTAGCCAAAGGAATATTCTTGTTAGGAGGTTGATCGCCTCCGCCTAATGCTTGAGCTAGTTCCCAAGTGATAGCCAAGGTCACACTTGATGTGCCTATTTGAGAAGAAGAGGCCATGGCAACTGTTGGAGAAGCTTGAGCAGATGTACTTTTACTTCGACTCCTTTTGGCTGTGGTCCATTTGACCCACTTCCCAGTCCTTTTAATAATCCGAGCCATCATGATCTCTAGCTGTTCTTGTAATGACCCTCTCTATAAAGGCCACAGAAACCCTGAAACTGAACTTAGGAATTTTGTCAAACACTTGGCGTGTAACAGTAACAATATTCAGAATATGGTAATTTCAGATTTGATACTTTCAGAATATAATCACAGAATTACAATATATATAAAGCCATTGAACTATATTTCAATTACAATGCAATAAATTCTGAAATTATTTTATTACCAATTCTGGACTGATTATTACAATGACTGTATGACAGCAAATTTACCCAAAAATTGACATATATTTCAGAATGCAAGAACCTGGTTTGAAGAACTATGGAAGAACACCACGTTTTGCTGCAGATCGTTGATGAAGACCTCCAACCGCACCCCCAAACGGTCCTTAATTTGCTGCTGCTGCCCAAACTAGCAAGGCCGTACCAGGCTGTACCTGTACGGCTGCTGAAATAAAATAATATTAGGGTTTTGGGACCCCCAAATGCAAGGAAAAATGGGCGCCTAGGGTTAGGTAGTAACCCTGTAAAACCATAAAAAAATAACTCCAAGGGGTTGAGGAGATATGAGCAATTATGTGGTTCCGAACCCTGCTTTGCCAATTCTGAAAATGCACTTATTCTGTCTTCAAACTCTTGTCAAATGCTTCTCCAATGATAGGGCAAATCTGAAATCCTTATTCCAACCAAAAACAAACCCTAACAACGAATTCTCAATAAGCTCCAATGAGATGGCTGAATACCAACTCCAATTATGCAACAATTCAGGTGATATTTCACACCCTCAAAGTCGCCAATCCAAGGGAGTGATTCGTTCCCAAAGATCGAATAATTTGCAGATCCAAAGTCCACAAATGTCTTCACAATGAAGAAGTAGAAGAGTTCTCCAATCCAAGCATGTCCAAATGAGAGGCCCAGCCCTCTATTTATTCACTTTTCTAAGAAGTTGCTAGAACTTCTAGAAACATCCTTTATAATTTCTCATTATAATGCACTTTTGATAATAAAGTAATTTTATAAAATAAAAAGGGCAACTCATTAAAATTATAACATGTGGGCCCCAATATCACATAATGATAAAATATAACCTCTTAACACTTCTTCAAGAGCAAGATATGACTATCTGATCCGCAGAATTGACTCTCTTTCCACACCATTTGCCTACGAGAGTCTGGAATAGGCAAATCCATGATCAATGCCATGTCGAACTAAAGAGGGGACATTACAGTCCGCCCCTCCTGAAATTGCTTGACCTCAAGCAATCTCAACGCCGGGTGCTGCAAAATAGCCTCCCCCTCCCAAGTAGCATCCTCAACAGGTAAATCTTTCCACTTAACCAAGTATTCTCTGATCACCCTTCTACGAAGCTGCTTTTCTCTGCTCTCCAGGATGGATTCTGGTACTAAAATCAATTTTCCCTCATCGTCTAAAGGAGGTAATACTGCAGAAGGCACCACATTCTGACCCAACGCCTTCTTGAGGCGTGACACATGAAACACATTGTGCACTCTGCTGTCTGCGGGAAGCTCCAACTCATAAGCCACTTCACCAACTCGCCTGATAATCCTGAATGGTCCATAATAGCGTGGCTTAAGTTTCTCTGCACCACTCTTCTTAAGAGTAGATTGCCTGTATGGCTGCAACATGAGGTAAACCATATCATCTACCTCAAAACTACGCTCAGTTCTCTTCTGGTCTGCATACTGGTTCTGCTGGTTCTGAGCTCTTGCAATATTGTCTTTGAGGGTAGCAACTATATCCTTACTCTCCTGTAATAATTCACCTGCACTGGGTACCCGGCTGTCGCTCAACAACAAATCCAAGAAACTAGGTGCTTCATAACCGTAAAGTGCCATGAAGGGTGTCATCTGTATAGTCATATGATATGTAGTATTGTAACAATACTCGCAGAGATATATCCATCTGACCCAAGCTCGCTGCTGAGCTGCCACATAATTCCTTAAATACCCTTCCACCCATTTGTTCACAATTTCTGTCTGACCATCGGTTTGTGGGTGATAGCTAGTGCTGGGTGTAAGCTCCGTGCCACATAACCGGAATACCTCCTGCCAAAAGTGACTCATGAAACGGCTATCCCTATCACTCACAATGTTCTGAGGCAAGCCGTGCAATCTGAAAACCTCCCGAAAGAAAACCTCTGCCACCTGAGCTGCTGAATGTGTAGTGGTGATAGGAAAGAAATGAGCATATTTCGTTAATCTATCTACCACCACATAAATACAATCTCGTCCTTGTACCTTGGGCAAACTTGTGATAAAGTCCATGGAGATGCATTCCCACTTCCTGTCGGGAATCGGAAGTGGCTGTAGGAGCCCTGCCGGATAGCTGTGTTCTTGTTTGTTTTGCTGGCAAACATGACACTCTCGAACATACTGCAAAACATCAGCGTTCAGCCCCTTCCAAGCGAACCGCTCTCGAACCGACTTGTAAGTCTTGAAGTACCCGGGATGGCCTGCTGTCGGTGAGTCGTGAAGTGCTCTCATAATCAGTTGCTTAACCTTCGATCCTGGGACTAGGTAAATCCTGTTCTTGTAAATGATCAAATCATCTACAAGTGTGTATCTGGTATCAATCACTGTTCCCTCTACTATATCGGAGGCCCATGTATCCCTGGCATACTCTGCTATAATCAAGTGTCGCCAATCCTCTGATATCTGAACCATAAGAGTGAGGTGTGGCCTTCGAGATAGAGCATTTGCAACAACATTCTGAGTTCCCTTGACATATGAGATGTTAAAATCATATGCCTGTAACTTACTTACCCACTTTTGTTGGCGATCATTCAGGTCCTGCTGTCCCAAGAAATTCCTCAGACTGTTATGATCAGTTTTAATACAAAACTTGCTACCCACAAGATATTGTCTGAATTTGGCCAAAGCATGCATGATGGCCAACATCTCCTTATCATATATACTGAATGAACGCTCCGGGCCTCTGAGCTTCCTGCTCTCATAAGCTATGGGGTGCTTATTCTGCATAAGTACAACACCTACTCCCTCTCCAGATGCATCACATTGAAGCTCAAATGGCTTCGTGAAATCAGGTAATGCTAGAACTGGGCACGTAGTCATTATCTCCTTAAATCTCATAAAACAGTCCTGTGCCTTCTGAGTCCACACAAATTCTCCTTTTTTCAGTAAATCTGTCATGGGAGCTGCATGTCGTGAGTAGCCACTGACAAACCTGCGATAAAAACCACATAAACCAAGGAACCCCCTCAACTGTGTAAGGTTCTCTGGTGGAGGCCAATCAACAATAGCGCGAATCTTTTCAGGATCCATCCACACTCCCTCTGCACTAATGATGTGTCCTAAATATAACAGTTCGGTCATCCCTAAGTCACATTTGGACTCCTTTGCATACAAGGACTCCTTCTGTAGAATGCTCAACACCGTCTCCAAATGCTCTAGATGCTCCTGCCATGATCGGCTATAGATCAAAATGTCATCAAAAAACACCAGCACGAATTTCCTCAACTAATGGTGGAAAACTCTGTTCATAGTGGACTGGAAAGTGGCAGGTGCATTGGTGTAGGAAATTATGAAGACACAAGAAATCACTCTGACTACTCAGGTGTAGGATGAAAAGTGGGGCAGCAGGTTCAATACCTTCCCTTGTCTATTTTGCATTACGGTCCGTATAGTGTTGCTCTGCACGGCAATCTCCTGGCAAGACTTTGATTGCCATATGGTCTTAGTGATTTTGCTTGCTTTTATCATTTGGATGGGCTGTACACCATACGGTGTTTGAACTTAGTCTCCTTCCATACGGTCGTATGGTTGTGACTTTTCATATCTTAAAGCCATGTGATGTTTGGTTTCCAGGATCCCAAGGCCGTACGGTCCTTAATAATGTCTCTTCTTTCGCCTTTTGTACGGGGTCAATCTCTACCAATCTTTTCCATGATCCATATGTCAGCTATTCCTTTCTTTAGTAGCCGAACGGTTCTGATTTTTCCTTTCCAGGCCTTACGGTCCTTTCATTGGCCATTCTTTTAATTTCATAATCCTATTTTTTTTCTTTTTTTTAAAAACTTCCGTACTCTTTTATTTTAATAATCCCGTCTTTTATTATTCTATTACTATCTTTTGTTACTTCATTACTTCCGTGCCCGCACTCAGAAATTATGTTCGATTTTATATTTTATCTACATTTACTTATTTTACATATATACATTATTTACTGTTCTTCTCTCTCAGTTGTTCGTTGGTGGGGGAACATTTCTCGTATCTTGTATGGTCCAACCCATTTAACTTTGAACTTCCCTGGCCTGATCTCATTCTGCCCATTATACTTCAAAACTAACTGACCCAGTTGAGACTTATTTAGTTTTAAATGCTCATCATGACATGCCTTCTGCCTGTTTTTTGCGACTTCCATGGCCCACTGTGCCTGCAGTCGTCGCTCATCCAGTTTGCACAATCTCTCCCTTAGGCTTTCCATGTCGCACAACTTGTTCTCGATTGTTATCCTCAAACTCAGTATCATGAACTCTGTTGGCACCACTGCCTTCTGTCTGTACATTAGATGGAATGGAGTATGTCCAGTAGTTACTTTAAGTGAAGTACGGTACGCCCATAAGGCTAATGGTAACTTCTCTTCCTAATCTTCTCCCTCAACTGCACAAGATTTATAAATCAGTCCGACCAGGATCTTGTTCGTGGCTTCGGCTTGTCCGTTGGCTCTCGTATAGTACGGGCTCAACAATGAATGATAGATTTTAAATTCAGTAGTGAGCAATTTGATAACATGATTAACAAAGTGCCTTCCTTGGTCACTTGTTAACTACAATGGGATCCCTTACCTGGTGATGATTTGCTCATAAATAAATCTTGTTGTGCTCACTGTCGAGTTATCTAGTAGTGCGCGTGCGTCCACCTATTCAGGTACTCTGTCGCCACCATGATGTATCGGCACCTTCTTGTTTTGCTTACCTTCAAGGGTCCGACAAAGTCTAATCCCCATCTTTCAAAAAGCTCTTGCATGTGTGAAGGATTTAGAGGCATGAAGTCCCTCTTCAGTGGTTTCCCGGCTCGCTGACATGTGTCGCATGCAACGACCCACTCTCTAGCGTTGTTGTGTACGGTTGGCCACCATAATCTTGCCAAAAGTATCTTTTACGCTGTTGTGTCTAGCCACATTTGCCCTCCTTCTGGTCCTTCATGCGCTTCCTTCAGCACCTTTGGAATTTCCTCCTCTAAGATGCACCGTCTTAGAATTTGAGCAGGTCCCATTTGGTATAGTAGCTCGTTGATTAACTGAAACGTCCGGCTCCTTAGCACCAATTTCCTTTTCTCATTCGGTGGCATCTTGCTAGGGAACTGTCTTGTCGATAGATTCTCCCCGATACGTGTGTACCAGGATGGTAGTATTGTAACGTGAAATAGCTGTGCGTCGGGAAAATCATCAACTCCCTCTGATGGCTCCCTCGATTTTATTCTCGACAAATGGTCTGCACTTACATGACTTTTCTCTGGCCGCACCACGATCTTAAATGTGAATTCCTGCAATAATAATAACCATCGACTTATCCTTCCTTGAATAATCGGCTTATTTACCAGATATAGCAGTGCCTGATGATCTACATAGAATACAAATGACGTTGCCAACAAATAATTTCTGAATTTTTGTACTGCGTACACCATCCCTAGTGCCTCTCGCTCCATTGTACTGTAGTTTTTCTTTGCCTTAGATAATAATCTACTTGCAAAATACACTGGATGGTCCAATCCGTGGTCATTTGTTTGCGCCAATGTTGCTCCAACGACATAATTCAATGCATCTACATGAACATGAAATTCTTTGTCCCGATTGTGATAGGCTAGAATTGGTGCCATGGCCAACTTTGTTTTCAATCCCTCGAAAGCATCATTCCGTTCAGCTTCCCATTTGTAAGGTTCACCCTTGCAGGTGAGTTTGTCCAGCGGGTAGGAAACATTTGTAAAGTTCTTAATAAACCTCTGGTAATATCCGATGTGCCCTAGAAATGACTTTACTTTAGATACATCCGTTGATGGTGGCATCTCCAAGATTACACAAACCTTGTCCGGATCTGTCTTCAATCCTGCTTTGCAGACTATGTGTCCGAGCAGCTTCCCTTGTGGCACCATGAATCTACACTTCTTCGAATTCAATGCCAATCTTGCTTGTCTGCACCTCTTCATGCATTCTTCGAGTGCCATTATGTGTTTATCCTCTATGCTAAAGATTGACTAGTCATCTAGGAATACTTTAAAACTTTTGACGGACATTTTATCAAATATATGTAGAATAATCCTCTGGAACATCACCGGAGCATTGCACAGTCCGAATGGCATCCTGTTGTAGGCATATACTCCGTCTTCCACGATGAATGTTGTTTTTCATTTGTCTTCTTCAGACCCCAAGAATCCATCCATGAATGAATAAATCTCGTGCCCTGCTACTTACTCCAGAGTGCTATCCGTGAATGGTATCGGAAACGGATCTTTAATTGTTACCGTGTTTAGGCATCAGAAGTCTATGCATATTCTTATCTGTGTAGTGTCTTTTTTCAGAGATATCATGATCAGTGATACCCACTCACTCGTCTGCACTTTAAAAATAATTCTTGCTTCTAGCATCTGATCGATTTCTTCCGTGATGCGTGCCGCATGGTTTTTATTCATTCGGTATGGCCGCTTTTGTACGGGTACTGCACCTTCAATCAGCGGTATCCGGTAGACACATAACTCTGGTGGCACTCCTTTTAAGTCTTTATATGTCCAGGTGAAGACGTCCTTGTACTTCATAAATATTTTGAACGTTGTTGCCTTCAAAACTGGGTTCCAATCATTTCCTACAAGAATATTTTTCGGATTTGCCTCATCTCTCGAGTTCATTGTTTTCACCGTAGGCTCTTCATACTTCATCGGTTTATCCTCACTGAATGTATGGGCCAGTGCCTCATCCACTTGCACTTCTCCCTCCTTTATTTCACTATACTCCTTCGGAAACTTGTTTCCTTATTTTTCTTCCTCAACAACCAACATGTTGTAGCTTGGGAAGAGCTTGTAATCCTCCATCTGCTAGTGTAGTAGTTCGTTCACCAAGTCTCGGTCGTCATCATTCGACCCTCCTTTTAATCTCAATACTCTTTCGTTTGGTTCCATTCTCTTCTTTCCTTCATCATCACTCTCGTCTTCACCTTTTGAGTCTAACGACGTTGCCTCTTCCCCTACCATTTGTGTATGTAAATCAATTATGAATCTTCTGCCTCCGTGTTCCATGGATAGGGTGTTTTATTTCTAGTCATGTTTCACTTTGGCTTGCACCAACCAACCCTGTCCAAGGATAGCATCATACCCTCTTCTTTTCAGTGGAATGACCACAAAATCTAGTAAAAATAGTTGCGTCCCAATGGTTACCGGTTGTACCATTAAGGTTCCCAACGGTTTGATTCCGTGCTGATCTGTCGTGAGTAACTGGAATGTAGGTGGCCACAGCATAGGTTGTCTTAAGTTTTTCCATATATCTTTTGGTAACACATTCACATTTGACCCTCTATCCACAATTGTGTCTGTCAGTACAGTTTCCAGAATGCCCATCTTGACTATTCCCGGATGCCTTCCTGTTGTGGGTGCTAGTAGCATTGGGTTTGCTGCCGTCGTTCCACTACCATCCCTTCATGTTTCCTTCATCACTTTCGAAAGTAGTGTCATATTCAGAATGGTTGTTCGTAATTGGGGCATTGTAAGGTCATTTAATTTAATAGGGACTTATATTTGCATTACCTGCCTAATCATGTTTTGTTCAGCTAAGTTCCTTTTTGAGGTATTGATAGTGTCTTTTACTTGCAACTTCCCTATTTTCATTTGTGTTTCTAGCTCTATTCGTGCTTGCTAGAACCTCTCCTTTTCCTCTTCTGCATCAGGGTATTTCGCCTTCTTAGCTTGCTCATGTGTAATGGCTAGTACCTTCTCATCACATGCTTCGATGCTTAATAGATTTACCCCCTGCTTTGGGCATTTTGAATCTTCGTGGTCTCCCGGACCACACCATCTGCATAATAGCTACGACGTCTCCTTCATGGTACAATCCCTGGCGAAGTGGCCCCAGAGGTTGCATGCATGACATTGTATCATTGGCCATCCACTTGTCTCGTACTGTATCCGACACCGGCCTCCATTATTATTATTGTTATTACTGCCACCCCTTCTGCGTCAATTATTGTTCCAATATCCTCCTGAAGTTGCATTATTGTTTGTGTTTGTTCTCGTGGCCACTTCTTGCATCAGTAATACTTGCTGGTGTCCTTTTGACTTCACGTTAAATGGGCACTCCTTTATGGAATGTCCTGCAACTTGGTAGATATCACATAATTGTTTTTTCGGGTATGGGCCCTTTGTGTGACCATCCTCTTTACAGTCTGTGCACCACAATTCTCCCTTTATCGAGTCTTGATTCTTTTGCAAATTCTTAATTTCTTTCATCATTCATAGCATATCTTTTTGGAACACTTGAACTTTCTTGTTTGATTCTTCAACACTATTGCTACTTTCGGACGATGAATTGTCTGAATCTGACGATTTTTGCATCTTCTTACTTGTCCTCTGTTCGCTTTACAGATCTATCGTGCGATTATACACATCAGCGTACGATACTGGTGGTACAATCTTCATCTTCTTTTTCAGAGTCGGCCGTAGCCCCTCCACAAACCATCGTTTTTTCAATCCGTCAGCCGGTTGGCTCTCCAGCTTCCCAACCAGCTCTTTCAGCCGTCTTGCATAGGCACAGATTGTTTCGTTCTTTCCTTGCTTGGTATTGTATATGTTTTCTATGATTTCATTATCGTCCCATAGTAGTCGGAACTCTGCTATGAATTCCTTTCTAACATCTGCCCATGTAGTCAATTTCTGAGGGTCCGCATCCACAAACCAATCAATTGCCACACCCCGCACGATTGTTAGAAACTGTCAAACCCAATCATCCTCGTCTGTTACACCATTTGCTATCCATATTGTTTCACATGTCTTGCAGTGTCTGATTGGATCTGTCATTCCATCACCATTAAACTTCGGCAATTTCTCCTTTGGTCCTGCCATTATTACTTTCTTTTGATTCTAAGGTACCTACTATGTACCCACATTGTTTTGGGCACCCGCGCTGTTCTGCACATGCGCGCTGTTTTGAGCACCTGCGTTGTTCTGCACACTTGTGCTGTTTTGTACAACCGCATTATGTGGTGAAAGATCTTCCTCAAGTGAAGTTGTTTGATACTGTAGTGTTCCGAATGAGCAATGGATGGATTAGCAGGTTTGTGTTACAATGAATTGATGCAAATATGGCCTTGAATGAAGTTCGTACGATGAGGAGCTGCCTGGAAGGCCGTACGGAGGAGGGGATGTGTTTGCAGAGGGTGTATGGGCTTAGAAAGTATTCACAAGAGGTTGTATGGTCAAAATTCGTATGCTTATGCAAATTGGGATACCGTACGTTGTGCAGGGAAGGTCGTACAATTGAATTAGAGCAAGCCGTATAGTAGACCGGGGAGTCTGTACGGTGGGCATAATGGCCATACAGACGTGGGATTGTGAATGCCGTACGGGAGTGAGCAGGATGCGTACGGAGATGAGGAAAGAAGTTGTACAGGTAGAGTCACAAGCTGCATAGAGATAGAGTGGTATGACAAAAATTAGAGATTGTAGGGGTGAATGAGGGCCATATGGTAGGAAAAGATGGCTGTACAGTAATACAATGAAGTGGGAAGCTGTACAAGAAGACCGTACGATGGAACAAGGAGGGAAATACGGTAACGAAAGTTGCACAGGAAGAGAGTGAATATGGAATGAAAGACGAAACTTGTAGACAATTGAATGGAAAGTGAAATGCAAGGAAAACACAAAATGTTTTGGTGAAATACTTATTCATTCAACATAAAAGAATCAATTAGCAAATGATAGAGCTTCGATTTGCCAGATTTGAGCCAAGAAGTAAATAGATGGAATAGGGTGAGGCTTGAATCCCACCGAAACTGCACAAGCCAAATAGGGAAGATCTTTCACTTCCGAACTCCAATAGGAATTCGCAGTACAGAGAAATGTAATCCAAAGCATACCTACAAACTTCCTACAAGCCGTGCTTAAATACCCATTGGGAGAATCTTTCCGAGGGAGTACAAAGATGGCCGACGGCGACACAAACTACGAAAACAAAATAAAAATGGGTTCGAGATAAAATAAATCAGTTGGCCCGTTACAAAGATTAAATTATTATTTGTTTTATAACGGGAACATTACAGTCCTCCCGTCCCAAAATTTGCTTGCTCTCAAGCAAGTGCAATGCCGGGTGCTGCAAGATGTACTTGCCTTCCCACGTTGCGTTGTCCAACGGTAGTTGTCTCTAGCATACGAAATAATCCTTCACAGTGCACTTCCATAGGGCCTTTTCACGTACTTCAAGGATCTTGGTAGGTTCTAGAATGGGTTTTCCTTCTTCATTGAGTGGTGGAAGGTCGGTAGCAACTATGACATTTTGCCCTATGGCTTTGTTCAGACACGAAACATGGAAGACATTATGAATGCGGCTCCCCTTCGGAAGTTCCAGTTCGTACGCTACCTCACCAATGCGGCGGACCACTCGATAGGGACCATAATATTGTGGTTTTAATTTCTCCTTCCCTGTTCCCTTTAATGAAGACTGTCGGTATGGTTGGAGCCGGAGATAGACCAGATCCCCCACTTCAAAACTCCTCTCTATCCAATGTCTGTCGGCGTACATCTTCTATCGATTTTGTGCCTGTTGTAGGTTTTCTTTCAAACTCTTCAGTATGTCCTGCCCCTCCTGAAGCTAGTCCTTTGCCCTTGGAGCGCGACTGTCACCCAGAACTGTGTCGATGGAGAGGGGTTCATACCCATACAGAGCTTTGAATGGCGCCATTCCAATAGACATTTGATACGTGGTGTTGTAACAATACTCCCCCAGATGGATCCATTTTACCCATGCTCGTTGTGTTGAGACGTAGTTCCGAAGGTACCCTTCGAGCCACTTGTTCACAATCTCAGTTTGATCGTCCGTCTGCGGGTGGTAACTCGTGCTTGGTGATAATTCTGTTCCTGCCATTTGAAACAATTTTGTCCAGAAGATACTGACGAATTGTCCATCCCGATCATTGACGATGTTTCAAGGTAACCTGTGCAGACGAAAGACTTATTTGAAAAACAGATCGACAACTTGTGCAGCTTGAAGGTTTGAGGGAATGGCGAAGCAATGTGCATACTTCGTCAATCTGTCAACCACCACGAAGATCAATCTTTTCCGTTCACCTTGGGAAGACCTGTTATGAAGTCCATTGATACACTTTCCCACTTATGTTCGAGAATTGACAAAGGCTGTAGCAGCTCGACAGGCAGAGTGTGTTCGGATTTGTTCTGTTGGCAGACCGTACATTCTCTTACATGCTACAACATGCCCCTTTTTAGTCCCTTCCATGAAAACCTCTCTTGAAGACTTCTGTAAGTTTTAAGAAAACCGGGGTGTCCAACTAGAGGTGAGTCCTGTACATCCTTCAAGATCTTCTGCTTCAATTTGGATTCTGGCACCAGGTATATCCGGTCTTTATAGTAGATGATATCATCGACCACTTTGTACCGATCATTGTGGGTGTGGCCATTCATTATTTCATAGGCAAATGTATTCTTGGAATATTCCACTAACAGTTGTGCCTTCTAGTCAGTTGAAATCTGGTCTAGTGAGCAAATGGTGGGTTTTCTGGACAAGGCATCTGCAACAACATTGTTCTTCCCTTTTACATATTCAATGTTGAAATCAAAAGACTGAACTTTGCTTACCCATTTTTGTTGCCGTCTATTCAAGTCCCATTGCCCCAGGAAATATCTCAGATTGTTGTCATCTATATGGACGACGAACTTGGCACCTACCAGATACTGTCGGAACTTGGTTAGTGCATGTACGATGGCCAACATTTCTTTGTTGTAGATGGAATACAGGCGTTTTGCTAGTGTAAGCTTCCTACTCTCAGAGGCGATGGGATGTCTATCCTGCATCAGAACCACTCCAGTGCCTTCCTCGGACGCGTCACACTACAAAATGAATGGCCGGGCGAAATTAGGCAGTGCGAGTAAATGACAAGTGCTCATGGGCTTTTTTAGCTTATCAAAGGTGGGTTGTGCCTCTTCGCTCCACTGGAATGATCCTTTCTTCGTCAGATCCGTTAAAGGTGCGTTGAGCTGAGAGAATCCTTTAACAAACCTCCTGTAGTAACTGCACAATCCGAAGAATCCTCGCAAGTCCATGAGTGATTTTGGGGGAGGCCAATCGAGAATAGCTTGAATCTTCTCCTGATGCACTTGAACTCAGTATTTACTAACAACATGCCTCAAGTACAATATTTCTATCATACCAAACTCATATTTGGACTGCTTGGCAAACAAGGACTGTTCCTCCATGATACTCAGAATTTCATTCAGATGCTTCAAATGCTCCTCCTATGTCCTGCTATAAATGAGATCATCAAAGAATACCAATAGATACTTATGCAATTGTTTGTTGAAGATGCGGTTCATGCATGATTGAAATGTGGTAGGTGCGTCGGTCAATCCGAATGGCATGACTAGGAACTCATAATGTCCGTAGTGGTAGCGAAAAGCTGTTTTCTCCACATCTTCTCTCATTCGGATCTGATGGTATTCAGAACGGAGATCTATTTTTGAAAAATAGACCGCTCCATGCAGTTCATTCAATAGCTCATCTATCCTTGGGATGGGATACCTATTCTTTATTGTTTTCTTGTTCAGCGTGCGGTAGTCCACACACATGTGCATCGTCCCATCCTTTTTTTGACCAACACTACAGATGATGCAAATGGGCTAGAACTGGGATGGATCCTTTCGATCTCATATTTGAATTTCTTGGGGTGGCGGTACGATGTGGTTATGACCGGCTTTGCCCCTGATTCCAACTCGATAGTGTGTTCAAACCCTCGGTGCATTGGTATGCCGGGAGGAATATCCATGAAAACTTTTTCATGTCTACTTAAAATATCTTGGAGCTCATGATCTTGTGGAGGTGTTCTTTGCCCTTTTATAGGTTTCGCCAAGATGAAACAATGTGCAGCCCACACAAGGTCTTCGTGTCGAAAGATTGCCTCCATCCGATGCGCAGAAACTTCGTTCGGACCTTCATTCACCATTCTTCGGAGGACGACCTCCTTTTCGTCAACCACGAAAGTGAAGTCCATTCGTTTGAAACTCTGGGTGTCTTCATCAAGGGTCTCCATCCACTGTATGCCAAGAATAACTTCCATGTCAGCCATGCCCACTATGAAGAAGTCTTTAGTTACCATGTGATTTGCCATTGTGATGCTCAATTGAGGAACAAGGTGTGTGTAGGGTAGGAAAGTCCCTCCGGCTACCTTGACCTGAAAGCCTGCGTGTGCTTCGGTAGGGAGATTTCTTTGCTTTACCAAGGATGAGTTTATGAAATTCAAAGTAGCTCCACTATCCAACATCACCGTAACCCTTTGTCCTTGAAGGGTACCTCGTACACGAAAAATTGTGCATCTCGAACTGCCAGCCAATGCAATGGATCCTCTGTGCTATACCAAGGCGGCGATTCTCTCAGTATGATTTAAACTGGCCATGTTGGTGTCAATGTTAGGTTGGTTATCTTTGACTAGCATTTCTTCCTGTTCGTGTTCGTCCTCGTCATCGAACACGACCTCGATGTAATGGATCTTCCCCTTCTCGAGGCATTGATGGCCAAGCTCCCAAGGCCTCTTGCAATTGAAACACAATTTCTTCCTTCAGAGTTCTTGTCGGGTGGCTTCATCCAACAACGACTTCTTGGGTGGAGGTTTGTCACTTGTAAACATCAGGAGTTTCGGATGTGAGTAAGTTTGAGAGGATGAGGATGATGCCGACGACAATGGCATACTTCGTACCTTACTAATTGCTTTCGACAGGGTAGATGGATTGAATCCCTTCACCTAACCTTTCAGCGGTTTTGCCAGTCTGTCCATGAAGAGCACGACCTGCCTTCTTTCGGAAATGTCTATGACCAAAATAGAGAGTTTATGAAACTCCACAATGAACTGATCTACTGATCCAGTTTGCCTTAGTTGCGCGAAATTTTTGAAATTGAGCTCAGAATCTTTCCCATCAAATCGTTCTATCAATCTCTCCGTGAATTCCGCATGTCTTTATTTGATCATGCCCTAATGCGATGGTGCCGTGGTGCCACCATTCGTGCGCAACTCTCTCCAAGTGCAATGTGACAAATTTGATTGCTTCTTTTTCTGGCATAGGATTTAGCTGGAAGTAGGTATCGACTTTCATCACCCACGCTTGCGCTGATATAGAACCCGATCCGTCAAATGGAGACAGATTCACCTTACTCAACTTTCTTCTGAGATCATCGTTAAAGTATCCTCCTCTGTTTCCACCTCCCGAATATCTCATTCTCAGATCTGCATAATCTTTGTAGGAAATGTCTTCTTCAAGATTTGCATTCTTCTAGTCTTCTCCCATCTCTTCAAAAGTTGGTTGTCTCTCTCCGTGATGTGCCTCCATCCGTGGTGGGAAAGTTGGCACAGAAGGTCGAGAGCGTGTTGGCTGAGGATGTGATTTACCCATCACCGAGTCCGCGTTCTGACCATTTTGTTCTCCGACAACTTCTTGAGAGTTTCTTGCATAGTTGCTATGTATTAATGATCTGTGCATGATTCCTGGCAAGTTCCCTTAGAAGAGCCACAAGTTCGATAGCAGTTGGTTCCCATTCGTCTGCCATTCAACCAACGAAATGTGTCCTTTACCGGCTATAAACTCTCATTCACTATCCATAGACTGTCAGGAACGAAGTACTCTGATACTACTGTAGTGTTCCGAACGAGCAATGGATGGATTTGCACGTTTGTGTTACAATGAATTGATGCAAATATGGCCTTGAATGAAGTTCGTACGATGAGGAGTTGCTTGGAAGGCCATACGGAGGAGGGGATGTGTTTGCAAAGGGTGTACGGGCTGATAAAGTATTCACAGGAGGCTGTACAGTCAGAATCTGTATGCTTATGCAAATTGGGATACCGTACGTTGTGCAGGGAAGGCCATATGGCTGAATTAGAGGAAGTTGTACGGTAGATTGGAGAGTCCGTATGATGGGTAGAATGGCCATATGGACGTGGGATTGTGAATGCCGTACGAGAGTGAGCAGGATGCGTATGGAGATTAGGAAAGAAGTCATATAGGTAATCACAAGCCACACAGAGACAAACTGAGTGGTATGACAGAAATTAGAGGTTGTAGGGGTGAATGAGGGTCGTATGACAGGAAAAGATGGTTGTACGATGACACAATGAAGTGGGAAGCCGTACAAGAACTCCATACGGTGGAACAAGGAGGGCAGTACGATAATGAAAGTTGCATAGGGAGAGAGTGAATACGGAATGAAACACGAAACTTGCAGACAATTGAATGGAAAGTGAAATGCAAGGAAAACATGGTGAAATACCTTATTCATTCAACATAAAAGAATCAATTAGCAAATGATAGAGCTCCGATTTGCCAGATCTAAGCCGAGAAGTAAACAAACGGAATAGGGTGAGGTTTGAATCCCACCGAAACCACACAATCCAAATAGGGAAAATCTTTCACTTCCGAACTCCAACAGGAATTCGCAGTGCAGAGAAATATAATTCAAAGCATACCTACAGACTTCCTACAAGTCGTGCTTAAATACCCATCGAGAGAACCTTTTCGATGGAGTACAAAGATAGCTGACGGTGACACAAACTACAAAAACAAAATAAAAATGGGTCCGAGATAAAATAAATCAATTGGCCCGTTATAAAGATTAATTTATTATTTTCTTTATAACAGGAACATTACAGATTCTCCGCCTGTATTTGTTCATCGGGTGTATCGGGAATGAAGAGTTCACTCCATGCTCGTGCTCCCTCGGCACTTCAAGCTGTGCGAGTTGCTTCCCTTCCGTTCGGATACTCTATCCTCGACGTATATAAGTTAGGGAATTCCTCCCTTGTCTCTTCCACCAAATTTAATCGTTGTCGAGTGTCTTCTAGCAATTCCTTAGCACTCCTCGGTCTGCATGGTGAGTGCACTCCTTTCGTCTATGCCCTTACACCCCCTCGGTGTCCGTTGACAATCTGCTAAAGCTTTTATTTGCGCTCCGCTTGTTGTGCTAAAATTAAAACTTCTTGTATTGTATGTATTTCATCCTTATCTTTTAACTTATTTCTATCGTTGTTAAGCAAATTCAGCATTAATCTTCATAACATTTCCTTCGTTCCAGGTTTGTCTTGCAACAACGCGAAATGCTTACCGTACGGGGTAAAAAGATACTTAGCGCATGTAGTATAGCAATATATAACACATAACATATACTTTATTCATATACGCAATATGCACATTACAATTATTCCAATGATTACAATGATGATGATCCAAAGTCTAATCTGGGCTATGTACATATACCTTCCCGAAGGGGTGACTCAACTGTTACGTGCCCTTTCGGATACTATTCTACTTGTTAACTACAATATAGATTTTACTGACAACATATATATTTAGATTTAAAAAATCTGATAATAATAAGAGGAGAGAGTGAAGAGCACACAAATATACTGAGAGGGGGGGGGGGGGGGGGGGGGGAGTGAATCAGTATATTAAAAAATTCACCAATTTAAAACTTTTATCTAAGCAATTAACTTCAAATGCTAAAAAGAACAATTATGCACATGAACACATTGACACAATGATTTACGTGGATACCCAATGCGGGAGAAAACGACGACAAATAAATGCTTTCTTATATAAACTATTCTTTTACAAAGATTTTGTAGGCAATGACCTACTAGAGGCTATGACCTTTATGTTTATGAGCACCAACTCACCGGAAGCTCCAATTCCCACACTTCGCAAGCTCCAACCTACAGGAAGCTTCAACTCCCTCTGCTTGTCTTTGTGAGCACCAACCCACTACACACAAACTTGTTTTCCACCTTAACAATGTTGCTTACTTCAACTGATGATGGACAGTCAAATCTCTACCTCAAATCTGCATATCCTTTCTATAATTTGCATCTGTTTCTTCTAAATCTGCAAATGTGTCTCATAAATATATCTTTTATATTCGTCCCCAATCTGGATGATATTGTACTTCTTTTTATCTCATCTACTCAACATATATTATATGTCAGATATTTCATTCTATATTTTATTTTTACTTTTCTTTTCACTATTAATTTTCTCTTATTCTTCAACCGCAGACTTACTCACATCTCTTACTTTTTGTATATTTGTTTTATATATATATATATATATCCTTGAATCGATATATAATTTTGAATACCAACCATGATGACCAAGCAGCCATAAAAGATCAGAATATGATGTGGAATGAAGGTCTGAACAAAGTAAACATATCTAACTAGAACTCCATGAAGTATGATGTCAAAGGTCAAACAATATAAGTTAGAGTTATATACCAACGAGATGAAGAAAAAACCCGATAAATTGGTCAAGAAAATTATCAAAGAAATAATTGTGCCCAGTCATCATTTAAGCAGACTACCACATATACAGCGGCGTCTTTGTATGTTTTTCTTCTTCATCATAACTAGAGTCACTACTGTTTAGAGGGCATTTTGATGCATAATGTCTAGGTCTTCCGCAATTGAAACATTTGAATTTTCCTTTGTTCTTGACATTCCACTTTTACAATTTTCTTTTGAAGTGAGCATTTGATTCATTTGATTCACTACTTGAGCTTCTACTTGAAATCTTATTTTTGCTTTTACCCCTTTTAGATGCCTTGAATGCTATTTCCTTCTTTGATTCATTTCCTCCAACCTGCATTTCATAAGCAGTAAGGATTCCACACAATTTATCTTTTGACAATGTATCAAAATCTTTTCTTTCTTCAATTACAGATATTTTAGAATTAAACTTCATAGGTAGTGATCTTAAAATCTTTTCAACCACAAGACTTTCTTTAACGTCCTCACCAAGGGCTTGCATAGAATTAACATCATCTACACGATCAAGAAAAGTGGCTATATGCTCATCTTCCTTCATGTTGAGACTTTCAAATACTTTCCGATGAGTTTGTAGTTTGGATTTCTTTACATTCTCGGTTCCTTCATAAACATTTTTCAGCTTATCCCAAATGTCCTTGGCAGATTTATAGTGCATAACTTTTGAGAATATTGATTCGGCCAGATTGCATAAAATTGCATGTTTGGATTTGGCGTTGTTTTCACATATTTTCTTTTCGGTTGTATCCGTTGGTGCGGTTTGCGGTTGTGTATAACCATCTACAATTGATTGCCAAACATCAAAACCAATAGCCGTTAGATAAGTTTCCATTTTTATACTCCAGTAGGCATAGTTCGTGCCGTCAAACATTGGTGTTTTGTTTTGAAAGGTCTTGTCCATTGTGCTCCTTTTAGATCTACCTTCAAGTGGTTACGCTTTATAGAAGGCACCAACTTTGACACCAATTGAAGAGCACACAAATATACTGAGAGGGCGGGAGGCGGGGGGGTGAATCAGTATATTAAGAAATTCACCAATTTAAAACTTCTATCCAATCAATTAACTTCAAATGCTAAAAAAACAATTATGAACATTTACACATGAACACAATGATTTATGTGGAAGCCCAATGCGGGAGAAAACCACGACAAATAAATGCTTTCTTATATAAACTGTTCTTTTACAAAGATTTTGTAGGCAACGACCTACTAGAGGCTACGACCTCTATGTTTATGAGCACCAACTCACTCGAAGCTCCAACTCCCACACTTAGCAGACTCCAACCTATAGAAAGCTCCAACTCCCTCTGCTTGTCTTTCTGAGCGCCGACCCACTATGCACAAACTTGTTATCCACCTTGACGATGTTGCTTACTTCAACTGATGATGGACAGTCAAATCTCTACTTCAAATCTGCACATCCTTTCTATAATTTGCATCTGTTTCTTTTAAATCTGCATGTACGTCTCATAAATATATCTTTTATATCTGTCCCCAATCTGGATGATATTGTACTTATTTTTATCTCATCTATTCAACATATATTATGTCAGATATTTCATTCTATATTTTATTTTTACTTTTTTTTTCACTATTAATTTTCTCTTATTCTTCAACCGCAGACTTACTCACATCTCTTACTTTTTGTATATTTCTTTTTGATATATATATCCTTCTATCGATATATAATTTTGAACTCCTCACTCTTCTTTACTAACTCTGATTAAATATATATCAGATTAGAAGTATCCAAATATATTTATTTCTGCTCCTCTCTGCCAAGCTTCTCAAGCTGCTTACCTCCTTTTTTTGAAACATAAAAATAATCTTTATTTATGTCTTCACTTGTTTGAAGTTGTGAGTTTTCAAAATGAGAAGTCATGTCTCTTTGAAAATAATTAATACTTTATTAATAACAACTTTCTATTTAAATTATTTTCTTTAATGATAATTGCAACCCCCTTTTTAACTTAGGCTTCTTGAAGTTTTTAATCACGATTGTATTATAGGAAAACAATTGAACCTTATTTTGATTGCTAGCTAAAGTTTATTTATCGCCGTTGAAGCATATTGTTGGCTTTTAAAAATGGCATCGAAATTCTTATTGAAGATTTACAGCATCATCCCATTATTTTCATCTTAGTGCACATCCAAACTTCATAGTGTATTAAGGGTTTGATTGTCATGTTCAATGCTTTCACATATGTTATGTCCCTTCACTGAATATATGGTTTCGTGGCATGTTTAACCTACCGGTACAATTCATCAAAAATCGACATTACACAAAGCACCATTTATTATATTTCTTCTCCATATTCTGTTGCTAATCTATCGGGCCTTCCTTTACGACGTGGCTATAGGTGTTTATCCATTATCAGAATTCACACGTTCAATTTCACCATTCGCTGATACTTGATTTTTAAAACTTGAAGACGCCACTGTATATGTGGTAGTCTGTTTAAATGATGACTGGGCACAATTATTTCTTTGATGATTTTCTTGACCAATTTATGAGGTTTTTTCTTCATGTCGTGGGTATATAACTCTAACTTATATTGTTTGACCTTTGACATCATATTTCATGGAGTTCTAGTTAGATATGTTTACTTTGTTCAAACCTTCATTCCACATCATATTCTGATCTTTTACGGCTGCTTGGTCATCATGGTTTGTCTACAAAATTCAAACGTCACCTTGTGGCTGTTAAAGTTTCTATCGCTTATATTGATTTGTAATTTGTAAAGTCATCAGTCCAGACCTCTCCCTCTTTTTATCTGAACAAACTGTATATTTGTTTATGCTATAACAGCAATAAATATTTGGAATGGTCTACGTGTCATTCTGATATCACAGTGTACAAGTGTGTAACACTATTTTGTTCTGTGTTGTCCTGCATCTTGTCACCACAAAATGTTGGTAACAGCATGAAACTTTTTTCAAGCTAGTTTTGCGTTTCTCTAAGCTTGAATTTTATATTCAATTGCTTAATGTTGATCGATTGATCCATTTCAATTCGTATATCAAATTGTTTACTGAAGCCCTTCATCAAGTCTTTTCGTTTTGCTGTTTGTCGAGCCTTTGCTTGATTTTTGAAGCCTTCATAGTCCGTTCTTTGCTTTTGAGTTTGCGTTTGCTTGTTTTTAGTCCTTTGGTTTTGCTTATGTCATGCCTTCCGTTTTCCCCTTCGATTCGGTCTAACCTAGAGGTCAATTGGAGTTGTCAGTCAAAAGTTATGCCCGTTTTAGTGCCTCAGAAGTGGACATTTTAGGTGCAACAACACGAATTGAAAATATGATGTTATATTTTCAATTTGACATTCACTTTTTGAAAAATATAACATTATACTCACTTTTTGTTATGTTTTTAAGTTACTTTTACTTTAAAATTATAACTTAATGTGACTACAGTGCACTTTATGTTATAATTTTAAGTTCAGTTACTTTTTAATTTTTCACTTAAGGTAACTATATAACTATATAGTTTCATTTTAAATTTTTGGTTTTAAAAATAATATACTTATTTAAATGTCACTTTAAAATGATGTTTATCTATTATATTTAATAATATGATAAATGAATATTGTTTTTGACCCATTTGGTGACATTTTTACAATTTTAAGTGAATTACATGACTACAAGACTTCAAAAGTGGACTTTTTATATGCAATTGCATGCAAAAACTATGAAAAATGGACTCTTTACATGCCATTAAGGAAACCTTTCATGTCTTTACATCAAAATTCACAATAAATGGACCTTTTTGATGCTATGACATGAAGAGTCAAGTTTTTATGCCTAAGCATCTAAAAGGTGAGATACACTTTAAAATATGCAAGTGACCTCAAAAGGTCAGATTTTTCTCATAAGCATATTTTAAAATATGTTGTGTTGTGATGATCCCTATTTAACCCCTTGACCTAAAATTCAAAATTTAGGCATAACTTAGGGAATCATCCAAAATTTAGCAAACCTATGACCATCATTGTTATTAATGTGTTTGAGGAGATGAATATTTAATCTAATGAACATGATTATTTGGAAGATTTCTTCATATAGGACATAGGAACCTTCTTCTCTCCTTATTATGATTATTATAAGATGGAAGACTTACAGTGCCAAAGGGCGCGTGAAACAGACTACAAGCCATTCCTTGGAGGAATCCATCATGTGCCCAAAATTACTCCGCCTCTCCCTCCACCAACTCCCTACCTTAAGATATCAGAATGTGGACGAGAATAGACTCCTATGTACTATAATTGAAATACATTCCTAATGCTGTCTTAATTCTTTGAGAATATATCTAGTATTGCTTATTTCAATATTTATTTATATGTCATATATTTCTATCTATACTGATGTATATATACATTATATATATATGTATATATATATGTGTGCGTGTGTGTGTTTATTTATATATACATATTAAATAACTTGTATCATGTATCGATCTTTAATGACATTTCCAATATCATTTAATGTTTATAACTTTATGCAGAAACTAATATCAATCGCTTTGTTCTATTTTAATTTCATTAAATCACTTTCCATTTAACAATAACTATATTCTAAAATATTGAATAGAACAAATGTAAATATATATTTATACGTTGCCATTAATGAAAATTTCAGTATAATTCGATGCTCATGCCATAAAGTAATATTAGTCACTATTTTAATTTCGTTATTCACCTTTTATATAACTATATCAATATCTTGATGCATATATATATTTACACAGCTAAACTGAGTTTGACAGCGTACTGCGGGCAGAAATGTCAGTCCTTTGGCACGGGACAAGGTTGGTACCCGATTGCACTTTGACGTAGGGACTATTTGAGATTGGGTGCAGAGTTTGTCAGCACGTTGGCACCAGAGACTTCATGTATTTGTATATGGATCTGCACACGTGGATTCTTATAACCTTCGTGCCTGTTCTTACTGCACTTTTTCTATCCGCTTCTCACCTTATCATATGCCTACCGCAATTAACCTAACCCTAATAAGTATTATTTGGAGTAGACGTGATGAAAAGTCGTGCCCAAAATATATGATGCTTTACCATTGTTATCGAATGTTATGTAGTTAATTAGGTTTAGGTTTATTTTATTTCATTGAATTGAAAGTATTTATAGTTTATAGTAATGGTAAAGTTTAATGTATTTAAGGTTAATGTATAGTTTATGATAGTATTTATTTGAGTAGTGTATTTTGAATTAGTAATATATTTGTAACATAACTATGAGAGATGAATGATCAACATCGTTGCTCGGTGATCATTAATTCAACATTAATACTATTAATTATAATTTGTATGCTATTGATTGATATAATTTAACAATAGTGCTATATTTAAAGTATTAACTCAAATAATCAAACAAATATAAGCAATTGTTTATAAATAAAGAATACATTAATCATGGCTCATGACAGTCCCCCCTTCCTGAATTTGCTTGTCCGCAAGCAACATTAAGTGAGAAATGACTTCTTCTCCCACCCATGTAGCATCTTCCCTGGGTAGATTTTTCCATTTCACTAAGTATTCTGGAATAGTCCTGTTCCTCAGTCTCCTGTTATGCCTTTCAAGAATAACCTTAAGCTCCAAGATGAGTTTTCCTTCATTGTCTAGTGGTGGCAGATCAACACAAGGGCTTATATGTTTCTCAAGGACTTTCTTAAGTCTGGATACATGAAAGATATTATGAATCCTGTTGTTCTTAGGTAATTCTGTCTCGTAGGCTACTTCTCCTATCCTTCTTAGGATCCGGTATGGTCCATAGAAATGTGGTTTTAATTTCTCTGATCCGCTGACCTTGAGTGAAGATTGTTTATAAAGCTATAGTCTTAAGAATACCAGATCTCCAACTTCGAACAACCTTTCCACTCGCTTTCGATCAACATATATCTTCTGTTGGTTTTCAGCATGGTGGAGATTATCCTTTAGAGTTTTCATAATATCAATGCTTTGTTCGATGAAATCCTTGGCTCCTGGTACCTGGCTCTCTTGAATAATCAGATCTTCGAATGTAGTGGCCTCATATCCATATAATGCTTTAAATGGACTCATCCCAATTGACATGTGATGGGTGTTATTATAGCAGTATTCTGCTAAGTATAACCATTTGATCCATGCATTTTGTCGTCCTGTCACATAGTTTCTGAGATAATCTTCTATCCATTTATTAACAATTTCGATTTGTCCATCTGTTTGGGGATGATAACTGGTGCTGGGAGTTAACTTAGTTCCTGCTAATCGGAAAAGTTATTTCCAAAATAGGGTGAGAAACTTGCTATCCCTATCACTAATAATATTCTTTGGTAACCCATGTAGCCTAAAAATTTCTTTGAAGAATAACTCTGCTATCTGTGGTGCCTTATAATGTATGGATATTAGAAAGAAATGTGCATATTTGGTCAACCTATCTACCACTACAAGGATGGAATCTCTTTCTTGCACTTTTGGTAACCCTGTAATGAAATCCATGGAAACGCTTTCCCACTTTTGGTTTGGGATGGGTAATGGTTGTAATAAACTAGCTGGATGGTTTTGTTCAGACTTATTCTTTTGGCATGTGATACATTCTTGGACATATTTCATAATGTCTTTCTTTTGGCCTTTCCAAGAGTACCTCTCTCTTATCTTCTTGTAAGTCTTGTAGAACCTAGTGTGTCCAGATAGAAGGTTGTCGTGGTATTCCTTCATAATTTTTCCTTTAACCTTGGAATTTGCTACAAGCAGTATTCTTCCTCTGTATAGTATGAGTTCTTCAATTATTTTGAATTCATCATTGGGTATATTTCCCTCCATGATCTCATTAGTTCTTGGATCCTTAGCATATTCTGCAACAATATCATTTTTCCAATCGCTTGTGATACTAGTAAGGGTGTTCAATTGGCCTTGCCGAGATAAGGCATCTGCTACCATATTATGGGTTCCTTTGACGTACTCAATATCAAAATTATAGGCTTGGATTTTGGTTACTCATTTCTGCTGGCGTTCATTAAGATCTTTCTGATTCATGAAGAACCTTAAGTTGTTATGGTCTGTCTTAATATTGAACCTTCCACATACTAGGTATTGTCTGAATTTTGCCAATGCGTGTATGATAGCCAACATTTCCTTATCATAGATTGAGTAGTGCCTTTCTGTCTTTGAAATTTTTCGGCTCTCGAAAGCAATAGGGTGTTTGTTTTGCATTAGTACTGCCCCAATTCCTTCACCCGAAGCATCACACTGTAATTCAAACAGTAGTGTAAAATCTGGAACAGCTAAGACTGGGCAAGAGCTCATTTTTTCCTTTAACTCTTCAAAAGCTTCTTGTGTTGCCTCATTCCATCCAAAATTTCCTTTTTTTGTTAAGTCTGTCAAAGGGGATGCTAACTTGGAAAAATTCTTCACAAATCGTCTATAGTAGCTGCATAAGCCTAAAAATCCCCAAAGTTGAGTTAGGGTTTTGGGCTTTGGCCATTCCCTTATTGCTTTAACTTTTTCTTCATCCATGTTTACACCCTTGGCACTGATTTTATGACCCAGATAGAGAATTTCTTCTAACCCAAATTCACACTTTGATGCTTTTGCAAATAAGGATTTAGATTCTAATATGCTTAGGACTTCTTCAATGTGTTGGAGGTGCTCCGACCATGACCTACTATAGATAAGAAGGTCGTCAAAGAAAATAAGGAGAAATTTCCTGAGTTGTTTCTGGAAGATATGATTCATGCATGATTGGAACGTGGTCGGGGCATTAGTGAGGCCAAAGGGTAGAACTAGAAACTCGAAATGTCCATAATGACATCTAAATGCTGTCTTGGGAACATCCTCCTTCCTCATTCTGATTTGGTGGTATCCTGATCGTAAACCAATCTTAGAAAAATACACTGCTCCATGAAGTTTGTCAATGAGTTCATCCACCGTGGGAATGGGATAGCGATTTTTAATAGTTTTCTTATTTAATGCTCGATAATCTATACACATCCTCATTGTCCCATCCTTTTTTTTCACAAGTACCACCGGTGATGCAAAAGGATTGGAACTAGGTTGAATATGTCCCATTGCTAGGAGTTCTTGAGTGGCTTTTTCAATTTCATCTTTATATTTTTGAGGATGTCGGTAAGGGGTGGTAATCACTAGTTTAGCATCCTTTTCCAATTCTATAATGTGTTCAAATCCTCTCTTGGGTGGTAATCTTGGTGGAATTTCTTTAAACACCCTTCGATGTTTCTTAATAATGGTTTCAATATCTATATGGATGGCTGATTGTTGTGGAGTAGATTTGTTTAGTACTAAGCATTGTGCAACCCACTCTCCTTGACCATGCCGTAATATTCTTTCTATTCTTTTGCATGAAACTAGTTTCGTAGAACTATTAGGTATTCCTTCCAATGTTATTTCTTCCCCGTTGTGCTCAAAATGAATCTTCAAATTCGGAAGGTCAAACTCAAAACAGCCCAAAGAAAATATCCATGGAGTCCCCAAAATTATATCTGAATCTAGTGGAACCACATGCAAGTCCTCTCTGATGGTGTGTTTTCTTACTAATGTGATTTCTTGTTGTGGAGTCACCTTCGTACATCGTACCAATGATCCTGTGGCTTGAACAGCAGTAAATCCCTTGAACTTTTCAGATTTTAATTTCATTTTGTTAACGAGTTTTTCATCAATGTAGTTATGGGATGCTCCACTATCAACTAGTGCAATGACTTTCTGTCCATTAAGAGTGATCCTATTTCTTAAGACTTGATGCTTAGAGGGTTGAGTAATAGTGGCTATCACTCCATATTCTTCTCCTTCTTCCTCTTCTTGATTGCTTTTTTCACATTTTGCCTTTTTGTTGGTATTTTCTTCCTCAGGATTCTCTTCTATTCTTTGGAGGCGGCCTCTTTTTTTTACATTTATGTCCTGGTACCCAATCTTCACTGCAATTGCGACAAGGGTTTTTCTTTTGATTGCAACTATGGCTTGGCCCCCATGGTTCTTGGCATTTGAAGTATAAATTCTTTTTCTTTAACTCCTCTCGTTCTTTTGTAGGCACAAACTTTTTGTACAATTTATCTTTTTTGTGAGATTTTGTATTGGGCTATTCCATGATTTGTTATTTATGGTTGAGACCTCCAGTCTTAGTGCTATTTCAAAAGCATCGTCTAAGGATGAAGGCTTTAGGGCACTTACTAGACCCTTTAATGAATCTTTTAATCCTTCTATGAACAAGTAGGTAGAGCGTTCGTCATCTACTCCTGTGACTTGGATTGAAATCTTTTGGAATTATTTAATATAATCCTCCACTGTTGCTTGCTGCCTTATTTGAGTCAATTTCTTAAAATTCTCTTGGGGATGCCTTCTATCAAACGGACTACCCAAGAGCAAACGCACAGGCTAAGGCTACCAACAAAATCTTGGTGTCCATTATATAGAAATCTTGTGCTGTTGAAGGTGAGGATTGGGAAGAAAAATTACCCTCTGCGCTTTGGGCCTATTGCATGGCGTACAAGGTGACAATAGGGCACACACCATTTCAGTTGATGTTCGGACAGGAGGCAGTTGTACCTGCGGAGTTCATGATACCAAGCCTTAGGATAGCACTGGAAAACAAGCTAGGCGACATGGAAAGCCTAAGGGAGCAGCTGTATAAATTGAATAAGCTTGAGGAGAAGCGATTGTTAGCACAGTGGGCAACTAGGGTAACACATAATAGGTGTAAGGTGTGCCACGATAAACACCTGAAACTGAACAGGTTCCAACTAGGTTAGTGGGTGTTGAAGTATGACGGAAGGAACGAAGTTAAACTAGGCAAATTCAAAGTTAGATGGGTCAGGCTGTACCAGATCCGGGAGGCAAGGGACAATGGAGCAATAAAATTGTGGACTTTGGATGGACAAGAAGTGCCTCAGGCAGTGAATGGCTTGAAGTTGAAGATATACCATAGCCGGAAGACTCCCTCATCGCAGAATGAAGTTCGAATGACTCCTTCATCGTTGCAAGATGGCGAAGTCCGGTTGGAAAATTAAGTCTACTGTATATCTTTAAACAAAAAAAATTGGCAAAAAAAAAAGAAAAAAAAAAGTCACAAAGTCACCATACGGTTTTTTAGGAAGACACCGTATGACTTTTAAAGGCTGTCATCGTACGGCTTTGAAGGTCATTAGCTATACGGGCTTCTGAGTTCATTTGTAGAGTACCATCCCAAATAGTTATACAGTGTATGGATTCCAATTAGATATGTAGTGTGCGGATTGAGGGTCAACGTATGGATTTTTTAAGACATTGATTTCGACAATTTGCACCTTACGGATTTTGCAAGACATTACTTTTTTGCCACCGTACGGATTTCTTTTGATGTAGTCACTGTACAAATTTTCAAAGCCCAGCCAAAGTACAGATTCTTTAAGCCTAGTTACTGTACAACTTTTAAGGTGGATACAATAGCCAACGTACAGATTTTTCAAGGCATTAATTTTGGAGATTACCGCACGGATTTCCCTTATACATTTGCTGTACGGATTTTGAAGTACGGATTCATCAATGTATGAATGGTCTAGTTCACTGTACGGATTTTCACAGAGTTGATTTAGGAAGACTGTCTGTAATTTGCGAATTACCGTACAGCCTTTCCAAACAACGCATGGTGTACGGATTTTAAGGTCTTCATTATATGCATTAAGGAGATATTGATGCTGTATGGTTTCCATTGGTTATGAGGTTGCCGAGAGTGTCTTGAACAGTGAATCACTATCCATTGCCGTACAGATTCCAGGCTGCATTTGAAGGTTTCACCGTACGGAATCTGGAAGGTCTTGATAGCCGTACGGATTTTTAATTGAAGGATAAGTTTGATTATTTGTGTACAGATTCAACTGTTGATCTCAAGAAGAGCACCACTGTACGCAAGAGAATATTTTTGCTGGATGTTGCCGTACGCATCCATACGTTTGTAGGAAGAAAAGAATAATTGACTTAATAATATATATGGAGTCTTTAGGCAAAAGGAAGTGGAAAAAGCAGTTGGAAGAATCTGAAGCTCAGAAGGGCATGAACATGTCGAGTGCAGGTAATCAGAATGAGGGCACCAGCAGTAGCAAGCAGAAGCGTAAGCATTCGACACCTGCAATAGCTGAAATCACACCACAAACTATACAATTCGAGGGGTTGAGTGGAATGGATTGCAGAAAGTGGTGGCAAGAAACCCTTGATATGCATCCAGTAAAAGAAAGCATTAGAAGAGCATAGGTGGAATGGGCAATTTAGATGCCTGTGTTTTGCATTCGAGATTATGAAGGGTTCCTGTGCGTTATGATTGAGACCTATGGCAGAGCTTCTCGGAGGAGCACATTCGAGTACTTGGATAGAGACCTGGTGGTTTCATTCAAGGCAACTGATTTTACACGAGTCCTTGGCATACTAGGGCCACAGGGCAAAAAGGTTCAACCGAAGAAAATTTCTAAGGTAAAGCTATTTTTGATTAGACTGCTATGTGGAGATATGACTGAAGCAGAGCAATAGGCATTGGCTGAGACATCGAAGGGAAGGGGTTTAAAGAAAACAGACATTCAGGAGGGACCATGGCGATGCTTGATGGACTTGGTGAAAAGCAGGCTTACGGGATTATCTAGGGCATCCGATATCTCATTTCCGCAGGTGTCTATGATGAATGAAATAATGAACGGAAAGGTGTACGATTGGGTGTCTGTGCTGGCTGAGTGTATGCATGAGTTCATGACTCTCCAGCACAAGACATTCTGTATGCCACACTACGCCATTGGTCTCTTCCTCGATGCGACAACACGGATGATCCCAAAGGACAAGTTCGAGGCAAAACTTGGACCACTTGCTCCCGGGGAACCTCCAATCATGCATTGGAAGCACTTGGATACAGCCACTAGGTAGATACCTCGGATGGACACGGGAGGTGATATGGACAGCGGCCTTCAGGAGACATCTTTTGAGGAAAATAGTGTGGGAGTTAAAGAAGGGGAAGAAGATGATGAGGAGGTTCAGATTGTCACAACTACCCCCTTGTTTCCGTGCACTACGCTACCGGCTATTCCCTGTTTGGTGCTAGCTAGCGGGTTTGCACATGGCTCACATTCCAAGGTTTGGATAGACAAGGTGGCCGGTACTGATAATTGGTGTAACCCAGCAGGTAGTTACCCTAGCAACACCATGGTAGCACGGGGTAAGGCCTTCTCTTATCCGATCGGGAGTTGGGTGTGTCGTAGGGTTTGCACGGTCGACAACACCCGTTAGCCGAGAGACTTTGCTAGCCCCTGTTGAAGCACTTTCGGTAGCAGCAATCGTGGCACAGCTAGCAGCAGGAGTTACCGTAGCACAGCCAGCAGCAAGAGCTGCTGAAGCACAACTAGTAGTGGAAGTGGAAGTTGCTGTGGCTCAGCCAGCAGGAGTTGAGGCACCTACAGTAGAGAGCATGTTAGATAGAGGAGAGGAGATGGCCATGGAGGTACCCGACCTTGCAATACCGGAGATAGCAAAGACAGAGTACATTGGGTGTACACTTAGATGTCGTAGGATTTGATGCAGTGGTGACGATGGATGCAGCACTGTTGGCATCGCCTGAGTGGGATAGGGAGAGTCGACTTCAAGAGGTCAGTACTTTTTTGGGCACACGGTTTCACCTTGCTCCGGCTCCTCAGATGGTTTACTCAGATGGCTTATTTGCAGACTCCCACGCGAGATGATATTCCTGAGGTCGACACTCAGCCTTAGGTAGTAGAGCCAGTTTCAGACGTTGGACTGTCGCACAATATTGTTGAGCGTATGGCAGATGATGTGGAGATGGCTATGGGTATGCAGGACCATCCATTTGCACGGGGATCAAGAATGAAGGAGGCATTTTTTGCCAACTGTGCAGGTCTAGCATCCGGGGCTCGTCAGGTGTTGGATTCCATAGAAACTCAGGCATTGGATTTGGTGGTGAAGGAGCTAGAGGGAGTCATCTCGTTTATGCGACTCGGTTGCCGAGCTACTTTCATGGTCTGTTTTAAGGAGTAGGGATGGCCGGATGTAGAGACCGATGAAATGCGTTAGGATTGGGCCACCACAACAGAGTTTGGTGTGGACAGCCGGGTTGAGTTTCTGCTCCAGGAGATGGTGAAGTTGCACAGGGAGGCATACTACACTCTTTGGAGGGGTCAGGCGAATTAGGTAGTAGCTGAGAGAGCTCGAGAGGAATCAGCGGCTGGGTTGGCTTCTGAGAGGGCGGCTTGGCAATCCGAGAGGGAAGCCCTATCAGTCAGACAAAGTCAGTTGGCAGCAGAGAAGGAGCATTTGGTAGCAGAGAAGGTGCAGGCGACAACAAAAAAGAGAAAGAAATGGGAAAAGTTGGAGCGATGATGCAGTCCGTGTTGGAGCTTCAGATGGAAGCGGAGGCCGAGTTGAAGATTCAGAAGGAGTAGGTCTACAAGCTTCGGGCTGAGCTGAGCGATTTGAGAGCGTGGACCTGTTCCCCTGCCTAGTATCTTGTTTCTGGCGTAAGGTCAAATTTTGTTGTATTGTTGTCCGGAGACGGCTGTTCTTTTTGGGGGGGATGATGTAGTCGGTAAATAATTGTAAATGAGCCGACAGGTAGGTTAGTATGCATTATTTGTTATGTAGCCGACTTGTGCCCGACGGGAACCTTCCAAAAGGCCCTTCGGTGAGTATATATACCCCCTTCGGGAAGTATTGTATTCATCTTATCAATCATGATGTAATGTTTTGGCATATGCGAATAAAGGAAGAAGTTCTGCTGTTCTCATCTATTGTCTTTACGCATTAATTTCTTTAACCCAGTATAGTAAACAAAGGTTAATGTATTTAAGGTTACTGTATAGTTTATGATAATATTTATTTGATTAGTGTATTTTGAATTAGTAATATATTTGTAACATAACTATGAGAGATGAATGATCAACATCGTTGCTCGGTGATCTTTAATTCAACATTAATACTATTAATTATAATTTGTATGCTATTGATTGATATAATTTAACAATAGTGCTATATTTAAAGTATTAACTCAAATAATCAAACAAATATAAGCATATGTTTATAAATAAAGAATACATTAATCATGGCTCATGACATGTGCACTCCAAAAAGTGCGATTTCACTTGAAGGCATATTTTAAAATGTGTATGTGACTCCAAAAGGTCTGATTTTGGAGGACATATTTTAAAATGTGTTGTGTCCATTGAAAAGTCCAATTTTGAGAGAAAATATGCATTTGCTTCCCAAGAATTTTGGCCATAACTCAAGATTTGCTTCATGGATTTGCACGAAATCTTTTTCATTCAAGGTGTTTTTGCTTGGTGATGAGTTTGCTTGCATCAAAGATGGATTTAACAAGCTCAAAATCATCTTTGAAAGCCCAATCCTAGGGCACGTTTTTGAAGAAAACTCCAAAAATCTTCATTTTTGATCAACATTTTTGGATGAAGATGAATAGTTTTGCTCTTATTAGATGATTACATTGCATATTGGTTCATATTTTGGTGTTTAAAGACCAAATCAATTTGTTTGAGATTCTTGGTGAAATACGTTTTTTCCAAAAACGTACCATGAGTTTTAATCTTCAAAAATGTTGGAATATGGAGAGTTTTTAAGGCATCTTTTTCATCTTGCAACAATTTCTCCTTGTTTGCTGCCCTCTCCCAATCGAATTTGTAAGGTTGGAAAAGGTCTCACCATTTTTGAAGAATTTTTCAAACATTGGAGCATCTTTTTCCTTCTTATTTGGCACTTAATCTTCATGTAAGTGGACTTCTTTTTTCTTGCAATTTAATTCATGCTTATCTTGCTGATTTTATGCATGAAATTATTAGATGGTTGCCATTTGTGAAGATCTTTGCCATAGAAAGTGCATTTTTCCTTTAAATATGAAATTTTCATTCATTTTCATGTTTTTGGTTCTTTCCCAAGTCCAAATTTCGAATTTGAGCTTTAAAGTGCATTGCATCTTGGCATGTTTGGGTTATTTTCAAAGGTACGTTATTTGTTTTGTGTTTGTTTTTGTGCTTTGTGATTGTTTGTCGGTTTTCTCTACTTTGGTGAAGTTACAAATTCTTTCCCAAGAACATGTTTTTGCTTCATTTCATGCGAAAGCATCATCATGTTTCACTTCCATTTTCCATGTCACAACACATCGCATCTCATCTGACAAATGCGATTACATGCTTTTCATCTCATTCACCATTTGCACATGCATGTAATCTCATTTTCCGCTTCCCTTTTCATTCTTGCCTCTCCATATGCATTCACACCTCCATGAGTAAATACATGTTTTTCCACTTCCCATGTCATTACATGGTTTGCATCTCTTCCATTTGCACTTACATGTAAAAGCTTGTCTACCATCCACATTCACATGTCATCTCACTTTTCATTCCTCGTTACATGTTGCATTTACATGTAACCCATTTTCCGTGGAATGACATCTTGAAAGCCCAAGTCACATTTTGGAAATTAGCAATCTCTATTTGCAAGCATTCCCATGTGCCAAGCACTTTACTTTAAAGAAGAAAAAGAAAAAGAAAAGAGGTAAAGGTGCTGATGGAAAGTTGTTCTAAGTTTACATCCAGACATTGTCAAGAAAGTTTTCTAAGTGTCAGAGAATCCAGAATGTGCCAATCTAGAAAGGAGAATTCACGACAACTTAGAGCGAGAAAAGCAGGGTCACATCAAGTTTTCAAATGGCAACGGATAATTCATCAAAGAGAGTTAAAAGCTATCAGAAGATACAACACCATGGTTATCAAAGTGAATACATTGGTACAAAATACAGGAACTCCCAATCCTGTTATCATTTGGGATAGCATCGCCAAGTACAAGGCCCTTCAGAACAATCCTTAGGATTCTTTCCTTCTCTTCTGTCTTCTTCTTTCATGTTTGTAGTTGTAAAGAATGCATTACATGAAAATGCATAATTACATGTAATGTGAGTTAGATGTATGTAAAAGGATGTAATGCGAATTGCATGTGCAGTTGCATTTAACCCTATTTTTCTCTTGTAGTTAGACTAGGTCAAACTTGGTTGAGTTGCTCCCACTTTTTCCTCCATCTTTTTCTCAACTCTTGTGCCTATATAAATGAGTACCCCTTCATTGTAAAATCATCATTATCTTTATGCAAGAGAGCTCTGGAGAAATTTTGCTAGCAGAACTTTGTTTGTGTAAGCACCATTTTGAGAGAAAGTGAATACAAAGGAGCATTTGAGACTTAACTTTGATTAAGTGAGATTGTTATTTGTGTGAATTGTAAGCTTTGTCTATGATTCATCCAAGTTGTCTTTGATTCATATTGTCTTGTGTTATTGGTAATTGTTCTAGTGAATTGAATAGAAAAATGTTAAGAAACAATTGAAGCTAGAGCTTTGACCAAGAGCAATTGTGAAAGTGTATAGCTAGAAGCTTTGTCTATAGCTTATATTTTCTTCTTAATTTGCAAAATATCCAAGTATTTTTACTTTTAGGAGTCTTTGTGCCTTAACTGTAAAGTGTTTTTTTTTTTTTCATATAGAAGTATGACCGGACTTAGAGCCAAACTGGTACATTTTCAGCTAGCCTTTGAGTTAGTGAAGGTTTATTGGTATCACTGTTTCCAACTCTTGATAGAAGTGTAGTTAGAGATTCACTTTGCCCATTACTCGCTCCACGAGTAAGTGGATTCTTTCTTGGAAGATAAGAAGAAATGATATTGGTAACACTCATTTTATAAAATCTCTCGACTTCTTTCTTACCTTGAGTTGATCCAAGGAACGGTGAGAAGGGGGAGCTTTCCCTTTAAGGTAGGAGAGACTCTATCTCACACGCTGTGGCTGGTCATTCTATTTTGTGACTGAATTTTTACTCAAAACTGTCGGTTCCAAAATATCCACCCAACAGTTTTTTGGTGACTCCGTTGGGAATCAAACACGTTCTGAAGCCTCAAGCTTTCATTTGAAGTTTAGTTCCTTATTCTGATTGGCATTACTGGTTATCACACTGGCAAGTTTTGAGCACGTGTAGTCCCAGAGAAAGAAGGGATATAGTTCTTCTAGTTCTACCGGATCATTTTGGGCACAACGGGCTTGTTTTGATTTACTTACTAGCATTCCCTCTCTTTGCCATACTACAAGTTATCCTCCTAAAAAGAAGTTTCCTGTGCCCAGTGAAGATTCCTAGTTTTTCCATTAACGGTTTAAACTGAAAATAAATTCCAAATTGCATTACTAATCTATCAAGAATTATATTGATAACATTAATTGATAAATTACTTGTTCAGAAGAAAAATAAATTCTTGTCTAATTCTATGATATCTACTGATTTGAAATGAAAGAAGAACGAAGATATCTATGTTCTAATCTTAACATCTATCTTTAAAGAAAATGACTAATAACTTGAAAAGAATACTAAACTTACAGATTTGATAAGAGTATTCAAATTTGTATAAGGCTTCCTTAATAGATTGTCCAAGCTCTGGCTTTGGTAAGAGGAGAACCATTAACATAGGTTTAACCTCCCAGCCGCGAACCTTTTTACTTATCCCCACAGGTTCTAACTTAACAGAATGGCCCTCCCTACCCCGAGGTCGGGCTTGGGATGTTCATTGATCCAACCATCAGAGTATTCAGGTGGGTTGAGGTCCCAACAGTTATCCGACGGAATAACTGAAGTGTCTGGACAACAACAAGATCAATTGTTTCTAGCGAGTCTGCCTAATTCCACCCTGGCCAAGGATTTCAAATGTGAGTTTAAAACCCGATCTTCACCACTCAGCTTGACAACTATTTCAGAAGTGGAACTTGCATGAGCTAATATATATATTAGTTTGTTTATGTATAAATGTATAGGTTACTGACTTCATTCTTGCATTTCTTTTTCACAGGTTCATCTACACCTCCTCACCATAATCAGGCCATCAGGCTAGTGATTCCTTGGTGCCTGAACAATTAACCTTTACTGATATGTATTGTACCTTATTCACCTTATTCTGGCTCACAGCCTGGTGAATTCCTTGGTACTTTCTTTTATGATCTCATCTTTGTTTTGATCATTAATTCCAAATTTCATAGTAAATGCTATCAAGAAATAAACTCCTCTTCAAGAAAAAATTCGGGGAGGTTGTCTATTGGAATATCAATCTCAGTTATTTGATTTGAATAGGAAATAAGGCTAAAGTGATTGACTGATCTTCAACAATTTATAGTGATTTTTGGAAAAGAATTAATATGGACATCCTCTTTCTGGTTTTATGTCACAGCAAGAAACAAGTCAATCTAGAAATGAATAGACAAACTGGAAATGAAAAGACAAGCTGATAATGAAATACGATGGGTTATATGTATAGTTTGATGAAACAAAAAGACAAAATAATTTCTAAAACGTATGTGAAATCCTGTACGTCTACCTATAGGAATAACTGCATATTTTAATTCAAATAAGGAAAGGAAATGGTATTGTTCTTTTGTAGAATACTAGAGCTGTCTTACGTGACTTATTTTTGTGAAGATGTGGCTTGGGTTCTTGAGAGAACTCTCCAACCGGCAGCAATATCCTAGCCGTATGCTTCTTATTTCCTTGCTGCTTCCTCTGTGGCTGATTCTGGAAGCTTGGTTGAAGGTTTCAAATGAAAATTTGGTTTGTAGGGTTAAAAGCAATGATGAACGCCAAGGCTTGGAAAAAGACAAGGTGCCGAGTTATGTTTGAAATTCTTATAATATAGGCGTGAGCTTGTCTATACGGCTTCCATCGGTTACAAGATCATATTTAGATTCTTTATTCAATCGGCTAGAAATAAATAAAGAAAAGGAGGGAAAAATTAAAAAGAAAGGAGATGAAGAGTTTAATTAAATAATTAATATTATTTGTATTATTTTATTTTCTTGATTGAGATTATAGGTACGTAGTTCTAAGGTGGTATAATTGGATTAATGATTTTAATGTAATGATGCTACTTTATAATTATTTATCTATGATCTTAATTGAGAGAATAAAATAATATTAAAATGATATTATTATTTAATAATTTCTTAAAGGTAAGAACTTTGTTTATTTTTAATATTTATATTGTTTTACTTATAGCTCATGCGGTTCCACCATGAAATAAATTGCCAAGTCCTAATAACCTTGCCAGGGTGGTTTTTAGGTCAAACCTGTCATTCCTGATGACTGAACCTTATGACCATCCCCTTCCGATGACCTCTTTTCGTAATGCTTCCCCTCTCTCTCCGGTCTTCATCTTGTGAACATTTAAACAACATTCTCGCCAAAACATCAATTGAAGTTTCATAGTTTGTTTAATAAAATCATCAAGTGACCATTACGAAGTTCATCATAATAACTAACTTATTCATCATGCATATGCAACGGCTAAAAATTGATTGACTCCATTTCACATGATCATGAATAATTAACACAACGGCTAGACTTAACTGACTCAATTTCATATGAACATGAAGGAAACGGCTATAACTTAACATATTAAAACAACGGCTATAATTAACTAATTCAATTTCACATGAACATGAAGGAAACAACTATAATTTAACATATTAAAACAATGGCTGTAATTAATTGTTACAAATTCACATGAAGAAATAAATTGGGTTCAATGGGTATAACCAATTTAAAATTTATAGGGCAAAAATTGGGATGTAACAATCATATGACAAATAATGGTTAACGACCATCATCATTAAACAGTTAGACAAATAATTGACAACAACATTTCCATAGAATACAACAGTTATATTTAACTACCCTTTTCACATGATTATGAAAGAAAAATCCATTCAATTCAACAACTACAATAATTTAAATTAGGTAAAAAATTGGGATGTAACAAACCTGAACAAGTTGGACGAGAAAAGGGTGATGGCTCAGTGGGCCATAGACATGGAGCAACAACGAAGGAAACTCTGGCATGACAAACACCTCCAATGGATGAATTTTACATCAGGTCAGTTGGTATTGAAGTTTAATGGGTGAAATGAAATTAAGCCTGGCGAATTTAAAGTGAAATGGCTAGGTCCCTACAGAGTTCGAGAAGTTGCAGCTAATGGGGCCATGATGTGATGGACACTTGATGGTAGAGAAATGCTTGATGCATCGGTCAATGGCTTGAAGTTAAAAGTCTACCATCAAAGGCAAGGAAGCCAGGATCGCCTGAGAATGCATGGGTAATTTAGTTTAGGATATTAAAAAAAAAGAGTAAATGACCATCATTGAACGATGAGGTCAACGGTGGAAAATTGGACCTTGTGGATGGAAAGAAGGTTCCTATGGAAGACATAAAAGAGGACCACAAGCAAGGACACAAACAACTGACAGGAGAAAAGGGTTGCGGGAAAAATCAATAGTACCATGAAGAAGAACTAGCCAACAAAGGTTTCCACAGAAAACATTCTCCGCAGGTGTTCGAGAAAGTTCCTATGTAAAACAAGAGTTGCGAAGGCGCAAAGGTTGTGGAGAGAATTGACTTCTGTGACGAAAGCACAAATTGGAAACAAAATAAAGTGAGGGCCCACGGAGAAAGGTCGACACACAGAAGCATAGAGGTCCATGGGCATATAAAATCCTGTGGAAGGCATTGACAAAGCCCTTGAAGGTAGAGAGGCTACGGGCTACGAGCTCTGCAGAAAGCCCGACTCCCAACAAAAATCATTAAGCATAGCACCCAAGTGGACACGAAGTTCTGCGGATTGGCTCTATGCAAAAGCATTCATAGTCATAGGCAAGTATTACGAGAATGAAAGAGGTCACGGATACTAAAGGGAATTCTGCAGAAACACTAACTTTCGAGTGAAAGAGATAAAGGTTGTGAAAGAGCGGGGCCGAGGTAAAATATTGATTCCACAAAGACATAGAGAGGGTCTGTGGAGGTGAAAGCTAGGACCGCAGATAAAAGAGGTATCGAGAGATAGTTGTTACGGAAAGTTGAAGAACCGCGAGCATAAAAAGGGAAACAAGTGCACGTTTCCACATGATATATATCAAGGGCCCTTGGCGACTTCAAGCACAAATGTTTAGCAACATATTAGTAAGAGAGGAAGGACAATCGAAGCCACCATCAGCGACAACCTTTGCATGATTGATATTGGAAGTCGTGAAGAAAATTGCATCTGTATCACACCACAACAATGACAGAGGTGGCCTCCAGCCCTAACTGTTTTTATGCATAACAATAGAACTAGAAAGCGTTACAATATGCATTCAGTAGGCAAGAGGAGGTGTTGGAGGGATTAATTGGAAGCCGATAGTTCGAGCATGGGCAAGAACACAAGAGTTTTATGCTCAGGTGTTCAAGTTGCAGGTCAAATTTAAGAAGCAACTTCCAACAAGAAGAAGAAGGTCCATCCCAAGATTTAGCAAACTCTTCAAAAAGAAGAAATTACACATCTTACAGTGCAGTTTGAGGGACCTAATGGACTTGAATGTCGGCGATGGTGGCAGGAAACACCTAACACAAACATGGTAAAGAAGATTTTGGAATGGGCACAGGTGCATTGGGCAATTCAGATGTCGGTATTCACTATTCATCTTTTTGAACATATCCTTCAAATGATGATTGAAGCATTCGACAGCCATACCAGAAGCAACTCATTTCAATATAAGAAGCATCCTATCACTGTCTCTTTTAGAGCCATAGATTTCATGAGGGTTTTTGGTATCCTAGGTCGGAGAGGACGCAAAGTAGAAATAAAGGATCAAGATGGTTGCTAGAGAACTCACCCTACTGAGTTCGAGTCCATAGTATAGGGAACAAGAAGCAAAGGAATGCGACACAAGTTCATTAGAGAAGGGTAGTGGCATTATATCCTCGATGTGCTGAAGAGTCAACTTGCAGGAGCAAGTTGGGCCTCAGACATTGCTTTGCCGCAAATAGTTTTTATGAATGGTATCATGAATGGATTGATTTATGACTGGGCATCCCTGTTGGCAGATAAAATGTACGAGTTCACAACATTGTAACATCGTACTTTCTATATGCCCCACCATGCCATTGGGTTGTTCTTGGAAGCTGCACTCCATTAGATTCTCTCCAACATGTTGGAGATACCTTCCAAGGGCAAGTTGGCGCCAAGGGAGCCTCTGATATTTTACTAGTGACAGTTGGATACCGACAGAATGACATGGCAGAATAGGGTGAGATAGGAGTTGGACACTCATGGTGACACAAACAGTGGAAGGGAGGATACCATGGAGAGTAGTGCAAGCGCTTCATAGGGAGACAACACTCTGGTAGAGGAAGACGAGGATGACAAGATGAAGGCAATGTCAGTACCATGATTATTTTTCACACCTCTTATGTTATCCACTTCGGCACACTTAGTGCTTACCACTATCGTGCCTTCTATTTTACCATTTGGCCAGATGAGAGCACCAATTGGTATGATGCCATCGTTGGTGATGACCGTGAGGGTTCTTGGGGCTGAAGCAGTGGTGACGACACAGATAGTTCTTACAGAGATAGTGACCCAGGAAAGTGATACAATCCCAATTGTTCAGGATCAAGCCGACGTAGTTGTGGTTGATATAGTCCCAATGGAAGGAGCAACATATATGCATTAGGAGGGCGAGGCTAGAGGTGATTGGTACAGAGGTCGTGGTAACTGTTGACTCTGCTTTATTGACCGAACCAGTGCATATGGCACAGCTAGAGGTAGTGGACATCCCACCTATGATAGACTGTGCCAGCGAGTTTTTACAACAATGATGTTCGACTTACTCTTGTGGAAGTAGGACCCTCCATTCAGTCCCCGAGAAGGGAAGATATTTTGGCTAGAACACCAACAATTTTAGCACTAGGAGATATGGAGATAGCACGATCTGAGAATGCGGCAGGTGATGAGGTCACATCGGAGGTGGAAATAGTTGCAACAGGCGGAAGAAGTTCCTAGAGGATGGAGGTAGAAGCCACACACAGGTGATGCAAGCAAAAGAGGAGAAGGTAGACTATGGTTTAGATATTGAGAGAACAATGACATACCTCAGGACTCTAGGCGAGGTGTTGGAGATGGGTCGTGTGATTGGTTAGAATGCAATGACTAGAATGAGGGAGTTACAACTTGTCTTAGCTTATATACGGACGAGATATGTTGTATGCTTTCAATCTTGCTTTGAGGAAAGAGGTGGCCAACAATTGAGACGCCTAAAATGATGGCAGACTGGGCCACTTAACCAGAGTTGGGACTCGAGTTAGGATTGGGTAGAAACATTATGGAGAGGCTTCACCGCAAGGTAGTAGAGGTGTATAAAGACGCCTACTATACCCTACGACGTGTTGAGGCCGGAGAGTGACGGCTAAGAGGTCTCGAGAGGTAGAGGCAAAATCTTGAGAAGAGTTAGCCAATCAGTTGGCTAAGCAACAAAGGGATTGGGCAGCAGAGCGAGTAGCACTCTTATAGGATAAGGAAAGGGCTGAAAAGGAGTTAGAGGAGGCCAAAGCTGATGTGATGATGAGTAGGGTGGCCAATCTAAGAAGGAAACACACGCTATGGAGGTGGCACTTTTGTTGAAGGAAGCTATGGAGATCAATTTGAGGACACAAAAAGATTTATGTATTCGCACAGACCAAGTATATGAGCTACATCAGATACTAGACACTCAAGGGATACACCCTCCTCCCTCTTAGTCTATGTTTTCTTGGTGTAGTTAGTTGTCTTCAATTTCACAAGTCGTCAAGACACTTCCTTTTCTTTTGGGGGGATGATGTTTTCAGAAAATTGGGTAGTTAGACAGTTGGTCTACCCGAGGGAGTTACACGGATGTGATGGTTCACCTCACATCCCCTCAGACATTATATATATGCATTCTTCCTTTTGATTGGGACATGGTTGTACAGAATAGATTTGTATATGGTAACCAATGAATGAATATAATATTATTGTGTTCTCTTTACATTCTGTGTTAGATCCTTTACTTCCTGAATGCAACTAATCTATGTTACCCCATGAGGGTAAACAAAATTGATCAATAATTAGTATAATATAGTCAATATCATCATAAAATAGTATTAAAATATAGTAAAATAAATAAATAATTCAGTAATATAATTTATTTAATAAATAATAATAAAGAAGAATTTAATAGATAAATAGCATTATTAAATTTAAAGATTTAAAAATAATAATATTATGTGAAACAATATAATTATAATATAGTTAAATCAATAATATTAAAAATATGCAAATAACATATAGTTTATTAATTAACCAATATTAATTAGTAATAAATACTATTAAAATTAAATAAATATAAAAAGAATAGAATGAAAAATAAAATTTATATAAAATAATAAAATTAGAATATAACATAATGAAACTTAGTTAAATTAATGAAGGGTCAAGAGGTATAAAATGAAAAGTTGCGACTCCTTTAAACATGAGATATAAAATGGGAGAAGATAACTTCATTTGGAAGGGGAGAAGTTCAAGGAAGAAAAAACAGTATAGGAAGTAATAAACAGTATTAATCCGAAAGGCTGTGACTTAAAGGGGCAACAATAATGAAAAATTATGACTCTTTCAAAAGGCATTAATGATGAAGGGTTGAGACTCTTATAAATGATGGTAGTTATGAAAGGTTTTGACTCTTCCAAAGGACAATAATAATGAAGTTTTGCGACTCTTAAAAGGAATAGTAATTGTAAAAATGTTGTGACCATTGCAAAGAGAAGACATGATGAGGCGCAACTCTTTTCCATCATGGAAGATATAAAGGAAGAATGTTTCATTTTTGAGAAATTGGGGGAATAATATATTACTCTCAAAGGCAATAATGAAAAGTGACCTCTCAATTCTAATGAAAGGTGGTGAGCATGTCAATAAAGGATACTTAATTCCAAGACAGGAATAGGAGCAATAATAGAAGATTATTAGTTAAATTTTGAGAGAAAAACCAAAATAAACAGCAATGCCGAAAGGGGACATTACACCCAATTAAAGTTTGTAGGGATGAATCTTAGCCCTTAACCTTGAATGAATCTTGACCCTTCATTGTAATTGAACAACTATAAATGACCAAGGCCTTGTCATTTGTAACTCATTAGTTTTAGGGTAGAGTAGGAGGAGTGTTAAATTGTTGCCATAATGCTATTAAAGTGATTGATGATTCATTGTTGCTCGCCATGGTGGATTAGTTAATGGTAGTTTGGAGTGTTGCATGGTTTCTTCAAATCCCCATTTAGAAGATATTCTCATTTAAAGTTGTTGAGATAGAGTAGAATTTTCTTAAGTAGTTTAGTTGGATGAAAGAAATTGTGGATGTTTCCTTTTTTGATGTGAACATAACTAGGTGAGTAGCCTCTTTTTGATTGTAAGTGTGCCTTGTGTGTTTAGCTGGATATTGAAAGCACTTCACTTAATTGATATTAAATCTTTAGTTTACATCATTTGATGAGATTGAAGAGGAAATATTGATTTGAGAACCGTTTGTGAATATTCTTAGAAGCTTTCACTAAGTGGGTGGAGTCATTGACAAGATTGCATCTAGTAGAGTCCAAGTTCATCCATCTTCCTTGTATTCCCTGTTAGAAATATAAGACTTTAAGTTGAGAGTTGAAGAGTTGTAAAATCAAAAGCTATATTTTCATTGCACATTGTAAAGCCAAATCTATAGGAGTGAGTTGATATCCATTGAATGAACAATGTAAGTCCCCTTAGTGATCCCAACAAATTATATTATTTCATTGAGCATCCACAAATTGAAGGTACCTTCAAATCATTTCATGATGTTACTTTGTACGCTTAGCATGAGAAGTGATCTTACTCAAGAGAGGATTGAGTATTTAGTTTTTCAATTTGAAACAATGAGTATTTGATTTTGCACATTGTAGTGGAACAAAACTCACATCAACAGATAGCTGGTGGATATTGATTGTCTTGCATAACATTGGCACCTCAACTATAAATCACCATTTAGAATTATATTACAACTGGCGACTTTTGTATTGTGGACTTAGGATATCTCAATGCCATCCTAGGAACTCAATGAATGACTTTGATTGGAAAGCATTCATAAGACTTTTAGACCATGGAGCTTAAATTCAATGAAAAGGGGAAGAAAATCACATTTTACAGGCTATCTGATGAGAATCCCAAGTTGGTATCAGCCAAAAGAATAGAAGGCAATTTTAGAGAGGGACACATTGCTTGGGCTGCCCAACATGTGATACCACCGAAGGTAAAAGCGAGAGCCCCATAATATTATCAAGGTGACAAGATCTAGTACATTCTTAAGAAGCACAACCTAGTATTTGGAGGGACACCAACCGGAAGGCCTCCACATGGAGGCTTTGAACATACTATTGAATTTGAGGGAAGAGCCAAATTAGTCATCACAACACACTACTGGCATCCAAAATAATTAAGAGATGAAATAGAAAGGACTATTGGAGAATTGTTGGATATGGGACATATAAGACCTAGTCCCAACAATTTTGCATCATCCGTTGTGATGGTTAAAAAGAAAGAAGAAAAAATCTCAAGAAGGTGCATGGGCTTTTGAGAAATCAATAGGATGACCTAAAAAAGAGCGATACCATTTGCCAAGGATAGATGAGTTATTGGATGAATTAAATGGGGTTGTCTGTACTGTCCCTGAGCAGTTCTGATGAATTCTATAATGTTCTGATACTAAAATTTAGCCAATGCTGTTAAATATTGGAAGTGGTAATTATAACTAACGTTTGACAGTCTCTTGCTTCCACCAAAGAAATTATTATATTGTTCACACGTGATTTCAAAGTGTTCAGCCTGTCTAAGGAATAACCAGTGAAATTACATCAAACAGTTGCTAAGAATCCTCTAACTATTCTTCCAGCATGGTAAAATGACCTTCAAATACTGTCTGTGTTACTGCATATGACTGATGTAGTATTTTATATATTGCAAACCAGTAAAGATGACAGTCAACGTCACAGGGAGGTTTTATATAAATCCAAATTCAGAGATTATCATGCTGAATACTAATTTCCAAGTCAAATAACATTTCAAACACCATTTCACCACAATCGAACTCCTAATGAACTGATATCACTTTCAAATAGTAGCAAACGATGGAAATGGACAATCAGATTTTACCCGTCCCTGGAGCTGTGCAATGAACGCTGACAGAAGATGAATAAGGGGCTCTGCTGTATACACCCACTTTCTCTTCCCTCCTATTTGGCTCAGTTTTGGAAAAATGTCCAACTCAGCTATTTCCCGTTGCGAGTTATAACTTGGGCTCACACACTCCACCCGTCGCAACACATAATGTGCACAGTCGCCTTAACAATCTCCCTGTCGTTGTGTGAAATATCCTGCTGGGTTTTCATGTGGAAAGCAATGACTAAAAAAAAAAACTCACGATAACCTACTGACCAATCACGCAACTCGCCCAATCGAACTTCTTCTCAACAAATAATATCAAAGGCATCTTAGGCTACTGTCCAAATAACAACCTGGTCCATTATGCTGGGATGCTGTCTCCACACTGTATATATTCTAGACGTGAACTGCTATGAGAAACGTTACCAGCTTAATATGCCAAGTTTCCTGCCTTGTAGAAAAAAGAGGTTGCTGTTCTATTAATCCGACCCTGTATCAATTTGGCCCTCACTCTTCAGACTCCAACTTCACCCTTATAGATCTCACTTACCAATGCAGAAAGAAAAATGAACCCGACTCAGGACATAGTTCAACCCAACAAGTAGGAATACCACTGTACTCAGTCCCAGCCGTACGTAGACTTCTGGATGCCGACTTCAATAAGAAAAAACTATACTGCAAAGCCATTTCCTGTGTATAACCATTCACTCCAGAAATAATAATAACAACTGAACTTACTCGATTTTCCATACCATTGTCGACTATTGCCCACACCAATGCAAACTAAAAATAGGAGAGATTAGGGCTACGTCCAACTCCCTTTGTGTTCCTAAACTTGAGGGGTTTTGTCCTCAAATCTCAGACCAGTCACATTAAAGCAACCAGAACTCAGAATTATGTAGTTCATAAATTCTCGTGTGTTAATCCCAATGCAAACGCATGCATATATAGCCTTGGAATGAGGGTAAGTACAAAGTACAAGGAATGTGGGATTAAATGACATTTTTGTCCTGTAGTCACTTAAGCTATTATAAAGTAAATAACTTTAAAAACATTAAAGTGACTTAGCTCTGCTTCATTTAATAAAGTTCTAGAATAAATTAAATTAAATTTCTCATTGTGACTGGAAAGCATGCTGTGTGAAATTGATATTAATCTATTCAGATGTGGAGATAGATTAATTCAGTCGCCCAGAACTAAAATCAAGAAGGGGACATGACAGTCCTCCCTTCCCGGGATTGCTTGCCCTCAAGCAATCTCAGCGCTGGGTGCTGCTATATGGACTCGCCTTCCCAAGTGGCATCCTCATAAGGCAAGTCTTTCCACCTGATCAGATATTCCCTGACAGTCCTGTTGTGTAGCTTCCTCTCCCTGGTCTGAATCACCTCCTCTTGTACCAAAACAAGTTTACCCACTTCATCAAGTGGAGGTAAACTTTCTGAAGGCACAATCTATTGGCCCATTGCCTTCTTGAGGCATGAGACATGAAAGACGTTGTGGATCCGGCTGTCACCAGTTAACTCTAGCTCATATGCAACCTCCCCTATTCTCCTGGTGATACAATAGGGTCCATAAAACCTAGGCTTTAAGTTTCTTGGCCCCGCTTTTCTTCAATGAGCTCTGTCTGTAAGGCTGTAGTTGAAGGAAAACTCTATCTCCAACTTCAAAACTCCACTGAGAGCGATGTCGGTCAGCGTACAACTTTTGTTGATTTTGCGCCTGCTGAATATTATCCCTAAGAGCTCGAAGGATGTCCTGCTGCTCCTCAATCCAATCTCTGGCTAATGGTGCTTTGCTGTTTGATAAAGCCAAATCAATAAAAGAGAGGCTCATAGCCGTAGAGTGCACGGAAAGGAGTCATCCGAATAGACATATGATAGGTGGAGTTATAACAATACTCCCCCTAATATAGCCACTTGACCCACGCCCTTTGCTGTCTTGCAATGTAGTTCCTCAAGTAACCTTCCACCCACTTGTTCACTATCTCGGTTTGGCCATCAGTCTGTGGATTATAACTTGTGCTAGGAGTCAATTTTGTACCAGTCAATCTAAAAATCTCCTACCAAAAGGTACTGAGAAATCTACTGTCTCTGTCACTCACAATGGTTTTAGGTAATCCATGGAGTCTGAAAATCTCTCGAAAAAATAATTCGGCTACTTGGGAAGTTGACCAATTTGCAAATATTGCGAAGAAATGCGTGTACTTGGTCAACCTATCCACCACTACAAAGATGCAATCCCTGCCTTGGACCTTTGGCAACCCGGTGATGAAATCCATAGATATGCTCTCCCATCTCTGAGCTAGAATGGGGAGGGGCTGAAGTAATCCTGTAGGAAAACCTTGTTCTGCTGACAAGTCTGGCACTTCGTAACATGTTGTAGAACATCATCCTTAAGCCCCTTCCAGGAGAATCTCTCTCTAATTTGCCTGTAGGTTTTGAAAAACCCAGGGTGCCCTGCTGTCGGTGCATCATGTATGGTGCGCATAATGTCCTCCTTTAGTTTAGAATTGGGTACTAGGTAAATTTTGTCCTTATAATATATAATATCATTCAGTACCTTGTACCGCTCATCCTGAAGTATGCCATCCAAAATCTGACATGTGTGTGCATTTTTGGAATACTCCACTAGTCGCTGTGATTTCCAATCCGCTGAAATTTTAGAAGTGACATAACAATCCAGAATTGGGGGTCTACGAGAAAGAGCATCAGCAACAATATTATTTTCCCCTTTGATATATTTAATGTCAAAATCATATGCTTGTATCTTGCTGACCCATTTCTGTTGTCTTTCATTCAATTCCTTTTGTTCTAGGAAGTAACGTAAGCTATTATGATCGGTTTTAACTGTAAATTTACTTCCTACCAAATACTGCCTAAATTTTGCTAACGCATGCATTATGGCCAGCATATCCTTATCATATGTGGAATATAATACCTTGCTGCCCTGAAGTTTTCTGCTCTCAAAAGCAATGGGGTGACGGTCCTGCATCAAAATAACCCCTATTCCACTTCTCAATGCATCACTCTAAAACAAAGGGCTTAGAGAAATCAGGAAGTGCTAGCACTGGGCATGAGCTCATCACCTGTTTCAGCGTATCAAATGCTACGATGGCATCCTCTGTCCAAGAAAAAGCCCCTTTCCGTGTCAAATCGGTGAGGGGTGCAGCTACCTATGGAAAACCCATTGGCAAACTGCCGATAATAGGAACATAGACCAAGAAAACCACGCAACTCTGATACATCCTTCGGTGGTGGCCAATCCAAAATCACCTAGATCTTCTCCTGGTGTACCTTAACTCCCTCAGCTCCAATCACATGATCCAAGTAAAGAATATCAGTCAACCCACTTTCGCACTTGGATTCCTTTGCGAATAGAAAGTTTTCCTCTAAGAGACCAAGAACCTCATCCAGATGCTGTAAATGTTCCTCCCAGGTTTTGTTGTAAATTAATATGTCATCAAAGAATACCAAAACACACTTCCTTAGCTGTTTTTTAAAAATATGGTTCATGCAGGACTGGAAGGTGGCCGGCGCATTAGTGAGCCCAAATGGCATCACCAAGAACTCGTAATATCCGTAATGGCATTTGAAGGCTGTCTTATGCACATCTTCTTTCCGCACCCGTATCTGATAGTACCTTGAGCGAAGATCTATCTTAGAGAAGTAAACTACCCCGTGAAGCTTATCCAACAACTCATCAATGCGGGGAATCGGGTACCTGTTCTTGATAGTCCTCTTGTTTAGTGCACGGTAATCAATGCACATCCGAAGGGTGCCATCCGTCTTCTTAACCAGCACTACTGAAGATGCAAAGGGACTAGAGCTGGGTCTGATATGCTCCATATCCAAAAGCTCCTTTATCTTCTCTATTTCCTCCTTGTAATGCCTAGGATGACGATAAGACATAGTAATAACAGGTTTAGCTCCCTCCTCAAGCTCAGTAATATGCTCAAATCCCCTATCTAGAGGAATCCTAGGAGGAATATCCTCGAACACTCTCCTGTGCTTATCTATAACTGTTTGGATGTCATAGTGATATCGTTGTCCTGTACCTTGTGTCTGCTTGGACGAGATAAAACACTGAGTAGCCCACTCTATATCATCGTGTCTCAAAATAGCTTCCATCCTGTGAGCTGAGATCACCTTGGGACTACTATCAAATATAGCTCTGATGATCACCAATCTATCATCCTATGAAAACTCCAGCTGCATAGTCTCATGATCGAATGTATATCGACGGAGAGTACTCAATCATTGTCTTCCCAAAATAGCATCTAGTCCATCCAGATCAACTACATAAAAATCAGACTCTAGAAGATAACCATCAAACTAGATTTGAAGTCCGGCTACCTTCTCTGTGCACCTCAAAACTTCTCCACCAGCTACCTTAACATCAAACTCGGGTATGGCCACTGTTTGTAATCCCCTCATAGATACCATCTGTGTACTAATAAAATTATGCGAGGCTCTTGTATCTAAAAGACAAATAATATGCTGGCCACTAACAACCCCTTTCACCCTGAAAAGATGACATGCTGGATCACTTGTAAGGGTAGCTAAAATAGGAGGCTGCTCCGTAGGGGTTTGTTTCTTCTTATCTTTATCGGGCTGCCCCTCAACTTCTTACTCCTCCTCGCTGTCCACACTGTTATCACCTGCCTGTGGCTCTTCTACCTCTTCCTCCTCAGAATGGACCTCAACGTAGTGGATTTTGTCTTTACCCAAGCATCTGTGATCAGGAGTCCAAGGCTCCTTGCAAGTAAAACATAACTGCTTCCTCCCCAATTCATTGCGTGTCTCAAAATCCAATCTGGGGGTGTTTGTCTTTTGCTGTTTTTTATTCCCCTTGAAAGAAGTGGATCCTTTATAGGATTTCTTAGGAGGCTGTGACAATGAGGTAGGTGTGTCCAAATCATGAGCAATCTTAATGGCGTCATCTAAGGTGTTTGGTTTTAGGACTTTGACCAACCCTCTAAATCTGTCCTATAATCCTTCTGTGAATAACATCACCTTGCGTTGCTCGGACATATTTGGTACCATCACTGAAATCCGCTGAAACTCATCTATATAGTGATCCAAAGTCCTGCTCTGCCGTAACTGGGCCAAATCCCTGTAGTAAACCTCAATATCTTTCCTGTCAAAATGAGTAATCAGCTTTGAGCTGAAAACCTCGTATGAAGTGATGAGTCCGTGATCCTGGGTAAGTAGTCCATGATGCCACCAATCATAGGCTGCTCCCTCAAGATGCATCGTGGCAAATCTAATAGCTTCTGTTTCCGTTATGGGCTTGAGTGTTAGGTAAGTATCCAACTTATGAATCCACGCCTTGGCTGTAGTTTTATTGCTGCCATCAAAAGTGGGAAGTGTTAATTTGTTCATAGCATGTTTAAGATCCCTGTTTTGCATCTTGGGCCTCCTATCATGTTGGGGTCTCTCAGCTTCCCTCTTTTGGTTCATATATTGATTAAAATTCAAATTTTGTTTGATTGGATCCGGAGGTAAATCCCACTCATCATAAATTGCTATAGTATTATCAGGTAGCAAGGCTGGAGTTGCGGGTTGAGCCACTTCTTCTTCAGTATTATTTCCCACAAAAATGGGCATCAAGGGTCTATCTGTATTTCAAGTAGGAGTTCTCGCTGTACGGGGTGTTCCTGCTATGCTACCACCCCCATTGTGGTGGCTGGGTGCTCTCCTATTTATAGGAGCTAACTGCTGCATGGCACCTGTGAGCTGTTGTAACGCTGTAGCAATGTTATTTTGCCCTTCTCTAATGGTCTGCATGGTTTCCATTACTTCCCTATCTATTGCTTCGTCATTTCGTGCCATTGGAGAAACCAGTGCTTGCTCCTGAACTTGTTCAAATCTAGTAGATTGTTCAACCTGTACTTTTGGCCCAAAGCTTATATCCTCATCTACTGAATGACTATCTTCCACTACCAGGTGTTCTGAAGATTCTGTCTTTTCTGGCTGAAGATGACGGAATGTATACTGCCTTTTACTCATTCATGAACCTGCAAAAATAGTTTTTCCCACAAGCTAGCAGGGTCTGTGGCTCTGATACCAATTTATTGTCCTTGAGCAGTTTTGATGAATTCTATAACGTTCTGATACTAAAATTTAGCCAATGCTGTTAAATATTGGAAGTGGTAATTATAACAAACGTTTGACAGTCTCTTGCTTCCACCAAAGAATTTATTATACTGTTCACACGTGATTTCAAATTGTTCATCCTGTCTAAGGAATAACCAGTGACATTACATCAAACAATTGCTAAGAATCCTCCAACTATTCTTCCAGCATGGTAAAATGACCTTCAAATACTGTCTGTGTTACTGCATATGACTGATGTAGTATTTTATATATTGCAAATCAGTAAAGATGACAGTCAACGTCACAAAGAGGTTTTATATAAATCCAAACTCAGAGATTATCATGTTGAATACTAATTTCCAAGTCAAATAACTTTTCAAACACCATTTCACCACAATCGAACTCCTAATGGACTGATATCACTTTCAAATAGTAGCAAACGATGGAAATGGACAATCAGATTTTACCCGTCCCTGGAACTGTGCAATGAATGCTGACAGAAGATGAATCAGGGGCTCTGCTGTATACACCCGCTTTCTCTTCCCTCCTGTTCGGCTCAGTTTTGGAAAAATGTCCAACTTAGCTGTTTCTCGTCGCGAGCTATAACCTGGGCTCACACACTCCACCTGTCACAGCACATAATGTGCACTGTCGCCTTAACAATCTCCCTGTCATTGTGTGAAATATCCTGCTGGGTTTTCACGTGGAAAGCAAAGACTAAAAAAAAAAGACTCACGATACCCTGCCGACCAATCACGCAACTCGCCCAGTCAAACTTCTTCTCAACAAATAATGTCAAAGGCGTCTTAGGCCACTGTCCAAATAACAACTTGGTCCATTATGCTGGGATGCTGTCTCCACACTGTATATATTCTGGACGTGAACTGCTATGAGAACCATTACCAGCTTAATATGCCAAGTTTCCTACATTACATTGAAAAAAGAGGTTGGTGTTCTATTAATCTGGGCCTGTATCAATTTGGCCGTCACTCTTTAGACTCCAACTTCACCCTTATAGATCTCACTTACCAATGCAGAAAAAAAAATGCACCCGACTCAGGACATAGTTCAACCCAACAAGTAAGAATACCACTGTACTCAGTCCCAGCCGTACGTAGACTTCTGGATGCCGACTTCAATCAGAAAAAACTATACTGTAAAGAAATTTCCTGTGTATAACCATTCACTCCAGAAATAATAATAATTGAACTTACTTGATTTTCCATACCATTGCCAACTATTGCCCACACCAATGTAAACTGAAAATAGGAGAGATTGGGGCTACGTCCAACTCCCTTTGTGTTCCTAGACTTGAGGGGTTTCGTCCTCAAATCTCAGACCAGTCACATTAATGCAACTAGAACTTAGAATAATGTAGTTCATAAATTCTCTTGTGTGTTAATCCCAATGCAAACACGTGCATATATAGCCTCAAAATGAGGGTAAGTACAAAGTACAAGGAATGTGGGATTAAATGACATTTTTGTCCTGTAGTCACTTAAGCTATTATAAAGTAAATAACTTTAAAATCATTAAAGTGACTTAGCTCTGCTTCATTTAATAAAGTTCTGGAATTAATTAAATTAAATTTCTCATTGTGACTAGAAAGCATCCTGTGTGAAATTTATATTAATCTATTCGGATGTGGAGATAGATTAATTTAGTTGCCTAGAACTAAATTCGAGAAGGGGACATGACATTGTCTACCTTTCAAAGATTGATCTAAGGTTCAGTTATCATCAAATAGGAATAAGAGAACAAGATGTTCACAAAACACCTTTTGTTGCAACTATGGTCACTTTTAATTCTTGGTTTTGCCTTTTAGACTTACAAATGCACCTGCCACCTTCTAGTCATGCATAAATCACAACAAAACATGGGAAGATCGCTTAAGGCACTTGGACGGAGTTCTTGGCATAATGGAGACACATTCCCTATTTGTAAAGAAATCTAAATGTGAATTTGGAATGTCCAAAATTTTGTACCTTGGGCATGTCGTAAGCAAAAAAGGAGTACAAGTGCATCAAGAAAAAAATCAAGCCGTATTTGATTGGTCTCTTCCAAAAACCATATAAAATCTAAGAGGATTTTATAGACTATGCAGCTATTCAGAAGGTTTGCAAAAGGATTCTCAAACATAGGAGCTCCATTGACAATTCTAACCAAAAGGGAGTTTTTAAATGGAATGAAGAAGCACAATATCTTTTCGCAAACTCAAAGAAACAATAAGTCAATGTTCAGTTCTTGCTCTAGCAGACTTTGACCAGCAATTCATGCTTGAATGTGTGCATTGGGGAATGGTATAGTAGTAGTCCTAATGCAAGGTGGGCACCCTATAGCTTTTAAAAGCGAAAAAATAAAATACAATGAGAAACTTTATTCAATTTATGACAGGGAAATGTTGGCTATTATTCATGCACTCACCAACTTTCGGCAATACCTTGTGGGAAACAAATTCACAGCAAGGATGAATGACATCAACCTCAAATTTCTTGAATCAAAAGGACCAAAACAAAAGACAACTAAAGTGGATTCTTGTAATTCAAGCATACGATTTTGACATCAAGGGAAATAGGAATATTGTGGTAGATGCATTATCAAGGAAACCCATCCTTTTGTCATTAATCACCATCTCTAATGATTAGAAAGCACCCTTGTTAGCAAAATACTCCAAAAATCCTTATACATTATTAGAAGAGGAGAATTAAGATAGCCAATATAAGGTCATATACAAAATTATTTACTACAAAAACAAAATCTACTTGGTACTGTTGTGAGGTTTTTCACACCATCACTCCATTGTAAATGGGGACCTCTCCTTTGTTTTTTGTTGTTGGCAACTTACATTTAGGATTGAGTTTGGCTATCAAATCAGAGAGAGCATGGAGGTAGTCAAGTATTTGGGCTAGAAAGGGAAGTCTTGCTCAGGGGAGTAGGCATAAGGTTGTTAGATTTTAGACAGGGCATGAGAATGGAAGACGGGGGAATTTACAGGTATGGTTATCAAGTTTCAACATTCAGATTAGAGACCAAGCTAAGTGAAAATGGACAGACAAAATAAGTCCCCACAAATCTATTTCAATGAGCTTGAAAAGGGGAGATTAATGACTAAGATGGGACAAAGAGGCATCGAAAGAAAAATCCCAGGGGATGAGTGGAATGCACCTACCCCTTGGGTTTCATAGTCCCAACTCCTCCCCAAACTCCACCCTCTTTCTTGAGTCTTAATCCTATCGCTCTTCAAGCTTCATTTGGGTATGATGACCTTATAACGTAGGATATCAACTTTGCAATGATGATTAATCTCTAAAAGGAAGGATGGAAATCAGTCTAAGGCCTAAGGAGAAAATGTAAATAAGGCATGAGATAGACCAGATCTCAAACACTAAATGCATAGTGCAGATAGAACTAAGTATTAGAAACTAGATTGAAGTGTTAGTTGTTGTTGAGGTGGTGCAAGGGCACCTAGGTAGGGCTCATGGAAGACCTAGGGCTCCTAAGTTGTTTTGGTTGGATTGGTGCTAGCCACACCACTACGACAATAAAAGGACTAGCTAGGTCCTAACTTGAGGTGTGTGAGAGTAGTGAAGAGATATCCGGCCTTAGTTGCTCTTAGTTGCAAGAATTGTCCATTTTAGGTCAAATAAGGTAATTGTGTGATTTTAAGGGTAGAATGGCCAAATAGGAGATTTATGGTCTTTTTATAATGTTTTAAGGGCTTTTAGGCTTTTGGGTCAAGTTTGAGTGCAACATTCAAAAAGATGTAAAAGTTGCTCAAAAATTGTCAATGTTGTCATTGACAACATTGACACCTTTTTGTTGCAAAAGAGCAACTTCATGGATGTGGCTTGATAACTGTCTGAAACAGTTAGTGTTGGCTTTTGGACAAGTATTTAGGGCCATACTCAACCTGATTAAGGGGTTGGAAAAAGTTTTGGTTTTGCGTGTACAGACTATACAACAGCAATAACAATTACAGTTCTTGGTTTTCTGAGTTTTGAGTGTTTTATTGGATTGAATAAAGTGTGATAACCAGAAGAAATGTGAGTGTAATTCCTTTCTCAATTTTGTAGTGTTAGATATCAATTTTGTGGATTTCTAGTTGGTTAAATTATTTTGTTTCTTGCCAGTCTGCTGTCCTAAACCAGGCTGTTGGCAAAAATGGGGTCATAGAGCCTCTTCCCACCGTAAGATCTGTACATGATTTTGAGAATAGGACAATGACTCCATGTACATATTGTACAATGAAGGAGGGGCCCTGGAAAGCTAGGATGGTGTTTTTATAGTGATGCCCTAGGCAAGACAAAGTTGCATGGCTAGGGATCATAATAGGTTGTAGAAGTGTTAGGAGGGATTGAAAGCATAGATAGCTTCAATCAAAGATTGGAGTGGGAGAGAAGCATGAGTGGTGAAATCCCAAGTGCAGTGGGAGGCAATGGTGAAGGTTCCAAAATGGGGAAAACCTACATCTTATCAGACAGGCTTAATTTTTAGGCATAATTATAGGTCGTACTATATGGATTGGTTGGGAGCCCAAGACCACTAAAATCTTTGAGTTCTCTAAAATGGGTGTTTGGTTTGAGTTCTCTGAAATGGGTGTCTGGATCAAGGATTAGTTTACCCCCTTGTTGAGGACTTTTGCAAGTTATTCAAGGTTTTCATCAGATGAGCGCTAATTGCTTGTAGCCCTATATGTAAGCATTTTTGTGTGATTCTTGGAACTCGATTAGGGTTTCAATGCCAATTCTGGATGTAAGTCTTGGAGAGGATCCTAATGCCTTCCTAGATAGTCATAACTCCATTTGGAGTAATAGTTGAGGTGTTGGGCAGATTGTGGAGTTGGTGAAAAGGAAGCAAGAAAGGCTAATGCAAGCCTAGGAAGTAGTGAAAGAGTTGTTGTTCTACCTAATTGGAGTTCACTATTTGAATGGACTGGACTTGATGGATAGGATCCTAAGTAGAGTAGGGGTAGTAAAAAACCCTATTAGGTCAAGAGAAAGACCTAAGGAGACCCTAGAAGAAGTTGGGGTAGGAGCAAGACTAGTGTTACACCATGAGGGGGATGTGAAGTTGTATAAGATGAAGGTATGCCGAGGAAAGGAAAAGTCCTAAGTTGGGGGCAGAATCCGCTCCCTAGTCGGGATTCTCAATCCCAACAAGCACATAATCTATGTCCCCTCAGTCAAGCCACCAAGAGGGATAGTTGAAGGCATGAATAAAGTTGATGATCGAAGCCAAATGCAATGATGATAACAAAATGATTGCATGTGACACAATAATCAATGCAAGGATGATAAATCCTAGTCATATGTGCTTTCTTTTGTGTCAAGCATATCTTCAAAGATTTCTTCTCATTCCTTTATTATGCACTTGGTTTGATGAGCACATGACTATATTTGTTGATGTTTCGGATTGCTGCAAATGTATTTGCACAGTTATGTTAGGTTTGTGTTTTCCAAAGGCAGCAACCTCTTGAATTTATAAAGAGTGTAAGCCAAGAAGAGACATATCGCTTCATGGGACATGTCTATTCGTATATTAGATAATTTATATAATAATATATTTTAATTTATAGTTATATATATATATGATTTCTATGAATTATTATATTAATTTTTCACGTAATGATAGTTTATATATATATATATATATATAAATATTATATCTCATATATATATATATATATATGTATATATATATATATATATGTACATATATCTAAAATAGGTTTATATGACTGAAGCTACCAAATATTAACACTCCCTCTTAGCTAGGGAGGATAATCACATATATTACAAGATTGGTAATATTTGGATTGACAAAATTTAAGGATACCTTTGGTAAGAAGATTTCCACCATTTTGTTATCACATTTGATATCATGAATATTGGCCTCTAGAATATCAACATATGATATTCACCAAACACTTTGAGCATTGGGCTGCAAAATATCAATATATTATTACAAAGTAATTGGTAAAATACTTGCTTGTCATTAGCAGAGACCAAGAGGTCTATATATACAAAAGAATAAAGCAATGTGTCTTTAGGAAACGATCATAAAGAAGATAAATATTCTATTCTAGCTAAAAAACGCTAAAGAAAGTTAACAGATGACTACAAGTAACTAACTATTAGAAACATTCTAAAATTTACAATAGATTACAAATAGATTATCATTAACGAATAATAGACGCTTATCTATTATTGTAATACCCTCTCGTAATGGTTAATTATCCACAACACCAAGCTCTCCTTTGAATTTGACAAACTTATTAGGATCAAGGGGCTTGGTTAGAATGTCTGCAGTTTGATCCGTGGTAGGAACATATTGCAAGTCTATTGTCCCGTCTTCAACCAACTGTCATATGTAGTGATAGTGAACATCCACATGCTTGGTTCGTTCATGGAAGAATGGATTTCATGCTAACTTTATAACGCCTTTGTTATCAACAAGTAGTCAGTGTTGCTGGTGACATTTGCATATCCCCAAGCATGTGATGAAGCCAAACAACTTCACAACCTGCCTTAACTGTTCCTTTGTATTTAGCCTCGATGGAGGAGAGAGAAACTGCCTGTTGCTTCTTACTAGTCCATGTGATGGCACCGGATCCTAAACTGAACAGATATTCAGAAGTTGACTTTTTATCATCAATAGAGTCTGCCCAATTTGAATCTGTGAGCCCATTGAGTTTAGCATTAGAATTTTGAGAGTAAAGAAGTCCATAATCTGAAGTGCCCTTCACATAATGAAGCACACACTTTTCTGCCATCCAATGATCAGCCTTGGGAGTTGTCATAAAGCGTGAGATATAGCTAATTGTGAAGTTGATGTCAGGCCTAATAGCAAAGAGATAGATGAGGCTACCTACTACTTGCCTATATGTAGTATCATCAACAGGAGGAGAATCAAACTTTGCTGATAATTTGAGACTTTTCTCCATGGGTGTAGATGCAAGCTTCCAATCCTACATACAAAATTTGTCTAACAAAGCCTTGACATATTTGGATTGAGAGATGAATATACTAGAAGATTGTTGCCAAACCTCAACACGTAGGCATTAATGCATGAACCTAAGGTTAGTCATATCAAAAGACTGGCATAAATTTTGTTTGATTCCCTGAATCAAAGATGCCAAACTGCCAGTGATGATCAAATCATCCGCATAAATAACCAAAATGATGATGTCACTGTTAGTAGTGTTGATCTACAAATTTGAGTCTAAAGAACTCCTCTGGAAGCCTTGATCACTGAGGTACTTATCAATTTTCATGTACCATGCTTGAGGGGCCTGCTTCAAGCCATAGAGAGCTTTCACTAATTTGAGAACCTAATGTTCTTTATTGGCAACCTTGAAACAGGGAGGTTGCTTCATGTAGACCTCTTCGTGGAGATCACCATTTAGGAAAGCACTCTTGACATCCATTTGATGGACCTTCTAGCCAAATTGTGCTACCATGGCTAGGATTAATTTGATGGTGCTCATCTTGGAGCAAAAGTCTCCTAATAAACAATGCCCTTACGCTAAGAAAAACTCTTCACAACTAAACGAGCTTTCTACTGATCCAAAGTACCATCAGATTTGTATTTGATTTTCTAAACCCATTTGCAGCCAATAAGTTTCTTCCCTAGTAGATGATCATAAATGCTTTGGGTGTTATTCTTCAATAGGCTCTAGTGTTTAGATGTCATGGCTTGTTCCCACTCTGGAATTCATTTAGCCTTGGAAAATGTTTGAGGTTCAAACACACTATGAATGTTGGCCATGAGAGAAAAGTTAATAGACTTTGTAGGTTTGTTCTTTTTTTGAGCAGTTCTCCCATCAATGAGCTCATCATCATGAAGATTAGCAAGTGTCTTAGCTCACCACTTAGGCCGGAGAGAAGAACGACCAACATTAGTATCAGGAGATGTTTGGTGATTAGGTTCCTCATCAAAAGAATATGGATCAAACTCAGGTGAAACATGAAGCATCTACAAATTGAGGTGATCATCAGGAGCAACTGGACCTGTCTGTATAGAGATCACTGGTGTAACTGGAGCTATAGGAGCTACTGGAGTCCTCCCATCATGTGGACCTAATGGAAGCCTAACTCCTAGATCATGAGCCTTCATAGGCTAGTTTGCTAGATTAGGAACAAGAGAAATAGGCATGAATGGTCCTCGTTGCTCATCAAAGACTATATCACGACTGTACAGGAGATGAGATGTCTTAGTGTCAATCAAGTGGTAGGCTTTGTGAAGACTACTGTATCCAGCAAGCATGAGTTTCTGACTCTTGGGATCCAACTGGGTGTGTGACGCATTAGGGATCCAAACAAAAGCAAGGGAGCCAAAAACCTTCAAGTGACTGATTCTGGGCTTGTGAGCTGACCTGGCCAGGCCTTTTTTAGAGTCTTACCTTTGATAACCACTACAAGTGAGTAGTTCAAAAGATAAATTGCAGTGTTGATTGCTTTTTCCTAGAGCTTGTTCGGAACATGTCTATGTTCGAGCATGGATCAAGCCATCTCAGTGATTGTTCTGTTCCAACGTTCAACTACACTGTTTTGTTGTGGTGTGTAGGGTGTGGTTAACTGACATTTGATGCTAGAGAATACATTAGAACAAAATCACTCCCATTGTTTGACCTAAGAGTAATAATAGATTCCCCAGACTCTTTTTCAACTAAAGGTTTGAACTTCTAAAATATAGGAAATGTATCTGATTTCTTTTTAAGAAAATACACCCACATTTTTCTACTGAAATCATCAACAAACAACAAAAAATACTTGAACCCAAGAACAAAAGGAGTGGTTATAGGGTCGTAGATATTAGCATGAACAAATTGAAGTACTTGAGAAGCTCGCCATGAATCGCCACTGGGGAAAGGTGTCTGATGTTGCTTCCTAGCCTGACATGCATCACAAACTCCAAGCTAGTTAGTCTGAATCTTTGGCAAATCGAGGACAAGCTCTTACCGGGAAAGTTGAGAGAGATAATGCACATTAAAGTGCCCATACTGTTGATGCCAAAGTGTGCTAACAGAAGACCGCCTAAGTTCTGAGAATCACTAGAATGAGTAAGTCGGAAAAGACCATGATCCTCAAGACCTACTGCAACAATAGACTGAGTCGCCCTATTAGTGATGATACACTGATGTGAATTGAAGGTGACATCCAATTGTGGAGAATGTCACAGCAACTGAATCTCAGCAGACTGAATCTCAATGTTGTTTTTGTTGACAATGTTGTGCTCTTTTCTGCCGCCAAAAATAATAGAATCTGAATAAGGTTGGTAGTCAGTGAACTAGTCTCTGCGATGGGTGAAATGATGAGACACACCTGAATCAATATACCAGGCAAACGACTTCACATGATCTGTAGGTCTTTTAGCCATGAAGGTGTAAAAGGTAGACTTTGTCTTCTCAGTGCGCTTTGCATTGTTCGCTTTGGGATGCGAACCTAATTACTTAGATTGGGCAACTAAGCATTTTTGACATTTGATCGTCATGTGACCAAACTTGTGGCAATTGTTGCATTGAATGTTATTCTGTTAGAATATATAGTCCACCAATATAACTGAGAGGGGGGGGGGGGGTGAATTAGTTATCCAACTAATATGACAATTAGCAACTTTATTAAACTTTAACCATATGAGCAATATAATCATAAACCACAACAAGATGCTCATACACAATAACACTAGATATGTTAACTAGTGAAACCCTTAATTATAGGGAAAACCTCGGTGGGGATGGTACCCACAAGATGATGTACTAATATAAATATTCCTTGTTAGAGGATGGGCCCTATTAGGAGTCTATGCATACATTCAGTACATATGAGTCCCTATTAGGAGACTTTGAATCCTTGTTAGGAGATTCCAAGTCTGTTAGGAGTTGTGGAAGACAGCTAGACCCACTGCCCAAACAGCTTCAAGGGCAAGACCAATGAACCCATTGTCCAAATGATCTTTGTATTATTCCTTGTAGGATAATAGAAATGAAATGTACTTCTTTCCTTTTCTTTTGTCTTGTGAACTAGACCTCTGCTCCTTCTGATCTTATAACCAGATCACAAATCTCGCATTCAATAATCCCTTGAATCAGTTACGTGTATTCCTCAAACACTCTGCTCCTTTTCGCACTTCGCACTTGATACAACGATCACACACATTTTACAAACAAGGAAAACATCTTTACTTTATACCATAATTTCATAATAATTCCTTGAGTTGGCCTTGGGGCTTTCCCAATTAATTATAATAAGATAGTTAGTTACAATTATAGTAGCATTGTTAGTTCACAATCTATACAAAACTTCATGCGTGCAATATTAGGGCTTGCACACTTGCTAACGTCACCAACAAAATCTCCTTTGTCACTGCCCAACTACGCATCTTCTCATTACATCTCAGATGAGAGATAGCGAACAAACATCGGGATATGCTTTCCCAACATTCTATCTTTGAACTGCTCTGTGTAAATCAAGTACAACTTCCGTAAGTCTTTGACTTAGACTCTACGCACTTGACCACATCATAAGGACATAGTGTAGAACATGTCCATGACTGCGCATCAACAGACAATCAAACCATTGTCTGTACCATTTAGATCTTTGTTTGCTATTCAGCCAGTCTTTATAGAAACCATGCTATGTTGACATCAATGACAAACACAGTCATGAATGCAACATATCAATACTCTCTAATGCTTAGGATGCTCCCCCAAAGTAGTATCATTAGCATTCATGCTAACATCTTCTTTTGGGATCCTTCTGAAGCTGGAGTAGAGGACTTTTGCTGAGAAGATTGCTGAAACTTGCCTTTATCTGTTTGAAAGGATTTAGCAACAAATGCTTTCTTTGTGGAGGTGGAGCTGGAATTGCTGCTAAACTGTTGTTTCCATTGATCTTGTTGAAGCATAAGTGTGTAGAGATCCATGAACTTCAGATCAACACCAGTAGAAGTAATGTTGAGAGTTTGGAAAAAATGCTCGTAGGACTTGGGCAAACTTTTGTGGATTATGACCACACTGTCCTCTTCCTCCATCTTGTGACCAATGGCAAGCAACTGATCACTGATTTCTTGAATCCTATTCAGGTGAGCCTGGAGTGATGTCTGCTCATCCATAATAATAGAAAATAGCGTTCTTTAGAAAGAAGCTACTTTTGTTTGATGTGTCATGAAGTATCTTTAAATGCTCCCACATCTTGACAGCTGTTTTGTTGGATGGAATCGGATGGAGCTGATCATCATCGACAGATAATTTGAGAAGCATCACTGCCTCTCGATTATTTAGATTCCATGAATCCTGATCAGTGCTAGGGGTAGACGCTTTGTAACACCTAGAACAATTTGATTAGTATTCCGATATTCAAAAATTGTAATTATCCACTACTTCCAAGTGCCATAAATTCGACCATTGAATTTTGAATTGCTCTCGAGCAGACTATTAGTCAAAGATGCCATAGCACATTTTAAAAAAAATGGAAGACCCAAAAAATTTGAAGAGTGACCCAAAAGAGAGCTCGAAAAACCCAGAAACAATATGTTGTCAGTTTTTGAATCCGTTGGCTTGAAAATCGAGGAACAAAATTGAGGTACCCAAAAAAATCGTATGACAACCTAGGTGAGCTCTCAAAAAAAACACCAAGAATCTATAATCAGAAATTTTCTGAGCCCAAAAATTAGAGTTTCAAAGAAAACCCTAGTTGGTAGCAATGGAGGCAAAAAATTGCAAAAAAATGGTGATTTCAAGTAGTAGGTGGCCGATTTTTTCTAGAAAGAGGGGTTTCTTGCCAAGAAGTCACAGAAGATGAAGATTTTGACACCAAAAAGTGATATTACAGTTTCGTATTTGGAAAGAACGACTGCCACAAAATGGCTCTCAATTGCGCAACAAAAAACAAGCTAGAAAAGTTGCGATTTGCAGATGGACCAACTAGAAAATTGTGTTTGTAGATGGATGCCGTTAATTTCTGTCGTGAGTTGCAGACATGCGAGTTGTAAACAAAAAACACTAGCCGAAACCAAGTGAAGCAGATAAATTATGGAAACAATAATTTCAAAAATAAGAGTTAGATAGTTTGAACAAGAAATTATTATTATTTTTGAAAAGATTCAACCAAGCTTTGATACCATATTACAAAGTAATTGGTAAAATACTTGCGTGTTATTAACAGAGACCGAGAGGTCTATATATACAAGAATAAAACAATGTTTCCTTAGTAAACTATCATAAAGAATAGAAATATTCTATTCTAGCTAAAAGAAAGCTAAAGAAAGGTAACAGATAACTTCAGCTAGCTAAATATTAGAAACATTCTAATATTTACAATAGATTACAAATAGATTACCATTAACTAATAATTGACGGTTATCTATTATCATAATACGTATGATATTCACCAAGTACTCAATATTGTAATGGCTTGCATAATATCAACACATGATATTCACCAAGTATCTATACAAACAACTCATTGATCATCAAGCAAATGACATCTAACACTCGGTTGTTGATTTACAAGATATAAACTATCATAATCTGTTTCAACATTTACATAAAATATATATCATGATTTAAGTTATTGTATGATTGCCACCTTCCAATAAGTTCTGCAAATACAAGTGATAATCATTTGGAAGTTGTCACTTCCTCGTGATGTACACAGGGGGTAGGTCCATCAAAATCATATAGTGATATAGATGGACTTTCAAACTCTCTTTGAATATTAATCATCTAATCTCCTCATCCAAAGTTGCCTTTGAAGAAGTGTCAAACTCCGTCCGAATCTGATATCAATCTCCCTCTTCCTACAATAACATTCTTGGAGGAAAAGATTAGGGCACATAACTCTTATAGTATGTATTGAAAATAAAAAATAAGAGAGAGACTATAATAACACTCAAGGATAATAAATAGTTTTGCATAATTATATAAGATCGTTCGAATAATATAGATAAATGTCTATACTTTAAACATATAAGCATATATTCCATCTTCTACATTTCTATATATATAATGTAATCTATGTTTTTCAACATATTATTTTCTATTAATATCACATAAAACTCTAAAGTGACCAATTTCAGTTATATTCATAAGAAATTATTTAGAAAATATATCTACTTTATATACATATATAATCACCATATATTCAAATACCTTAAGGGGATTGAGTGAATTGTTCTATTAAAAGTTGTGTCGTTCTCGCATGTTCCCTTCCGGCTGGCTGGCACAGCTTTCATCCTGTAGTCATTGAGGCTCTCTCTTTGGCTAGACTCCACTGTCCATCACTGCCACAATAATGTCTTGCCCAGATCAAGAAGTCAGCAATAGACCAACATGAGGATTGAGTCCGAGGAACTCAGTTCAATGAGTAGTAAGGAATTCTCGCATGGTATCTGGCAATGACATTACATGCTCATGCATATCTTCCAGCATATCAAGCTCCGATGGGTTAGCCTTGCACTGAGTCGTACATGACTGTATTATATGTGTAATGATAGAAATCCTCTCTTGAGAGCTCAGGCTAGTGCTAAAAGCTTTGACAGAAGGTATCACAAATTTGTATCAATACTCATGAGTGGAGAATTCAGTGGGGATCACGAATTCATCCATATGAATAATTATTACATCATTTGAAATCACAAATTCGTTGAGCATGTCACAAGTATAACCCTACTTCTACAATAGCTTTAGGTGTGCAGAACTATTCTTTGCCTCAGGATGATCACACACCCATGAGTGCACTAGGTCACAACTCCAATGCCAAATACAATGTCTATCAACAATAGCTACTCAAATGTTTCTGAATTAATAGCTGCAATGATGACAAGTCTAGTTGATGTGCAAGTGCCTCCACAAAGAAATGACCAGATACAATTTGGATCTGACTCCAGCACTGATTATGATGACAGGTAGGCCATAAAACAAAGACATGCTTAAAACGATATGCTCCACTCATTGGAGAGAAAAAATATTGTGAGTGCAGCAGTCATGGTTCAATGTTGATGGAGGTGAATAGAGGAGTGCCGGGTATTGCATATTAAATATCCCTTGACATTTATACAGTCTCGACAATGTGCTTTCATTGTTTAGATTGAACTCCGTTAGACTCGAAGTATACAAACCCCAAAGTATTGTATTTCACATCAAATCTTTGCACTCTGATTACTCCCACAAAACGACATGCTCTGATACCATGTTAATGTTTCAAATCGCTGCAAATGTATTTGCACTGCCATGTTTGGTATGTGTTTTCCAAAGGCAACAACCTCTTGAATTTATAAAGAGCATAAGCCAAGAAGAGACATGTCCCATGAAGGGACATGTCAATTCGTTTATTAGATAATTAATATAATAATATATTTTAATTATAGTTATACATACATATATACATATATCTATATATATCAAGGTTGCATGGGTACGGGTGTACTTGGGGTACTTTGGGGACGAGTACAATGATTTTCCAAAATAGGGGACGGGGGTATGTAGGTATGCCTATTATTTTTAAATATAGTTTTGGTAATTTATAGAAAATATGAAAATATGAGTCATGACATTGAGCTTTCAAAACAGAAATTTGACAATATGAGAAATGAGTCATAATATATGTGCTGAATGTTTAGACTTTAGATGCATTACAAAGAAGACAAACTTTAAATATGAACAAGATCATAAATCGTATAACACATATTGCAAATGATAAAACTTCTAATTCTAACTTGAACAATGAAAATCAGAAAGAGTTTAGTAGTTTACTATTAATAAACATTGTAGTGAAATTTCAAACTGATTACATATTGAATTAAGCTTGATAAACAAGAAGCTGATATGCAAATGAAAAACTGAAACAATAATCAAACATCTTAGTTTACATGGCAGCTTTTTTAACATTTTGTAAGGGGGAAAAATTTGTGAGCTGACATGATGTTTCCGGCTGCAGGGTGCGGTACCCAGGTAAGCACCTGGAATGGGATACACATGCTAGTATCCGGTACGCGTACCAGGGGGCTCTGTATGTGCACCCATGCAACTTTGTTATATATATATAAGATTTCCACGACTTTCTATTATATTAATTTCTCACATAATAATACTTTAGATATATATAAATTATATCTCATATATATATATATATGTATATATGTTTATCCGATCGAAGCTACCAAACATTAACAATATTAAGGGGAGGTAAAGGGGTCAATTAGTATAATGATAATCTTTACTATTCACAAACTTATTAACATATTTAAAACGTGATCAACAATAATATTATTTACTCAGCATCAATATTCATGCCCATGAGGAAAAATGGATGGCACATGATATTTATGTTGAAAACAAGGTTATATTGACAAGGGGAGTGAATTGGTATAATGACTTCTACCAATTTAAGCTCTACCAATCACAATTACAACAATCATTCAAATGTAAAGATCACAATAATACAATATTTTTGTGGAAACCTTAACAGGAGAAAGCCACGATAAATTACCTGCTTTATAAAATTTTGTTTATAACAAAATTAGAGGTATCAACCCTTCATTCGATTTGTGAATGCTCGTCCACCTGTGGCACCAAACCCTCATTTGACTCATGGAAACTTTTCCAGCAGAGTGACAGACCTCTCATTCAGTTTGTGAGATCTTTTCCACTAGAGGCACAATCCCTCTTTCACTTAAAAGCACAAACTCTTCATTAAGTCTGAGTGAGATCTTTCCCACTAGATGCACCAATCCCTCATTCACTTAAGGGACCTAACCCCTCATTCAAATTTCCACCTTAGTAATGTTGCTCAATCTACAAATGATGGAATCATAATTTTATTATAAATCTCTTCCACAAATTAGCTATAAAGACTTCTATAATATGGTACTGTGACTATCATAAAGTATATGCAAAAGTCACTTTTGAATTTCATGTTTGTCTTAGTAGTGGAGTCAAAAATAATGAAATGCTAATTTGTGGATGCTGATGGAAAAAGAAATGAATTATCTGGATAGGAGGCTTACACAAAATGTTGTCTGGTTGACAAAATGAGACATTAATTATTTTTTTCTAAATGCAAGACTGAAAAGATATTTGTGATGCCTGTAGTGAAGATACCGAAACAGAGGCATAATGATTAATGCCATCTCATAGTGAGATAAAAACTTTTAAGTGTAGTCTAAATTGTTTGAAGGTTCTTTCTTATTTTCATTCCTCTTTGACAGTTATAGAGAAAATGCTTTTGTTACATCAAAATCATGCACTTACATTGGAACATATCTGTTGTTCAGCTTGAGCTCAAACTGGGTTTAGGTGGTACCACTTATGAAGATTTTATACGCAACGTGCATTTACCAATGCAGCTGAGGTATACAAAACTATTCTCATATACTGATTTATAGACAGAGGTATTACTCAGATCTGTTTTTGAATGATATATACAAAGCCTCTATTTGGCTTAAGACTTCATACACAATATGGTTGCCACTTATCTTGAATGTGTCCATGTACTGATTGTGAGGATTTTTACTGAAGGCAACCCATGCTGTCTTTACTTGAAAATGTTTATTAATTTTATAATGAAAACATTCATGTTTCCTTCAATAAATGATGTAAATAGATGCCATTGCATTCATTTTTATCCCATCATGATGAATCAGAGTTGCTTCACACTTTAGTGATAGTTTGTTTGTTGAAGGAAATCCATATGAAGCTATTAATCCTGGTCTAATTTCTAAATGTGTTGCGGTATACAAAAATTAATAGTTTAATTATACTTATAATCAAGGAAATATAATTGATTTCACAAAGATGTCTTATCAAGTAAACAACCTTCATCTCAAATTTAGAGGAAGGAAATGCAATTGATCTCATTAAGAAGTCCTTAGTAAAAAATCAGGTAGGCCTAACAACCAGAAAAAACATTGTCTGTTGCTTTCTTTTGCATCCACCTTATGACTTTAATAACAAGATAGGAAGAGCTTTCATGGACAGAAAACATTTATCTACAACAGTTGACAATTTTTTGCTTATTCTTTTATAAGCCATGCCAAAGCTTTTAGATTTTTTCACTGGTGACCAACATTGTATGCCTGCATAACTTTACATCCAGCTCATCTCTCATTTGTTTCAGTAATAGAGCCTCTATTAGCCTCTAGATATGCCCTTGCTGTTTTGTGTTTTTCTCTTGGTCCAATTTATCTATAGTTCATCATACAAGATGAATAAAGCTAGATATGTGGCCCTAATTGATGCATTAAATAAATCACCTTCCAAATGATCCTCAAGGATAAGAGCTAAACCGACATAAAATAGCATGGAACAATTGTTTTTTAAAATCATTTAAGTAATCACACATTGCATGGGAAGCTCTAAAGCTCCAAAACTCACGATTATGTCAAATTGTTGACAAGCAACACTATACAAGCATACGACTTAAAGCTACAAAACTCTACCAAGCAAGTAGAAAGGTCTTATAACACATTAGATGTGATACACTAGTTACTTATAGTTACTAAAGAATTGTGATGTCCCCGTTTTTTGTGAGCATCAAAGTTTGTTTGGATTAGCCTATCATTGGCCCTCATATGCTAAGCTAGATGGTTAGAGGGTCCTCAGTTGGTAGAATAGGAGACTCTTTCCCTTTCATAGTACAAAAATGTTCAAGATCACTCTTTGTTTGTTACACTTACTATTTATAATAAGTCACCTATTCAACATTTCTATTTTTGGTCTAGCTTCAGTTGTAGTGATGGCCCTTGGCACCTTTGTTTTGAATCGGTATTTAGGGACTTATTAATTATGGTAAATCAAGGGTTAATAGAGAGGGACCCTTACTAATTTTAGTAAGGCATCTATATTGATGGTGGAAGCAGTGGGTTAGCTAGTGATAAAGTCATAATCATTAAATAATCGCTATTAATTGAGTTGTGACCTTTAATTATTATTGAAGTGTTACTTTAATAATAATATAAAATTTTAAGGGAATACAATATTGACTTCATGCGACTTTATAATTGAAGGGTGATTTAATATCATAAAGTCAAATTATTAGGTGAGAGCATTTATTTATTTTTGATTAAGAGAAAACAGGTTTTGAGGGGGGTCTTGAAACCCGATACAAGGGAGGTTTTGAACAAAGGGCCCTAAACCCAGACAGAGAGTTATGCAATTAGCTCCACAAGAAAGAACAGGTCAAGGATAGAACGGGGAAAAGACAAAGAAGGGGGAACCACACAACTCACATCCCCCAAACACTAGCTGGTGGTTAAGATTAGAAAATGAACTCAATCTCAGACCACCCAAAAAAAGAAAACCAACGAGATTAAGATTTCCCCTTAGATCCCAGTTTGTGGGATCTAAGGATCGTGTCGAAAGAAGGAAGGTTTTTTTTGGATGTTTTCCTTTAACCGTAATCCATCCTCCTTCAACCTTAGCCACCTTAGAATGCCAAGCCAATGAATCCATAGAATCATGAGAGCTAGTAGAAATAGGCTTGCCTAGGGGAGGAGAGCTAGTGCAAACAGTGATAGGGATAGAAGGCTCAACAAGGGGAACATAACGAACACCACCAAAGGGGACAAAATTTCCCACTGTAGCAGTGACAACAGGCACCTTAGGAGGAGGCGAAGAAGTAGAGACAAGGACATTAGAACCAACAGGCACTGCAACCTCCTTTTCACTGGAACCAACAAAAGGAACCAAAGTACCCAAAACAGGTTCGGCAACGGAAGTCTTCCCCACAGAATCCTCATACATTTTTTGCTAGACACTTCCAGCAACAACAACCTCAACAACATCATTCTAGACAGAGCGATCATCATCAAAATTTTGCTGATCAACAACAACAGACCTAGACTTATCCACCACCTCATCCTTATGTTTTGGACCAGTAGGACCAACAGAGCACACAACTATCATCTCCGAAGCAGCAGCAACCTCTGCCTTTTCCAAGATGGAATCAATAGAAGGCAATTCATTCCCATCATGGACAGCCTGCACCTAAACCAATCCAGTGGAACCCTGTATCCCTTTTGTGGTATTCACATCCTCCTGAGAGGATTTTTTAATAATGTATAGTGCTCTGACAAAGCTCCCTTCCACTATGAAGAGGGCCTGTTAGATTTGACTTTGGCATTGTCACACTTAGCCGCCACGTGACCTATTTTGAAACATTTTCTACATCTATAAGGAAGACCTTCATAATCTAAAGCTTGAATCAATGATCTCTTTGGAGAGAAGTTTAATCTCCGCTGGTAAACCTATGGACGCATCAGTGTCTACAAGAATCTGAGTGTAGGTAGAGTAAAACATATTAAAAAATCCTGTAATGCTTCACCCACTTCCTCAACAACAAAATCCAACCAAAGATGTAGGGGGAGGTTTAGAAGACGAACCCATATAAGCATCTTGCAAAAAGATTTAGAAGATGAATTAAAATCCTGATGGCAGGGTTTAATCATCAAGGGGAAATGGTTTTCCCAAGTATAAAAGTGGTCACAAAGAATGATCCTTTTTTGACTTCATTATAAAAGGACCTTTAATGATTATAAGGTCAAATTATAGGTACGTATGAGGAATAATACAAAGTAGCAATTTCAAGGGAGATATAAGTGATTAAAAGTCCAATTAATTATTTTTGTATGAGATTAAATGCATTTGAGATGGGTCAATTTCTTGAGTAGAAGTATAAAAAGGCAAACAAAAGAAAACAATATTCGTTCGTGACATGTGCTTTGGTTGCTTTGGAAGAAATGGAGAAGCACTCCAGTTTCTGCCATTGTTGAGCATTGGAGAATGGAGACTCTTTAATGATTATACAATTTTGAGGCTCTAATATACCAGCTAAGATTATTGCTTGTCTGTGGGCTTCATCCAAGAGTCCAGATTGTGTGAAATTGTAGAAATTTGTGATTGAAATCCAGGGAATTCAGAAGAAATACCTATAGCTGATCGGTAGTGGTGAATCATTGCAATATCGTGGCTGGAAATGGTCAATGGGAGGCTGTTGTACACTCCCTCATAGCCCATGTGAGTCTTTCACCTTGGAGTGAGCTTCCTAGCTCAAAACGGCTAGGGTTTCTTACCATTTGGGTTTCAGATTTGTTCTGTCTTGGGCATCAATGGTTTTCAGATTCCATTTGATGAAATACATCTCTTCTCAGGCCATACGTGGTGCGAGGTTTTCCAAAGCTGCAATATATTTCAGATATTGATAAAACACATATTTCAGATTTTATTGGTTGCATATATGTTGTGGATATTCATGTTTATATCTGCACTATAATTGGCACATTATAATAAGTCATAAATTGCTTGGTGAGTTTTAGATGAATTGCTCATATACATGCATGCCAAATGATTGCATTAATGTCTGGCTGTTGTAGGTGCATATTTATATTGTGTGTGTAAAGAGTTTCTTAAAATTCTGTAACCTTTTATTCGGACTTTTATTTCAGTCCTTGATTGCTGAGAATGGTCTTCTAATTTCTGAATATTGAGGAAGTTGACACCTATCTTTAATGCTGATACAATAATGAATATTCGACCTTTGATTGAATGGGAGTATCTCTGAATTAATTGTAGGATATAGATGCTTAGAGGAGTAGACTTAATTGTAACTATGTCTCTTCAAACTGCACCGATAACCTTCCTATATATCCTTGCTAAAGGGTATGTCCCTCAAAGGGACATAAGTTAACATAATTAATCTTTCCTATAAGTCGGTGATTAGAAAGATAAACATAATAACATCTAACACACACAATGTGTTAGATTAGTTAAGGATTATCAATCTACTTATTGAGAAGTCACCAGCTCCTAAGGAAAATAATCTAATGCCAACTTAATGATATATAAGGGTAAGAAGAAGAAGTATGGTCTGCACTTTCAGACTTGTAGGTTATCTGGTTAAATATACTTAATACTCCCTCTTAACCTCATAATCCTACATAGAGATATTATAACTTGAAACACCAATATAGATGAATAAGCAAGAATTAATACTTTATCCCTTTGACTCTTATTACTATGAGGTATCATAGAACACATGATACAAAGTCATATTACTAAACTTGTGATATGACAAATCACTGCTGCTAGTGATAATATGCAGGATAAATCTGAAGAGTAATTTAATTCCTTCATTTATTCAAGTTGTGACTCATAGAAACTAGTATTTCTATATAACAACAAGATCCTGAGTTTAAGATCTACCAGAATATAGGATAAATCCAGAGAATACTAACATTCTTCCTTTATCCAAATTGTGACTCATAGACATAGCAATATCTACATCACAATATGATCTTGAACTCATCTAGATCTTACAGTAGAACTCATCTACATTATCTAAGAGATCGTCATCTCTCATAATGCTTTTTATACAAGTCTTCATTATCTCAGAGATCATCACCTCTTAAATAATGAATACAAATGGTGAAGCCCATAACAATGAATAGCCTGACAAATAAAATTATCATAAGAATACAAAAACAATTGAATCATACCTAGATCTTTCCTGAGATGATCACTCTCCTTTCTTTCTAATTTCCAGTACTTTAGGATAAAGTCTAGAGAATAATTAAATTCTCTCTTTATCCAAGTTTTGATTCATAGACATCAAAAGGTCTCTTTCACAACACAATCTTGAATCTATTCAAGATTTTCCAGTAGTCCTCTGCTGATTTAAAACACCAAAAGATCATTTGTTATCACTGCAAATTCGTGCTGAAAGATTGCTTTCTATTACTACAAACTGATGCTGCAAGAGTGTTTGCTGAGAAATGCTTCCAGACCATGATGTTTATAAAGGTAGGCCCATCAGATGGTTGCTCACTTTAGATTTTCTAGACTCCTACTGGATATCAAATCTTCCGAGCTCCTTATTCAAGGTTGCCTTAATGAGATGTCACATTCTTCAGAAATGAAAAAATCAAGGCATATACTCGTCTTATAAAAATACAAATGAAAGATATTATAGACATAAGGTAAAAGAAGAGCTCAAGTACAATAGATACTTATCTTTCTATCATAACCTTGATGAAAGCTATTGTACTTTATGAGTATACACCATGTTGACATGGTACACTCACTCAGAGTTTGTATGACCTAGATCTTGGGTTGTCAACTTGATCTTCTAGGTACTCTCTCTGACATATAACGTTCTTATAAGATGATACTTATGATTCTCTACTACAAATTCTTTATTACTGAGGAATCAATAAAGCATGGTCTACTCCCTCTGAGTCAAGATTCGCCATTGCAAATCATTTAGCTTCTCCTTTTGTCAGGAAGGCATACCATGCTAATATCCATGATCTTAGTGTCACAACATGATGTCACTTTATTCCCTCTTTTCTAAGAGAACCATTACTAATAATCTGAATAGTCATAAGGTTATATAGAATGCATCTTTTCTAAGTCCACAATCATTAAGACTCCCTCTTGGACTTGAGGGAAGAACAAAAATGCCTTGAGTAAAATGTTTATCTTAATGATCAGTAGTCTCATGATGTAATCTTTATCCATGTGCATCTCATTATTGATTCTATCCACGAGTTATCTTCATTGATGAACTCCCTCTCAAACAAAATAATCGAGTTTGTCTAAGATGATAGAATCATTTGTTCTTATTGCAAGGTTCCCTTTTATAGTGGGTCAAACTTATTTTGAATGGGAGTTTCCTTTCAGTAGAGCAGCATTTGCCTTACTCACTATAAATTCTCCAAATGTCTCCATATCCTATGATTAATAAAAAATCAGACTCTCTTATTCTAAGTCTTGACAGGGGCCAAGAAAACTTTCTAATTTTTTTTTTTTTTGAAGGTATTGTTGGTCCTTTCTTCTATTCTTACTCTCAACACTCAATACCCACCACTCTGTTAATGATTTTGAAGGCACGACTAGGTGTGCGCAAAATCAAATTGAACTTCCACGGATGGTAATATTATTTACCGTAATAATATTGACACTTAAACGTAGACACCAATACCACTTCACAGGAAGGGGAAAATAATTGGTCTTTAGGATCTTCCTTTAAGCGGTAAAGCTTTTCTCAAAAAAACTCAGCTTTGATACCATGTAAAGTTTCTTAAAATTCTGTAACCTTTTATTCAGACTTCTATTTCAGTCTTTGATTGCTGAGAATGGTCTTCTAATTTCTGAATATTGAGGAAGTTGACACCTATCTTTAATGCTGATACAATAATGAATATTTGACCTTTGATTGAATGGGAGTATCTCTAAATTAATCACAGGATATAGATGCTTAGAGGAGCAGACTTAATTATAACTTTGTGTCCTCAAACTGCACTTATAACCTTCCTATATATCCTTGCTAAAGGGTATTTCCCTCAAAGGGACATAAATTAACATAATTAATCTTTCCTATAAGTCGGTGATCAAAAAGATAAACATAATAACATCTAGCTAACACAATGTGTTAGATTAGTTAAGGATTATCAATCTACTTCTTGAGAAGTCACCGGCTCCTAAGGAAAATAATCTAATGCCAACTTAATGATATATAAGGGTAAGAAGAAGAAGTACGGTCTGCACTTTCAGACCTGTAGGTTATTTGGTTAAATATACTTAATAGTGTGAGATATCTATATGCATGCAGAAGGATAAAAGGAATTGCATTTGCATTACAGTTCTTTGTCGAGACATCATAGTAACCATTTGAAAGCATTTAAATCACATTTGATATCAATTTAAGCAAATCATTATCAGATTTAAATTTTGAGACAACAAATAAAGAGGTTGTATGCAAAGTGTTTGATGATATTCCCCGAGCCTCTAATCAACATTTTGAGGTTAGAATAGGCAAGGGATATTACAAGGACCTCCTTGAAGTTGTGGAACTCTTTGAAAACTTGGACCTTTTCTTGGGTCTAGGGCATCATAAGATGGGCTCTAGCAAGCACTATATTGCACTCGAATGCTATCAATGCCATTCAAACTCTCTTTTAAGCTCCTTAATACTCCTTTGGGGGTTGTAATGTTCTTGTCATAAAATAAATGAGATATAAAAAATTGTTTATGGGGCTGATTGATTTAGCATATCTTAGACTCATTTCTATTTAATATATTTCTGTAGATGTTTGTTATGTCTTTTGACAGCATGTTGTTTCTCCCTTCACATGGTATATATGTTCGTTAGGTTGAGTTGTTTAGTATGCAACTTGATTTGTTTTAATTGTATTGCAACTTCCCATTGTAGTTCTGCTTATTGTAAAGTTTCTGCAAATTCTGTATTAAAAAAAACACTCAGACTTGAATAATATCCTTTTAGTGTTGAATATGATCTTCTTAATATTCTGAAGTAAGGAGGATCTATCACCTTTAATTCTGATTTGAATGTTATTTGTATTTGCAATATATTCAAACAGGTATTATTGCTTGAGGGAGTAGACTTGTGATTATTTTTTGTCCTCAAACTACAATAATACCTACCTCTAATACCAAGACCAAAGGGCATGTCCCTCAAAGGGACATGACCCTCTCTAGGTTGGCCCATACCATGCTTCTAGAAATTGGCAACCAATCTAGATAAACTAAATGTTAACCTATGTTACCTGGAAACGCATTTCCACCTCTAAGACACAGGTTTCGGAAACGGGGACGGTTTCAGGGAACGGGGGACGGCAGGAAACGTTTCCAAGCCGTCCCCACCTAGATAGGAAAATCGGAAACGTGTCCCCAAAACACAGGAAACGGTCAACGAGTTTCAGAAACTTGTTGATTGTCCCGGGGATTGCATTTTCGTTTCCTAGAGGTTTCCAGGACTTCTAAAAAAGTTTCTGATTTTTACCACAAAAATTAAATAAGCCACCTACAGACCCCGCAAATTCAAATATATGAAAAAATAAAACTTTTAATGTTTTTTATATAGACTTAAGTTTGTTAATATAATAATAACTCAATGTTTTCATTTCTTATCTTGATGTTTTATTATATATAATCATAACCTTGTGTCCATTAATAATAATAATAACTGTATACTTCTGCTGTTACATGATCCATTATCTCCATGGATATCATATAGATCTCTTTATCTTTTATGGTTTAATTTATATTACAGATCTAGTTTAATTTAAAAGTTTAATTGTTTAAGTCTTAACTTTTCAATGTTTTCATTTTGTTGAAAGTTGATGTTTTTCATTGTCTCATTTGATTCATTTCATGACTTACTAATGGTATTGTAAGTACTTAGATGATGATTGAAAGTGATTATTTGAATTTTCTTAGATAATTGAAAATGATGCTATTTAGAATTTTGATTTTCTATGACGACTCAATTAGATGCTGATTGCTATGCCCTATGATCATTGATGAATCAATATTTGATGAATGGAATTGATAATTTTTAACTATGTTGCTGTGATGAATGTAGAATTGATGAATATTTTTGAAAATTCATATATATATATATATATATATATATATATATATATATATATATATATATATATATATATATATATATATATATATATATATATATTATCGCCCCCTGCCGTCCCCTATTCCTGCAAAAAAAAAAACCGTCCCGGAAACTTGGGGTAACATAGATGTTAACTAATAAATCTATTAAGTTAGTGTTAAACATTGACATCTTATCAAGAATTGCCACCTATCATTTCATAAACTATTAAGTATATAATGCCTTAACCGTTATTAAAGGGAGAAGACTATGGTGCGGTCTGCACTCTCTCAGACCGGTATGGTATTGCAGTTATAAACTTAACACTCCCTCTTAACTAGATAATCATAATGAGAGATAACATATCCGGCATCATCAATTATGATGAATAAGCATAGATTGATACTCTATATCTATCTGAATCTTTTTGAGCAAATGGCATCATGGAACACATGATACTGAGTCATATAACCATCTTGTGATATGACTTATCACTTATACTAGGGATGTCAGTATTGCATGTAATGCAATATACACGGGATAAAATCTGAAGAATGATTAAATTCTTCATTTATCCAGGTTGTGACTCATAGGTACTAGTAATCCTATATCACAATCTCATCTTGAGTTAAGATCTACCAGAAAATAGGATAAGTCTGAAGAATAAATTCTTCCTTTATCCAAGTTGCGATTAATAGGCATATAAATGCTTATTTCCCAAATGATCTTGAACTCACCTAGAGCTAACAAGTAGTTCTATACTGTTCAATACATTTATTGAGGGATTGTCATCTCTCATAATGTCTTTATACAAGTATTCATTATCTTAGAGATTGTCCTCTTAAATAATGAATACAAATGGTGGAGCCCATAACAGTCAATAGCCTGACAAATAAAATTATTTTATTAATAATTTAAAGAATACAAATGGATTACAATTCGACCATACCAAGTCGTTTCCTGAAGTGATCTATCCTCACTCTAGACAGAGGTTTGGTGAGAATGTCTTTTGTTTGATCTACAGTGCAAATGTATTCTAATTTTATAGTATTCATGTCTACTATATCTCTTACATGATGGTAAGGAATTTCGATATGCTTGGACCTATCATGAAAAATTGGATTCACTGAAAGCTTGATGAAACTTTGATTATCACAATGAATAATTGTAGGATTCATGGCTTGCCCAAATAATCCCACAAGTAACTTCCTTAGCCAAGCTGCTTCTCGAGAGGCCATCGTTGCTATAATGTATTCGGCTTCTGTGAGGCTTTGAGCTACCGAAGACTGCTTTCAGCATATCCAAGATATCATAGCTGATCCTAAACTGAAACAACATCTTAAAGTACTTTTTCTGTCTTTAACACTTCCACCCCAATCTGAGTCGGTGAATCTATGTAAATCTAGATCAACTTTCTACATAAATTGACTTAAGGCATTAACAACATAGAAAATATCAGGTCTTGTATTTACCAAGTACATAAGGGATTGAATCATTTGTCTGTAGTGAGGAGAATCTATGGAAGGTGATTCTGCTACTGCTTCTTTAAGTTTACGTAGATTAGTCTCCACTGGAGAAGACAGACTTGCAATTCCACATTCCAAATGTCTTCAAAATATTTGATGTATACTTCTCTTGATTAAGTATAATGCTGTCAGAATTCTGCCGTACTTTTAGTCCTAGGAAGGAATGGAGTCGTCCCAAGTCTTTCATCTTGAATTCTCCAATTAGATCTTTCTTGCATTGATTTATGAGATGACCATCATCTATTATTAGTAAATCATCAACATATAGTATCGTAATTACCATATCATCTTTATCTCTTTTATAATATAAATTTGGATTGGCTTCATTTTTGGAGAAAACTAAGCCAGTGAAATACTTATCAATTCTTTCATACCAAGCCCTTGGAGCCTACTTAAGCCCATAGAGAGCTTTCTTGAGCCTTCAAACAAAAATGTTAGGATCATGAGTTTCAGATCCTTCAGGTTGCTCCAAATAAACTTCTTCTGTAATCTGTCCATTAAGAAATGCTGTTTTTACATCCATCTAATGTACTTTCCATCCCTTCGATGCTGCAATGGCTAGGACTGCTCTAACAGAGGTATATCTAGCAATAGGAGAAAAAGTTTCTTCATAATCAATGCCTTCTTTCTGAGAGAATCCTCTGGCTACAAATTTGGCTTTATATTTCTCAATGCTACTGTTAGCAACAGGCTTTATTTTAAATGTCCACTTGAAAGAAACAACAAATTTTCCTTCAGGTCTTGGAACAAAATCCCAAACATCATTCTTCATAAAAGATTGGTATTCTTTTGTCATAGCTTCTTTCCAAGCTGTATGTTTAATAGCATCTGAAGGATTGGTTGGTTTTTTTTTGGACAAATCATTCATGTTTGTTGTATAACTGGAAAATCTTTTGGGTCTTTTGCTTTCTTTGATTGTTACAGAAGGTGCAACAAAGTCTTGTGCTTCCTTGATTGGTTTGATGGCCCAAAGTGGTCTCTTTTTGAATTTTGAGTTTCTCTAAGATTTAGGTTTTAAATTTCATCTTCAATTTCTTCCATGTTCTCCCTCTGAGACTCAGACTCAATATTTCTTTCAGAACTAGGTAAAGGAGAGGGTTCTTCAAAACTTAGGGCTCTTTTGAATGCTAGTTCTTCTTCAAAAATTACATCCCTACTAAGTTTGATACTGTTAGTGTAGTTTTTTATTTTTCCTATATTGCTAGGTTTTTCCTACACTTTTAATAATCTCGCTTAGGTTAATAAAGCATGTCTTATTAGGTGAATGGTTGTGAAGTGTCACCTTCTTACATGTGAGCATCCATTAGCTATCTTGAGAAGATACTTTGCTATCTTTAGTTCGATAGAGGGTTGCTCCTCATTGGTTGGTGTTGCCACCTCTTCCCTCTTCCTAGCCTATATAAGCATGCTACCTGGCTTGTATTTGCAGCTCTTGTTTTTGCATCTTCTTAATGCTATTTTGCTTCTAACATTTGCATTACTCTCTTGGAGACTAACTCTGTGTTGCTACTTTGATTTTGTATCATTTGCATTCATAGTTTAGAAATTTATTCTTTGCACTAGTTTTCTGGGTTATTAATCTTTTCAGATTCTAACAAATACTTTTTTGTCTAGGTATGAAAATCCTATATGCTTTAGATGTTTCACTATACCCTACGAAATACCTTTCCTTCGAGAGGGTTCTAACTTAGTTCTCTTTTCTTTTGGAACATGGATATATACAGAGCACCCAAAAATCCTAAGATGACTTATATTGGGTTTCACCTTAGTAAAGACTTCTCTAGGAGTTTTATCTCTAACGTAGGAGTTAGGGCTTTTGTTTTGAATATAGACAACAGTACAAGATGCTTATGCCCAAAGATAATATTCTAGATTTTGATCAAATATCATAGCTCTAGCACCTTCTATAATTGTTCTATTCTTTCTTTCCGCCATCCCATTTTTTTTTGGATTATAAGAAACGGTGTACTCCCTCTTAATTCTTGTTTCTTTACAAAACCTTTTAAACAAATCTGAAGTGTACTCCCCTCCATTATTAGTTCTAAGAGTTTTAATTTTATGTCCTGATAAGTTTTTAGTTAATGTTTTGAGTTCTTTAAATCTCTTTAGGATTTCTTCTGATTCTTTGCACTTTAAGAAGTGAATCCAAGTTTTCCTAGAGAAGCCATCTATGAACAAAATATAGTACCAAAATCCTCCAAGAGAAGGAACAGACATAGGTCCACATAAATCTGAATGAATTAATTTCAAAACATTGTTGGTTTTTTCTAGTGCTATCATGAAATGGACTTTTGGTGTTCTTACCCAGAGCGCACCCTTTGCATATGCTTGAGTGGTCTTTATTTAGTTTAGGTAAACTAGTAACCATCTTCTCCATAGTTGATAAGGTTTTGAAATTTAGATGTCCTAACCTTCTGTGCCATATTTCATTTATGTCTATAGTTTCATGAATTAAAGCTTGAATAGGTTGGCTAGGTTCTCAATTTAATTCATACAATACCCTTTTCTCTGACCAATTAACTTTGCTTTCTTAATTGAGGAGTTCTTTGCCCAAGTTATTACTTTACCATTCATGAATGCAACATTATGCCCATCATCTTCAAGTGCTGTAACCGAGATTAGATTTCTTTGTATTCCTGGTACGTAGAGTGCTCCTTTGAGGAAAAGAGAATTTCCTGATTTTAGTTTCAAGGTGTAGTTTCCAATTCCTTCAACGGAATGTGCTAAATTATCACCAATGGTAACTTCGCTATTAACCTTTTATGATATAGAGTCTAGTGCTTCTTTGTATCTTGTTATATGTCTAGAAGATCCACTATCAATTACTTATGCTTTACTTGAGACTTCATTTGATAGTGATGAATACAATACATGATTTTTAGGATCATAGTTATCTTCTTCCCTAGTAACATTTGTACAATTCACTTGTTTAGAATTCTCAGGGAAATTAGATCTATAGTGACCAAATGTTTGACTTTTAAAACACTTTATTTTGGATAGGTTTTTCTTAGATCTGTCATTCTTTTGATTGCCCCTTTTCTTCTTGCCTTTATAGGAGTTTGTATTAAGAACATGAAGTTCTTCATCTTCCGTTTTCAATTTTCCTCCTTTCTTTAGTTTTTTAGATTCTTCGTGAAGACAATCTTCCTTAAGTCTGTTGAAGTCAGGAAGTTTATCTCTGGTACTTCTTCTACAAAAGTTTCCCATGAATCTGGTAATCTGTCTATAGCCATTAGTGTTAGTTCCGTGTCACTAATGATGGTTCCTATACTTGAAAGTTCATCTCTTACGCTGGCAACCCTTAGGAAGTATGAATTCATCGATTCTCTCTTATTTATTTGAATGTGATTTAGTTGCCTTTCTAGTGTGAGAACTCTAGTTGCATTGTTAACCTCATATGTATTTAGTAGTGCATTCATCATAGCAAATGTTGTTTGATGTTTTGTAAGCATGGGTACGATATCATTTTTCACTCTATCTAATATGATCTAAATGACTTTCCTATTTCCTCTAATCCAAAAGGATTTATGAGCTTCAACTTTAGGTTGTTTGGATGCCGATTCAACAAATTGTTTTACATCATTTTCTTCAAGAATCATCATGATTCTGAATTTCTAGGCATCAAAGTGTTCTTTCTCATCAAACCTGTCCTTGGGTCTGATTGTGTATGCCATTGAAGATAGGAGAATGATGCTAGATATATTTAAGGTTTGATTACTTAAATTGCAGAGCCTAGGTTCGACTAATAGAGCTTTGATACCATGTAAAGTTTCCTCAAATTCTATACTAAAAAAAAACTCTGGCTTGAATAATATCCTTTTAGTGCTGAATATGATCTTCTTAATATTCTGAAGTAAGGAGGATCTATCACCTTTAATTCTGATCTGAATGTTATTTGTATCTGCAATATATTCGAACAGGTATTATTGCTTGGGGGAGCAGACTCGTGATTATTGTGTGTCCTCAAATTACAATAATATTTGCCTTTAAGACCAAGACCAAAGTGCATGTCCCTCAAAGTGACATGACCCTCTCTAGGTCGGCCCATACCATGCTTCTAGAAATCAGCGACCAATCTAGATAAACTAAATGTTAACTAAAAAATCTATTAAGTTAGTGTTAAACTTTGACATCTTATCAAGAATTGCCGCCTATCATTTCATGAACTATTAAGTATATAATGCCTTAACCGGTATTAAAGGGAGAAGATTATGGTGCGGTTTGCACTCTCTGAAAGTAGTATGATATTATAGTTATAAAATTAATACTTATCTCTCCATTTCAGAAGTGGAAGACCTTCCCTACTTTGCTATCACGGTTTCAGTGGGATTCACCCTCACCTTATTCCGTTCTTTGTATTACTTTGCTCGGATTTGGCAAATCAGACTACTTTATCTAGAAATATAATTGTTTTTTTGGGACAAATCGAACTCATCCGTGTTCAACATACAATTTTATGCATTGTAGCAGATTCTTCTATGTATTGTATTTATGTGTAGCTCACATTGTTTTCTGACGACCGTTACCCCTCCACTTCTTTCCATTTACCTAGACCCACACTCCGTACAACCCTGCCAAGCCTCTATACGACATCTCAGAAAACCGTTGTACGCTATCCAAAATCTTCTATACGGACTAGCTTACTCTCCCTCCACTCACTCACACTGTAGGCTATTCCTGCTGCCGTGCACCCACTACCCCGTCTTTTCCCTCAATATATGGTTAGTCATCAAACTTGTAATCACTGTACTCATCCATCTCACACACTATTTTGTATGATCTGTTCCATATGACAATATCCTCCTTGTTGTGTGCCTACAACTTTGTCGTGCATCACACCTCCTTTGTCTATATATTGTACGACCCAAAGTGGTAGTCTAATCTCCACATTGTATAGATCCACAAGAGCACATAGTCTTCACCTTAGAGTTAAAGTCCGCTATCTGGAACAAAATATTACAGTGGTATCAGAGCTTGTGATCCTGCCAACATGTGGAAAGTGAATGAAGGTTTATAGTCGGAAATGAAGATGGTCCCACTTAGTTGATAGAATGGGAGATTTGTAAGAACCCAATCCCCTCGAAGTCATGGCGTTATGTAATATCCCCTCTAATATAAAACTCAATATTAAATAATAATAATTGATTTGAAATAGTTATGTAATTGATTAAAAAATAGAAGTACTAATTGATTATAATGATAATTAATAATTTATATATCTCAATTAAATGTGAATTAAATAGTGAATAATATTATTAAATAATGAATAAGTAAATCTAAATTAATATAGAAGTATCAAACTATATAATTACTATATCCTAATTCTAATAATAATAATACACCTCATTTTGATAAGGCACAATCTTCTAAATTTACAATAGGGGTGGTATATATTATATTATATATATACATATACACTCTCGATGGATAAAGGCGCCGAAAAAAGATTTAAAAAAATAAATATTGAAAAGAAACACAACCCATTGACATTGAGTATGCACAATCGCATATGTCCTTGTAACTGGTGAAAGAATTACGCGATTAAGGGTGGCAGACTATTTAGTCCCTCTACTTCCCTACAAGCGCACGTGGACACCCGAGTGCCCAATACATGAACATCATACAACCGAGTGTACCAAACCAGGCCCATCATAAATATGAACTTAGATAAAATATTGGAGCATCAAAAAACAAAGTCAAATTCCTAACATTGAAGCATCAAAACTAATACAAAAAAAGGAACAACACAAATAGTAGGGAGTACGGGTTAGATGTAGAACGCACATCCCAAAATACACAGAGAAGATATAGCCTGTTAACGTGGACAACAACACACTCAAGGAAAAACATATTGCATAGTCAAGTAATCAGAGTAGGAGTATTGTGTATCAATAGTGAGCATTCACAAACAAAGAGGATATTAGAAATGCATTATCATTCACCGCTGCTTACAAGGAGTTGTAATTGGAAAGACAAGCCATCATAGATTAATAGCGATTAGGATCAAGTAATACCGCAGTCAAGGAAGGACAAACTGATCGGTATGAACACTAGGAAGTAACTAACGTTAAGTATTGAGGCCGGAAAAGAATTGAGCAAAGACAGCAACAAACAAATTGGACATCAAACTGATCATATTTGGGAACGTGAGATTTTAGAACCCATGAACTTACAAAATGTAATAGTTACGGACAACCAATAAGGGACATAACATACATAAAAAAAGATCGTCTTTGAGTCACATCCAGAAAAAAAATAGAAATAAATGACAATGGTGGACAAAGAATTGAATAGATTAAAGGAGCATAAAATTGTTGACTAAAGGGTATGTGAACTTAATGCTAGTAGATAGAATTATGTAATCATAATGATACATAAAAGGAGAACTTTATAGTTCTCATAGAGACCAAGCCAACACTTGGTAGAGGGCATCCATTTTGGATGTAGAGTTTCTCTTGGAAAGAGAGCTCAAAGATAGAGGGAGATTTGTAGAGAATCTCTCAGGCGCAATATATTGTAGTGGTTAAACATATGCATATGTTAGAGATAAGAGACTTGGTTAGAGGTGGGATCTTTACCAAGTAGTGATTGTTAATGAGTATAAATATTAACAAAGATCCTAGAGGCCTTAGAAAGGCGCTCTTCATATGACGATTATCTGATCCAAAATTATTTCACATTGGAGGATTAGGTAAATTTGAGAAGATTTCCTTTCAAGGGATTAGGAGAGGTTAGTACTTAGATTGATATATAAATAGCTCATCATTTCTAACTTGTTTTAGGATCTTAAGATATATTTTCTATTATGTACTAACGGTCTGTTGTAGGTTCTAGTATTCATTCCTTAAACTAGAAGTGGGGACATTACACATTATTGAGGGAGCATTCAAGGAATCAGGCGCAAATTAATGACACTCATTAGCTTATGGAAGAAACATTACGAAACCTGGTAGGAAGTAAGATATCTGGCGAACAAAAAATGGTCATAACGACGAATTAGTTTTTGGAAAGGCAAATCCTCATCTGGTGCATTCTTGACCTTCGATGCCAACATTCTCTCCACAAACAGAGATGCCTCAGAGGGGAAGGGAATCAACCTTTGAAGAAGTGCAAGAACAGTTAGGTGAAGCGTGGAGGAATGCAAATATGGAAGGGAATATATCATACAAAGATTATGTAGAATTAAGGATGAGATATTCAGGTGGCGAAAACCATGGGTATCTTAATGATGTCCTCAAAAGAAAATTTAGTAAGTTGTTTTCGTTTGATGGATCTTGATCAATATCTGCATAGGCATGGGTAATGAAGGTCGATACCTACTTCCAACTCAACCCGATGCCAGAAGAGGAAGCAATTAAATTCATTGCACTCCATCTAGAGGGAGTAGCTCATGAATGGTGGCATCATAGGATGGTTCCTCTCAGACATGACTAAGTGAATATTAATGCCAAGTTTGCAAAGAGATTGATAGATTGGTTTAATGGCAAAGATCTACAACTCAATTTTAAAGAATTGGCACAATTAAGGCAGACTGAGTCATGGATAATTACATAATAGAGTTTTGGAGACTTTTCGTACTGCTTACAAACATATTTGAGAGGTGACAAACTGTACTATTCATGGATGGCTTAACAAAACCACTGAAAGGATGGGTAAAGGGTTTCAATCCCGTTGCCCTCTAGGAACCTATCAAGAAGGCTTGAAGCATGGCATTATCTTCAACCTCATCTTGAAGTTATTTTTACAACAAAACACTGTTGGCTCCGAAGGAAAAAGATAACCAACTTCCAAAGAAGGATTATTTTATGGTAGTAGATGATTAAGGGTTGAGCTTCATATATGAACCTCTAATCACCATAATAGTCACAGGTTTACTAGAGATGAGGGACAAACGACTAAGAAATGTAGGTGGCTTATTAAGACCACACAGATTATTATCCATGTTCGACATGTGAATAAAACATAAAAGATTATTCAAACATCGAATAAGTCTATCTTGGATGTTAGGAAGAGTAAAACATTGGTGGCTTATTAAAGGGATCGTAGCCAGTTAAAGAGAACAAAAATTACACTATCACCAATGGAGTTGGAAGATCTACAGTAACATCATCAATTGCAATGTGTAGCAACAGAGGAATCAGCCATGTTGTACAATAACAATGTTCAAGCTATCAACTAAATATATGAAGTTGATCATCATTACACGATTACAGTTAGGGGTATTGAGAGAAAGCTGACTTGAGGGATGTGGCTAGATAAAATGAATGATTGTATTATTCAATGTCAACAATATGCATATTATGTACCTTGGTATTGATGGCAGTATGAATTAAGAAAAACCTAAAAGTTGGGTTATTTCCATTACCTTTGAAGAGTAGATTTGAGAAGGATTAACATGGACAATTAACATTAGAGAATGTAGATATATATAACATCTAGGTATTCTGCAACTATTAAGTCAAGGAATGGAGTCAAAAGGTGTAATTATGAAGAGATATGACTTGTGAACAATTGTTTATAAGAGGGAGACCAAACACACTCATTTAGGGAAATTAGGGAAAGATACTATATATATATATATCGATCCAATTCCGATTCTCGTTACTTTGATATATATATATATATATATATATATATATATATATATATATATATATATATATATATCAAAGTAACGAGAATCGGAATTGGATCAGAATCGGCAAGGCCAAATCGAATCGTGAATCATCCATGAATCACCCATGAATCGGTTATGAATCGGCAAATAAAAAATCCCTTTAAATTTAGAGATTTTAACAATTTAAAACTTATTTCATGCACCCTTTATTGAATATAACTTAAACACACTATAACATCATCAAATAGAAGTTAAAACTTAACATACATAAACATGGAACATAAATGATAAATCCATCACATACGTAACTATGTTACATGTAAAATTTAAATTGTAGGTTAGCTGAAATAAATAGAAATCATATGATCATAAATTTGTAATAATTCAAATCATAGAATGTATATAAGATGAAGATCCATAAGACATCAAATCATAAATGTATGCAAGAATCTAAGATGAAGATCCATGAAACGTATCTCTATCAGTATCAATATTTGTAAACAAAATGATAAAAAAAGGCTCCAGCTCAAGCCTCATCATCATCCTCATCATCATCCTTAAGCTCGGTCGCAGCCTTGGCCTCAGCCTCTGAGTATCCAATCTACCTACTAGAAAGGCGTCTAAGGTAGGTCCTAGAGGACCGCTGAGCCATATCCCTTGAATGTAAGATGGGCTCATGGACATCACTACGACCTGTGTCTGTGCGTGTGCGTGTGCGTCTACCAGTGCCTGAACATGCTCTAGTTGACTCCTTTGCCATGGCCACAACCTTGACCTCTATATACACCTGGTCAACCCACTTATGGTCTTCCTCAGTGAAGATTGGATCCACAGCCTCAATGAGCCACTTTGATTCTGGATCAATCTCCTCCAGAATGATCAGAGAGGAGTTAGCGCCCAAAATTTGTTTGATCCTAAGATGAAGGTTGCAATGACCAAAGAAAAAATTATTCAAACTTTGGACAGTCAACCTATTTCTCCTCTGAGTGGATGTGCTCGAACATGGACCAACTATGCTCACATGCAAAAGCATTGCTTGGCCGACTCAGAATATGGATGGCAATTTTTTGAAGTTTTGGGGTTGTGGGCCCAAACATTTGCCACCATCTATCTGAAATAAGGGAAAACAAAAACATTTAGTCTCATTTACAACTTTAAAATTACATAATCAACAGTGAAAATTTAAAATGCACAACTCATAAATCATATACTTTAGATTCATGAATATATTATTTAATTTTTACCTGGCTGTATTGTTGTCTAAGCATCTATGGCCATCCTACCAGAGAAAAGTGGCCCTTCTTTATTATTGAACTTGTTGAGCTCAATGATTGCAGCTGCGCTATCCTCATCACTACTCAACCTCTAGATCACTGTATATAAGCCGGTGAGAACCTCGTCATCCGCGTTGAAGTTAGGACAAAAACGAAATGCCGGATTCAAAAAGTAAGCTGCTACATGGATGGGTCAGTGGAGCTGATTCTGCCATCTCCTATCAATGATATCCCAAATAGGGGCATACTTCTCCTGCACTCCTGCATACTGGGCTCTAATGGTCTCCTTGGCTCTATCCATGCCCTCATATATATAGCCCATAGAGGGCTTCTCCCCATCAGAAGTTCGTAGGAGAGATACAAGGCGCTCAGTGACCTGCATATAAAATAAAATGAGTCAAAACTTAAAATTTAAATAAAAAATAATATAACTTAAAGTAAAACTAAATCATTAAACAATTAAATATTAAATATTAAATGCTAAATAGTAAATTGTAAAATACTAAATTTTAAATTGCAATAAATTTACTTTAAGGATTTCTATAGCAGGTTTCCAAAAACCACTATCATCAAATATGCAATTCACCACATCTACCCCTATAGTGGTCGTAGCATAGGAAGATGAAATCCACACCCACCCAACAAACATGCTCCTCAAATCGTCCCTTAATGTCAATAAGGATTGTAGTGTGATGAAATTTGAGGCAAACCTTGTGATGCCTGGATGAGTTAACTCCTTGCCTCCTGTGTACTTTCTCATTGTGCTAAGGACAATTGAATGATTATAAATAAACTTGCATATATTTTTTACCTTTTCGACACATGATTTGACCCACTCAAGCTTGCCAATTTCCTCCAATATGAGGTCAATGCAGTGTACCGCACAAGTGGACCAAAATATGGTGGGGTGCCTTTCCATCAAAAGTTTACCAAAAAACAATTTTAAGTTAATTAGAAATTCAAACATGTTAGAACTTAGGAAACTTAGAATTAGAAAAAAATCAAAATTCAAATAAATTTATTTTCAAAACTTGAGAAGTTAAAAGTTTACCTACAGCAACATAACTTGATGCATTTTCCGTCACCTGCTGCACCACATGTTGTTCCCCCACTTTTGCTATGACTTCCTCAATAACCTCACATAGGAATGTGGCATTTTTTATATGAGCAGAAGCATCAATGGATTTGAGAAACATGGTATATCCTACAAAACAACGAATTATAATGGATTGTCAACAAATTAGCAATCAACAAATCAAAATTTGAAATATTCAATCACGATTCACAATTATGTATGTAGGAAAGTAGAATGATCAATCACCTGTGCAGGATACAAGAAAATTGAGGAGTGTTCTATTCCTCCTATCTGTCCAACCATGAGTTATGATGGTGCAACTCTTTTCAATCCACTCCTTTCGGTTCTTCTCAAGCTCAACCTTCATATCTTCTACCATATCATCCAAGAGGTATCCACTCAACTCAGCCTCAGTTGGGGCTCTAAACCCCAGACCACAAATAGCAATTGCATCTATCATGTTTTGCCAATAAGGAGCCCTATCACATATTGATTATGATTAGAAATTTAGATGTCAAATCATTACGTAAGCTTGTAAAGCGAATCTATGATTAATCAATGAATCATAAAACAAGTAGATATAATTAAAGTTTTACTTTTAAGTTTAACCTTAAAGAAAACAATGAAAAAAGAATCAATTATTTGGCTGCAACAAATGCAATGTTGCAAAAGTACCAAAATTTGTAAATCTCTTTTCTGGCAGCATCATGAATCTCTGTGTTCAAACCCATGCCCTCAAGCATGGATTGTGAGCCAGGAGTAGTGTGGGACATAAAGTAATTATCCATTATGTTTTTCCACACTCTAGGCCGCAATAGGTTGGAGTTGGACTCAGTCTCAGTATAAGATCAACGAGCACTAGCACTCGCATGAGCACTAGAACTAGGATGAAAAGGAGGCCTAGAAGAACCCTCTCCAACACAACCTACGGATGCGAAAGTAGATGTAGATGCAAATGTGACTACGAGAGCATGGGAGCCAATAGCCCTTAACCCTTCAAGTTGCATGTTCTTATTCAATTTCTCTTGTTCATATTTTTCTAATGCCACTAAACAAGTGCGTTTTGCCTCATCAGTTTGTTGAGTGTAAATTGTAATATCATGCCTAGGTATAGCAGCAATTTGGTATTTGAATCTATAAATACCTTCAGAATTTATTTCTTTATAAAACATACATTTCGTTTGAAATTTGTTTCTTCCAGGAAACTCTTTGGTATATTTCCAACATTCATCTTTTTTACCCACTGCGGAAAATGAAAACAAAGGGCTGCTGCAATAAGAAAATTCAAGTAAAATATCAAAGTTTGAAATTAATAAATAAAAGCTACAAAACAACAAACCCTAGTTTGCAATTGAGTAAAACTAAAAAACATTCAAGATTTGCAGATGAAAACAAAAAAATATTTAACAAAAAGTGCATAATACACTAACATGAAAAAAAAAATCAGCACTTACCTCGTGCAAATGAGTTGAGGAGTGTTGATATTGACTACTTAATGCTCCCAATGCAATTTATGGCCTCCCCAGATGGACTTTTGATCTCTTTGGTGCTCTTCCTTCTTGCTGGTTGGAAACCTGTGGTTTTTCTTTTCTCTTGTTCTCTCTCACTTTTCCTCTCTTCTACTCATGCTTAACAATTAGAAGGCCTTTTAGGGTTAAAACAAAGAGGAAAGGCCTAAAAGAAAACAAAAAAAACATGTGTTTTATTAAAAAGTTAAGTCCACTTAAAAGTCATGTTGTGTGGCCGATTCATGGAGCCAATTTAGGCGATTTTTTCCATGAATTGCATGAATCGGCAATTCATGGCAAAAAATCCCCTAAGCCGATTCAGGACTCCAAAAGAATTGCCCAGCGTGAACCGAATCACCAAACCAACAGTAGATGATTTCAAGGCGATTTTGGGAACTATGATATATATATATATATATATATATATATATATATATATATATATATATATATATATACACTCTTGGAGTATGGAAAATGTGTAATTCAAATCTGAACTGGGAATTGTTGAGTGAATTAAATATGTCCCTAGGAAGGGGCATTATAGTTTATCAAGTAAACAACAACATCTATAGCATCTTTCTAGAACTGCAAAGGCAATCTTGTATCCAATCTCGTGCTTCTTGTACATTCCATGATAGTTTTGTTCATCCTTTCAGACACCATTTTCTTGTGGGGTTTTAGGAACTATCTTTTGTCTATGAATCCTATGGTATGAATAATAACTATCGAACTCCTTGTTGTAGTATTAACCTCCATTATCTAATTTTTGAGACAAACTTGTTTCTTGTCTCATTCTCAACCAAAGCTTTCCTTTTCTTAAAGACGTCAAATACATCATATTTTTTGGGAATGAAAAAAACTGAAGTTTTCCTAGTTGCATCGTCAATATGAGTAAGATGATAAGAACTGCCAAGAGATGGTACCTAGGATGGTTGTCATGTCCCCATTATAAATAGAACTTTAATAATAATTAGATAATACAATATTGTTAAATGAATAATGATAGTAAATCATATATTAAAATTAATATTAAAATTTAAAAATAAAAATAAAAACTAAATATATATAATCTACTATGAATAAAAAATATTTAGAATATGATTTAAAATTATTAAACAATAATAAAATTATAATAAGAATGAATAAATAAAATTAAGTACAAGAGAGAATATTGTAGCATATGTTACCTTTCTAAATAGGATTTAATAATGAATAACTATAAACAAAACATAAATAACTAAATAAAGAACATAATATAAAATAATATAAATTAACTAAATCTAATGAAAACTCAAGAGACGTGACACCTTCAAATTAAGATATAAGAGGAGAAATCATTTTAAAGAGGAAGGAAGTAGAGGAGAAGATAGGAGTTAAAGAAGGATTAATGGAACAGGAAAAGAATGAGAAGAAAATAAGGAAGGGACTTTTCTAAAAGGTTGAAGTGATGAAAGGATGCGACTCTTCAAAAGGTTTGTAATTATGAATAGTTGTGACTCTTCAAATAGGTTGTAATTATGAAGTGTTGTGACTCTTCAAACGAGTTGTAATTATGACATGTGACTTTTGAAAAGGATTGTGATTATGAAGGGTCGTGACTTTTTAGGACATAGATGAAAACTAAAATATGGGAGGACGGGAAAACAATTATATTCAAAGAGAGTTGGATTGCAAAAACATCATAATAGAGGAAATAGAGAACTAAATATGTATTTTGAGAAGGAATATAGAGAACTGAAATAATGTATATTTTTCGAAGGTTATACAATGCAAAATTAAAGGTAACTAGAGGTATGTTCATTTGATATCTTTTATATTAAAAATAATATGAATCATTTGGTAGATATAATTATCAATTAGGGCTTGATAATCATGCTTGAGACAAGAACTTTATAATTCTCATAGAGATCAAGTAAGAACTTGGTAGAGGGAATTCGTTAGAATGTTGAGTTTCTCTTGCAGAGCTTGAACAATTGTTATTGTAATTGCTTTATATTTGGCCATAATCAGGAAGGCCTTATAGCCTAACACATTGCATGTAATCAATTATTTGATGAATAAAGAGTTGGATTTCTATAAGATCTTGTATCTTGTGTTGTGTTTCCACTGTGTGGTTGTTTGTTGGAAACCTGGTCACCTCCATTGGGGGTTCTCTTGGCCTTGCACTGTATCACAAAACATGTTCACTGTCTCTTTACAATTTCTAGAAATTTGCATAGATAGAAAGAAAAGAAAATTGATATTATCTAAGGTTGATTATATTATTGAGAAGGTGTTGCAACGTTTCTTTATGGAGAATGCTAAAGTTGTCAGCATACCTTTACTTGGTCATTTGAAATTGACTAAGGAGATGTGTCTAGAGACACAAGAAGATGAGGATAAGATGTCCAAGGTACCTTATGCTTTAGTTGTAGGAAGCGTAATGTATGCTATGGTATGTACTAGGCCATATATTGCACATGCAGTTGGAGTTGTTAGCAGGTATATGAGTCATCTAGAGCTTGAGCATTGGAATGTAGTTAAATGGATTCTAAGATATTTGAAAGGAATATCCAATTAATGTTTATATTTTGGGGGCTCTAATATTGATTTGCAGTGCTATGTTGACTCAGATTTGACAGGGTATATTGATACCAGACGGAGTACTACATGTTATGTATTTAGAGTTGGTGGGACAATAGTGAATTGGATTTCTTAGTTGCAATAAGTTAAATTTTTATCCACTACAGAGGCATCCAAGGAGATGATATGGCTTCACTTATTCATGGAATAATTGGGACACCCAGAGAGGGATAATTATTTATTTACAAATAGCCAGATTGTCATTCATCTTGCAAAAAATTCTACTCTACATTCAAAGATAAAATACATAGAGTTGCGATACCATTTTCTTCAGTTAGTTTTGGATGATGGATAGTTAAAATTGGAGAAGATACATACATATTATAATCCAACAGATATGTTTACCGAGGCAGTCACAAGGGAGAAAATGAACTCTTCTTCAGCGTCGATTGGTCTTCTAGACTGAATAGAATAAAAGAACAACAGAGTCCAAGGTGGTTTGATATTTCAGTGGAAGCTACAGGTTTTGCAATGATATGATCAGTCTCTAAGTGCGAGTTGATTATTGTGGAGTCTGATTAGTCTCCAAGTGGGAGATTGTTCTAATATGGAGCCTAATTAGACTCAGAGGTTTATTTGGTGCAGTTTCTATCCAGATTATTTCTATGGGAGTTTTGGGGCAGTGCCTCCAAGATAGGGTCAAGGGGCACCTCTTGTGGGGTCCTGGGCAATGCCCCAGGTGTGCTCCTTATCACAGTATAGGGTTGGGTCGAGGGGCAACGCCTCCTACAAGGGTTTTGGGGGCTAGTGCCCCCAAAGCCAAAAATGACCTTATATTGTAAAAGGCGTTGGTTGCTATTTCTATATTGGAAGACTTATTCTAGCCCTAATTTTGTAAGCGGGAAGATCTTGTATAAAATAGATTAGGGTTAGGGATTTCATAATGCATGGTGATATTGTAGCTTGTTACGGCGGTATTGAGCTATAAGGGATTGTGGATTGTAATCAATGAATAATAATAATATTGGACTTTCTATTGGTGGACGTAGTGCAAGGATGGGGTGAACCATGTTAAATCTTTGTGTCCTGTGTTCTCTTTTGTGTGATATATTATTTTCTGATATTGGTTATATTTGTATGTGATTGTTATTTCTGTTTGTGGTTAATCTTAACAATGATTGGTTTTAACTTTATATTTGATATTTCCTTTGACATTGTAATGCACCAAATCTAAGATGGTTATTGAGAATTTTAAGTACATGGAATGAAAATTGTATTGCTTACTACACAACTTCCTCAAAAATGCCTTTGCCAAATGCTTAATTGGTTGTATTTGCTTGTATTCTTTTACTGTGGATTACTTTTCTCCAATTTCTCCATGAGAATAATAAGCAAAAATCAAGAATGTGAATTTCTTGCTTTCCATTAAAAATTACAGGACCAAGTCTAATTGTGTTCTTTTTCATTCATCTGGAATCCATTAAAAATTACACGACTTTGAGACTGTGGAGTTTGGCCTTGCCTGGGAGCTACAGGACCTTCTCCATAATAAAACCTTGTAATTCTTCTCCAAAAAATCTCACACTAGAAACACTCTGCAAGAGCATTCAAAACTCTCTCAAGAAAATTCTAATTCTCTCCCAAGTCACTTTGGAAATTATCCGTCTAATTCTCCCTCCAAAAGAGTTATTACTCCAAAATGAACTTGACCCTTCACTACAAATATTAACCCCCTCAAATACTATTTGACGTACTTTTTGAGGGTTAACACAAATTATTCCCCATAATCTAATTAAAATCCCTTTTAACAAAAAACCTTATTATTTTGGGTCTACTAATTATTTAAAATAGCTCACATTAATTTTCCCATTACATGGTTTATGAGAGGATGGGGCTCAGGCCCCTATGTGGTCGACTCACCTTAATAATATAACAAAAGTACCTTTCGCCTAACCAAATCCTGACTTAAATAGGTGGCTCATTGGTAGACCAACAATATTGGCAAATGGGAGATCAAGGGTCAAGCCACCCGACCCCTTTTATAGTCTTATCCCCATTGATATGGAAGAAATGTAACACTGTCATCGTAAGTTTTAGAAAGTCTGCAAGGTTCAGTGGTAAGGAGGAAAAGTAGGGAAAGCAAGGTTCCATGTTCAAACCTGCCAACTATGCTTTTCCAAACAAATAAATCGAACCCACTTCAAGGCAAGGGTGCCACATGGAACCATATTATATGCTCCCAGGATTACACATCTCATCAAAGGATTTGTCCACATCCGTGAGCCATACTGCCAAGTCACTACCACTTAGATGTAACTTGCCATGCCACACTCTTACTTTTGAGTGTCATTTTTGACTGGTCAAACTTGCACAGTCATCATGCCAAGTCATCTATATGGACTATGACGTCATGCTAATGTCATCTTGTCAACCCTTTTCTTGGGCAACTACAACTTGGTGCCATCTTTGCTTGAATTTGAGAAATCAAATTTTTACCTTTTTCCATGGCTCCCTTATTTGCCTCTTTGATCGAACCTTTGACTGCACCTAACTTGAGCATACAAGCTCTTTTTAAGCCTGTTCAAGTTGCATTAGGTTCGTCTCAAGGAATTCCACACATTGATGTTGTTTTTGTGAGAATTTGAGATTGCAAATTTTTTAAGGTTCTCTAGATCCACCTAGATTAGGATAACACCAACAATATCGTCAAACTCTAAAGTGCTTGAATCAGAGACAAAGCTACATGTAGCTACTTATAGGCACGATCAAATCCATTCTAGCTTTCAGACAATGAGCATAAAGATCAAGAGAGCCCTAACCTCAATCAAATTTACATTTATAGAACTTAGCTGACTAGCAACCATGTTAAACATATTCAAATGATCACTAATAGAACCAGCTTTTGGCATCTTCATATTAAATAGAGGTTTCATAAGATATACCTTATTTGGAGCTGGGGTTTCTCATACAGTTCGCCTAATGGCTTTGTTAGACACTTCTTTGTTAATTTTGCTTTATTGAAAGCACTGATGATGCTAGAGACAGTCATATTGCTCCTAGTGCCTTCCTATCAAGAAATTCTCATTGTTCATCTGAAGTAGTTATTGACTTTTTTTCCTTTTCCACCCAATCGTAAGGAAAAATCCTTCTGATATAGATAATCTTCCATAACTAATAGTTTTTGCTATTAAACTTGTCAAAGCCTTCCTTTGTCTGCCATTGCTTCCACTTGAATCTGAAATTTCCTGCCAAATCACAAAAATGCACGGCTTTGATTCCAATTGTTAGGGTTTAGGCAGATACGAGGAATAAACAATGTTAAGATATTGCAGAAATAAAAGAAGACAAAGATACAATAGTATAGAGTTTTAATGTGGTTCACCCAATATGGGCTAGATCCACCAGAGAAACTACTGTCCACTTATTTTATCATCTGGTGAAGAGCAAATTACAATCAGATGATTTTTCATACTACAATTACTTTTTTATCAAGCCTTTTTTGAAGTGGTTTACAAAGTCTTTTAGCAGAAAAAACCCTTAACCCTAACCCTGAACCCCAAGGAGTATACATGGCAAGTGTGCAATTCTTGCCTCATTAGTCACTATAAACCAATAATATATGCTGGTTAAGTTTGGAAAACTGGTTATTGGGGTTTTTGGAACTTGCATGTGGCATTTCTTGTCAAATTTAACCATGTTTGCAACATGCTTTATGGTCTAATTTAAGTGATCAAAAGTTCTGATTTTAGATTTTTATTTTTATAACATATTGGAAGATAAGTCCATATTTAAGGATTTTAGGTTAATTAAGTGGCGATGTTGTCAAACCCCTACTTAATAATTAGTTTATGCATTTGCATGCATTGGAAGCTAAAAATCAGCAGTCATTCCACTATAGATTCTATATTGTTTCGCATATTTCAAAATAAAAATAATAAAAATCAGGGGTGGTTATTATTGGAAATAGATTCCTTGTTTTTTTCCTTTGAACAAGAAAATTTTTAGCCTTTGATAATGCCAAAATCAAAAGTCCTTGTGTGGATTGAGTTCTATGGTTTTCCATTAAAACTTTATGCTTCTAAGGTCTGACTTATTAATACATCAGGCATTTTGCCTATTGTCAACACTGAGCAGAATAATTCTATTATGGTTGACCTTAGAAATGCATTTGTATTCAAGTGGATTTCCATGAGGACCTTAAAGAAACCATATGTATTCAAGTAGGGAATAACTATTTTTCTTTTATGCAGTGTGTGCTATATATCAATTTTCCTATGCCTGTTTTTGGCATAAACATTTGGACTTCAAGATTTATGATTGTTGGCTTCCGGTGAACACTTATGTTGCATGTATGTCCAAACCTGTAACTCCCCAGACTTTTCAGTGCTAATGACCTACTTATGTCATTTGTGGACATCAGTTAATTAAAAGATACTTTCTTATTGAACATTAGATGCCATTGGTTTTTGGTTTCAATTTTGGGTCTTATTTTAACTTGTGAAGCTCAAGCTTTTATGGATATATCCAGGCTTATGTCTAGTTAATATGTTTATCCATAATGCATGCAATGACATGTCAGATGAAAACTATTACTGTTTAATATACTCAATTATCTTGGGAAGTTCTTTTTTACACACATGCATATTACTGAGTCCACACCTCAACCAACAATTTGAATTTCAATCCTGATATTTGAAATGCTGATCTTTACCTTTCTTTTACAATTCTACAAAATTCTTGTGTCTTATCAATTATTGCATTTGCACTGCTACATGTATTTATAAATTAACATTTGCAGAGTGTTGTTTCTTATTTGAATATGATCTCTCAACTGAAGCATACTGGTTGTTCAGTCAGGTGGATCCCATAGTAGCATCTTTTTCAGGAGGAGCAGTAGGTGTAATATCGGCTCTAATGGTCGTTGAGATCAACAATGTCAAGCAACAAGAGCATAAGAGATGCAGATACTGCCTGGGAACTGGTAGGTATAAAATGACTTATTTTCTCAACAATTGCAATGATAGAAAAAGAGATAATGGGGAAAACTTTGATGCAGAATAAAATTTCAATGCTTAGTAGGCTCAACTGTACAAATATATTTTTTTAAATGGGTGATTCATTGCAGATGTAACCATGGGGAAGTTTAACTAGTAACATAATGCACTGCAAAAATTGATGCAGAACTTGTACAAGATTTGGTACTGCCACAGTTTCATATGAACCATGGGATGATCTTTGGTTTCCTTGGTCGTGGAGGATATCCAAGCTTTATCTTTCTGTATAAAAAATTAAAGGGTGTTGTTTCAGTTGAAGTCCTCCCATATATTAAGTTTTTATGCATTATAACTTCTATCAACAAATTATAGTGATTATTTAATTTAACACCATATTTGTTACACTTTTTGTGGGTAATTGTTTCTGATGGCTTTTAATATGCTTATGTGTAGCAACAGAAGTTCTGAAATACAATATTGAAAATTCCTACATGGTGCCTATTAGAATATTGTAATATTTCTTAATTGTCATCTTAGATTGTCTTCAGTTTATTAGGTAGTTTCTATTTTTGTTTTCACTTCACGATTCTTCCATAGTAGAAGTATTGCCTTTGTAAATCTATATAAGGAGCTTTCATCTCCTGTGTTTGCAACATCGGTTAACCATAATGTGATAGCAATGCAATCGATGGGATTTCATAAAATTTGATGATTTTTTATAGAAAAATTCTAACATCTTTCGATTTGAATTTTTTTCCAGAAATTTGTTTTTGATTTTTTAAAATAGAAATCATCAGAGGTATTTTATGAAAATTTTGCAGTACATCTTCAAAGTTTTTCATTGAAAATTGTGAGCTTGGTTGAGAGTTTTGATTGCACAATTTCTTGATTTCAACAAAAGGAAAAAGTCTTTGATTTTCAAAGGTTGCATGCACTTGCACATTTGTTGCATGCACTTGCATGTGCTTTTTGTGAGCTGCATGTTCTTACATGTGCTTTTTAACCACACAAAATCTCATGTTTTGTTGCATAAAGGTTTCTTTGATGGGTTTTTTATAATTTTTTCCCTTGAAAAATTATCTATTGGGTCTACAATTTTTCCTAAAAAATTATTTGGTGGGTTTTATTATTTTTTCATGAAAAACAATGTTGTGTATGTTGATCCATGTCTTGGATTCTGTTGTTTGGTTTTGATCAAATTTTCACCTCAAAAATCATGTATTGTACTAAACCGAGCTCAAATATGTGATTAAAATGCTGCGTGTTTAACTGGAAGGAATTTCGTCAAACAGTTTTCATGTAATCTGATTTCTTCTGCACCACTGTAATACATGTTCTAAATGTTGCATATACAACTATGATGGAAGGAATTGCTGCATACTCACATTAAATTTTTGTAATATCCCTTTCCGGATGTTTACTAAGACCCTCGATAAAAACTTACAAATTTTAAATCTGAACAGTAAACCAATATTTGATACAAATTTCAGAACTTCAATTGATTTGTAACCAACAATTTTGTATACGAGAGAAGTCAGAAAAGATTGTTTATTCCTCCAATATTCAGAAGTACAATATAAACCAGTAATTAATCACCCATGGTTGCCTAATAACGTTACTGTATTATACATCAGCAATACAATAACATGCAACAATTCAGAATATCCAATCTTACAAACAGAAATAATAGCCAGATTGACAATATAGATAAAACCTGAAAGAAGGCTAGGTTTGCGTCCAACCTCCAAAGTTTTTTCAAGGGTTTGCGTCCTCAAAGAAATAACCAGCAACTGTTTCTAGCTCCCAGATTAATATTTGTTTGAATATTATAATCTTCATATATCCTCCCATGTGGAGTCCGTTGTACCTTTATGCCTTTTTCCAATGTGATGCACGCTTTTTTAGGCAATGTGGGCTAAAACACTTTTTTTGTCTTTTAGTCACTTAAGTGAACATAGTAACTTTTTAAAATAAAGTGACAAGTTAAATGATTTTAATAGTCACTTAGTAATCATCAGGCATTAAAATAGCTGACCAAATGAACTTAGATAATCTCATGCAATAGCTCGTTGGAAGGCTCTCGGCGAGATGCTTCCAAACCAACACTAAGGTACCGAAAATACTGTGCTCTGATTACTTACTAAAAATAGTAAGCATTTGGACAACTTGCCAAAATTGCTTTGATGGGTCTAGAATTGGAAATGTCTAGGCCAAATCTCGAACTGAACTCCATAAAGAACCTTTCCGCCCCTGAACCTAGGCGAAGTGAGCTGGCTACACAGAATTATAATGTCTCAGAAAAAGGGGACATTACAAAGCCTCCCCTCTCAAAGATTGTTTGCCCTCAAGCAATCTGCTCATACTTGTAGAAACCAAATACCAAGATCCCATACTCGTCTCTAGAATGCGGTTTTACTCCTCAGCCGATGTACCCCAGCATGCATCTTCCCAAACTCAGAATGGTGAAGCAGTACAATAGGAATCAATGTGCCTGATAATTGAATGCCAGGATCTCAATTCTCACCATAAAGGGACACCGACGGCCATGTGCTACTACCCCGTGTGCCACTACCCTCAGTCAGAATGAATGCCTCTCTCCATGAGTGCCCCTGCGAGTCTCTACTGTCAAGTGATGATGGGAGCTCGACAATATACCAATATCCACCCGAAGATGATAATGTGCATAGGGATGCTCCCCCTGGATCCCAAATGAGAACTCGTGCGCTGACTGAGATACCACTAACCAACTCTTGTGATATTTGTACCACTGTACTACTATACCACTCCTGCAATAACTGTACCGATGACAATGATAGATCCGGCCAATCCAACTTTACCAACATATCACTCTGGTGGAAAAGAAATAATCCTAATCTCAGGAACTTTGATGTGTCAGAGGGCTGGAACAAACAGATCATAATCATGTGGCTGTGTAGCAACACAACATAATCTGCCAGATGTAAGATACTATTAACACTTGGATTCTCGACTACCCAATCAACATGATCCTGGGTAAATGAAAGGGTGGTTGGTGAATCACCAACACCATGAGTGCTAACACTGTCTTCAATACCCTGCTGAAATAAAAATGTAGACACCTCATGTGGAATGTAGGGTAATGTGTGATCTCCCCACTCACCTGCAAATAACTCTTTGACCCTGGAGGGCCAAATAGAATCAGCGAATATATCACCAACATACATAGGCAAATCACTGATAGGGAAAATATACCAACAGGAAAAATCACCAATCATCAAGTAGGCCCCATCTCATAAGAGCTAGGTGATAAAAATTTGGGCAAGCTGAAAATTCCCTTAAAGCATGCTAAGGGTAAACCTGAACTTCCTATTCCACCATAAGTACTCTCACTTATGTTAAAGTCTTTATTAAAGGATGGTTCACCATGCGCTGAAAACTCTAAATTATCCTCACTTGTTGTATCACTAGCCATGTCCTCCTGTGAAAATGTACAGTTGCTGTCATAAAAATCAGAATTTTCAGTCTTATCAACTTGCTGATCCATAAAATTTTTCTCAACATAGATAGTCTGAAATGATAAATACGTGATTGAATCACATTGCTTGCCTTCACATCTACCCACTCTAAATTCTTTCAATGATTTGCGTGATTTCTTGTGTCCTTAAACCACTGTCATCTTCTTCATAAGTGGCTGCTCCACTTGTTTGATTTTCAGCTTCGTGGATGGAATAATGTGTTAAACTCAATTGAAGACATAGCTCATCTACCTCACTCTCCTTGTCCCTTCCAAATTTTATTGCTAGATCTCTGTCCATTAATAGCTGCAAATATCAAATTTTATCATTTTCAACATTTCAAAGATAATATGTAATAGAGAACTTGTGACACCACATACATTTCCACGTCTCTCTTCTATCACAATCTTCCGCATGAGATTCTCAGCCAAATTAGAAGCTTCATCCATCCTTGTCAACACTTAGACAAGTTTGGCATCTTTGACCAAAAGCATATCTAATAAGTCCAAGAGAGATAATGGTTTTTGACCATCTCCTTCGAACACAAGTGGGTTGTTCTCTATAGAATTTTCTGATTTCTCATCACTTAGGGGAACAACAATTTCATATATATCCTCTAACACAACATGTGCTAGATCAACTATCATGTCCACATTGTGGTCCCTTTGCTCCTTCTCAAGATTTGACATAATTTCCAGCTTAGTATCACCATAAAATTTATCCAAGTTAATTTCCATGTCACCAAATAGAATGCTGGTGTTTTCCATATCTGAATAAGAAGGGGAGTTGCCAATGTTGGCAGTTTGGTCAACTCCTCTACATGGGACATCAACATGCTCATCAGAACTATTGTAAACAACTCCATAAGATACTTCTGTCTCCTAGTTACTCAGTGGTATACTTGTGTCCTTTTTATTGTTTTGTATATTATCATGTAAAGATTGCTCTTCTTTTTCAGTACTACTATCAAGCTGATTAATGTCTTCCTTGAGCAAATTTTTGTAACTGTCCTCTGAAAGGAGATCTCGAGCCAATTCAGGGTATTTGTTTCTCATCATGTCCGTTTTGTTTTGTAGCTCTAGCTGAAAGTCCACATAGTTAATGAAAGGAAATTCTTATTGAAACTTTGATGGAAATTTGTTATAGTCATTGTATAGTCTCCTTACTTCGGTTTTAATTTCAAGTTGGAAATCTCATCCCACTTCCTCTGCCATATAGCTTACTAGATTCCACCCCTGACTTTTGATTCTGGAACTGAGGTATTTTTGCAAACAATTATCATGAAAACCAAGTCTTGAACACACTGTATTGATATGTTGTTGTGTTTTCTGGAGTGTGCGATGTTTTTGATTGATATTGCAATATTCTCTGTTGGAACAAAAACAATAATAGAACAATAGAATAGATCCGTATCGCTGGTGCACCTACTGTCATGAACAAATGCCCAAAGTCTGGAAATTAATAATCTTTGCAATTTCTGAACAACAAATTCCAAATTAATCTTGAAGTATTTGGTCAAATAGTTGATGTGAAAACTTGAGAACCTGTAATAATTTGTCCTTAAATTTTATCATCGAAATGTTGAATGTATAGCCGAGAGGAATTTCGTCAAACAATTCTCATGCACTTAACTATACTCAGATTTATTTTCCCTATAATCTTGTTTGGGACCATAAGCATTACAACAAATACTCTGCAAACTATCTTCTTCTTTCCTGGATGGGTGGAATGTTGCAACTTCAAAACAAACCTGTCATTCCGTGCAGCAGCGAATATACGTTTTCCAAGTCTAGCACATTAATATCTGTTATGATATCAAGCGGTTTTGCTCTTTGTTTTCTTCAACAACAATCAACATAGTGAAAACGTCCTATTGAGCCTTGTGCTCTTTGCACTTGAGGATAATGCCACTATGCCAACTGCATGCTGACAAAACTCTCCAAAACTCTTCCCCTATTAAAAATGATTCAGCATATATCCTCCAGCCAATTACAATAAGTCTAAGCCAAACAACACAGTCTCCCAGAAATACAACTTGTTTCTGAAATAATGGCTAGGTAACTTCAAAGCAAGATTGTAATGAATGCTCAAGAGAAACAAATGTTCAGGACCTCTCCCTCTATAGTACGATAGATATCCAAAATTTCAACTTGTTCAAATATTTCAATCACCAGCAGTTCTGCATTTGGTAATGGTATCGCCACCTTCATACTGTCAACATGTTTCAGCAGTAGTAACGTCTGGCATTCAATTTTGATTTTGCCAGCTTCTTCACAATTATTTCATTGTGTATACGACAACACCTTTACGCTACTTATTAGCTCCAGGAGTTTATTTTAAAAATTTATATCACTTCTATGTTGGCTGTAGCCGTTCTGGGGGACATATACAGTAGCCCTAGTCTATTTTGAATATGCTTGCCAATAACAAACTTTTTCATGGCAATGTTTAACAGTTTCTTCACAATATGAGCTCACGACAAGTGCAAGGAATCTCTTAATTGAACCTTATAAGTAAAAGACCGTGTTATGATCTGGCCTCAAATTAATTTGGAAGCAACTCATGTTTTCACGTCTCGACTGGCATTGAATCACAACCCCGACACAGTATTGATGGCAGCTTAAATGTTTGTTGACTCGAATGTGCCCAACTTGGTTGGAATATCCTTAACAGAGCCCAGTTGTGAATGTGAAGTCGGCGTCCAATGCAATCACTGCTGAAGCCATTCACAACATAACCTGCACTGTATCCTTGACCCGTGATCACTCGGCTTGCCGTCACAACTGACTCGACATGTTTATTGTCTCTTCTACCCGCGGCACCACACGAATCTTTCTCACTTGCATTCTTCCAATGATGCCTGTAGTAAGCAGAAAACCGTCTCACGTCTATTTATTCTGATGAAAGATGCACCCGTGGTAACTCTTTTCCAAACTCGAAATATCTACACCAAGCCAGACGTGGTTAAATGGAAACCCTTGTGCTAAGGTCTGTCTCTGCAACTATGTTGTGGTCCAGGTTTGGGGTCACAATCTTTGCTAGTTTCTTTGCTTTCCCACACGTGAATGGTGGAACCCGTCCAAGGTAAGAAGCTTAGCCAATGTGTAGATTGTAAAGCACTGCCAGTCAGCTATATTCCCAACCCTATGAATACTATCTGCTGCTAGTCTATCAACCTAGCCAACCTGCGAAAAGTTACCTGTATGTAACCTTTCTTTCCCAAATATATAAAGCAGTTGTACTTAATTATCTGCCTAATTTGGACGAGAACATTTTGAACCAAATTCCTGAACATAAACACTGAAGAGGAAAACATTTACACCATTTATTTTCTGAAATAGAAGAACCTTTGATTTGTATGGAAATTTGCTAGGGTAGCCTTCATCATGAACAATCTCCAGAAAATTTTGCTTCATTTCTACTTTCTTGTCAACAGATGATACTACCCTTAAAATAAGATCCTTTGCTCCTAGATGCTTTTGATGAGAATGTTCTCTGCTATTGTTCTCTAACTCCCATGTGCAGATGCAAATCTGAGACATTGCCCAGGCACATTAACCCATGTGTAGTTGGACCGTACCTAAACACCTTGTGAAATCGACTAATCAAACACCAATAATGGTTGCCTTAATTCCTACAAAAATTGTGTTTGTGTCTGGATAAAACTTCACAAGCTGGCAGGAAGACCAGCTCTGATACCACTGTAATATCCCTTTCCAGATATTTACTAAGACCCTCAATAAAAACTTACAAATTTTAAATCTGAACAGTAAACCAATATTTGATACAAATTTCAGAACTTCAATCAATTTGCAACCAGCAATTTTGTATACGAGAGAAGTCAGAAAAGATTGTTTATTCCTCCAATATTCAGAAGTACAATATAAACTAGTAATTAATCACCCATGGTTGCCTAATAATGTTACTGTATTATACATCAGCAATACAATAACATGCAACAATTTAGAATATCCAATCTTACAAATAGAAATAACAGTCAGACTGGCTATATGGATAAAACCTAAAAGAAGGCTAAGTTTATGTCCAACCTCCAAAGTTTCTTCAAGGGTTTGCGTCCTTAAAAAAATAACCAGCAATTGTTTCTAGCTCCTAGATTAATATTTGTTTGAATATTATAATCTTCATATATCCTCCCATGTGGAGTCCGTTGTACCTTTATGCCTTTTCCTAATGTGATGCATGCTCTTTTAGGCAATGTGGGATAAAGCACCTTTTTGTCCTTTAATCACTTAAGTGAACATAGTAACTTTTAAAATAAAGTGACAAGTTAAATGACTTTAATAGTCACTTAGTCAGGAAACCATATAATCATCAGGCATTAAAATAGCTGACCAAATGAACTCAAATAATCTCATGCAATAGCTCATTGGAAAGCTCTCGGTGAGACACTTCCAAACCAACACTGAGGTACCGAAAATACTATGCTCTGATTACTTAATAAAAATAGCAAGCATCTGGACAACCTGCCAAAACTGCTCTGATGGGTTTGGAACTGGAAATGTCTAGGCCAAATCTCGAATTGAACCCCATAAAGAAACTTTCCGCCCCCAAACCTAGGCAAAGTGAGCTGGCCGCACAGAATTATGATGTCCCAGAAAAAGGTGTAATGATCCCATCTTTTAGCTCTCATGTTCTCCAAAGTCTAAGTGGAGGATAAGAAGAAATTAAATTAATTTCTTATAAAGTCATTCAATTTAAAGGTGACTTTGTATTTAATTAATTTAATTATTAATTACAAGGGAGTAGCTTCTAGGGTATGTATTAATTATTGGAAGGACGGAAGCCTCTCGTCATTTAATTAATTATTGCTAGGGAGGGATTTCTATAGAATGCATTAATTATTGGAAGGAGGAAGCTTCTAGCTCTTACAATTAATTAATGTTTTAGTTCCTTCTAGAAGGATGAAGAAAAGGATAAATAGGGCTGAAAGTCTCATTGTTGAGCATTGGATTATTGTATCGGATGATTATGACTTGCATTTGATAAGAGCTTGGATGTGTGAATCACACTCTTTTTTTTGGCAATAGGGGACATTCATTCTCTGTTGTAACATTCTAGACGTCATTCCCTTAAGGTTTGGCCTTTGGAATACCTCTCTTTGTACTTGATTGCAGCATTTTTAGAATTAATATAATTTCAGCAGTTGGTTCAGCTTTTGGGCATTCCTGGGTGTCCATTTCAAAAGGGGACATTACAATTTTAGGATAGTGCTAGAATCTATCAAACAGACTCGCCATACATCAAAATATATCCAAGTAAAACTAGTTGTAGTTATGGCATTTAGACAAATAATTTGCGGACACCCAACAACAGTGGAATCATGCCTTATACAGTGACCATTTCTACCATTTTTGAATTAAACTAATAACATGAAGGGCTGAGAAATGTAACCACATTACAAATTTATAATGCCATAGATAATAGGCGGATTGAGTTTATGAACTAGCATGAAACATGCGTAGAAAGTCAGCACCTGTATGCAGCGGTCGGGAGTGGTCTTTAGCAGTCGGCTTCGTTCGAAACTAGTGTTTTCGTTTCCCACTGCAAACTTCCTTTTCCCGCGCGTCTCGAAGTAACTCTGGTCTACCCGTGGCTATCCCTATTGCCGTCGCGTGTCAATCCCATGCCTGTAACTCTTCCAAAAAAAAGGCATTTATTGTGCTCGCGCCATTGGTCTCCGGAATTAAACGCTGCCTATTCCCATTCACTCGACCTTTATTAAAAAACTCTTCGTGACTGTTATAAATCCGGCCCTAAGCTTGCGCTTTTAGTCCGCCACTAACCTCCCTTCCAAATGTAGATTTCGTTTTACTACTAGCACCCTGAGTTCGCGTTTTGACTTTCTTCGATACTTGCGACCTTTCATGGAGTTAGCCGCTTTCCATCTCTCCCATCTTCATTCGATTTCTCCTGGATTTTAATTACTACATTAACTTCTTCAAATCACCAAAATGGCAAGTTACTAGGGTTACGTCCAGTTTGCCAAAATTCTTAAGGGTTTTCGTCCTTAACATTTACCAGTGACATTTAAGCAACTAGAACTCAGAATATACTATTTCATAAATTCTTGTGTGTTGTTAATCCTAATGCAAGTGTGCTTATATAGCCTCGAAGTGAGGGAAAACACAAGGAGCAAGGAATGTGGGATTAAAATGTCATTTTCGTCCTGCAGTCGCTGAAAGCCATTTTATAAAGTAAATAGCTTTATAACATTAGAATGACTTAACTCCACTCATTTTAATAAAGTTTTGGAATAATTTTAATTAAATCCCCATTGTGACTGATAGGCATCTTGTTAGATAATGTCATTAATCTATCCGGATGTGGAGATAGATTAAATTGGCGCCCAAATTACTAGTGTTCAGAAGGGGACATGACATGTATGGCTTTCTTTTGATTTTTGTCTTTACAAAATTGTGGCTTTTTGCACTCTGTTCTTGGCTATAGTGCTTATTTGCAAAAAGGGTTTGGCAATTTTCTTCAAAATTGTGGTTGTGGTATCATCTTTGTGTCTCTAGTTATAGGGAGTAATAACTTTGTTACCCAACATCATGGCCTCTTGGTCATTAACATTTTGCAGGTCTAGGGAGGGTCTCAGTAACATCAAATTGTTTTGAACAATTTGTGACCAAAAGACAACATTTAGACGATGACCATTAAGGGAAGGTATTAGTATATTGTAATGTTTCTACAATGATCATCTTAGTCTTCAATTTATTAGATAGTTTCTACTTTTGTCTCTAGATCACGATTGTTCCATAATAGAAAAATCATCTTTGTAAATTTGTATAATGAGCTTTCATCTCCTCTGTTTACAACATCGATTTACCATAATAGTGTCACCTACATAATTTAAAGTGTTTGTGACACTTAGTTGTTCCTTTTGCTCAAGATGTAGAAGAGAAGATGCGCATGCTTTTAGAACGATTTAGATACGAAATATACCAAATATGCATTCTGATATTTTTTAGCTAAAGCTATATCATTATGAAATAAGTACCACATTATTCTATGATATACATTACGCACCAATAGGTCAAAGTAAAACAATATTCGCATATAGTCTTGCCCTCCATATAAATTAGTTTTAGTTGATGATATTTTTACTTGGCTAAATAGCTATCTTCTTCTAGGTATTTGTAAGAACCCTTGCTGATTTTTTATCCAAATTTTTTACTGCCCCCTCAATAATATTTTCAAACAGTTTTCTTGCAAGTGTCAGTGTATTGTGTCAGTTTTGGAAGTGAATGACAAAGATTGTTTGCTTTTGCACAGGTTTCTTTTCTTAGAAATGAATGAACATACAATGGCTGAAAAATAACAGTTTATAGTCTTCCAAAGTATATGTAGATTGAAAATAAAGAGCATTCCATTCGTTTTTCCCTATCATCTCATCTAAACCTTCAAACTATACCCCGTTGATAATCTATACCCTCTACATATCATTTTTCAGTTAATTCTATGTGTAAGGCTTCTTATAATTTCCAATAAGCCCTTATTATGGGAGACTACCTTATGCTTGATGACAATCCTCAAATCTTGCATGAATTAACAACAACAACATCTCTTCTGAGTGTTAAAACATCTTTCTTCATGACTCCAACCTACTAGAGGCTCCAACCCCTAATTTTATGAGTATCAACTCACTGGAAGCTCCAACTCCCACACTTTGCAGGCACCGACTGTTTACCGTACAAGGTAAACATATACTTATGGCATGTAGTACAGTAAGATATAACATAGAACAAATACTTTATTCATATATGCAATATGCACTCCAAGTACAATGCTTACAATATGATTATGATGATGATGATGGTGATCGAATAGTCCCTTCCTAACGGTGTACATATACTTTCCCGAAGGGGTGACTCAATCATCACATGCCCTTTCGGATACAATTCTACCCGTTGGCTATAATATAGATTTTACTGACAACATCATCCCCCCCAAAAAAAAAAGTCATCTCCGGATGACAATTACAAAATTACCGAGACATATTAACAAAATGGAATACATTAACTGTGACTAACTATAATAGGATAGATCCTTTTTTGTCACAACACATTCACATATCTCCTGTGCCTGCACCAAACTGGTCTCCAAAAACATGCTGCATCTGTAGCCTCTACTAACACAATGCTCTCCCTAGCCAATCTGACCTTGATAGCCACCCATGTTGCCTTCTCTGCTTCTAACTCCTAGGTACACTAAGCCAAGTGTCGCTCTACTGCCTCCAACTGGATGGTCAACTCCTGCCGAGCTCTCTATGCATCCATCAAGACAGCCTCGCATCCAACACCTACTCTGAGTACCTCAAAGTGTAGCACCCCTCTCGAAAGGCTTGCTCCAGGGCCCTCTCCACCTCTGGCATATAGACACTCCATGCTTGCAAAAGCTCCAAGTCTCATCAACTGCTCATACTTCCCAAGACTGATAACTGAACTGACCAGGGGTCTAGGGGGCAACACCCCTAGCGGGGTCAAGGGGTAGTGCCCCTATAGGGCCTCGGGGCAGAGTGCCACCAAGACCAAATTAGCACCCTCAAACCCCCACAGAAGTCCATGGAACACATCATTTATGTGATTTTCTTCCGATCCCATACTCTTTCGGCCAACCGCTTATGTTTTCTTCACTATTTCTTTATGTCTTTCCCTTCAGTACCATACATTATTCATTGTGAATTGTTTTGATTTGTCTTCATCTTTTTTTTTTTTTTGGTTTTGTTTTTTGTTTTAAGCCTTTCCTCTTTGTTTCTTGTCTTCACCCGTAGGACCATACGGTACTTATCATTCCTCCATGTGTCCATATGCTTGACCGTACGGTGGCTTTTAAACCTTCCTTTCTATCGTACGGTGTTGTAATATGCAGTCTGTTGACTCCAAAAGGACCGTACATTCCACTTTTTTCTCTGGAAGTTTGTACACCGTACGCTATCCTCTATACTTTGTTTGAAATGTTCGATTCGTACTATGTTTTCCAAGGCCATATGGTGTTTACTCTTCTTGTTAGCCATACGGTATCTCCTCTCCCTAGCCGTACGAAATATCTCCTTGTGTGGCCGCACATTAGTTTGTATGGTGATGATGCTTCTTTCCTCTTACCATACTATGAGCTGTTCGTATGATACCTTCCTTCTATATGGTGCTCCTCCAATGTTTCTCTTATACCGTACAATGGCGTGATTTTTCTTGCTGTCCATACACTATCTTTTTCCCTCAATTGCTGGCCGTACAATAACTATATCCTTACAATTCCTCAGATTGTATGACATATTAAAGTTCTATGCTTCTGTCTTCTAGGCAACGACGCCAAATGTTTACTGTATAGGGTAAATGGATACTTATTGCATGTAGTATAGTAAGATATAACACAAAACAAATTCTTTATTCATATACGCAATATGCACTCCAAGTACAATGCTTACAATATGATTATGATGATGATGGTGATCGAATAGTCCCTTCTAGACGGTGTACATATACTTTCCCGAAGGGGTGACTCAATCGTCACGTGCCCTTTCGGATACAATTCTACCCGTTGGCTACAATATAGATTTTACCGACAATCCCGACCTACTAGAAGCACCAATCTCCACCGCTTGCCTTTGCGAGAATCAACCCACTCCACACAAACTTATCTTCCACCTTGATAATGTTGCCGACTCAACTAATGATGGCACAATTTCTTCACTTTAAACTCATATATATATATCTTCAGAATAATATCCTTCTTTATAATGTCTTTAATAGAACAGCATCCGTTTATATCATCTATTCTTAATATCACTATAAATATAATAGATTAATAATAAATATAATTATATATTATTTTAATCTTCCCTATTTTCCTTATAATTGCACACTTTCCTATTTACCAATCTGCCATTTTCTTCTTTCCATATCCTTATCTTCTCATTTTCGTTGTATCTCTATCCCATACACATCTTTCCACTCTTCTTTATTATTATCTACCTCTCTTATTTCTTACATCATTCTGCACCAAACTAACTTCATATATTCCACTTGCTGCCTACTCCTCTTTTGCACACAATATATTTTCTTATTTATATCTCTTTGTTCCAAATAGTCACGTCTATTGGCAAAAGAGATGTCTGATAGTCTCAACCTTTTAATCACACCTCTTTATTGTCAATTAGTTCAATCACTTATGTGTGAACAATTCTTAAACTAATTGTATGAGTATAATCTCTTTAAAAGTAATTGCAGCCTCTTTGAAGCACAATTATTTCTTCCACATCGCTAACCACATATTCAGATCACGGCAATTCAAGGGCCAACCACAGATACTTCTCTCCATACTACTGTACTCTACTGTTGATTTCAAACAACTTGGAGGATTTCTCTGTCTATCGTGGCTTCCTTCATATCAGTACAGCATTTGCCTATAATATGAAACCAAGACTTTGGACAGCATATGACTTATTTGCATCCTTGTTTAACTTTGATGACATGGCATCAAAGTAGGTGACTCCTGATGTTGACTGGTTCTTTGTTATCTCCTGACTATTTGACTGTTGAACACGAAAACATTCATCTCTGCTTACAAGTTCATTGCTATTTTTTAATCAGTTTGTCTTTACAAACTTATTATCATCTTTGTCATCTGTTGGGATCAATCTTTTCATTAATATATCAAAGTCCACTGCAAATGTATACTACTCCATCATGGCATCTGGCAATAATATCCATTGCTGAGCATCAATAGAAACTCCCGATGACTGTCGACTCTTCTACCAGTAGTCTCATCTATGGTAGGTGCTACGTGCTGGAATATAATCATCACCGCCACATAACATAGTCACTTTAAATCTTTACATGAATCCTCTTTAGCATCATTATCTTTTTCTCTGTATTTGTTGATTTTGCTTATTGCTTGCATGTTCCTACTTCTTTAATTCATCATGAATGCCGGTAAAACATGATCGCTGACATTAAAAAAAAAACCTCCCAAAGTTGTCTCATACAATGTTACTGCCATTGTATTTTATGTCTTTACCAAAACTTTATTTTATCGTTCTTCATTTGCAGACTTGTATTAGTTTACATCTAACATCATCGTAGAAACTTCAATGGTTACTGGGTATGATATTGTCTTCATCTTCTTTGTGATTTGTTTTCATATACTCCTTTGTGTTGGATGTTTGCTGCATCAAATACGGTTTTTCATAGTCTCTGTCTATACAAAAGATCATCTGTAGATGTTTTGACATCTTTAGCAGGCTTTATGTATTATCACCATGTCATTGTATTTTGTGGTCGATTTCTTTGATAGTGTTGATGCTTATTTTGTCTTCATCATAATTATTCAGGGCACTTGTATCATTCTTTGAGTGCTCTTTGGTGGAAACCTTTCTAATGCGATATTTTAATCTCTGAGACTCACAGCTAAGAGTGCAGATATTTCCGGTGGTTCAGTTGAATGGTGAGCTTTTTCTTCCTACAGCAAACACAATCTTAGACCTCCTGTAACACATTCGATGACACAAGTATAACTCATTCCTTATTTTTCTAGCCATGATAGATACTCTTCTTTTGCTGTAAAACATCTACTCTGTGATACTCACACACGTCTTGCTATATATTTATTGTCTATGATGGAGGAATCACTGTTGGAAATAATCTCTCTATTTCATCATATCTTTTCTTTCTCAATTAAAATAATCTTCTAATATGATTGTCATCCAGACCGTAGTATGATGTATGTACTCCTTGCACTGTATAGTAATGTTAACCACTAGACTAGAATTATCTAACTGTGTATTATACTATAATTTAGTCACTGCTCTTGTTAGCCTTCACACTTATTACTGAATTGTTGCTCTTTATAGCCTTCACACAGCACATCTTCCTTTTAGATATGCTGATAGTATTTCTCTTTGATAGTCAACCATTTTAACTTCATAACTTAATATTATTTTAATCATGGACTTCAATAAATAGGCATCTCTTGGTCATGTCTTTGACATCAATGACAACATTCCATCAATGTCAAGATCTAGAAGCTCAATTGGTAGTACAAATAAGAGAGACAAAATAATATGGTCAAATGATTGATTCAATATTGATCAAATGATAATGGATGCACAATTGATTTACAATCAACATATGCTTAAATATATAGGCAATGCGTGATAACTAGGAGATATGCAAGTGATAACGTATCAACTACACAAGGTGAAATCACATGTCCACCAAAGGTGAATCATCCTCCATTTTACAACGAAGTATGTGCGACATTTGCAACAATGAGAGGATGATAATGTCATAAGAGCACTAAAGATGGATCTCACACATAAAGGGATATGAGATAACAACTAAGTCCACCTCAAGTGGATTTCTCATACACCATGTGCCAAAATGAAATGCAAACTCCTATGTGTCTACATGACAACTAATATGTAAATGCACTATCCTAAGTAAACAATAGTAAAATGTAATTAAGAATGTTTAATTAAAGTAACATCCTCCCCCTCCCCCCTCCTTAAGTGCAACTTAGGGAAATGAACTTAAACTCACAAGGCTAGATGACAATGCATGATGGGCAGTGTTACAGGACTCGGACCTGCCTTTGACTCGGAAAATCAAAATCCAACTTAGACTCAAACTTGGCGACTAGACTCGACAAGGACTCAGAAAATTGAAAAATCCATGAAATTCAAAGATTTTTAAGGATTTTAAGATTGTTTCATGCATCTTTTAGTCAATTAATATCAAATACACAATAATTGAGATAAATAGAAGCTACTTAATACACATACACAATTTTGTATAGATCACATAAGTATAAAAGCGAATTTCTAAAGGAAAAAAACTAAATAACACAATATAAAGTTATATACTATAAAGTAATAAACATAGTGTCACTCCAGTGTCAAAGACTCAAATGTCTACAATATTCATGGATTACAAAATTCATGGTATCAAATTCAAAAGTTCAAAACATATATCAAAAGAACAACTAGAAGACTAAGGCTCATAGTAGTCTATGTCCTCCTACGAGTGCGCCTAAGATAAGTCATGTAAGACTCTAGAACCATCCTCTTTCCCTGTGTCTGAGGTTGAGCTTGGACCTCATCCTCATCCTCATCATCATCCTCATCCTCACCCACATAATCCTAGTCATCAGACTGGGATTCATCACTCCTAGCCTCAGGGTCCTGCACTCTGTCTCCTCGCGCTCTAGCCTCCTCAACTGCCATCGCTACTGCTTCAGCCTCCCGATCCACCTGATCTACCCACTCCATATTTTCATCACTGAAGACAGGATCAGCCATCTCTGTGTTCCACTCTGCATGAGGATCAACATTCTCTAATACAATCAGTGATGTATCGGTGCCAAGGATTTGTCTATGGCGAAGGCGAAGGTTGTAGTGAACAAAGACAAGATCATTTAATTTTTCACTGCCAACCTATTGCGCTTCTTCGTGTGTATGTACTCAAATAGACTCCAATTACATTCGCATCCTGATGCACTAGATGGCTGGCTTAAGATGCGAATCGCAATCCTCTGTAAATTTGGCACCTTTGTGCCAAACATCTCCCACCATGCATTAGAAACAAGAAAATTTTGAATCATATCAATAACTTTGAATTTATCAAATTAAAATGGTAATAGAATTACTATTAGAAATTAGGATGTAGAATCAAAGATTTTTAGTATTTACTAGGCATCAATTTTGTCTTATTTTTCTTGCACAACTCCCATCCAAATAAGTCCCCTTGAGCTTTCTTAAACAATTCAATCTCACGGACTATAATTGTTCCAACTGTTGAATCAGGTGACATTTTCTCTACAACATTATAGAGGCCACTCCACACCTCATCATCAGCCTTGAAATGTGGGCTGAATTGGTATGCTGGATTAAGGAAGTAGGCCGCTACATGTATAGGCTTGTGAAGTAGATTTTGCCAACGTCTATCAATGACATCCCATATAGGCCCATACCTATCTTGATTCCCTACAAAAAAAAGAGCGAATGGCCTTCTTCACTCTATCCATGCCCTCATAAATGTAGCCCATTGACGGCTTCTCTCCATCAACAGTTCGTAGGAGAACAACAAGCGGCTTTACAAAATGCAATCGTTATGAAAGTTGGAAGAGAAATAATTAGCTTTAAGTTTTCTCTTTAAAAAACGAACAATAATTTATAACATAATTTCATAAACAAAATAAAGTTGAAATGAGGACAAAAAGGAAAATTACCGTCACAATATCAGCAATTGGTGTCCAAAAAGAAGCCTCATAAAAAACATGATTAGTTGCAGCAATCCGTGCAGTGGTTTTTGCATATGATGATGCAATCCACTCCTCACTAACAAACATGCGTCTCAAACCTCCCTTTGAATCAAGCAAAGATTTCAATGTGAGAAAATTGGTTGCAAATCTAGTGACCCCTGGACGAGACAACACATTTTGTTCATTGTGTTTCCTCATGAGGTTGAGGACCCATGTATGATTATATATAAATTTGCATACACTTCTTCTTCGCTTTATAACAGTTTTTATCCAAGGGAGTTTACCAAAATCCTCTAACATAAGGTCAATGCAGTGAGCAACACAAGGGGTTCAAAATAAGTGAGTGTGTCTCTCTATAAGAAGCTTTCCTGCAGAAACATAATTTGCTGCATCATCTGTAACTATCTGCACCACATTTTTCTCACCCACGTCCTTTATCACTTCATCCATTATCTCACAAAGATATTCAACATTCTTTGTTTTTCTTGAAGCATCAATTGATTTTAAAAAAACCGTGGCACCTGAAGAAAAAGAAACAAATAAGTACAATGATTAATGATGAATCGTAATTTATAAATTCATAATTTATAAACTTAATCACTTAAGTACAAGTTCTACTTCTAAATTTTTAATGTCTAAGAATCTAAGTACAATTACAGCTTACCTGATGAGGAGACAAGAAAGTTGAGGAGTGTTCTACTCTTTCTATCAGTCCAACCATCAATCATGATGGTGCAACCCTTCCTCTTCCACACCTCAGGCTGCTCCTTGATTTCAACTTCTACATCAGCCACCCTTTGGTTCAGAATAGGGTCTCCTAGCGCTTCAGCAGTAGGGGCTTTGAACTCTGGACCACAAACAGCAACAACATCGATTCCAATTTGCCAATAAGGGGACCTAAAACACATAGAATAAAATTTAAAGTTAAACAAATTAGTATATTATAAATAAATTTGAAAACAAAATACAAATTAAAATAAACAAAATAAGCATATTATTGTTTCTTGAAAGTTGAAAGTTGAAACTTTGAAAGCAAGAGAAGACATAAATTTAAATTTAAATAAATAAGTACCTTGCTGCATTGAATGAAATGTTGTTGTAGATGAAGAAGTCTCCAAGCGCCAATTTTGCATAATCATGTTTCTCCTTGTTTCAACCCATGCCGTCAAGCGATGGTTGTGCACCTGGAGCCGTGCGTGGAGTAAACATTGAATCAAGTGCCCATCTTTGCTTACGAATGCGAGACCCAATGGTCACACTCGTAGAAGCAGTGGCATCCGTAGGTGGAGTAGGGGATAATGGAGAGTGAAAACTAAAAGATCCCTGTTGGGCTAGTTGTGCCATTTCTTCATGTTGCTTCTTTCTCAATTTTTTTCTCTATTTTTTCCTCTAGAAGAGTTTGCATGTCTTGCATAACATCTTGTGGTACATCTTTGCATTTTTTAGCATCATGTCTAGGTATATTTGCTAGGTGATACTTCAATCTATTTATTCCTCCCCCATTATATACTACACCGCAATGCCAACATATAACAACTCCCTTTTTGTGCCTCGGGATGGCATGTTTCCAAGCCCTATCCCTTGCTATTGCACTTGGGTTTGCATTAGGGTTAGATGGAGGCCTAGTTCCACTTCACTCACCTTGAGATATTATGTCAAATTTCAATATGTTTGCTGCTAACCTGCTGGAATATGAATGTAAACAAAATGAGAAGTAAAAAATAGTAGATAGTAGTAGAGACCAAACAAATTTAAACAAAATGAGAAGTAAAAATACTAAAAAATACGAATGTAAAAGTTTAAAACATATTACAAAACAACAGAAAGAAATGCAACTTGTAGCTTACTTCTTCAAATTTGCACAAACTCAAACAATGGAAATGCAAGTTTGTAGAAACCTCCTCCAAATGCTCCCTTAAGCTCCTCTCAATGCTTTAATGCAAGCTACAAAGATGCACAAACCATTAGCAATCAATATGGGAGAGCCAACCGATTTGCTGATTTCTCTCTCAAAACCCCAATATTCTTCTCTAACTCTTTCCTCTCTCATGTGAGCATAAGCAAATGGTGGAATGACCTTTTTAGGTCAATAACTTGTTATAAGAACCAAAAAAGACAACATAAAACAATGCATATTTTAATTTTTTGCCTTTTTCTTTCTTGGCTGTCGGCGAGAGTCCAGGGCTTGGGGCTTGGCGAGTCTGGTGAGTCCTTGGACTCAGTGAGTCTGAGTGGACTCTTCCAGGACTCAGTCTAGTTTGAGTTCAGAGGCAGATTGCCTCAGAAATGGAGACTCTGCCTCGGACTTGCAAAGTCCTAGTTAGACTTGGCGAGTCCCATTGCACTGATGATGGGTCCCAACTATTAAGCCATATTAGGTACCCATGTACATTATGCAAATATACAAGATATGCAATGCAATCTTTCATAAAGTGGAGAAAGAGAGAAAACCCCATGGGAAAAACCCTTCCTCAAAAAGAGAGATGAAAATACACAAGATGCATGGATGAAAGGAGTAAACAAGGCCCTCCCGTAACAACATACACCATGGATGAATGGAGTAATCAAGGCCCTCTCGTAACAACATACATCTGTATATACAATCAAATATCCCGCTATAGGAAGAAAAAAATGAACCATGATTCCCCCCCACCCATAATGAATAGTCTCATCCAACAATGGTGAATGCTTGAAGGAAAAACACTATCCAATGCCTACAAACAACATTTCTTCCTTTAGGAAGAAGATAGACCAAGTACAAATGCAAGATGGCTTCCTATTGTGGATAGGAAGAAGGAAGGCAGATCCAAACAAGAAGTATGAAATATTTGAAGTATTCTCATGTGTCACCATGTCCTTGATTGATGAAGATGCCACAAACTACTCATAATCAAGACCAGTAGAAGGTGACAAACAAGGAACCAATGGTAACGGTGTGTGAACAAACTCCAAAGACATAGAGGTCTGCTCAAAATATGAAGTAGGAAGAGAGACAAAATCACTCTCCCTCACTGTAAAAGGTACATCAATGGTAGATGCCCTTGGATCAATGTACAAATTGCTCCAAGAAAATGGAATGATGTTCCTCCCATTAGGAAGAAACAATGCCGAAGGTGTATCAATGAATCCTCTTAAATCTCTAGGAAGAATCTTCAAAATGTATGATGTCTTAAAAAACTGAATAGGAATCTCCAGCACATGAAAATGATAAACCTAAGCCATACAATGTGACATATGAAGTAAAGTTTGAGACTTGTGAATGCCAATCTCCAAAGACTCAAATGTCTTCTTTGAAGGTAAAAGGACCTCCTCCAAATGTTGTATCAAAGTATCCGTAATCATGTCAAACTCGAAAGAAGGATTAAGTGGAGAATGAAGACGAGGATCAGAGTGTTCCCTTGCAAGAATTGAAGAAGGATCATCCTCTTCAAAGTGAAGATGAATGTCATCAATGATATGTCTTAAATCCTCAATGTATGACTCCACAAACAAGCTTGTAATGTCTATCAAGAAGCGATCCCAAGGAACTATAACTAGAAGATAGGGAATATTCTGCTACACTGATTCACTACAACCCATAGCTCTAGGAATAAGCATCATTAAGAGGAACAATAGGTGCAATCTCAATAGTAGTAGTTGTAGTATGTTGAGCCACTAAATCATCAGAGCTCTCTCAAGCAATGCAAGGTGTTCGATCTCCTTTAAGGTAGGCTCATCATAGGGAACGTTATCTACATCATCAATTGGAATGAGACAATTTGCAACTAGATCAATTGGTAATGAAGGAACACGAGGATCTCTAAAGTGTTCCCAAATAATAATCCAACGTATGCGTAGGCACTCAACACCTTCAATCTTGGACTTGACTTTAGGAAAGGAATATGTACTAATGTTGTAAGCAATCAATGCTATGATATTCCAATTCCTTTCCTTCCAAGATAACTATTTCAGCTTGGACTTTGCTAAGGAACAAGTCTATAAAGATGAGGTGAGATTTTCTACCATCTACAATATCTCATGATGCCCTTTACCCATGATGCATAATTATCCCTAATAAAATGTACAACTTCATGATGCATTGTATATTCCATGAATTTGGCCATGATGTACTTCTCACTTGAAACAACGAGGTCAACAAATTATTGCACCCCCCCAAAAAAAAAACAAACCACCCCAAAATAGACGATTTTGGCACTTTTTATAGTGCATGTACAATTGCCACTTTTCAAATGGACCAAAGTGGACTTTTGATTTTGATGATTACAATGCAAAATATGAAGCTATAATAGACTCAATAATAGACTCAACAAAGTAAGACACAGGATCACACAAGGATTTGATTAACTACAAGCTTAGTTATCGGTTTGAGTTCAATTTTCGGTTCGTCGGTACAACAAAATTTTGGAAAGGGTTTTGGGTTCGTTTGGGTTCATTCGTATAAAAACATGTAAAAATTTAAAAATATATATATATATATATATATACACACACATACACACACGCATACATATTATGAAGCCTAGAAGCATAGAATATCATAAAATCATGTGTTAATCATTTAAACAACAAAAACACCATAGGCATAAACTTTAAACATGTAAGTTGTAATCATAGCATTCTGAATCAAGATCATACCGTCATATATTTCATTTTTCAAGTTCAACATCAAAGATTCAAAACATGAAAATTGAATCATAATCCATGAATCATAACAAGTTCAATATGGCTAACAATCCAATATTCCAACTCCACCTTGCACAAACTTACTTTTGCTCAATCGCCTATTTGCACACCACAAATGATGTTAGAAGCCAAAATAACCTATCTAAATTTACTTTTTAGGGTTGCGGTACTCAAAACAATATCAAATTTGTTATAAAAAATGCCTTGAAAGTCGTCCATCGCCAGAAATTCACTCGGGTTCACACCAAATCCGATTTGGGCAGCTGAAATTTGCCCAGGTTCGAATTTCTAGACTGTGGGTTTGAACCAGCCCCAAGAAAATTGAACCCTGTTTGAAGCTAGGCCAAACCAAACCTGTATTTCGAACTGGTTCGAACCCAAGCAAGGTTCTGGTGGCAAAACAACGAACCTAGGTAACTAAGACTACAAGTGCCAAAATAGGTTAAACTAGATCAAACTCTGAAGGTGATATTTTTGTTGAAATTAACCTATAATTTGATAGCAATTTTGGAAATTTTCTGAAAAATCATGCACTTTCAAAAACAATTCTTTGAAAATGTGTTTGTATGAGCTTGAATGAAGCCCTGAAGTTGCAAAATCAAGAATTGGACAAGTATAATCACCAAAATCTTCAATTTCTTCAAAATCTGTCCACCAAAATTAGAAAGTAATATTACCAATGAAACATCTTCCAATCTCAATAACATCCAAATCATAGTTCAAAATATCATTATCGGTAACTTATCACTGAGGGCCAAAAAAAAGAGATATCGGCAAATATCAAAGATAAGTTGAAAACTTCTCGGGAAAATATTAGGAACTTATAAATTACTTAGATTTAATTAGAAATGCATTTTTAAATGCAAAATTCAATAAGGAGATGCATCTAATGAGTTAGCAATTAAGTAAACAAACCAAACAAGCTGATATATATATATATATATATATATATATATATATATATATGCAAATAGGGTACAAATTCCTATCCTCATGTGGAATGTTGATGGCCCGTTGCCATAGTTCGATAGTCTAAACTATGAAGCAAACTACAAATAGTAATTTGCCTTTGTGAAACTATAAGAAATCGTCTTCAATTCCACTACAAGTCCACAAGAAGTCGCCCTAGAATGCTGCAAATTATCTTATTTCTCATCGAAGCCCTTTGTCCCTCTCCATACCCATTCTTCCAAAGAACAAAAAAATGTTTTGCCCTTTACTAGCTTGTTATTTTAAAACTTCTTTGCATGAGAACTTGACACAATTTGTCGGCACATGAAACTCCTTGCAAAAGTTCAAATATTGCAGATATATCTGTGATATTTCAATCTATGATCCAAAGAATCCTCAATTTGATTGCTTTTTTGGAAATACAAATTCAATTAAGCCCTTTGGAACACTTGGACTTGGACCTCAGCTCATTACAGCCCTAGGTAGCATTACTGAGAGCATCTTACCATGAATAATAACATTGTTGAGAAAGGTGCTTCAAAATAATTAGTTCACTGCTTACTTGACGTGTATTAACAACCAACAGCAAAACCACATAGAAGGCTTGGACAAATCAAGTGATACATGACTAACAATGTTTAGCTACATTGGAGTATAATTTATGCCATAGAAAACCTGATTCTTTCTTCTAATACTCACCAAAAGTTGGCCAAGATAGCTACTGAACAAGGCATTTCCATAATCAGCATTAGAAACATGCTATCAATGTGGAAAGATTTCTTGAAATTATTTTAAGAGGCTTTTCCTTACCTACTCCAATATATGAACCCCAAGCCATGACATTCATGTTTGGCATCCCTCGCCTCCTGTGTCATGTCCCCTCTCTAGCATTGACATGAGAGTTAGCCTATTATTGAGTCTCATAGGCAAGCAGTGGTGATTAGGGACTCAGTCAGGGTTTTCAGCGTCCGGATTTGGTATTACGGGTAGTAGTAGATCAATTGAGAGCAGTTTTGATTTTAGGAGGCAGTTCCTTGATTGTAGGAGGAGATTCCTACCTTTTAGGAAGTGGTGATGTTTTCCAGAGTTGAGGTTCTATGAGATCACCCTTGATCTCTATTTTTTAGGAGCATCCCTAGATTTGAGGGTGAGACTGCCATTTGGCCCGAGTTGTTCGACATCAGTCACAGGCAGGTGACAAACTCAGTTTCATGTTTTGGAGGTGTTTGGGTTGTTCCTTGGCTACTTGGGAAATATTATAATATATTTAAATCATAGGTACAGGACTCGGACTCGCCTTTGACTCGGAAAGTCAAAATAGGACTCAGACTCGGACTCGAAAAATTGAAAAACTCATGAAACTCAAAGAATTTTAAGGATTTAACGATTTTTTTATGCATCATTTAGTCAATTAATATCAAATACACAATAATTGAGATAAATAGAAGCTACTTAACACTCATACACAATTTTGCATAGATCACATAAGTATAACAACAAATTTTTGAAGGAAAAAAACTGAACAACATAATATAAAGTTGAAGCTCTAAGATTTAACATTCAATCCTTAATAAGTTCCTGACATACCACAACATCATTTTTCATAATTAATATACACTGAAAAAAACACCTCCCAGAAATCGCTATCTTTTTAAATTTAAAAAAACATTCGGGGGAGTCCTAGGCTTGGGACTCGGCAGAGTCCTTGGACTTAGCGAGTCCATGTGGACTTTGCTAGGACTCGGCCAAGTCAGAGTCCAGAGGCCATTTGCCTCGGAAAAGCCACCTCTGCCTTGGACTCGTAGAGTCGTGCTTGGACTCACAGAGTCACGGAACACTGATTTAAATATTCTCCTAAATTAACATTTTAATAATTTAAATAAGGCTAATTGTTTAGCCATTTTGGAGTAATAAGGATTTTTCTGGCTCCATTTGAATTGATTTGCTTGTGTGATAGCTTGTTGGAAAGAGCTCAGCCTCTACTATTTGATTATCACTTCTCGGGACTTATTTATTGCTTGGAGCTGTTTGTCATTAATAAAGTAATGCTTTCTTTCTATTTGGACGCCTTTATTGGGGAAATAATGTTATATTATAAAGTCCAAATGAAATCCACTTTAGGGTTCTTTTAGTGTTCGATTTGCCTTGGAGAGGGGATGTAAGGAAATGGTAACCTAAAGGTGAGTATCTTCATCATTTTGTTAACCTATTTTGGATGCCATTGCTCTGGAAGAGCATTCCTCACCTAGGACGCAAACCCTAGTGTTGAGAGCATATTTGTTAGGATGTATCCCTCAACAAGATCAATTTGAAGGTTCTTATGCATACAGTTTGATCACAGCAGAGGATCAATTTCTAGTATTGCAGTCACACTTTGTAGGCACTGGATTTATAGGGAAGGCAGCCACTTTGGTTCAACCTGGCTTTTTCTTATAACAACTCATAGGAGGAATTCTGGAGTGTTTATTTGTAGCAGACTGGAGTTGTTTTATTGCAGCAGCTTGGGCTCTATCATTTGAACTTGTTTGGCTGTAGTTGGTACCCATCGTCAACTAGCGTCAACCTTGTTTGAAGTACATTTGTATTGGTACTATCCTTAAATAAATTAGACTCTGTTGGTGTGGTTTTAGAATCATTTCCAGAATAGGATGTATTGCTGCATATGATTTCTATCACTTCTATTTTATCAGTAACTGTTATTTATTCATTGTAATACCTATATTTTGAAAAATACAAAATGAAACAACCTTCTTCTGCATCTTCTGTCTAGCTCTATAAGATCAAAGAAAAATCTATAGGAAAATATAATTCATATAATTAAACAAATAGCAGTAGTAGAGCAATGTCCATTTGGGATATTTCATCTTGAAGGTGATGAATTGGGTATCTCTCCTGCAAAAGGAGGCCCGAAATGAAATTGTGACGGGGGGAAACGAAGCTGTGACATACTCAAACACCTGTACTGTTTGTACCTCAGCTTTTTAATGATGGCACTATAAATCAGCTTGGCAAGCTCAGTACCTTTTTAGCGATTGAGGTGATGCTCTAGATGATCCCCTCTTTAATGTCTACGGAAGCTCTTTTTGATCCTCCTGATCTGAATTGTTATATCTTGTTGAAGCATATCTCCAACCACTTTTTCCTTCAATCCATACTCTGAGCATCAGCTTTTGTAAATATTTTCAAAACTATTTTTTTGGCTTTTGCATTTTAACTAGTTTACTGTTTAGAAATTTTACATTGATTTCATAGCAATGCAAGCAGTTGTTAGTGGTCCATTTTAGCTATCACTAGAAGTAATATGAGAGGAAGTTTGGCTGCCTTTATGCGCAGGAATTTTCTTTGCCCCTTATGTTCGACTATGATCATTGAGAGCTCGGAATGGCTGGTGACCATCCTTACATCTTTAAATTTTTTTCCCTAGGTAATTAGTTTTTGGCAATGTTTGATAAGGACATGCATCCATGGGTCTGGCTAATGTCCATGATATCTTGGGTACTTGGGGACTTAGAGGGGATATCCCCTTTTTCTAGGACTGGACAGCCTACTTCATTTGGTGCACAAAAATATGAAAGGTAAGATTTGAAGCAAATAATGCTAGAAATCTCTAAAAAGCTATAAGGGTGTAGATTTTCATTGCAAAGTTAGCACATTGTATTTGCTATGTAAAATTTCAGCTATATTAATGGCTGTCTTCCTACCATCCCCAAAACTTGGGAAAAAATTGCTTTCCCCAAAATTGCATCTTTATGTCCTACAAACTTGAAGAAATGCTGATTTTATTTATTTTTAGTTCCAATACAGCTTTTTGATATTGCACATTTATTCTACTTTGTAGTACCATATTTACAGTTTTTTTCTTGTTTTATTTATTATTTTATTAATTCATTTTATCAAATAAGAGACTTAATGTAGTTTGTTGTTTTTCCATAAAAGATGACAAATATGACTTTAAATATAATTTTTTCTTGGGTGTTATATGACATTGCAGGATATTTAGCCTGTGCTCGATGTTCCAGCTCAGGAGCACTTGTTTTTGTTGAACCAGTAGCAACAGTCAATGGTTCAGACCGACCCTTATCACCCCCTACAGCAGAAAGATGCCCTAATTGTCTAGGGGCTGGAAAGGTAGTTCTTCTATCATCCATACAACTAGCTAGCTAATGCTACAAGGAACATGGAAGTTTCTCATGCTGTTGTAGGCTTGCAGTAAAAATCAAAACACGCCTATGTTTAATAGCAAATAATATAAATGAGAATGTACTAAATTTGAGATGCTCTCATATTTCTCAACAACCATGATAAGTAAAGCCAATGGAATGAAAAGTAATCATATATGTTATGTTCACATCATCTGGGTTCTCAAATGTGTATGATTGGAAGAAGGTCCCCTATGCTTAGTACTTGAGTCAAGTCTCCATGAATTTCTTCTACAAACCTTGACAAGGATTGACTACTAACACTCTTAGAACTCATGGATGAGTTTTTCTTGGAGTTGGAAACCATAGATGAGTAAATAAGTATCCACTTCTTGTAGGTTTTTAATCATTATGATTTGATCTTCATAAGACCTAATTTGTGAATGGATGCTCCAGGATGATTTTCTTGGATTCCTGGTTAGTTGAGAATTTGGTTTTGGACTCTTCATTTCTTGATCTTCGAAAAGATTATATTTATTATCAGTCAATTCACAATTCCTATGGGCCAGTTAAGGCTTTGCTTTTAGCAGTTGGAAATTAAGATTGCTCACCATATTCCCTGAGTTGATAGTATTGATTTCCTATGCTCTCTCCGCAAGGTTGAGACTAAAGAGCAATTTATTTTTGGGTTTCCAAGCTACTGTCAACTCTAATGGAGATACGATTGGTTTTAAGAGAACCAGGAATCTCTTGGTACCTTATTCTGCTACTGTGTAGTATCACCTCCTAATTATTTTATTTTATTTTCAGTCGTGAAACCACAATAGCACATCAAATGATGAGCGTGCAGGGTGTTTGTTCACTGTTATAAATTTCTGTAATAGTGCTTCATTGGTCAGTTATCTACTTTCATATATCGTGCTGTTTAATAAATGAAGTGAATACCTGTTACATGTACAAGACATCATATGAAACTCGTCACAGAACCATAGACTTCCAAAAATTCATTCTAATGAAACCCAGCAAGAATCAAACCAATGAGCATGTGAAAATTGATTTTGTGCTGAGCATGTTATTCTAATTTTTGGCATTACATAATTCTTTGCTGTTACAAATGCCTGATAAGTTGAGCAATTATTTTCTGGATTAGATTGTGTGTGTGTTTTAGCATCAACATTTCAGATCACACTACGTGATCCATCATCAGGATGAGAAAGTGCAGGATTAGAAATAGAAAAAAAAATGTGTGATAATGTTAATTGTCTGATAAGTAACTTATTTACAATGTGTTTCATCACCTGCTGTTCAATTTTAAGGGAAAATGGGTATAAAAAGAAATCTAAATAATTCCCAACTGAACATGGAACCAGAAAATGCTATTAACTATCATAAAAATCAGAGAATATCAAATTGCAGGTTAGCTGTTGCAACATGAAAGGCATGTTAGACCAATGACAACTTCAATGTCAATGGTTCCATCAGGAAACACACATTCCCAGCTATGGTGATAAGTCTGAAATATAGCCAGCTAGTAAGCTGATGTCTGGAAAGGCAGGAAAAGAAGTTTTCTCAAATTTAATCAACCCCTAAGACATTAAAATTGTGCTTCAAGCCAGTGGAACAGAGATGGCAGCCCCATAAATCATTCAAAACCCAAAAATGAAGCTAATCCCACTCTGAAATCACCTGCAAACACTCACCAAGTCCAAGCTCCAACATGGAGGTGTGAATAAACCCATCAAAGCCCAGCACTTCTATTATGAAACCTCACACCAGGAATGGGCAACCTGGATAGCCTAGATAGAATAGGTGACTTCACTAGAAAACAAATGCCAGCTGATAGCCACTCTCCAAAACTTGCTAAGTGGTTGCCTAGCACTGAAGAATCAGTTTGAGTGATACCCAACACCATTAACTCAATCCATAAATGAAAGTATCCAATGAGGTATATCAGTATGATTAGCTTGCTGAAGGAGTAAATCCAGCTTAATGGAGGAGCATGGCTAGCTAAGGAACTCCATAGAAATCCTTGCAGGTCAGATATAAAACTCTGCAATTCATCAACTACAAAAAACTCAAAAAATCTTAAATCAAATACTATATAAAGCCTCATTTTTGAAACCCTAATTACCTTAAAACCCTTGGTTTGAAATCTCAAATCACACTACCAGCTTGTGAGGATTTTTCCCACTGAAACAAGTGCATTTGACGAGAGTTTCTGTCCTCAAACAACCTTAAAAGAGCTTTGTTCATTTTGGAAGCATCCTATTTTGTGTGTGAATTTTGTGCTTATTGTACAATGTCTATTGTTATCTTTTGATAATATTGGTTATCAAACAGTTTATTAATTGTCCATGTTAAATTGTTTGTCACTCTTAGGCAATTATAAGATTCGGTTTGGTTGATGGTTGTGTTCCTCATTACAACCATCTAGTCATTCAAATATTTTTTATTAACAAAGAATGTAGTATGGTGTAGTTGGCTGAACTATAATCCTTGGCCGACCATCTTTTGTCTTCTTCTCTATAATAATTTCATGAGCGAACAAAGACATTTTACTCTTGTATCTGGTTGTAGGGTACCGGGTTTAGGTATGCCTGGGTGCACTATGGTATGCCCTAGGTATCTTGGGTTCGTTTTAGGTGTGCGCAAACCTTGGGCGCACCCAAGCATATCCCTATGCATACCCATGGGGCATGAAAAGAAAAAGTTCACCCATTCTTGATTAGTGTATTAAACTGTGGGACCAAGTTTAATCATTCTTGATCAGTTCTTGTGTTTTGCGAACATGTTCCTCAACAGTTTTTGCATTCCACTTATTTGCAGCCCTTATCAATGTGATTGATGATGCATTATACATGGCTAATGAGCTAATGAACCTTTGGCTACATTAATTTTCAACCCAATCAAGAAATAGTCCGTCAAATCTAGATTCGGTAATGAGTGGTTGGCCAATGAAGAATCTGAAACTGTACAATTGGATTGATATTCTTGTCACTTGATCTGTTTTAATCAGCTCTAATTACACAAGGATAAATGATAACATCATAACACCATGATGTGGAAAAAATATATTTCATGGTATTAAACTATAGGAGCAGAGGTTCAGCTGTGGCTAGAATTCTGTATGATAACTTTGTAACTTTATCTGATGCAATTCTATACATATATATTCAAACCCACTTGTCTAAGGGCAAATAAAATTTTTCCGATACCCACATATCGGGTTCTCATACTGTTCCTGTGCCTATGACAGAAACTTAATAGATATGCATTGTCATCTTTAATATTATTTAATATATTAAATTTATTAGATATAGTAGTAAACAAAATCATCAGATTGGATTTTCCTCAAATGTTCAGTCTTCTTCATTTTTCTCTTTGTTCTAAAATCCTTAAAGATTGTCTAATCTTTGTTACAAGTGTGGTTGTCATTACACCAAAAGATCAACCTATCAATGCTCAATACAACCACTATACTTATAGAATCCACAGGAAGTGATTAGTCCCTTGTCTTGAACTGCGTATGGAGCTCTGACCATTTTGCCAACAATCACCCCCTCAACATTACTCGAGGGATATCAAACCTATGATGAACCTCTAATGTCACTTGTTACAAGTGTAGATGTTGTTACACCAAAAGATTGGCCTATCAATGCCCGATACAACCACTAAACTTATAGAGTCCACATGAGGCGGCTAGTCCCTTGTCACGAACTCCAAAGAGAGTACTGACCATTTTGCCAACAATCTCTTAGTCTTGACCACCTTAAGACCTCTTCCTGCCTTTATTGGGAACTAAGGGCACAAATTTCTCAAATTCAACCCACCTTTTTTGAAGGGAACAACATTGAATGTATACAGCTATAGCTGATAAATTAGATATGTGAATTACTAGTAAAGATGAAATTATTACATAAGATCAATGAGGATCTAGTCAAATTGACTCTAATCCTCGGTTGATTATTTGTGGTCTTCTTTTTTAATAATCTTGTGTGTGCAGATGGACAAATCTTACTCCTATATCTAGTATGCAATGTCAACTCTATTATTAACTCATGTATTTGATTTATTAGATATAACACTAAACAAACTAGATGTTTACTTTTTTCAATATTCCATGTTTATTCCACTGAATAAGTGGTATTCGTCAGCTAGGTGCCAGATGTTTTCCTTTTAATTCTTGTTTTCAATCTAGTTGTAATCTTGACACCATATGTTGTGACCTTGCCCTCTTCAAGATCTAGATGATCAGGAAGTGAAACAAAAGTTGATAATAGCCCATTTAATCAACAAAGTTGGCAATGTGCGACTAGAGGGCAAAATAACCTTGTATAGAACCCTGAAGGGGTATGGAAGGTAGATTTTGATCGAGTATGGCATGCTTCTAGAAATGAATCCTACGTGCAATAATGTGTTTGTACACATGACACTAGCAAGAAGTTGATGACCAAACCCATATGGAAAAAATGTTAAGAGTGTTGCAAGGTAGACCTAGGTTGTATGCTGTCCTATTGAATGAACAGTAAGAATGTGCTAGGTTTAGATGGTGCTCCATACAATAGTAGTGGTGCCAAGACTCGTATGCTAGGATATTTGTACATCACATGAATAGAATAATTTGCATTTTTGACCAAGTTTGTATGTCGCACAATAATTGTAGTGATTGAGTAATTTGGTGGTTGCAATGTGTTGTCCAATAGGCTAGGTTGTGTATCGTACTAAAGTTACAACAATTATACGGTGAGAGTAGACCCGTACTAAAAATTTTGAAGTACAAATGCTAGGAATCCGTACACAAGAATGCATAATCCCTACATCTTTCTTGATGCAACAGTGGCACCCATTTGTGTGGTGGAAAGAGGATTGTGCTACATGTTGAGATTATTGGCATTGGATGATCATTAGGAGATAATTGGCATTACCTAACATTATCTAATTGGAAAGTCATATGATTATGAGATTGTTGACATTGATGGAAACTATAGTATCTTTAGCATTAATTGATCAGTGAGAACTGAGTTGGCACATCCAACAAGTTAATTGGTAAAGGCGCAAATTAATAGGTAAAGGAGGACACTTGTCACAATCAGCGATCACCAAGTGATGATTGGTGATTATAAGACAGAGTGTGGAAGACTTGCGAATCTTACTCTGAAGTTGAATGAAAGTCATGACTACATTGAGCAAATTGAGAATTTATCAGAAGGTGCCATATCAGAAGAATTTGAGAAAGATATTGAAGAACTGATGGAGAAAAATCAAAGGTTGAAAGAAAAAGTCAAAAACCTGAAAGAAGAAATGGAAAGTCAGTCAATCAGAATGTGTGAACACCTAGAAGGAAAAAGAGTAGCTAAAAATGCTAGGAAAGTTGTAGAAGCTGCTGAGAGGAATGTTGAAAATGCACTACATGAAAAGGATGGACAACTCTTCAGAACATCACAGGAGCATGCTATCATCCATGAACACCTTCATGCAAAGATTGTGGAGAGTCAAGAGATTGTAACTGAGAACCTAAGGCTAAAGGAAGAAAATGAGAAACTAAAGAGAACTGCAAACGAAGAAGGATGCAAATAAAAAGTTGTAGTACTATGAAAGCTTGTAAAAACTTGATGAACAATTAAAGAACCACAGAAAGCCAAGTGATACAACCAGTCTTGGATAGAAAGGATCGAAAGCAGACATGAGTGGCAAAACCTCTAAAGGTAAATCCAAGAAGCATCAAAACAACCCTAAGGAAACCACAAACAATTCAGGTAAGAGGTCTAACAAACCCACTTGCTTTAATTGTGGAAAGATTGGTGTTAGTGCAAATTTGTGTAGAAGTAAACCTGTCAACAAGTCAAATTTGTTTGAAAATCGTTGCTATTATTGTTAAAAGTATGGACATGCTACCTATGAGTGTAGATCTAAGTCTAAAGTCAATATTGGTAAATTTAATGGTTATTGTTACACATTCAATAAGTTTGGACAAAGTTAGGGAATGCAGATCTAAGACCATTAGATCACCAATTCAACCGGTGAACATCTATAGAAGGGAATGATAGTTCAATCCCACATGCCTTGTGTGTGGAAAACCCGAACATTTAACAGAGAACTACAAGTTTACAACACATGGAGATTATCTACTAATATTGTGATTTCAATGCAATAAGATTACACATGTTGCAAAGGATTGTAGGTTTAGGAATTGGTCACCTAACTGGTCACAACAAAGAAAAATGAAGAATCTTGTGTCTTTATGACGTCAGAAATGAAATGAAAAATAGTTGGATTAAGAAGGAAGAAAAAATGGAACAAAGAAATTCATCTGCAGAAACTTCACTGCCATTTGGTGCAGTGAACTCGTCTTCAAACTGAACAAAGCCTTTGCTAAGGGGGAGCATGCATAAAGGGAACTTATATACCGATCCCCATAATTGAGAAGAGAAGGATGAAAGTGCAAAGAATAGTGCAAAGGTATGTTGTCTTGAAGTTGGAAAGTTTGACTACTTATATGTTGAAAAATCAGAAATGTTCTTAAGTCTTATTCTGTGGTAACCTCTCATGTTCATTGAAGAATGAAGCAACTGGTAAGTATTCATTAACAGGTGACAAGATACTATTCCTATCATTCGAGACTGCAACGTTTGTCTTTCGATGATAAATAGTGGTAAAGTGATTCATTTCACACTTTACTTTGTGTATTCCAAAGCAACTTTGAGCACTATTAAAACGATTGAATGAGAGGTATTGAGATTTGAGCAAGGAAAATATAATTGAGATTATCGTGAGCCCTAATGGTCATTCACGAGCTACCAATTTGGATTGTTGGTCAAGAATACTGTTTTGATTGAAGAGAAAATGGCAAAAAAGTTTGAGATGCTTGCTTTGATCAGCAAAGAGGTGGAATCTAGATCGGTTTACACACCTAAAGTGGACAGAAAATTCGGAGTAGATATGGCTGGGGCTTTGTCCACAATATCACCCAGTGTTTTACAATTAGAAGAAATTAAAGCATACATCCACTGCAAGATTGAGGAATTTGGGAGCAGAAACAATCAAGTGTGATTACAAGATTATGTGCTTGAATGGTGTTAGAAGGATGAGCAAGCATCTACAGGAAAAAGGTTTAACCTACGTTGTCGATATTCCCACTGAGTTTCAGCCAGATTGGATAAGGATTGTATAAAGTCGAGTTCATAACCAGTACATGTGGTTGGACAAATCACACAAGTTGTCAAAAACAATTATTGACAGTGATAGGATTCCCATCTCAAGGAAAGGAATACACAGTTAGAAAGATTCTAGCACACTTGGTTACCGACCTAACTAAATCAAGATATGATGGTAGAGCCATGACCATTCAGAACATTGAAGACACTGAAGTACGTTTTGCTGCAAGAGTGATTGGATACAGAGTCTATCAATCCAACAACAAAAAATAGTGTACCAACAAGTGCAGTACATACCGCTTACGAAATAGTGAAGAACGATGTGATCTGTGATTATGTGAAATGGTAAGGGCACAATTTCTGGAGAACATGAAAAGAATAAAGGACAACAAGCAATTGGTGAAGTATTGAGCTCGATTGGTATATATTTTCTTTTACATTCAAAATTATTTTCCACGAAAAGGAAAGGTTGAATGGTCTATGAACACACTTGTAGTTACATAGATAGGTGAGCTTATAAGGGAACAAGGTGAAAATTTGAATAATGTTATGATTGAGTACTTTAGAAATTTTCAGTCCAACATGCATAATCATGTCAGAATTCTTGCTAGTGTCATAGAGAAGTACAAAAATGATATTTGTTTTCTAGTAGACACTAACTCATGTATATTGCAGGCAGTTGAACCCAAAACCTGTTGGCTTCCACCTATGGGAGATGAGTTTGATGAATTGACATGTTGTTGTCTGAACCTATGGACAAGAGTGAGAAAAGATTTAGTACTTTTGAAGAAATTCTTGCAGGAACAGTCAAGGCAATGAAGGCACCAATAACAACCAGGAGGAGATGAACCGGTCAAGTCCAGTAGACGGCTAGTGAAGGAGTTGGAACTTCTGGTACAACAAAAATGGTGATAGAGGACCCATCTATCAACATCCCCTCCACCTACAAAATGGTAAAGAGGAAGGTTACTTGTTTGGCTAAAAAAGAACAAAAGGTTGAGTCAGAAAAGAAGAGACAACCAACCAAGGAAGTTTCTAGGAAGAGGAGACATGACTAGAAATAAAAGGTTGAAGAAGCAGAAAACATAGATTCAAATAAACAGGTTTTAGAATTAAAGAAGAGAGGAGTGCAGAGCAAGACACCCACAATTGAAGAATTTGTCAAAGGAATAGTGGAGTAAGGTGAACTAGTAGTAGTAAAATGATGCTATAATCTAGCAAATGAAGAAGATAAGAAGAAAATTGAGGATGCAATTGTTCTACATCTACACAAATTTAAGAGAACACCCCTTGAGTTATATTCAGTAATTCCCGATGAGTTACAACAACTTACTGATGCAAGGTTGACATCAACCCTACAAAAGGACAAGGACATAATTGAGAAAGGTCTAATGGAAGCTCAATCGGAGCTAAGTCCCGAGGATGCCAAGAAAGTGTATGAAGAACACAAGAAGAAATTTTGAATAAATAGGGCAACTAGACTTCTAGTAGAAAACACATTGAAATTACATGATGAGACAATAGATATATAGAGAAAGTATCAAAAGCATGATGAGAAATCACAAGGACACTCATCACCCATTCAAGTTGATGATACGTTTACAATGAAAGCGATAATTGGTAGCGTGGTACAAGATATTCCTCAACAAGTAGAGGAACTAGAAACACAATAGGAGAAGTTGCAAACTGGTGAGGCTAGAGATGTTGCATAACCAATCAACAAGAATTACCTACAAGACAGGGAGAGACAGTTGCACAAGAGAAGAAAGGTGAAATGATTGGAGAAAGTCAGCAAAAAGAGCAATAGGAAGAGTGAGGAAGAATATCAAGTAAGAAGGAAGTTTAGTTGTGGGTCAAGTATGGTGAAGAAAAGAAAACAGGTGAAACTTCTAATAGAGGAAGAAGTTGAAGATCTAGGTTAAGAGGAAATCTTTCCTGCACCTTTGGATGTTAACAAGTTAAAACCCAAAGATTTGATAAAATATTCAGAAAAGGTGAAGAGAAAAGCCATTTTAGACAAGAAGAAGAATAAACAAGTTTTGAGACAAGCTGGAAACATCTTAGTTGAACTAGTACACGAAGTTGAATGCAATGGGGATCAAGTAAGTGATCACTTGGATATATTAAACAAAGCTATCAATGGTCAAGAGAAAAATTTATTATCTACAGAAAGGAACATGCTTGAAGAGAACTTAGAAAATGTCAGAGAAGATTATTGAAGTCAAAGGTAAACTAATAGATCTAGTAAAGGAGGTAAAAGAAGCACTAGCAAAGGTACGGTTCAATTACAATATTTAGTGAAGAGGTGAAGAAGATCTTAACCAGGATAAGTCATAAGATAGCTACAAGAAGAACAAGACATCAGAATGATGCATATACTAGAAGTGAAAGCACATCCATCCCCTATGCTAGAGGCAATACCGAGAACTTAAAGATTAGTAGAGGAAACATTGGCATTGCCAAGTGTAGAGTCAATGGACAAATTGGATAAGTAAGGCACACAAATGCATGAACGGGTCATTGCATTGAGTCACATTGTTACATCCCAAATTTTGACCTAATTTTAAATTTATTTATAGCTGTTAGATTGAATGGATTTTCTTTCATAATCATATGAAGAGGGTAGTTAAATATATTCGTCGTATTCATTATGTTAACTGTTTAATGAAGATGGTCGTTATCCATTATTTGTCATGTGATGATTAGCAGTTGCTTGAATTTGGAATTATGGTTAATAATTAAATTCTTTATCTATATTAAATGTTATTATGGAATTATTATGGAACTTGTTATTATCGTGTAAATATTGCACGGGCGATTGCAAGAGAAGATGAAGGGGAGAAGCATTGCTAAACGGGATCAATGAAATGGGATACTAGCTTAGTCCAATTATTAGGTTGATAGGTATGACCTTTAATTGCCTTTGTAAGGACCTAGCGACTTGAACATTAGGACACAATCGACGGACCTGCATGAGCTATTAAATAAATATTTAAAAACATTATTTTAATTAAAAATAATGAATACCTCAAATGAGTTTTGATTGATATATCCACATCATTATAATATGTACCTATGTACGTGCACATAGATATAGGAATAAAAGTAACACCATAATATTATTTTTATAAATAATATGATGCCACCTCATAAGTACATCTACGTAAAAGTTGATAGATATAAATCATAGTTATCCTCGATTTATAACTTTCAAATCTTTTTCCATATTTATTCTTGCTAAAAATTGTTTATTGTATGGGTTAAATAAAATTAATGCACACAAACGATAGATAAAAATAATAGTACTCCTTTTATTATTTGCATATGCCAAAGACATTACATACAATGATGATTACAATGATCCCGAAGGGTGTATAAATACTTTTTGAAAAACCTTCTCAAAGGGGTCCGTCGGCTACATGACAATTACCAAAGGGCCTGTCACCTACATAATAAGAACCTTCCCAAAGAAGCCTGTCAGTTGAATTACAATTTTACCGACAATATCATCCCCCCCAAAAAGAAAGGTCGTCTCTGAATGACAATTACAAAATATTCGAGACAGATTAACAAAACAGAATACATTAATTGACTAACTACAACAAGATAGATCTGTTTCTGCTACACCACTTTCACATTCATTTTGTGCCTGCACCAAACTAGTCTCCAAAATACGTTGCATCTGCAGCCTTTGCTAACACAATACTGTTTCCTTGGCTGACCTTGATAGCCACTTGTGCCGCTTTCTCTGCTTCCAATTCCTGGGTACACTGAGCGAAGTGTCATAGGAGTGCCTTAGACTGGATGATCAGCTCCTCCCGAGCTCTCTATGCATCTGCGAAGGCAGCCTCACATCCAACACCTACTCCAAGTGCCTCAAAGCGTATCACCCTTCTCGAAAGGCTTACTCCGTTGATCTTTCCACCTTTGGCACACTATGCCTACAGCAGCTCCAGGTCTCATCAACTGGTCACACTTTCCATGATTGATAACTGCATCGACTGGAGGCCTAGGGGGCATCGCCCCCAGCAGGGTCGAGGGGCAGCGCCCCCGCCGCCAAGACCAAATTAGCACTCTCAAACCCACACAAAAGTCTATGGAACACACCATTTTTGTCATTTTCTTCCGATTCCACACTCTTTCTGGCAATTGCTTATGTTTTACTACCTGTTTCTGTCTTTCCCTTCCCCTCGGCATCATACATTATTCATTTTGAACATCTTTGAGTTGTCGTCGTTTTTTTTTTTTTAGCTGCTCCTCTTTTGACTGCTTCCTTCTGCTAATTTGTATTCGCCACTTCAAATCTCTTGCCGTGCTTTGGAAACAAGCTCAACAAAAAAAAAATGCAAGTACGAACCTCCCAAGGTTCGAATCCAGCTGCCACAACACGCAACAAAATCGTCTGCAAAGCTTCACTCGACCAATCTTCCTCTCCCAATTCGCCATATGGTGGAATACCGAAATCAGCCCCTAGACAGCGTATGATTACTCCATGAAATCACCATACGGTGCCCTAGAAATCGTAAAAAATGATCCGCATCTAGCCTTATGGTGAGGGTACTTGAAACACACGCACTGAATAAGAAATGTCTAGTTATAATGTGTTGTACGGTCATGAAATTTATAATGTGTCGTACGGCCATGAAATACCTTCTAAAAGCTTTGTCGATCCTTCAATCTGTACGGTTACAGCAGCAGAACTCCATATGGTCATGCAAAACATACAATGGAATTGAATCCGTATGGTGCCAAGTAGAAGAATCAACCTCCAAAATCCGTATGTTGCCAAACAAAGAAGTTAACCTCCAATTCCGTACGGTGTTCAAGCAAATAATTTAATCTTCAAAATTTGTACGCACCCAAACAGAGAGTTTAATCTTCAAAATCCGTACGTGTCCAACAGAGAACTTAATCTAAAAAATCCGTACGGGTATGGGGGTCTTATAGAAGACCGTACTGCTACTGAAATTTCCATATGGGGCCTCTCAGGTGTAGACTAGTGACCGGACGATTTTTTAAGTTTCCTACTCGCCTTGATTTTCGTACGCTATATCCTTCCTTTAAATTGGCCGTACAGTGCCTTCTAGCCCAACTTAAGTTACCATAAGGTGACTTCCTATTTTTTAAAATTATTTATTTATTTTATAATAAAAATCAATTCTCCCTCCGAATTTTGTCCTTCTCGGACAATGAGGAGGTCGTTCTGGCATGGTACATCTTGAGCTTTGAGCCGTTCACTGCTTCTGGTATTTCTTGTTCGTCTAATGTCCACAACTTTATTGCTCCATTGTCGCCTACTTCTCAAATTTGGTATGGCCCGACCCATTTGACCTTAAACTTGTCTGGTTTGATTTCGTTTCGTCCATCATACTTCAACACCCACTGTCCCAGTTGAAACTTGTTCAGCTTCAGGTGTTTATCATGCCATGCTTTGCGCCTGTTTTGAGTCACCTCCATGGCCCATTGTGCCAACAATCGTCGCTCATCAAGTTTATTTAAGTTACACGATCTCTCCTTCAGGTTTTTCATATCACCCAGTTTTTTCTTGAAACTCGGTACCATGAATTTCGTTGGCTGCCACTCCTTGCCATTGATAGCTATATTCTTAATTTTAGGACCTTCACTCCGTACTACTGAAGTTTTTATTAAGCCCTTCCTCTTTTTACTGTGCAAACCATACGATTTGTTTTCCTTGCTGCCAGCACCTTTCTGATAAATTCGTGGTGGGTTGTAACCTTTTCTTTCTACTCGGTCCATTCACTCTGTTCCATATAGTGGAATCTTTCCTTTTTCTGGGTTCGTACTGTATGTTCTTCCCTTCAGCTTTTGTCGTAACCGCCTTTCCTTCTTCCACTTCTCTGTATTCCTTTGAACATTCATTTTCCTTTTCTTTCTCACCTTCGTCGACCCTTAACATATTACAGCTCGGAAAGAGCTTGTAATCCGCCAGTTGCCAGTGGAAAAGGCCGTTCACCGAATCCAAATCATTGTCCATCGATCCACCTTCCAACCGTAGGACTCCTTCCTCATTGGGTTCCAATCGCTGCTTTCCTTCATCCTCTTTTTCGAAATCAGATGATATGGCTTCCTCGCCCACCATTTGCGTGTGAAGATCAATCGTGAATCGTCGTCCCTACTTTCCATTGATAGTGTATTCTTCTTCTAGTCATGCTTCACTTTTGATCGTATGAGCCATCCTTGGCCCAAAATGGCATCATATTCTCTCCTCTTCAATGGGATGACGATGAAGTCGAGCAAGAACGACTGCGTTCCGATAGTCATTGGTTGTGCCATTAGGATTCTCAACGGTTTGATTCCGTGTTGGTCAGCTGTGAGCAACTGGAATGTAGGTGGCCACAACGTCGGCTGTCCCAACTTCTTCTAGGTATCTTCTGGTAGGATGTTTACCCCTGAACCTCTGTCTACAATTGTGTCTATCAGAACAATTTCCAGAATTCCCATTTCGATGACCGTAGGATGCCGTCTGGATGTGAGGGCTAACAGCATTGGATCCGCTATACTTGCTCTGCTTTCCTTTTCCCTTCCGTCCGCTGCACTTGCTCCACTTTCCTTCTCCCTTCTGTGTTCCCCTGGTAATTTAGCAGTTGGAGCGATGTTTGCGAGTGCTGATCGGAGTTGAGGCATTGTGAGCAGTAGATCATTTATCTTGACTGACACTTCGGTTTGTAATATTTGTCGTACGATGTTCTATTCCGCTCAGTTCCTTGCTGAGGTACTAGTAGTGTCCTTCAAGTGTGCTTTCTCCGCCTGCGTCACCCTCTCAATTTTTTCTCGTGCTTCCGCTAATCTCCTCTTTTCCTCCATCGGGTTAGGGTAGAGTTTTGCTCTTTTGCATGTGATTGCCAGAACCTCCTCTTTATCTATCCTGATGATGATCAGATTCACTCCTGATTTCAGGCACTTAGCATCTTCGTGATCTCCAGGACCGCACCATCTACATAACAACTTTAGTGTGTTTGCCATTGCATAGTCTCAGGCAAAGTGGCCCCACAAATTGCATGCTTGGCATTGTACCATCGGGCAGTCATTCGCATCGTACGAATTCGGCTGCGGCTTCCATTATTATTGTTAGCATTGTTGTTTTTCCCTCGCCTATTATTTCTGTACCCTCCCAACGTGGCACCCTCATTACTGGTGTTTCCACTCCCTCCTGACGCGGAAGCCTCCTGGGTTAGGAGCACTTATTGAGGTCCTCTTGTATTCATATTGAAGGGGCATTCCTTTGTAGAATGTCCCATGATCTGGCAGATCTCGCAGAACTGGTTCTTTGCACTGGATCCCTTCGTGTGGCCTTTTGTCTTACATTTCGTGCACCATAGGTTGTTTCCCTTTGTCTCTTTCTGCATGTTCTTAAATTCCTTTATCATTTGGATCATATCCTTCTGGAGAGCTCGGACCTTCTAGCTGCCCTTTTTGTCATTGCTGCACTCTTCTTCCAAAGACGCTTCATCATCTAACTCGGATGAGCTATACTCTTGTTCTTTTTTTTTGTTTTCTGCTAACTTTCTAAGTTCATCGCCCAATTGTATGCTTCAATGTATGATGATGGCGGCAAAATCTTCATCTTCTTCTGTAACTTCGGGCGTAGTCCTTCAATGAACCATTTGTTTTGCAGCCCATCCGCTCGCTTACTTTCCATTTTGTTTATTAAGTCTTTTAATTTTCTGGCATATACTCAAGTTGTTTCATTTTTTCCTTGCTTCGTCTTGTATTTCTCTGCTACGATCTCATTGTCGTCATGCAGGAGTTGAAATTCGGTGATAAACTCTTTTTTAACATTGTCCCAATTGGTTAATTTTTGGAGATTCGTATCAGTGAACCAATCAATTGCTACCCCCCTTAGGGTTGCCAGAAATTGTCAGACCCATTCATTTGTATTTGTTATGTCATTCACCCTCCAAATTGTTTCGCATATCTTACAATGTCTGATTGGATTGGCCGTTCCATCACCATAAAACTTTGGTAACTTCTCCTTTGGTCCTACCATTATTACTTGGGTTTGTGTATGGGCATTGTTTGGCACTGCAACACCGGCACTGTTCTCCACTCCAACCTCGACGCTTTGTATTCCAACACCAACGCTCTATATCCCGACACCAACGCTTTGTATCCCAACACCAATGCTTTGTATTTCGGCACCAATGCTCTACACTCCGACATTGACGCTGTTTTAAGCAGTCGTCTTATTCCCAACAGTTGCATTGTTCAGTGAAGAAGGGTCTTCATTAAGCGAACTTGTCCGTTCTGGAAGTGTATTGTAGATGAAGAGTTCACTCCACGCTCATGCTCCCTTGGCACTCCGAGCCGTGCGAGTTAATTCCTTTCTGTCTGGATTCTCTTCCGTTGGCGAATACAAGTTCAAAAATTCCTCCTTTGCTTCTTCCACCAATTCCACCTGTTGTCGAGTTCCCTCCAACAATTCCTCAGTGCTTCAGTGTCTGTCAGCAATCCGTTGAAACCTCCATCCGCGCTCTACTTCTTGTGCCAAAATTAAATTTCCTTGGGTGGTGCATACTCCATCTTTCCCCTTTATCTTATTTCTGTCCTTTTTAAGTTGATTTGGCATTAGTCTTCATTCCTCCTTTGTTCTAGGTTTATGGGGCGACGACGCCAAATGTTTACCGTATGGGTTAAATAGATTAATGCACACAGACGATGACAAGAACAAAAGTACTCCTTTTATTATTCGCATATGCCAAAGACATTACATTATGCTTACAATGATCCCGAAGGGTGTATAAATACTTTCCGAAAAACCTTCCTGAAGGGGTCCGTCGGCTACATAATAAGAACCTTTCTGAAGGAGCCTATTAGCTGAATTACAATTTTACCGACAACAAAAATTGAAATGAACATTTGGCATATTTTATTGGCGATCAAGAGCCAAGTCTCTTCTTTATGGGTTACGTCTTATTGGAAGCCAAAGAGACTTTGATACCTTCTTATATTATGAAGCCGAGAGAGACGGAGAGCATGAACATATCACCCGACTTCTTTTTTATATCACCCGATAACTCTGCAGATATCACACGATATCTCTGCAATTTACCACTTGATAATCATTGCATTTTCCTTCTACGATTTGCCTTTATATTGATATTTTGTTGAAGACATGATTGATAATCACACTGGGACTTACGCTTAGAGATTTCTTCCGTGAAGGGTGGGCTGATTGATAGCATCTAGCAAGACTCCATTATTTATTTCCAGATTTTTGCAATATGTTTTATTATCAAATATTACTGCATTCTGATTATTATAGCTGTAAGATGCAGTTTCAGATTATGATACAAATTATCTTTGCTTAAATATCATCAGTTAGGCCCTCTCTAGGACAAAGTTGTTTATGATGAATAAAGCCAAGTATCCATGCCATGATATCGTATTTTATTTATGCCATTGAAAGCCAGAATCAAATGATGTTTATTCTGCAAAGATTACATTTCTTAGATCACTGATTGTGATAAGTTGGAAACATATAATATTCTTATATCGATTGAGGATCAACAGACAGAGCGGATTGCTCTGAGATTTGAGCACCTGGGACTCACCGGTTGTATAGCCATGGAAAAGATGAAGAGGTGAGATGAATCTACAATAACATGGAAATAAAAGTCAGAGATGATATAGCAATTTTAAATTAATTTTATTTTATAGCTCATGCTTGTTCATACTATTGTTCCCCTGTTGTCAAGTAAAGCAGTGGTGATCGGGTCATTGAATCCATAAGAAAACCTTGGCCAAAGTCGTTAAAGGCATGTTTGTCATCTATGATCACTTGATGTCAGTAGAGTCAGTTATTCAGACATGTCAGTCCATAACTGTGCGGACATTCTAAACATCAGAATGCTCAAGTGGCTAGACTAAAAGTATCCCAAGCTTGATCCTAGGGTAGGGAAGGTCTTTCTATTAAATAGATTGTGTGGGGATAAATATAGTCCGAGGTTGGGAGGTTAAGCCTAAGTCAATGCTTCTCCTCTTACCGAAAGCCGAGGCTTGCACAACCAATTAAAGACTCACTAGATATTTCTCGTGTGTTCTTTCTTTTTCATGTTATGCATTTACTTAACTTATATGCAAGGAAACATAGTAAATCGTTATTTCAGTTATATCAGTTGATCGTTATTACAGTTGACAATTGTTACTGTTATTTCAGTTGGACGTTATCATAGTTAATCGTTATTATAGTTATTTCAGTTGATTGTTGTTATAGATATTTCAGTTGAGTTTTGTTATCTCAGTTAATCGTTGATAGTTAAAAGCAGTTAAATGTCTCATGAAAAGGAATTAAATGTATATTGTTCAATAATTAGTTGAGGAAAACTCTTTCTAGATTACTTTTATTTTGTTATGAAAATTTGTTTGTTACATATGTTATCAGAGTGTTGGGTTTGGCACTAAACCTAGGGCACACCACTTTCTAGTAAACTTGAGGATTCCTAGAATAAATGTATAGGATGCAAGTACGTAAAACACCTTGCAAGAAGGCACGACATCCCATCTTCCTGTACTTAATTAAAAACATGCCAAACTTCAACTACACTTGCTGTTCCATGCCTAAAGACAATGAAACTCTGAAACAGGCTTTGCAATGAATGAAGAAGGAAAGAGTCAGGTGGACTCCTTCTAGTAAAGCAGCATATAGAAACAAACTAATTCAAAACTGGAACGCTCGTCAGGGAAATTCTCTTATGCACTTTCATAGATCTTGGATGGTGTGGGATATGTACAAATCTGAATCAGAACTGAATGTTGAGAAGCAAAATTTAAATTCTATAATGTAAACATCCTCAGAAGAGGAAATTTTTGTAAATAAAGGCTGTTATAAATGCAGCAACATAAGTATTAAAGTTGATCAAATAAATTGGTTTAGTCATATGTTATATCCACTCGCAAACTCCTTAAATTTGTTGTAGGCATACTTTGACATTAGAATTTTGTAATTTTCAGATTAAGCTAGTAAACAAACAAAATGAGTAGTGATGAGAATGTTGTAGGTCATGACATGGTTCATGAAAATAACACACAATCATCCACTGATTTATTACTTCAGATTTTGCAAAAAAGCAACTAAAGTTGGATAATATGGAAAATAAATAAATGAATGAGATGGCAGCCTAGATGGGGTAGAACCAAAAGAAAATGCAATTCTTGCCTCCTCCCAGAATGGAGACAAAACTCTTTGAACACGACAAGAAAATCTCACAAGCTTCACGTGCCCAAACCAAAAAACAAAAGAAACAAGAAATAATGAGTGATTTGTTCGTAGATATTAAGAAGATCAAACCACTCAAATTTGTTGGTTCTGAATCCAGAGAGGATGCAGAGGCCTAGTTAACTGAAATGGAACATTACTTTGAAATTAGAAACTTTTCAGAAACCTCAAAAGCAATTTGGGGAATACATCACTTTATTAGAGAAGCTGATACATGGTGGGGAAACACCAAGGTTGAGCTAAACATAAAAACTATTGAGATTACCTAGGAAAAATTTGTAATCATTTTTAGGAATTGTTGGTTACCCCAAACCTTTTATGACCAAAAGTTACTGGATTTCCAAAATCTTAAGCAAGGAGATATGATTGTACACAAGTACTGGGAGAAATTTACCTGATTACTAAAGTATGTACCACCATACCAACAAGATAGGAATTTGAAAGTGAGGAAATTCATCATGGGTTTGAATAGTAGAATAGAGGAGCATTTGATGTTCTTACTCCTCAAAACATGGAAGAAGCTCTAGAGAAGGCTATCCTATAGGAATATAAAATAAAGAGAGATGACTCCATTGGGGATAATAAAAGAAAAACAAATTAGAATATAGAAAATACAGATACTGGATCTCAGAAGAAATAGTTTAAGAATTATAAATTTAGCAAACCAGAATAAAAAAGGAATGGAATCAAGGATTTTAAAAGTAATTTCAGTACAAGTAAGAATAATAAGGGCAGTGAAAAGAAGGGGCCACCTTTAGGATGTTTCAATTGTGGAGGAGATCATTATGCTAATAAATGCTCTGTGAAGACCAACAACAATCAGCCGCACCGACCACCTCTTCCACAACAACATGTTTATTAGCAAAGGATTCACACAGCCCTTAACAATAGAAAAACAAAACAACAGATAGGCCCAATCGAAACTCTGGGTAAGATCTACCAGAACCCCGTTTCTATTTTAACTGATACTGGAGCTTCTGAATGTTTTATATTGCCTAAACTATTAAGTAGATTTCCAAAGAGATTTAGTTTTATAGCAAAACTATGGACAATTGAGTATGCAGACCAATCAAGGGCTAAGGTAGAGCAGTGTCTGTTTCAGGCTCGGGTTGATTTTTCAAATTTCTCCATTGAATTGAATCTGTGTGTAGCACCTTTTGGGTATTACAATATTATTATAGGCATTAATTGACTCAATGAGCATAAGGCCAAGGTTGATTGTTTTGCTAAAATTGTAGATTGTTTGGATGACTAAGGCAAACCTGCAAGCATTAAAGGGATTAAACATGAAATTAAATCAAAACAGATATCCGCCATGCAACTCAAGAAATGTGGAAGAAAAGGCTATGAGATGTTTGCAGTAAGAGTTGAAGATATGAGAGATCCTATAAACACCACTTATGGAGATAACTACATTTTTGAAGATGGGGAAATTAGAGAAAAATTAAAGGAATCTTTTGAAGAAAAGTATCCTTCTCTAAAGAATTATCAGGATGTGTTCCCCAAAGAACTCCCCGGTTTACCTCCATCTTGAGTCTTTGATTTTCCCATAGATTTATTACCAGGAGCAGAACCCATCTCTCGAGCACCTTATCAAATGACCACCACAGAATTAATGGAGTTGCAAATACAATTGCAGGATATGTTAAATAAGAAACTGATTTGGCCTAGTGTTTCACCATGAGGATCCCTAGTATTGCTTGTTAAGAAGAAGGACGAAACTATGAGATTATGCATAGATTACAGAATGCTCAATAAGGTTACTATCAAGAACTGACACCCACTTCCTAAAATTGACAACCTCTTTTATCAAATGAAAGGTGCTATAGTATTTTCAAAGATTGATTTGAGGTCAGGATATCACCAACTTTGTATTAAGGATGAAGATATTCACAAAATTGCTTTCAAAATTAGATATGGACATTATGAGTTCACAGTATTACCCTTCGATCGAACCAATGCTCCAACAACTTATAGCATATTCTAAGATTGTCTAGATAAGTTTGTATTGGTCTTCATAGATGACATCCTAATCTATTCGAAGAACGGGAAAGAGCATCAAGAGCATCTGGGAAAAGTCTTACAAAGGTTGAGGAAACATAAATTATATGAAAAGTTGTCTAAGTGCACCTTCTATCAAAAGGAAATCCAGTATTTAGGACACTTTATATTAGCTAAGGGAATAGTTGTAGATTTGTCAAAAATCAAGGCAATTAAGGAATGGCCTATACCTAAAAATGTGACCAAAGTCAGAAGTTTCATGGGATTGGCAGGGTTCTACAGGAAGTTTGTTAGAAATTTCTCCAAGATAGCTTATTCGATCACATCACTTCAGAGAAAGGGAAGGAAGCTTGTATGGACTGAAAAATGTCAATCAGCTTTTGAATGTTTGAAAGAAAAGTTAACTACAACACCCATACTAAGAGTACCTGACCCACAAAAGAAATTCGTCATCATAACCGATGCATCAGGAGTAGGTGTGCTAATCATAGTTCCAAAAATCGCCATGAAATTGCCGAAATCGCGATAAGATTCATGGCTCCCGATTTTTTTGGAATCGAAAATCGCTGGTGGCGATTTTTTCGCATGAATCGCCTGAATCGCCAAAATCGGCGATTCATGGAAAAAATTGCCAGAATCGCCATCGGGTATCGTCAGAAATCGGCCGCGGCAGCAAGGATAGAAAGTTCAATTTTTTAAAAAAAACACATGTTTTATTTGCTTTCTAAGTTGACTTTCCTCTTTGTTATAACCCTAAAGAGCCTTCTATTTGCTTAGTATGAGTAGAAGAGAGGAAGAGTGAGAGAGAAGAAGAGAAAAGAGAATCCATAGGTTTCCAACCGGCAAGAAGGAAGAGCACCAAAGAGATCAGAAGTCCATTTGGGGAGGCCATAAATTGCATTGGGAGCATTAAGGAGTCAATATCAACACTCCTCAACTCATTTGCAAGAGGTAAGTGTTGGTTTTTTTTTTGCATGTTAGTGTAGTATGCATTTTTTGTTAAATTTTTTTAGTGTTCATTTGCAAATCTTGAATGTTTTTTATTTTTAGTTTTACTAAATTGCAAACTAGGGTTTGTTGTTTTGTAGTTTTTGTTTATTAGTTGCAAACTTTGATTTTTTACATGAATTTTTTTATTGCAGCAGCCCTTTGCTTTCATTTTCCAATTTCCACAATGGGTAAAAAAGATGAATGCTGGAAATATAATGAAGAGTTTCCTGGGAGAACCAAATATCAAACAAAATGTATATTTTGCAAAGAAAAAATAAATTCGGGAGGTATCTATAGATTGAAATACCACATTGCTGACATACCTGGCCATGATGTCACAGTTTGCACTCAACAAACCGCTGAGGCAAAACGCTCTTGTTTAGTGGCATTAGAAAAAATTGAACAAGACAAGTTGACTAAGAAAATGCAACTTGAAGGGTTAAGAGGTATTGGCTCCTGTGCTCCCACATCCGCAACCGCATCTACATCTGCATCAGCTTCCGCATCCGTAGGTTGTGTTGGGGAGGGTTCTTCTAGGCCTCCTTTTCATCCTAGTGCTAGTGCTCATGTGAGTGTTAGTGGTAGTCGGTCTCATACTGAGACAGAGTCCAACACCAACCTATTGCGGCCTAGAGTGCGGAAAAGCAGAATGGATAGTTACTTTGTGCCCCGCACTACTCCTGGCTCCCAACCCACGCTTGAGGGCATGGGTTTGAACAAGGAGATTCATGATGCTGCCAGAAAAGAGATTTGCAAATTCTGGTACTTTTGCAACATTCCATTTATTGCAGCCAGGTAATTGATTCTTTTTTCTTTGTTATCTTCAAAGTTAAAGTTAAAAGTAAAAGTAAAACTTTAATTATATCTACTTGTTTTATGATTTTAGTTTTTGACATCTAAATTTCTAATCAATATCATTATCTATTTGTGACAGGACTCCTTATTGGCAGAACATGATAGATGCAGTTGCCATTTGTGGTCCGGGGTTTAAAACCCCAACTGAGGCTGAGTTGAGTGGATACCTCCTGGAGGAAATGGTTGAGGATATGAGGCATGAGCTTGAGGACAACCGAAAGGAGTGGATCGAAAAGGGTTGCACCATCATGACTGATGGTTGGACAGATAGGAGGGGAAGAACACTCCTCAATTTTCTTGTATCCTGTGGAGGTGATTGATCATTCTACTTTCCTACATACATAATTTTGAATCGTGATTGACTATTTCAAATTTTGATTTGTTGATTGCTAATAGTAATTATAATTCGTTGTTTTGTTACTTGTAGGATATACCATGTTCCTCAAATCCATTGATGCTTCTGCTCATGTAAAAAACGCCACATACTTATGTGAGGTTATTGAGGAAGTTATAGCAGAGGTGGGGGAACAACATGTGGTGCAAGTGGTGACGGATAATGCAGCAAGTTATGTTGCTGCAGGTAAACTTTTAACTTTTTAAGTTTTGAAAATAAATTTATTTGAATTTTGAACTTTTTCTAATTCTAACTTAGAATTTCTAAGTTTCCTAAGTTCTAAGTTCTAACATGTTTGAAATTTGAATTTCTAATTATCTTAAAATTGTTGTAGGCAAACTTTTGATGGAGAGGCACCCCACCATATTTTGGTCCCCTTGTGCAGCACACTGCCTTGACCTCATGTTGGAGGAAATTGGCAAACTTGAGTGGGTCAAGTCATGTGTGGAAAGGGCAAAAAACATATGTAAGTTTATTTATAATCATTCATTTGTCCTTAGCACAATGAGGAAGTACACAGGAGACAAAGAGTTAGCTCGTCCAGGGATCACGAGGTTTGCCTCGAATTTCATCACCTTGCAGTCCTTGTTGACATCAAGGGATGATTTGAGGAGCATGTTTGTTGGGCGGGAGTGGATTTCATCTTCCTATGCTACGACCACTGCAGGGATAGATGTGGTGGATTGCATATTTGATGATGATGGTTTTTGGAAACCTGCTAGAGAAATACTCAAGGTAATTTTATTGCAATTTAACATTTAATATTTTACAGTTTACTATGCTAATTGTTTAATGATTTAGTTTTACCTTATATTATTGAATTATTCTATGTTTAAGTTTTGACTCAAATTTTTGTTTTACTTTATATGTAGGCCACTGAGCCTCTTGTATCTCTCGTACGAACTGCTGATGGGGAGAAGCCCTCTATGGGCTACATATATGAGGGCATGGATAGGGCCAAGGAGGCCATTAAAGCTCAGTATGCAGGAGTGCAGGAGAAGTATGCCCCTATTTGGGACATCATTGATAGGAGATGGCAGAATCAGCTCCACAGACCCATCCATGCAGCAGCTTACTTTTTGAATTCGGCATTTCGTTTCCGTCCTGACTTCAAGGCGGATGAGGAGGTTCTCACCGGATTATATACAGTGATCCAGAGGTTGAGTACTGATGAGGATAGCAGTGCTGCAATTATTGAGCTTGATAAGTTCAATAATAAAGAAGGGCCACTTTTCTCTAGCAGGGTAGCCATAGATGCTCGGGAAACAATACAGCCAGGTAAAAATTAAATAATATATTCAATGTTCATGAATCTAGATTCTAAACTTAAAGTTGATTATGTAATTTTAGAGTTAACTTGTAATTTGTAATTTGTAAATGAGACTAATTATTTTTATTTTCCCTTATTTCAGATAGATGGTGGCAAATGTTTGGGGCCACAACCCCAAAACTTCAAAAAATTGCCATTCGTATTCTGAGTCAGCCAAGCAGCGCTTCTGGATGTGAGCGCAGTTGGTCCATGTTCGAGCACATCCACTCGAAGAGGAGAAACAGGTTGACAGTGCAGAGGTTGAATGATCTTGTCTTCGTTCATTACAACCTCCGTCTTAGGATCAGACAGATTTTGGGCACTGACTCCTCTCCGATCATTCTGGAGGAGATTGATCCAGAATCAGAGTGGCTCACAGAGGTTGTAGATCCAGTCTTCACTGAAGAAGACCGTGCGTGGATTGACCAGGTGGATATAGAGGCTGAGGCAGCTAGAGCACGTTCTTCAGCCATTGGTAGACGCACACGTGCACGCACAGACACAGGCCCTAGCGACATTCGTGAGCCCATCTTATATGCGAGAGATATGGCTCGACAATCCTCTAGGACCTAAATTAGACGCCTTGCTACTAGGCAGACTGGATACTCAGAGGCTGAGGCTGAGGCTGTAGCCGAGCTTGAGGATGATGTTGAGGATGATGATGACTATGAGCCTGAGGCTTGAGCTGGAGCCTTGTTTTTATATTTTGTTTACAGATATTGATACTGAATCATTGATAGACATATGTTTCAAAGTTTCAAACTTTCATGGATCTTCATCTTAGATTCTTACATAAATTTATGATTTGATGTCTTATGGATCATCTTACATACATTCTATGATTTAAATCATTATGATCATTTGATTTCTATTTACTTCAGCTAGCCTACAATTTACATTTTAGAATCTTAGATAACATAGTTACGTATGTGATGGATTTTATGTTTCATGTTTATGTATGTTAAGTTTTAACTTCTATTTGATGATGTTATAGTGTGCTTAAGTTATATTCAATAAAGGGTGCATGAAATAAGTTTTAAATTGTTAAAATCTTTAAATTTAACGGGTTTTTTCAAATTTGCCGATTCATCGCCGATTCATTGCCGATTCATTGCCGATTCACGATTCGATTCGACCTTGCCGATTCCGATCCGATTCCGATTCACGTTTCTTTGGTGCTAATGTATGATGAGCAGGTGACTGCATACGATTCTAGGAAATTGAAGAACTACGAGTAGAATTACACCCCTCATGATCTAGAATTGGCAGCTATTGTACATGCTCTCCAAATGTGGAGACGTTACTTGATTGGGAAACCTTTTGATCTTCGATCTGACCACCATGGCGTAAAATACATTTTTACCCAACCCAACCTTGATGCTAGACAAAGGAGATGGCTGGAATTTTTAGCAGATTATGAGTTTGACATTAATTACATCAAGGGCAAGGAAAACAAACTGGCAGATGCCTTAAGCAGAAGGAGAGACATTTCTGCAATTGCTATTATAAATTTCAGATTAAAGGATCATATTTTACAACATTTAGAGCATGATGAATTTTATGTAGAGATCAGCCAAGCTCTCATCAGGGACCCACAAGATCCAAAGTATTCAGAATTTAGGATATAAGAGGATGGATTGTTAAGATATCATGACACGATTTATATACCGAACAAAATTGAACTTCAAAAAATGATTTTGGAAGAATCTCATTCAGCTTCATATTTAGGACACCTTGGAGTGACTAAAATGTTGTCAGTTATAAAATCTCTATATTTTTGGAGTGGAATAAAAAGGGAAATAACAAAATTTGTGGCAGGATGCCTAGAATGCCAAAGAGTTAAAGTAGAACATCGTTACCTAGCTAGTCTTTTGCACCCAAATGAGGTACCATAATGAAAATGACAGATAATTTCCATAGATTTTGTACAAGGGTTACCTATGACACAAAATAGACACAACACCATTCTAGTAGTAGTAGATAGATTGACAAAAGTTGCTCACTTTATGTTAAGAAATCTAACTAATGGAACACTAGAGATCACTCATAAATTCATAAAGGAGATTTTCAGATTACATGGAGTTGCAGAGAAAATCATCTCAGATAGGGATGCTAGGATAACTTCTAGTTATTGGCAAACATTATTTTTAGCATTAGGGACTAAACTAAACATTAGTTCAACTTATCATCCCGAGACTGATGGTCAAACAGAAAGAATAAATCAGGTCTTAGAAGATCTTTTAAGAGTTTACTATATGGTTCGGCAATACTAGTGAGAAATGTATTTACCCTTGGTAGAATTTGCTTATAACAATTTTTATCAATCCACCATTAAAATGGCCTCCTTTGAGGCTCTATACAGCCACAAATGTAGAACTCCTATGAGCTAGAATCGATTGGAGGATAGAATTATTTTTGGATCCGAAATGCTTAAAGAAATGGAAGAACAAATAATCCAAATTCGTTAGAGATTGAAAGAAGCCAATGATAGACAAAAAAGTTATGCAGATACAAAAAGAACACCTAGAGAATTCTCAGTGGGAGAAAAGGTGCTATTAATAGTAAAACCTCAGAAGAGTACCATCAAGTTTGGTAAGAATGCCAAGTTAGCTCTAAGGTCTGTGGGACCCTTTAAAATATTGGAAATTATGAACCCAGTAGCCTACCACCAGCTCTTGCAAGGATGCATGACATCTTACATGTGTCATACCTTAAGAAATACATCACTCATCATGATCATATAATTGATGAGAACCTATTACAGGTGCGAGAACCAGGGGTGGTGGTGGAAATAGAACCACTCAAAAAACTCGAGGTGCATAAGCTACGTTGAAGAAATCGAGAGGTGACTCAATGCAAGGTCCAGTGGGATCGATATGTAGAGGATAATGCTACCTAGGAAGATTATCACAATTTTTTTCAAAACTACCCTCATCTTTTCTCCAGGGCTAGAGCTTGAACTTTTATTTTCTTGAAATGATCTGAATAGATATTGTTTTAAGTTTTATTGTGATATTCATCGAGGAGGATGAAAAACTTAAGGGTGAGGGTATATTACATCCCAAATTTTGTCCTAATTTTAAATTTATTTATAGCCGTTAGATTGAATGGATTTTCTTTCATAATCATGTGAAGAGGGTAGTTAAATGTATTTGTTGTATTCATTATGTAACTGTTTAATGAAAATGGTCGTTATCCATTATTTTTCATGTGATGATTAGCAGTTGCTTGAATTTGGAATTATGGTTAATAATTAAATTCTTTATCTATATTAAATGTTATTATGGAACTTGTTATTATCATGGAAATATTGCATGGGTGATTGCAGGACAAGATGAAGGGGAGAAGCATTGCTAAATAGGATCAATGGAATGAGATACTAATTTAGTCCGATTATTAGGTTGACAGGTATGACCTTCGATTGCCTTGGTGAGGACTTAGCAACTTGAACATCAGGATACAATCGATGGCCCTGCATGAGCTATTAAATAAACATTATTTTAATTAAAAATAATGTGTACCTCAAATAAGTTTTGATTGATTTTTCCACATCATTATAATGTATACCTATGTACATGCACATAGATATAGGAATAAAAGTGACACCATAATATTATTTTTATAAATAATATGATGCCACCTCATAAGTACATCTACGTGCAAGTAGATAGATATAAATTATAATTATTCTCAATTTATAACTTTTAAATCAATTTCCATATTTATTCTTGCTAAAAACCGAAATGAACATTTGGCATATTTTATTGGTGATCAAGAGCCAAGTCTCTTCTTTATGGGTTACGGCTTCTTGGAAGCCAAAGAGACTTCAATACCTTCTTATATTATGAAGCCGAGAGAGATAGGGAGCATGAACATATCACCCGACTTCTTTTTCATATCACCCAACTTCATTTTCATATCATCCAACTTCTTTTCATATCACCCAATACCTCTGCAGATATCACACGATATCGCTGCAATTTACCACTTGATAATCATTGCATTTTCCTTCTACGATTTGCCTTTTATATTGATATTTTGCTAAAGACATGATTGATAATCACATTGGGACTTACGCTTAAAGATTTCTTCCGTGAAGGGTGGGTTGATTGATAGCATCCAGCAAGACTCCATTTTTTATTTCTAGATTTTACCAAGTTATGTGGTTGTCCACATCCCAAGCAGTGCAATATGTTTTTATTATCATATATTACTGCATTCCGATTATTATAGCAGTAAAAAACAGTTTCAGATTATGATACAAATCATCTTTGCTTAAATATCATCGGTTAGACCCTCTCTAGGACAAAGCTATTTATGATGAATAAAGCCAAGTATCCATGCCATGATATCATATTTTATTTATGCCATTGAAAGCTAGAATCAAATGATATTTATTCAACAAAGATTACATTTCTCAGATCACAGATTGTGATAAGCTAGAAACATATAATATTCTTATATTAGTTGAGGATCAACAGACAACCAATTGCTTTGAGATTCGAGAACTTGGGACTCACCGGCTGTGTAGCCATGGAAAAGGTGAAGAAGTGAGATGAACCTGCAATAACATGGAAATAAAAGTTAGACATGACATAACAATTTTAAATTAATTTCATTTAATAGCTCATGCTTGTTCATATTATTGTTCCCCTGTTGTCAAGGTGAACGATGGTGATTGGGTCATTGAATCCATCAGCAAACTTTGACCAAGATCATTAAAGGCATGTTTGCCATCTATGATCACTTGATGTCAGTAGAGCCAATTATTCAAACATATCTGTCCATAACTGCGCGGACATTCTAAATACCGAAATGCTCAGGTGGCTGGACTAAAAGTATCCCAAGCCTTATTCTGGGGTAGGGAGGGCCTTTCTATTCAATAGATTGTGTGGGGATAAATGCGGTCCGAGGTTGGGAGGTTAAGCTTAAGTCAATGCTTCTTGTATTGAAAGTCGAGGCTTGCATACCCAATCAAAGACTTACCAGATACTTCTCGTATGTTCTTCTTTCTTTTTCATGTTATGCATTTACTTTACTTCAAGGAAAGATAGTAAATCGTTATTTCAGTTATATTAGTTGATCGTTATTACAATTATTACAATTATTTCAGTTGAACGTTATCATAGTTAGTTCTGTTAATCATTATTATAGTTATTTCAGTTGATCATTGTTATAGTTATTTCAGTTAAGCTTTGCTATCTCAGTTAATTGTTGGTAGTTAAAAGCAGTTAAATGTCTCATGAAAATGAATTCAATGTATATTGTTCAATAATTAGTTGAGGAATACTCTTTCTAGATTATCTTTATTTTGTTATGAAAATCCATTTGTTACACACTTAAAGAAGACTTGGTGACAAGGTTGTCATTGACAGAGTGTAAATTAACTATTAGATATTGTTAAATATTACACCTTTGGCATTGTTGTCAAAGGGGGGAGAAGTCTAGAGATTAATTGGGAGAGATTTCTAAGATCGCAAGTTAATCAGGAAAAGTTTAGAAGAGCAAAAAGAGAAGTGCAAGTGATTAGCATCTAGATTAGATTTGGGAGACATTCAAAGATTAGAACAAGGAAACAAAATGGTGAGTATGAACTAAAGGGGAGTTCAAGTTTAGTCATCTAAAGGATATTAAAGGGTAAGGGTATTGTTATTAATGCCAAAGGGGGAGATTGGTGAGATTATAGGCATTGGACGATCATTAGGAAATAATTGGCATTACCTTACAATACCTAATTGGAAAGTTATATGATTATTAGATGGTTGTCATTGATGACAATCATAGTATCTTTAGCATTGATTGATTCGTGAGAACTGAGTTCGCACATCCCAATAGGTTCATATGTAAAGGGACAAGTTAATAGGTAAAGGAAGATACCTATCATGATCCACGAGTACTAACGATCAGTGACTATAAGACAAAGTGTGGAAGATTTGCAAACCGGTCAAGGAAGAGGTCAAATCCAGTAAGGCAATTACATTGGATAGTGTGAATCCACAAAGTGAATGCTAAGAAAAGATACAAGTATTACATTGGGAAAGGTAATACATTTTGACCAGTCCAAGTGTAAGAAAGGTGAAACAGAGATGAAATTCGACCTTGTCGAATTAAATCATTGAGATATGTGAAATGTATGAGAAGATAGAGAGGGAAACCAAAAGTTCAAATAAAGTGTTGGGATTAAGAGGCAAAAAGATTACATGTAACCATATAAGTTTTTTAATGGACTGAATGATGATGCGAAGAAAACAGTGAGACATCAACAAAAGAAAATGAATGGTGCAAGAAAGCAAAGTAGAAATAAAGAAAGCTAGCAGAAGAAAGTGATCAAACAGTTACAATCAAGATGCAGAGAAGAAGTGCATAGTGTAGTAGAATAAGATCAAAGAGAAGAAGGGATTTGCTAGGCAAGGAGTGCCACAACTAGACCAAAGATTTAGTTTTTTCTTAATATTTAGAACCGGTAAATGCTTGAATCAATTGAACCCTAACATGTTTTGATTGTAAATCCCTAATAGGATAGACTCTCAAAAGAGTTGTGTAAAGCCTTTAACAAGGTAGATCTTAGCAGGTCTAGTTGTACTTCTAATAGGGTACAAAGTCACTCCTAATAGGGTGAACCCTCAGAGTGGGTAGTTGTATGCTCCTAATAGGGCAACTCATTTGCTGTAGAAGTGAAGCTTTGTCGGTACCATCCCCACTATGGTTTTTACCTTCTAACAAGGATTTTTGTGTGCCCGAAATTAGTGTGTCATGTGCTAATTTCATTTTATTATGCTTTATGAGCTGATACCAATTATATGTTTTATCATTTGGAAGTTGGCAATAGGTCAATGGTTAAAGTTTGGAAATATCTGATTGTACTAATTCACGTCTTCCTCTCAATACCTGTAAAACCTAACACTTCCTAAGCAAGTCCATTGTTTACTACTATACCTAGTAAATTACATACATGAAATAATAATACAAATAGCAGTGAGTACCAGATTTAAGACTAAAATATATCTTTATTAGCTCATGAATTCATTACACAAAAGAGGACTAGAGATGGCCCACTAAGGATTATAGTTCATCCAACTCCACACCACTACCTTCCTTAGCAGTACACAATATATTTAAATGACCTGACAATTGCTAAGAGAGACCCAACTGTCAACCAACCAACACAACTACTCGAGAGTGTAACCAATGAACAATTAACACATTGACGACAATTAATACACTGATGGATGATCAATTTTATCAACATAAACAATATGCATTGTACACTAGCTACATCTTCCCCCCAAAAGAAGAAAAATGTCTTCCAGAGGACAAGTATACATCAAGTAATGTCTAGGAAGACTAATGGGCAAAATGTAGACAATGACTTAACTGTGCAAACTCAACATTTTAGTGTACTTAAAAATTAAATGGGGAGTTTGGGGCAACACCCCTAGTGGGGTCAAGGAGCAGTACCTCTTGTGGAGGTTTGGGGCCAGCATTCTCAACACATGTTCTTGATTTTTAAAATGCCAATTTTTTCTTCACAAAGCCCAAAAATAGAGAGTTCACAATGTTTAATCAATTTATGGTGTCAAAATTCTGATTTGATTGTACTCTCCACTTTAGAGCTTATTGCTCTAGTCAACATTGTCATACCAAGTTATGCTTCATCCACATTAGTCTACGTATGGGTGGCAACTATATCCATACATGACTAGATAATTGTGCAACATCAATAGTTTGTGTTGTCTGTATAGACAAAGGACAAAGAACTGTGCAGTGCTAAAAAAACGTGTTGTCTATATGGACATATGGTACTTAGATGATCATGTGACATATGAAACAATTTCATACCACCCTTCTTCTACTGTAAGGCATACGATACAATAAAAAAAACCCATATTGATCATTAATGTCATACAATTGATTGGAGTGTGTGAAGTCATATACTGTAGGTTTTTGTTGATGACATAGGAATCTACAATTGATTGGAGGGCAAAAGTAATGTATGGTGTGAAGGTAGGTGCAGTTGTTTGGTAGTGGATGTGTGTTCACGATTTGTTCTGTTTGTACAGGACATTATGGTATGGTAACGTACTATTCCTACAAGGGTTCATCCAAGATGTACTAAAGGATGCAAGTGTTGTATGCTGGTGACATGATGCTTTGAACATACAAGATGGACTTGTCATGTCGGAAGAACTTTCCATACATGGATTGATTGTACAAGATGAATTTGTTGTACATGGATTAGTCGTACGGAATTAATTTTCTATACAAGATAGACTTGCCATGCGGGATGAATTTTTTGCATAGGGACTAGTCATATAGAATGAATTTGTTGTACAAGAGAGACTTTCTATATGGTGTCATTGCATGGTTGTTGTATAGGAGGATTGTTTTCCAAAGATCAGGTCCCAAACCATCATATGGGATGTGTTGACTCAATCATTTCTACAAAATCTTAAACCTCAATCTTTCATACAAGATGTGTCCTGAATTGAGTAGAATGATGTTGCACCAATGCCAAAATGGTTCTGTTCTTTTGGCTTCCTATTGCCCTGTGTTTGACAAGATAAAGTCTTGCGAATTTTGTCTTCCATTACTTCGACCAAAGAAAAACATGCCCTTGCAGATAGTGGAATTTATAAATTTTCCAAGTGTTTGATTCAAACAATGGCCTCTGCATAGACTTCATTATTTTTCGCTTTACATTTTTCATCTTTGTATCATCTGATGGAGCTCAAAATTCTTTTTCCTCCATTTGACAAATCATGTTAGATGATCCTAAATTCATAAAAGCATCTCATATCTTTTTACTAGATCCGAGCCAATTATTCCTCCCGTCTTTGTCAATTTTCTCAGGAACAATGAACTTGCAATCACAAACACATCAGATACGTAGTAGTGTTAGTAAGGAGTGATTCCTAATTTTGATGACTCGAGTAATGAGCAAAATACAGTGCAGTGATAAAAGCATTACCAATATCCTAAGAGTGATGGTGATTTGAATGTTGTAATGATAGTAAGGATAATGGTCAACGACATAGAAACTGATATTAACATAACTACCAATTAAAGGCTTTTAAAGAGTAGGGATCCAATGACATCTACAGCAATATTTGGAAATGCATAATCATAGGAAAGCTATGCATTCAGCCTAGGTACAAAAGAAGGATATTACATAATGAAGCATTTGCGATAAGTCAAACTGAGCAATATTCTTCTCCAATGGTGAAAGCTTGATGTATTAAAGTTTTTAATATGCTTGTTAAAGAAGATTGAAGCAAGTCTACACTTTGCGGCAGAATAAATACATTCATCTTTTCCAAATTTGAGTAGGAATGAATAGAAATGAGTACTGGAGGCGTAACTCTACACATCTTTGGAGCATGAATAAAGGCAGTGCAACGTTTGTATGGGCATCTTCAGCAATGCTGGACTAATAATACTCGATGAAAGACACGACTCACACAGAATGAATAACTGGAGAAGAAACGGTGTTGTGAGAAGCTTTGTTATGCCCAGTGCCCAACAATATTCAACCTTGGAACCAAACATAGATGATGCGGAGCTAACAGGTCTGGATTGGAATATGGAAGCCCACACAAAAATACGCGGAATAGAGTCGTCAGAGCATAGAAGACGAGTACGAAGGAATGATATCAAATATGCAAAATAATGAAAACGTTCTAGCATGGGCATTGGGGAGTTTAATAAATATTTGAAACATTATTTGTGCCGCTAAATGTTTGATGAGTCACTATGTCTGTCTTCAATTTGGTAAAGGAATACATATTCGTAAGACAAAGTGGTGCCCGCCGGTTAAAGGAAGATTATGAACTGAATACTACCTATTATGTTTTAATTGAAAGGGTGTCATTTATTAGAAATACAACTTTTAATGCTGAAGAGTCACGTTTCTTATTACATGAAATATAAATATGGAGCGACTTCAAAACAAAAAATATATTCAAAAACATTCATATTCTGAAGTATTTAATATCTACTTGTATGGAGGAATAAGGGCTATATTATGACTTTATAATATAAATTCAACTATTTTATTTTTATAATAAATAAAATGTCTTTTGTTTATTTTTTAAATGGCATGGAAATTTAAACTGCAAATGGTTCATCCTTTATTATTAGTTTTTGGAATTTTGTATACAATTTAAATGTCGGATAAGTGGACATGGTCATTTAGTATTTTAAATTTGATCATCACAGATATTTTGAAATATTAAATTGTTTTTGTACCTGTGTCCAGTTTGTCTCCCTACCAGAGGAGTTAAAGTTCAATCTAGACTAGTTTAAGATTGCATAAATATTTGATCTTGTCGCATCTCGATTATTTTGTTGTTGGCAATATAAGTGCATAGAAAATTATGAAGTTGTATGTGAAATTCTTCACTGAAGTTGACTCTATTGCCTGGATGAGCAGAGGCACTAGTCTTTTTATTATTGAAGTTAAAAAATCTATAACTACCTTCCTACAAGCATCAAATTCATTATTAACAAACATTATACAAAACATCCAACCATTACTCAACATTCAGTTGCATTTTAATCGAGTTCAAGGACCTTGCCAGCCGGAGAACTCACCAAAGCTTAAATTCACTTTAGGAAAACTTTGAACTAAGTGATTAGGTTCGAGGAGAAGGTCTACCCACCTAGGTATAGCGGAGCCTGAAGTGCAGGGGAATCAAGGTGATTCTCATTCATTGGCCAGAACTGATTGCGGAATCCTATTGGAGAAGTGGCAGGCTCTTGAATTTCCAATCTGCAGTTTTGGGAACCAACACTGTCAAATGCATTGTCCATAACTTTACATGCTTTTGTCGGTTTCTCTTCTACAAAAGTTGTAGCTTCAAGAAAATTACACATTGAAGGGAATGCTTCCCATTTGCTAGTGAAATAGCCCATTTCAAAAACTTCTCATCTTCAGAATAGTCTTCTAATTTGAGCATCCCTTCATTTTTTGGTTCCATGCCTTCCCTTCTTTTGTACATCTCTATCTTTTCATCTTCCAGTTTTGATTTAGGGGATGCCAACTCCTCACTCACTACTTGGTTACTTAGATCAATGAGGTACTTCCTCCCTTTATCCTCGATCAAGAATTTATTTTGCTTCCAATGTGTTCTTTTTCTAGCAGAATGATGATAAGAAAAAGGATGATAAGGTCTAGAAAGATTTGCTGAGTGCAAATGGTGACCTTTTGTGCCATTAGCATCCCAAGTGGTTTTATGTCATGCTGGTTGCAACCTATCAGATAGAAGGTTGGTGGCTTGAGTGTTGGCTTACCAAGCACCTTCCACGTCTCCTTTGGTAGAACATTCACACCTAAGCCTCCATTCACGGTGGTGTTTGTCAACTTCCATCCCATTATCTCCATTTTGATAATAGTCGGCTTCCTTCCAAGCCCATAGTCAGCAACATCGGGTCAGTGGCTTGGGTGCTGGTTGACTTCTCTGTTGACTTGTCGTACTCCTAGCTGAGTGTATTGTTGCTGACTACTGACTATGTTGGTAATGGTCATCTTCAATTGTTGCATGGTTTGCAAAAAGTCAGATACCTATATTGGTATGGTGGTTTGTGACATCCGTTTGATGATAGTTTTCTTCGTCTTTGACCATAGTGAGGTACTGATGGCATCATTCAAGGCTCTTCTTTCCTCTGACATTGCCTGTTCAATGTTATCCTTGGCTTCCCAAAGTCTTTCTTTCTCGGGCTTCAATTCTTTCATTATTCTCATCATATCCTGTCGTAAGGCCTGAATTGCTAACGATTTGTTGTTGCTACTGACCTAAGTGCTCTCATCATCGTTCATCTTCCTCTTGCCTCTTTCGGATGTCTTGTTTTCACTCTTGATGTCCATCACCCTATTATAGGCATTGACATACAAGGATGGAGGTGCCATTTTCATCTGTTTGTGCAACAAGAGAATCAGCCCCTCAACAAACCACGTCTTCTTCAACCTGTCAACTAGCTGATTCTCCAACTTGGCTAGCAATTCCATGAACCTATGATTGTAAGCTCGTCCATTCTACTTATCCCCTATTTGGTATTATAATTTTGGTGATAGTCTCACTGTCCCGCGCAGCAGTTTAAGCTCAGCCTTGAACACTTGCCTAAGCATGTCCCAAGAGGCTATGGATGAAGCATACAGTTCTATGAACCAATCGATGACTAATACTCCCCATAAGACTGACCATTTGCAATAATATAGATTGAGCTTTAGCTCAGTTTTGTTGTGGATCTACAGACTCAACTTGGATGTATTGATTTATCCTCAAGGCCCAGTTTTGAGACATTTAGGCTGTTGGTTTATGGCCTTGACTTGGTTTAAGAAAGAGTATGAGAATTCTTTTTGATACATAAATTAGCTAACACAAATCCCAGTAGAATGACAAACATAATAATCTGGTGATGGTCACATCTATTCCATCTTTTGGGATTTCAGAGAAAATTGCACAATATTTGCTGTTACCTTTGTGTATTAAGGCATGTGAAAGGCGGTCTATAAGAGTTAAGAAAAACATATCATATCCATAGTCAGATATTGGAAGTATACACCAAAGTAAGTTTGGAACCATAACTGACACATTGGTTAATGTTGTTCTGCAGTCAACGACATTGGTAAACCTAGCAATTCATAAAGGAAGTCTCATAGAATTGAAAAGTTTCAAGGACTGATATGTATAACATATTATTCAAATCAGTTTTTAAGATTCCTCACATTTTTTATAATAAGTACTGAATTGTTGTTCTCTTTTCATTTTTTCTGTAGTTAGAATGTCTTAATGAATTCAACTTTCAAAAGCTTTTAGCACCTGGATTAATTATGCAAAAAAGTAGTAGCTATTTAATAATCTCTCTCTCTCTCTCTCTCCAAGATTTGCTTTGCCTAAATGATTCTAGACTTCATATGCAGGTCATGTGCCCAACATGCCTATGCACTGGAATGGCAATGGCAAGTGAACATGACCCTCGTATAGATCCTTTTGATTAGTTGATTTACTGCTCTAAAGCATTCTGAGGCCAGCTGTGGAGAAGTTTGACGTGCATAAGCTGTTTCTGATTTCTGGCATTACTAGGACCATCTGACTATGAGGAAATATTTAATTAAGGCAACTAACCTATGAGCATTCAATAATGTCTTTATCGGAGCATTGTGTTTATTATAAATCAGTTAAGAGAAATGAAAGTAAATGGCTATCACGTATCAAGACATGGAAAAATATGTTCTATTTGCAGCACTCAAATTGTGTAGGCTACTTGCTGTATGACTATTTCAATCGATTGCATAGTTTATTTTGTCTGGAAATGTTACTGTTTCCATGTACAACCCTATCTTATTCAATCACAAATAAACATGTGCACTCCCCTTTAATGCAACTGGCACACCTTTAAATGAATTTAGATAGGTAAAACATATTTAGAAATTGATTGTGGTAAGTAGAATTTACCAGTATAAGTCCCAAAGTGCAGGTAATTTTAATTAAAATGTTTCCGTCTTTATTCTGATCAGAACAGAGAATATGATGAGAAAGTTCCATGGTTTATGATCATTCAGTTATCAATTCTTATTTATCATGATTGCATGCATTTAATAATTACAAATAATAATTCAACTTCGATTTTCCAGATCCTTGCAACCTTATCCAAGCTATAAAAATACCAATTTCAGCCTGTCACTGTTGAGAAGCTGCAAACATATAGGTTTCCATTTTTTCCTGGACACTGTGACACTTAGCAGTTATATATATTGTATAAAAAAGTAACGATTTGATAAATAATAAATTGATTGATTTTTTGTAAAAGCAAGATTAACAAGAGCTCTTGAGGAGCTAGAGTCCCTGCCTTTGTGTGAAATAGAATATAGCTCTCTGGATTGATAGTTGTAATTGTGATTGTGTATATCAAGAGTTGGTAAATATTATATTTATAAATTAATATTTTAATTAATTCAATATCATTATTATAGTATTTATATGTAAAAATCATTGTCAATAGTCTTTAAAGATAGATTTCATAATTTTAGTTCTTTAACTTTTTGATATTTTTATTTTCTTTAAATTATCTCATACTTATCAAGATATATAGTGTTTTATAATTTTACCTTCATTATCTTTTTCAATATTCTTTCAAATCTTTTAAGAAAAAATAATTTTTGTAGACATCACAAAAAAATCAAGTAAATGATAAACCCTTTACAATATTTTTGAATTATCTAAAAATTAAATTTTAATGAGATCATAACAATAAAATTGATACCTAACACATTTAAATTGATAAAGTCTTTTCAATTATATTTTCCTAATGTGCTTAAAAAATTAATATTTAGTTATTTGTTAATTTATTTTATATAATATAACTACTATATTTTTACATGTCATATTATTGGTACCTCCATTACTTTAATAGCTGCTAAGCTCCTACCTTTCACCAGTTACTGTGCATTGAGTAAGGGTGACTGAGATCCACCACGCACATGAAGTGAATAGTTTTTATGGTGGCTGAGACTATAGTCTAAAACAAAGAGACGAGTAGTTTAGTTTAGTGCCGGCATTAAACTAAACTAAACTAGTTCTTTAAAATATTTGTAGAAGTATATGATGCAATTTGAAAAGGAGACTTCTTCTCAAGCAGCCGTAATAATAATGGAGAGTCAAATTAATGTGTGAAATTAGAAATTCGAGTGATATCAGCATACAGCAAAAATAAAATCTCTGTGATGCCAGCGTAAAACCTGACAAGCAATAAATTAGCTTTATTTATTATTCCGTAGCACACCTTTTAAATTTTCTAATTTTTTGATAGCGAAAATACAAATAAAGTCCAGGAAATTATGCACAGACCAATCATAAAATCAGAATTTTTACATAAAAAGTGATTTTTAAAATTAAACCTTTCAAAGTTCAAATATAACATTAGTTTACTTACAGCGAAAATTAATCCCAATTCGTGGGGGAGGGCTACTTGGAACATTAGTTCCCTGCCTTATATAAGGCAGGGACCAATAAAGTAGTTATTACTGAAAACTCAAAAAAGTAGAAGAAATATCACGGGAGTGAAACACCGCTGCAAAGTGCAAAAATATGATTTCCATCTAGAATCTGAGTTGTCTGCAAAAAAATCAACTAGAAGTATCGATATACATTTCAATACAAAGCCTAATTTAATTGACTAAAGAAAAAGAAGAAACCGTTTCAGAGGCAAAAGAAATCCCCTGCATTGTATTTAAGGAAATAGCAACATAAAATCTACCAAGGAGAAGAAAACATTTTTGAAGCAGAACTCCCAGCAACGTGTTAGAAGAAACCGTTTCAGAGGCAAAAGAAATCCCCTGCATTGTATTTAAGGAAATAGCAACATAAAATCTACCAAGGAGAAGAAAACATTTTTGAAGCAGAACTCCCAGCAACGTGTTAGAACTACTTAGAAAAGGTGGTAACATAAATCTACAAATGAAAAGAAGAAACCATTTAGGAAGTATTCAAAGAGCAGGAGAAAGTTCTTATGCAAAACCACACGAATATCATATCTCAGATTTCCTGTGCGGAATAATGGAAAATTTCGCAGAAATAAAATAAGTAGCCAAGAAATGTTTCTTAGGAACTATTAACAGAACTTTTGAATTTCAATACAAACGATGCCAGCTCACATATTCAACTAGTCGCTTCAAAACAAAACAAGTTCAGTTTTTGACCCGAAATTTTCCATTCTATGAATATGCTCAATTCACCAATAACCTATCTTTTTCCAAAAGAGAAATCTGAAGTATATGTATATGACTCCAACTGTTCTTATATTTCATTTCATTACCAAATCAGCAATTATAAATTACATCTACGCCTCCAAAATATTTCATTTCTGATATATGAAAACAACGAAAACGTCATTTTGTAGGTTACCACTAAGCAAGACATCAATTTGGTTGACGAGATGGCCTTTGCAAAAAGGTGTACAGGGATTGTTCTCCATTACAAGAAAAAAGCATGTAAATGAAAAAAAATGAAAAATCATGGAGAAACACTCTTTGATTCAACTGCAAAAGTTTAGAAATACTTTTATTAATTTATTGTTATTCGTCATTAAAGAAAGATGTCAAAATGGACTCCCAATTTTTACTACATTCATGCTTCCAATTCATGCTTCCAATTCATGCTTCCAAGATGGAACCTTAAAGAAGGAATGACTATATCTTCTTCAATGTCTTTTTTGGTTTTTAAAGGTGAACAATGTTTGCTAATATGATGACAATAGGATGTCCAAAAGCAACTTTTGGTTCCTGGAATCTAGAATAATTATCACTTGGTTCCTTAGTATTAGACCAGGCCTGGAATATGGAATATGACGGTCGTCCCTGTCATATGATTGTTTTATGACGGCTAAATTTTTTTCCTGTCTTTAATTTTATGTTTTGATAAAAAAATTGATTGTCAAATTTTTTGTTTAAAATAGTTTAATCGATCATTTTAAATTTAAATATTAGAAAAAAATTATATGATTTAGTAATATATGCAAAATTCTCTATGAATAACTTATAATTAGTACTATACACAAAAATCTTTTTTTTTTTGGCAAATGTTGTTGGAGCCACAAACTATATATTAAAATAGCTAGTTCAATAACTCCATGGGGAAAGAACTAGAAAGAAAACCCCATTTCTTCGTTGAAATACAAAAGAAATAAGTAGAAGAAAAGCAGCCCACAAAAGATTTCCCCTATGACAACATAGACTACAAAGGGCTGCAATTGGAGACATTAATTTGAATCCTTGATAAAAAGTTATGCTAGAATAGGAAAGGCAGGCAGAATAATTGGATGAGAATTAAGATTAGGATGTGAAGCTGAGGCAACAAACTCTACATGTTGGTCATCACATCCCATATTTGCTAAATAGTCGGCCACAAAATTACCTTCATTGTATATGTGAGATATTTGATACTCTCGAAACGAATCCAATAACCCCCAAATCTGTTTTAGGATATAAGTAATTTTCCTATTGAAAGAATTTTTTGAGAGACATGCTTTAATTATAATCATTGAGTCACCCTCAATATGAATTGAATGAAAACCATTTCTTCTTGCTAGTATTAAGCCAGCTGGTAAAGCATGTGCCTCTGCCATATTATCTGTCCCCGGAGGTAAAGGTTGAGATTTAATTGCTAAAACCCTTCCACACTCATCTCTAATGCAAGCTCCAATTCTTGATTTGCTTGGGTTTCCACGTGATGCACCATCAAAGTTAATCTTAACAAAACTGAATAATGGAGGAGTCCATATGACATTTGATCTATCAATTTTGCTGAATAATTTTGGATTTGGATGAGTACCCATAGGAATGTGAATAGCTTTCCAATTTTGAATGATACTACCAGCCCAAGTTGATAAATAGTGATTGAAACTAACATAAGCAATTGAAGAATTAACGCTTTCAGATATAGATTTCTCAATCTGATCTTGCACCGTGCTCACATGTGAAGAAACATGGTGAAAGATACACTTGTTTCTTTACCACCAAAGTGCCCAAACAATAGCTGAAGGAGCACACTTCCAAATACCATGAAACATTGACTTAGGATAAACCAAGGGCCATGATTGAAAAAGATTCCACAAGTTGTTTGGAAGTGGCATCTCATAATTGAGTTTCTTCAGCACATGTAACCAGCACTGTTGCGAATAAGGACAATGTAATAGTATGTGATCTGCAGTCTCCCATGTTTCTTCACACAAAACACACTTAAATGGTTGAGCTATTGAGAGTCTGGACAATTTATCACTAGTTAAAATTCTTTTTTTTAAAGCAAGCCAAGTGAAACAGCCTACTTTGGGGAGCACAACATTATTCCAACAAAGATTGAAAGTGCAATGTGGGGGCCTAATATCAGTAAGACTTTGTAATGCCTTATAACCTTCTTTAACATGGTATCTACCATCTTTAGAAGGAGCCCATCTTACTACGTCCTTATCTCGAGAAAAATAAATATTTCTTTTCTTAAAAACTTCCAATAAAAAGGAACATTGATTATTGTCCAGCAGTAAGGAAGTCAGATCCTTCCAAATACCCTTCCCTGAGTGTAACTTGTTGGAAAATAGACTAGAAAACATATAAGGAAAACATAACCATATACCTTGGGAAAAACCCTCTTAACAGAGGGAAACAACCCAGCCTTCAAAGTAGATCTTTATTGAATAAGAGCGATTGTTACATAGTTCAAACTTGATGTCTGAATACAAAAATTATCTCCACTCTAACGCATCAGAGCTATATATATGAAATAAGCTATCATTAAAAAAATAGAAAATCAACTGCACTGCCAGAAGTCGAATATCATATATAAAGGACTCGGCTCACATGAGTTTAGAGGTCCCTTTTGAAACTGAAACAAGAAAACGATCCCCGTCCAGAAAGAACAAAGTGTATATTAAAACTGAATCAAGAAAACCGATCCACGTCCAGGAAGAACAAAGCGTATATGAATATACGACTTGGAGTGACAAAACTGAAGAAGACCAGAAGTCATCAGTTCTAAAGACTCCTCAGTTATATATTGACGATGCCGAATATAAATTCGCAAGCTGTAAAAATAGATGATTCATTTCAATAACTGCCAAGACAATGATAAATATAGATGTGCGGGTCCCGTGTAATATATCCTGCAAAAATAAAAAAATCTCCATAAGAATATTGCACTCGAATTTAATATTGAGTAATTATAAAGATACTGAATTTCATATAAGCTAGAAAATTCAACACTCCCTCTTAGCTTATGTGAAATTAAAATAGCATAAGAATTCAAATTGATTAAAATCATGAAATGTCTCCCAAAAAAAAACTTTATTTATTATTGGATTTGATCAATCATGACAAATTTGTAAGACTCACAACTAATCCTTCATTCATGGACTCACTCAACATGAATAGATATGGAATCTCTCAACATTCCACACAACTCTTATCACGGATTTACTCAACATGATAATATCATGGACTCTCTCTACATGATATTCACTATCGCATAGTGAAAGAGTTGTAATAGCTGATCTTACAATATTTATCAGATCACACACCAAAAAATAATAATAGATAAGTCTAAATAGACTAGACTTAGTTCCATTTAAGTCTTAAGATTTACCATTCCTAATTTTTCTCTGAAAAAACAAAATTTCATCTTAGATAGAGGCTTGGTAAAAATATCAGCAGTCTGATCTTCAGTACTGATATACTTCAGCTCCACAGCCTTCCGAAGAACCATGTCTCTTAAGTAATGATACTTAATCTCTATATGCTTTGACTTGTCATGAAAAACTGGATTTAAAGAAATTTTTATGCAGCTCTGATTATCACAGAAAATTGTAGTAGGATCAGAAGATTTTTCAAATAATCCACTTATGAGTTTTCAAAGCCAAATTGCTTCACGAGCTGCTGAGCAAGCTGCCACATATTCAGCTTCAGCAGTACTTTGAGCTACACATTTTTGCTTCCTGCTGCACCAAGTAATCATGCCTGAACCAAGACTGAAACAAAAACCAGAAGTGCTTTTTCTATCCAAAGTACAACCAGCCCAATCAAAATCTGAGAACCCATGAAGTTTCAAATCATTAGAACAAGAAAAACTCACCCCATATTGTAGAGTCCCTTTGATATATCTCAGAATATGCTTAGCTGCAGTGAAATGAAATTTTCGAGGTTCACTCATAAATTGACTCAAAGTATTGACAACAAAACAAATATCAGGCCTTGTATTGACGAGATACATGAGAGAACCAATCAGTTGTCTGTAAATAGTACAGTCAAATAATTCTGAATCAGCAGCATTTACTTGAATTCTCTTCAAATTAGATTCCATAGGAGTCGTATTTGGCTTACAGTCAAGCATTCCAAATCTCTTAAGAATATCAATAGCATATTTACCTTGACTGATAATGATTTCATTAGAAAGTTGCCAAATTTCTAGTCCAAGAAAATAATGCATTAAACCCAAATCTTTCATTTCGAATTCAGAAGATAAGTCATTTTTGCATTTGACTATCATTTCATCATCTCCTGTGATAAATAGATCATCAACATAAAGAACAAGAATTAACATGAGATCTTTATACCTTTTGAGATAAATATTTGGATCAACCTCATTCTTTGAAAAACCCAACCTCAAAAGATAACCATCAATGCACTCATACTAGGTTCGAGGTGCTTGCTTAAGACCATACAGTGCCTTATGAAGTTTGCATACATGAGATTCTTTGCTGTGTAAAATAAATCCATCAGGCTGTTCTACATAAACTTCTTCATTAATAGATCCATTGAGAAAAGCTGTTTTTACATCCATATGATGAATTTTCCATTTTTTACTTGCAGCAATAGCAATAATGGTTCTGATAGAAGTATACCTTGCTACAGGAGCAAAAATTTCATCATAATCTATACCTTCTTTTTGACTGAAACCTCTGGCAACAAATCTGGCTTTGAATTTGTCAACACTTCCATCTGCAGCATGTTTTGTTTTGAATAACCATTTAGAGGAAATGACTGATTTATCTCTAGGACGAGGAACAACCTCCCAAACTTTATTTTTTAGAATACTCATATTCTTCTAACATGGCATCCTTCCAAACCTACTGACTTAAAGCTGATTCAACACATGAAGGTTCAGAGTCAATGAGAATACACATTAAAGCAGAATAATTATCAAAAGTTTGAGGACGTTTACTTTCCCTAAAGGTTCCTTTAGGAGCTGAAAATTTTTCAGCTTCTTGCATAATATTCCTTGCCCATAATTGTCTCTTCTTCTCATTCAAAGGACCATTATGTTCAGCTTCAGAAATATCTTGAATATTAGGCGAAGGAGAATCCTCCCTCTCAGAGAAGATTTCCGGATTAGAAGAAGAATTCTTAGGAACCATAGGAACATCCAAATCAACATCAAAAGAAGAATTAGCATATTTGGAGCAATCAAAATTTTCTTCAAAAGAAACATCTCTACTAAGTTCAATAGACTTTTGCCCTAGAATGTAAATCCTATAAGCTTTGGCAGATTCGCTATAACCAACAAAAATTCCCTTTTTACTTGAAGGATCTAATTTTGATCTCTTATCTTTGGGAATATGAATATAAACTGATGAACCAAAAACTTTTAAATGACTTACATCAGGTTTGGAACCGGAGAAAACTTCTTCTGGAGTCATATTATTAAGAATACGATGAGGACTTCTATTTTGAACATAAACTGTTGTCCTGCATGCCTCTACCCAAAGAAAAATCTGCAAATCTTTGTCATGAATCATGGCTTTAGCAGCTTCAACAATGGATCTGTTTTTTCTTTCAGCAACTCCATTTTGTTGAGGATTATAAGGGACACAAAACTCCCTCTTGATTCCTGCTTCAACACAAAAAGACTGAAAAGATCCTGAAATAAATTCACCACCATTATCAAATCTGAGAGTCTTGATTTTCTTTTCAGATAAATTCTCGACTGAGGCTTTAAATTCCTTGAACTTGGATAAAACTTCATCAGATTCTTTGGTTTTAAGAAAATAGATCCAAGTTTTTCGAGAACAATCATCAATAAAAGTAACATAGTACCAAAAACCACTTAAGGAAGCTGATGACATTGGTCCACATAAATCTAAATGGACCAACTCTTAAAGATTCTTAGATCTATTTTCACTTGAATGAAAAGGACTTTTCGAAAATTTTCCCAAGGAGCAACCTTTGCAAATGCCATCAAATGAGGAACTGAGAGAGGGAAGACCTACAACAAACTTCCCTAAAGAAGAAAGAGACTGGAAATTAAGATGACCAAATCTCTTGTGCCATAAAAGGTTGATGTTGGAAGCAGAATGATTTAAAGCATGAACTTGATTGGCTGCAAGTTTGTAAAGACTTTCATGACGTTCACCAATAATTTGAGCAGAAATAAAATCAGAGTCCTTCCAAGCCATTACATTTCCATTAGAAAAAGCAACATTAAGACCTTTATCTTCGAAAGCTGATATGGAAATTAAATTCCTCTTGATACCAGGAACAAATAAAACATCACTTAGATGAAGAGGAATACCATAATTTAATTTCAATAAAGTATTACCTGCCCCTTTAACCGAATAGGATGCATCATCACCAATAATTACTTGAAGATGAGAATCTGATTCAATCAGATTTGAGATATGATGCTTGAATCCAGAAATGTGACGAGATGCTCCACTATCTATTAACCAAGTATTACGATCAGCTTGCACATGACTAGATAAAGCTGATATAAGAACAAGACCTTCTGAGTGAACATAAGAATCTCTTGAGGGAGAAGAAGCTTTTGAATCAGATATAGATACATCATGAAAGTTGAGTTTCACAGTGCAATTCTTAGCAAAATGACCAAGTTTTTCACATCTAAAGCATTTAATCTTGGAGAAATCTTTCTTTCTTTTAAATTCAGAAGATGAGGAAGAATTTTTATCTTCAAACCTTCTGAAAAAATTCTTCCTTCCTCTTTTCTTAGAAGTTTGAGAAGTAAGCACTTGATCTTCTATTTGAAAAGAATTATGAGAACTCCCTCTAGCTTCCAAACGACACTCCTCTTGAATACAATTAGTTCTCAATCTTTCAAATGTTGGAAAATCGTTTCTGCTACTAATACCTTGAATGAAAGATTCCCAAGAATGAGGAAGACCATTCATTGCAAGCATTACCAGTTCTTTGTCATTGACAGATTCTCCAATAGAGCTTAACTGATCCTTAAGTTCTGAAATCTTCAAGAAGAAAGAGACAACAGAGTCACCTTTGCACATCTTGATATGAAGAAGTTGCATGCGAAGAGCCAAAGTTCTGCTGGTATTGTTTATCTCATACACACTATGCAGAGAATCAAACATTTCTTTGGCAGATTTCAGATTGGAAATAGTAGGAACTAAATGATCCTTCATGGAGTCAATAATAATTCTTTTGGCCAGAATCTTATTCTTTTTCCAAGCTGCACTTTCTTTAGGATTAGAGGGTTCTGAAACTTCAGACTCCACAAATGAAAGAAGATCATTTTCTTCCAGAACTAACAAGATTCTGGATTTCCATGAGATGAAATTTGAGGCTCCTTCCAGACGATCTTCTACCTTCAATCCAGGCACCATGATTGAAAATGAAAAGAAATCTAATCTAGACTTAGAAATTAATAACCTGGCTCTGATACCATGTTGGAAAATAGACTAGAAAACATATAAGGAAACCATAACCATATACCCTGGGAAAAACCCTCTTAACAGAGGGAAACAACCCAGCCTTCAAAGTATATCTTTATTGAATAAGAGCGATTGTTACATAGTTCAAACTTGATGTCTGAATACAAAAATTATCTCCACTCTAACGCATTAGAGCTATATATATGAAATAAGCTATCATTAAAAAAATAGAAAATCAATTGCACTGCCAGAAGTCGAATATCATATATAAAGGACTCGGCTCACATGAGTTTAGAGGTCCCTTTTGAAACTGAAACAAGAAAACGATCCCCGTCCAGAAAGAACAAAGCGTATATTAAAACTGAATCAAGAAAACCGATCCACGTCCAGGAAGAACAAAGCGTATATGAATATACGACTTGGAGTGACAAAACTGAAGAAGACCAGAAGTCATCAGTTCTAAAGACTCCTCAGTTATATATTGACGATGCCGAATATAAATTCGCAAGCTGTAAAAATAGATGATTCATTTCAATAACTGCCAAGACAATGATAAATATAGATGTGCGGGTCTCGTGTAATATATCCTGCAAAAATAAAAAAAATCTCCATACGAATATTGCACTCGAATTTAATATTGAGTAATTATAAAGATACTAAATTTCATATAAGCTATAAAATTCAACATAACTCAATTGCATCTACAAAATCATTCAATTTTGAGCCCCAATGTTGGTTAGTGATATGCATGATCTCCAAAGCTTGGGGAGAGTTTACAAGAGGTGGTAAGCCCAACCAAGAATCTAACTAGAAAGAAACAGATAACCTGTTATGTACTTCCCATGTGATGTAGTTGGAGACCACCTCTCTTGAAGCCATCATAAAATTCCAAATTACTGACCCCTTTGGAGGATTTGCTAAAGTGAAGATACGCAATGGGTCATCAATATCCAAATATTTCTTATGCATAATAGAACACCACTTGTTGTCTGGTTTCTCATACATAAACCAAACGAGTTTGCCTCCAAATGCTTTATTTGTACTTAGAAGTTCATGCAAGCCCACCCCTCCCCTAGACTTAGAATGAGACATCTCTTTTAAAGATATTAGGGGAATCTTTTTATCCCTAGACATGTTATCTGACCAAAGAAAACTTCTAATCAGTTTCTCAATCTGGCTAATAAAAGAGGTAGGAGCATTCAAGACAGCAAAAAAATAATTTGGAATCGCTGTTAACACTGTTTTGACTAATAGGATTCTCCCTAACAGTGATAGCCATCTCGCTTTCCAAGCTGCAAGTCTATGTTTTATCCTCTCAATGATGTTGTTCCAGTAGACAACTTTGTTTGCTCCCACAAAAAAAGGAATTCCCAAATATGTTGATGGAAGTTTACCCATTGGAAATTGAAAAATATTTTGGATTTTGCAAGCCAAAACAAACTTTGTGTTGAAAAAATAAATTTTTGATTTGAGTTGATTAACTTTATGACCTGAGGCTAGTGTGTAAGCTTGAAAGAAGCAAGTTTCTAAATTACTTTAACAGATTTTTAAAATTCATTATTTTTTATTTCAAAAAGATTCTAAATTAATATAAATATACATTCACCAAAATAGAAACATAATTAAAGAGAAGAAAATAATTAGAAATGTCTATAATATAAAATAATATATATTTATCATAGATATATATTATACATATTGTAAAATCGTATTTATGTATAATATTAAATATGATATTAACTTACCTATAGCAAATATTGATGGTTTAGTAATAATTTTACTTGTCATATCGACGGTTCTCTAAGAAAATAGCCCATCAAACCATATGGTCTTACAATTTTTTAAGTTGTCATATACTGTTCAAAAGTCCAAAAACAGCCAATATAGCCATCAAATTCCAAGCCTGTATTAGACTACACTTTCTCTTGATGGTCTATGAAATAAATTCCTCAAAAAGTACATTGTACTTTGTATTGCTGGTTCTTTTGTGCTTCTTATGCAAGTTTAGAGGAAGCCAAAAAGAATGGCTTCAATAGGGATTTGTGCTTGACAGGCATCTATATTGACTTGCCACTTTGGATCAAACTTAATTCTCTTATCACCCACTAAAATCATTTGCTTTATTTCATTTTAATAATTTGTTCCATTTTGTATTCACTTATTTGGAGATAAAATACCCATTGTGTGAGTTAATCTCTTCATTTGCATAAGATAGAGCTCAAAATGCATAGGATTTGAATTATGAAGATTGGGTGTAAGTATAATGAAAAGCCGTGGTATCAAAATTTGTTTGTCTTGTTCCTCAACCAAAATAAGAGTGGCCAACTTAAAATTTGATTCCTTTTTGGTGGTTAATTGGTCATGCTATTTTATTTTTGGTTAACTATAAAAAGAAGGAAATCTCCACTATAGAGGCATTTGATTACAAATTTGTATTTGTCAATTCATAAAATAAGCAAGAATCTAGGGACAAAAGCCTCTGAATAATTCAATAAGGTATTGGACAAAAATCCTTACCTCAATTTCTTTGACATCTTTGTAAACAAAGGATGCATGTTTCACTTATTAGTGAATCTCATTGTTGTAACGTTTTGCAAAATCTGAGTCTTGAATCAAACTTATAATTTAGTTCTGAGTTTGGATGAGAATGATCTTCTTAATATTATCAATATTAAGTATGTTGTTGAAGGTTTATCTTGAATGTAGATTCAATGTTCTATTTCCAAACTAATAATATATAATATTGCAGACTTATTGATTGCTGGAAGTGAGATGCTTATAGGAGCAGATTGTTGTGAATTGTGTGTCCTCTAATATGCATCCACAACCGAATATATACCTTGCTAGAGGCTATGTTCCTTAAGGGACGTAACCCTTCACATGACATTTAATTATACTCTTCCTAAGTCAGCGATTTCAAGGGACTTAGTTTAGGATTTAACTAACTAAACATTAGTTTAGCCAAAAGCACAAACCAAGACATCCCTAAGAAAGTCGCCGACACCTATAGGATAAGAAAGTATAAATATAATCTTAAGATATATCAACACTAAGAGAGGTACGGTCCGTACTGTCAGACCTGTAGGATTAAATAGGTTAGAATCTTAACACTCCCTCTTAACCTGATAATCCTACAAAGAGATTTATATCTAGCTATCATCAATACATATGAGTAAACAAGTATTAATACTCTATATCTGTCTATCTCTTATGTGGTATCGTAGAACACATGATACAAAGTCATATTACTTAAACCTGTGATATGACAAATCACTGATACTAGTGATATTATATAGGATAAATCTGAAGGGTAATCTCTTCATTTATCCAAGTTTTGATTTCATAGAAACTGGTGTCATAACATGATCTTGAGTTTTAAGATCATCTAGAATATAGGATAAACCCAAAGAATACCAAGATTCTTCCTTTATCCAATTTGTGACCCATTAACATAATAATGTCAACATCACAATATAATCTTGAACTCATCTAGATCTATAGTAGATCTCTACCATATAGCACATTATCTAAGAGACCGTCACCTCTCATAATGTTTCATACGAGTATTTATTATTTTTTGAGATCGTCACCTCTTAAAATAATGAATACAAGTGAATACAAATGGTGGAGCCCATAATAGTCAATAGTTTGACAAAATAAAATTATTTTATTAATAATCAAAAGAGTACAAATGGATTACAACTCAACCATACCAAGTCTCTTCTTGAAATGTTCTATCTTTACTCTAGACAGAGGTTTGGTGAGTGTGTCTGCTGTCTGATCTATAGTACAAATGTATTCCAATTTTACAGAATTCCTATCTACCATATCTCTTACATAATGGTAAGGAATTCCAATATGCTTGGATCTGTCATGGAAAATTGGATTCACTGAGAGCTTGATGGAACTCTGATTATCACAATGAATAATCGTAGGATTCATGGCTTGCTCAAATAATCTCATTAGTAACTTCCTCAACCATACTGCTTCTCGAGAGGCCATCGCTGCTGCAATGTATTTTTCTTTTGTGGAGCTCTGAGCTACTAAAGATTGCTTTCTACAAATCCATGAAATCATTGTTGATCTTAATCTGAAACAACATCTTGAAGTGATTTTCCTATCTTTACACTTCCACCCCAATTTGAATCGGCGAATCCATACAAATCTAAAGAAACTTTCTCATATTTGAAGTTTATGCAAATTGGTCTCCATTGGAGAAGACATAGACTTGCAATTCCACATTCCAAATTTCTTCAAGATATTTGAAGTGTACTTTCCTTGATTTAGTATGATACTATCAAAATTCTGTCATACTTCCAATCCTAGGAAGTAATGGAGAAGCCCCAAGTCTTTCATCTTGAATTCTCTAGTTAGATCTTTCTTGCATTGATCTATAAGATGATCATCACCTGTGATTAGTAAATCATCAACATACAATATCAGTATTACCATACCATATTTATCTCTTTTATAATACAAGTTTGGATCGGCTTCATTCTTAGAGAATCCTAAGCCGGTGAGATATTTATCAATCCTCTCATACCAGGCCTTGGGAGCCTGTTCAAGCCCATAAAGAGCTTTCTTGAGTCTGCAAACAAAGGCATTAGGATCATGGGCTTCAAATCCTTCTAGTTGCTCCAAATAGACTTCTTTTGAAATCTTTCCCTTGAGAAATGTTGTCTTTACATCCATTTGATGTACCTTCCATCCCTTAGATATGGCAATTGCTAAGATAGTTTGAACAGTAGTATATCTAGCAATAGGAGAAAAGGTTTCTTCATAATCAATCCCTTCTTTCTGAGAAAAACCTCTAGCTACAAATTTGGCTTTATATTTCTCAATACTCCCATCAGCAGCATGCTTTATTTTGAATATCCATTTAAAAGAAACAATAGATTTTCCTTTTGGCCTTGGAACTATTTCCCAAACATCATTTTTCATAGATGACTGGTATTCTTCTGTCATAGCTTCTTTCCAGGCTGGATGTTTAATAGCATCAGAAAGATTGGTTGGCTTTGTTTTGGATAAATCAATCATATTTGTTGTATGACTAGAGAATCTTTTAGGTCTTTTACTTTCTCTAACTGATCCTGAAGGTGCAACAAAGTCTTGAGCTGCTTCAACTATTTTTATGGCCCAGAGTGGTCTTTTCTTTGAACTTTCCTCAAGGCTTATATTTTCATCTTCAACCTCTTCTAAGTTCTCCCTTTGGGATTTAGATTCACTAATTCTTTTAAAACTTGATAAAGGAGAGGGTTCATTGGAACTTATTGCTCTTTTGAATGCAAGGTCTTCCTCAAAGATTATATCTCTACTAAGTTCAATAGTTTTCTATCCAAGTATGAAAATTCTATATGCTTTAGAAGTTTCACTATACCCTACAAAGATACATTTCCTCCCAAATGGTTTTAACTTGGTTCTCTTTTATTTTGGAACATGAATGTATACAGAACATCCAAAAATTCTGAGATGACTTGTATTGGGTTTTACATTAGTAAATACTTCTTCAAGGGTTTTATCTTTAAGATAGGAGCGAAGGCTTCTGTTTTGAATACATACAGTAGTACAAGAGGCTTTTGCCTAAAGATAGTATTCTAATTTTTGGTCAAAAACCATAGTCCTAGCAACTTCTATAATTGTCCTATTCTTTTTTTCAGCAACCCCATTTTGTTCTAGGTGATAAAGAATAGTGTACTCGCTCTTGATCCTTTATTCTTTACAAAACCTTTTAAATAAGTCTGAGGTATGTTCTCCTCTATTATCTGTTCTAAGGGCTTTAATTTTGTGTCCTAAAAATTTTTTAGTTAATGCTTTGAATTCTTTAAATCTTTGTAGGATTTCTTCTGATTCCTTGTATTTAAAAAATAAATCCGTGTTTTCCTAGAGAAGTCATCTATGAACAAGATATAATACCAGAATCCTCCAAGAGAGGGAACAAATATAGGTCCACATTAATCTGAATGAATTAACTCAAGTACATTATTTGTTTTCCTAGTACTATCATGAAAGGGACTTCTAGTACTTTTAACCAGAGTGCACCCTTTACAAATACTAGGGTGATCTTTATTTAATTTAGGTAATTCGGTAACCATCTTTTCCATAGTTGATAAGGTTTTAAAGTTTAGATGTCGTAATCTTTTGTGCCATATTTTGTTTGAATCTTCTGCTTTGTGAACTAGGGCTTGAATGGATCTACTGGGTTCCATATTTAGTTCATACAAATATCCCTCTCTTTGACCAATTACTTTAGCTTTCTTGATGGAAGAGTTCTTAGCCCAAGTTAATACTTTACCATCCACAAATTCAACATTGTGTCCATCATCTTCTAATGCTGTAATTGAGATTAGGTTTCTTTTAATCCATGGTACATAGAGTACATCTTTAAGAAGAAGAGTATTTCCTATCTTTAGTTTCAAAGTGCAACTACCAATTCCTTCAACTAAGTGTGCAGAATTATCACCAATAGTAACTTAACCATTAACTTTCTCTGATAAGGAGTCTAGAGTTTCTTTGTATTCTATTATATGTCTTGAAGATCCACTATCAATTATCCATGCCTTATTTGAAATTTCATTCGATAGAGAGGAATACAAAACATGGTTCTCAGAGTCATAAGTGTCTTCTTCTCTAATGACATTTGTACAATTTTCTTGTTGTTTGGAATTTTCTAGACAATTTGAGCTATAGCGTCCAAATTTTTCACATTTGAAACACTTTATTTTAGATAGGTCTTTCTTGGGCTTTCTATTCTTTTGATTCCCCTTTTTCTTCTTGAAGTGCTTTTTCTTGCCTTTATAAGAGTTGGCATTAAGAATGTGAAGCTCTTCATCTTATACTTTTGGTTTTCCTCCTTTAGTTTTCTTGACTCTTCTTGAAGACAATCGTTCTTGAGTCTGTTAGAGTCTGGAAGCTGATCTCTAGCACTTATTCCTTGTGCAAAAGTTTCCCATGATTCTGGCAATCCATCTATGGCCATGAGCGTTAGTTCGATGTCATTAATGATGGTTCCTATGCTTGATAATTCATCTCTAATGCCAACAACCCTTAGGAAATAAGAGTTTATCGATTCTCCTTTCTTTATCTAGATGTGATTCAGTTGTCTTTTCAATGCAAAGACCCTAGTTGTATTGTTTACTTCAAATGCATTTCATAATGCACTCATCATATCGTAGGCAATTTGGTGTTTTGTAAGCATAGGTATGATATCATTCTTAACTCCATCCAAGATGATTTGAATGGCTTTTCTATTTCCATTGGTCCATATGGATTTGTGAGGTTCAACTAGTGACTGTTTAGATGTTCCATCAACAAATTGTCTAACATTGTTTTCTTCAAGAATCATCAAGATTCTGAATTTTCCTGCTTCAAAATGTTCCTTTCCATTGAATCTGTCCTCAGGCCTAATTGTATATGTCATTAGAAATGGAAGACAACTACTGAATATATAAAAAGGTCTGATTATTAAAAATTTGCAGAGCCCTAGATTTGATAACTTGGCTCTGATACCATGTAAAGTTCTGCAAAATCTGAGTCTTGAATTAGACTTATAATTCAGTTTTGAGTTTGGCTGAGCATGATCTTCTTAATATTATCAATATTTAGTATGTTGTTGAAGGTTTATCTTGAATGTAGATTCAATGTTCTATTTCCAAGTTGATAATATATGATATTGCAGACTTATTGATTGTTGGAAGTGAGATGCTTATAGGAGCAGATTGTTGTGAATTGTGTCCTCTAATTTGCATCCACAATCGAATATATACCTTGCTAGAGGGTGTGTTCCTTAAAGCACATAACCCTTCACATGACATTTAATTATACCTCTTCCTAAGTCAATGATTTCAAGGGACTTAGTTTAGGATTTAACTAACTAAAGATTAGTTTAGCCAAACAAAAACCAATACATCCCTAAGAAAGTTGTCGACACCTATAGGATAAGCAAGTATAAATATTAGATGCCAATCTTAAGATATCTCAACACTAAGAGAGGTACATTCTGTACTGTCAGACCTGTAGGATTATAAAGGTTAGAATCTTAACAATTGTTACATGCCATTATACTTTTTGAAAGAAGTTAAGAATGCTTTGAATTGTATGTCATGCTAGGCTAAATGTGTAAGAATTTGGTATATCTATGATACCATGAAGAATTTGCCTTAGGGAAAAATAATGCCAAGATCAAGAAGCACAAGACTAGCACAATATGGAACAAATAATGTATGATCATAACAATATGAGAATGAATAATGTCTGAATATTTGGATATCAAATTATTCAATAATTAATTGATGATGATGTATTGATGTACAAGTACACTAGGAGTGCCTGAATATAAAGGCCTCTAGAATGAATAGGAGTTATCAAAAGGATAAGCCTCACAATTAAGCACATGTCCAGCAAGAGTGGATTATCCTCTATTGAGCAGAGGAGTTAGTGTGATGATGAGAAGATAAGCTTACATAGGTTTGTTACATAAAATTATGTTATAGACACCATGTGCTTAATTAGAGTGTGAACAACTATGTTGTCTACATGACAATTCAGTTGATTATGCAAACTCCAGTGTTGTAGACAACATGTGCTAAATTAAAGTTGCTAACTCGTGTTGTCAACATGACAACTCATATGAATATGCATACTCCTAGGTGTATAACCTAATAAATAATAAAATAATGCATTTATCCTAAGTAAATTTAAGTAAAGTGTAAATAGTGATTAATTATTTACACTAACACACCCCCCCCCCCCCCCCCTCTCTTTAAGTGCAACTTAGGGGAATGCACTTAAGCTCACAAAAGCTATGATGAAAATGCATCATGGGTCTCGGCTATTAGGCCATGTTAGGTACCCAAGTACAAATGCAATGTTGTATATACAATGCAATGCAATCTCTCTAAAAACAAAGAAAGAGAAAAAACCTCATGGGAAAATCCCTCCCCGGAAAAGAAAGATAAGTACAATAAACAAAGATGCATGTATGAATGGAGTAATCAAGACCCCCCCCCCCCCATAATGACATACATCATGCATGTACAATAAAGAATCCCTCCATGAAATTCCCCCGCTAGGGAAGGATCTTCTAATGATGAGTGCTTGAAGACAAATGAGAATCCAATTCCTACAAACAACATTTCTCCCTTTAGGAAGAAGATATATTAAGTATAGGTGAAAAATTACTTCCCACTATAGATAGGAAGATGGAAGAGGGATCCATATGTAGTATGTTGTGGATGTTGCCTCTGAAGCCTGCTCATATGTCAAAAAGTCCTTGATGAATGTAGATTCCACGAACCAATCTAGTGGATGCCGAAAAGAAGGTGACAAACAAGGTAGCATGTCCATGTATGAAAGTGAATCAACCTCCAAAGACAATGAAGCATCTTGATAGGAGGGTAAGGGAAGAGAAGCAATGTCGTCTCTCCTCAATGATGTTTGCACACCCATGATAGAAGCTCCTTGATGACTAAAGAAGTTGCACCATGAAAGTTGAATGATATTCCTCCTTGTAGGAAGAAATGGTGCCATAGGTGTAATAGAGAATGCTCTCCAACTGGTAGGAAGAATCTTTAGAAGATATGATGTCTGAAGAAATTGGAATACAATCTCCAAAGATTGATATGTCTCCTTTGAAAAAGAGTCCTTCTCCATCTGCTATAAAGAAGTATCCACAATCATGTCAGTCTTGAAAGAAAGCTCAAGTGGTTAAGGGTTAGAGTGTTCCCTTGCAATAAGTGAAGAAGAAGTCTCCTCAACAAAGAGAAGATTGATGTCATCAATGATGTCTCCCACATCTTCACCATAAGACTCCACAAATAACCCTACAATGTCTAGAAGGAAGTCATCCCATGAAGGTGAAATAGGAAGACATGGTATTTCATGCTGTAATGAATCAGGAGCATATGTGGTTGGAATTGGATCAGTAGAAGCAACAGGAGCATTAGGAGGTAGGATCTCATCTGGAGTTAAAGGTACTATAACTAGAGTGACAGAAGATAAAATGTTCTTTGGAAATGAAGGAACTTTTGGATCTCCATATGCTTTCCAAAGAGCCATCCAAATGTCATAAGGTTCAATTGCCTTTCCAATGACATCAAGGCAATAAGCATTGATACTGAAAAATAATGACATCTAAAATTATTTTAATAGGTGTACAATTATCAGAGGGTAGTTCTTTGGAACATAGATAAGGAAATACTTCCTTATGCTCTCTTCTTAGATGATCATTTATCAAGGCACTCCATTTTTTATAGTTCCTCTTTGTCAACCTTGGTTTTTCACCAAATTGACATGTGAAACAAAACTCCATGAGATCAGTAAATGTATGCAACCTCCAAAATGTGAAAATAATTAATCAACCCCCCCAAATGTATGATTTGGCACTTTATATTTAGTGCATTTACAATAGGCCATTTGCCAAAATGGACAAGAGTGGACTTCTGATTTTGCTATTTACAACCTCCTCTTGGAGTTCAAATCTGGAACTTAGCAATTTAGCTCAAAAATACAATAGTTTTGAAGCAATACAATCTAAATAAAAGACCAATTTCTAAAAGTAATATTTCTATCCACACAAGCCTATAATCTGATTGCAGATCTAGAAAGTAGACATAAAATTATTCACTTTAAAAAAAATGGAACCTGATTATGTGTCCAGATGAGCCCATACTAAGCCTTTGAAGTTGCAAAAATCAAGATTTGCGAGTTGCAAAAAAATTCAGGAATAGAGATCTTAAACAACTTGCACCGATTTGTAGATCACAAAATTCTACCCCAAAACAAAAAAAATTGCTCAAAAAAAGGAGTCTGTATGAGGGAGATATCACTGTTTGAAAATCACCTCTGTAAATATTTTTCTTAAATCACCACTGTTGCACCTCCAAAAATCAATTGACTCTAGAGTTCACCTCAGATGTTCAATTTTGATGAAACAAAAGTCAATTTGGGGGTTTTTTAACCTTCTAAATGTGATACCAATATCAGATTTGCACCATAAAGCTCTAATCTCCACCTGCAAAAAATCTCCCCTACTGGCTTGATGGCAAAAAAAATTATCGAAAATAATGTAGATCCAAAAAAAATTGTAGAGATGCAAATAAACAATGCAGATCTAAAAATTAATTGCACATATATGATGGGATTATACCAATTTCGCAAATCAGGCCTTTGGGTTTCAGTTTATAAAAAAAATTTGCCTCAAATTTGACTATGGCCTAGGGTAGGCAAATTTATAGTCAAAATTCACCAAATTGACACTTTGGACGCAATGGCAAGGTCCACTTTGGCTCTAAATGCTCCCAATAGTTGCGATACTCTAGATCTGAATCGAGGTCCTCAGAGAGGTGAAGCAAATATGGTCTCTAGTGACTATGAAATGACACTCCTATAGCTTTGATACCATGTAAGAATTTGGTATAGCTATGATATCATGAAAAAATTGCCTTAAGGAAAAATCACACTAAGATCAATAAGCACAAGACTAGCACAATATAGACCAAATAATGTATGATCATAATAATATGAGAATGAATAATGTCTGAATCTTTGGATATTAGATCATTTTATCAATGTACAAGTACACTAGGAGTGCCTGAATATAAATGATTCTAGAATGACTAGGAGTTATCAAAAGGATAAGCCTCACAACTAAGACACGTACACCAAGAGTGGATTATCCTCCATTGAGCACAGTAGTTAGTGTGATGATGAGAGGATAAGCTTACATAGGTGTGTTGCGTAAAATTATGTTGTAGACACCATGTGCTTAATTAGAATGCAAACAACCATGTTGTCTACATGACAACTCAATTGATTATGCAAACTCCAGTGTTGTAGACACCATGTGCTAAATTAAAGTTGCTAACTCGTGTTTTGTCAACATGAAAACTCATATGAGTATGCATGCTCCTAGGTGTCTAACCTAATAAATAATAAAATAATGCATTTATCCTAAGTAAACTTAAGTAAAGTGTAAATAGTGATTAATTATTTACACTAACAAAATGTTGGGTATGAAGTCACTCTAACATGTGGCAAACAACAAACAATCAACACGTCAGGGAAAGATCTTTCAACCATAGGTGTGATGAAGGATACTCCTCTTATAAATCAAAACACAACAATAGAGAAGTGATAAAAAAGGGTAAGAAACAAACACTTGCTCTTTATTATCTATATGAAACAAAATTACAACTTTTAGAAAAATGACAAGCCTTAAGGCATGGGCTTTTTTATAACACAAAGCTACAAGTTGGAGCCACAATGTAATATCCACTCCTATTTTGTGTTGCCTTCAAAATTAATGAAATAGACTAATAAATATGCAAAGAATTGTAGTCAACTCCTCAATCATCTCTCAAAATAGTTTCTAACATTGCAACTCCAAAAAATGAAGAAGAAGATGATATCAAACACTATTGAAGCTCAACTATGATCTTTGTATGATATCACCAAGCTATTCTTCAGATTGTGACATTCAATAGGATGAAGAATGTTGCCTATAAGAGGTTTCATCCTCACAAACCAGCAATAAGAAGCATAAATCTCCTCAAGAATAGAAGCACACATGATAACAAATTTCCAATAATCCAACATGAGAACCCCAATCCCTCTATTGTGAATTTTAGTTATTTTGTTTTGAAAAGTACCTTTTTGCTTTTTCCTTATTTTTCAAGAATATTATTTCCTTTTTTTGGAATGTTTTTTCACTTTAAAAAAAATGTTTTTTTGTTATTTTTTTGTGAATATTTTTTTGCTCGTTTATTGCAAATCCTTTTTTGCTAGTTTAGTACAATTTTTTTTTGCTATTTTTCTATGAATGGGTTTGTTAATAACCCCCCATTGCACTTTTAAATAAAAACCCATTTTCAAACTATTCATTTCATTTGAAAATGTTGGCCTTTCCATTGTCCCTTATAAAATAAATTAAAATAATAATAAAGTTGAATATTTAATTTAACCTTATAAGTCAATAACCTATTGTTGCTTAATTTAATAACTCTTTAATGTAGAAAATGGTGATCTATAATAGACCACAATGTGGTTTCTATATTACTTAAAAAATACAAAATTGTTAACAAATTGAGCCCAATTAACACAACCTAAAGAGCAATGTTGCAAATTCGTGATCCACACAATGTGGAGATTTTTGGTTTCATTTCCCTATAAGAAGATGTAAATAATATGTAAATTTGAGCTATGAAAGTAAGTGCAAGAGGACAAGAAAGAACAAAGTCACCTTAAAGCTAGGAGGTAGGACTAACCTCATATCTAGAATCGATTGTCGCAAACTAACTTGTAATTGTAAAAATCTCAAGTTCTCGAGATAATGCAAACTAAGGTCAACCTAGTCCCATAAATTAAACCTAACCTTGGAGGCTCAAAAATTGATGAATTCTATAGAGAATCACTCAGTGGTTCTGTAACTCATGAAATTTGTATATGAAACTCCACCACCTATTTATACTCATATAAAAGAAAAGGGAAACAATTTTGGTGAAGGGCTTCCCTCGGTCAAGCCCCTGCATAGGAATCAATCTTGAATTGAATAAATTGAGACTACAAGAATTTTGTCATGTAACACAGATTAGATCTAAACAATGGAGTATATCATACCATGTAGATGCAATTACACTTAGTATGCGATCAAGAATATTGATGTAATAGCCTTGACTCAACACAAAATTTAAATGGAAATCATGTAAGACAAATTCTCATGCAGTAGATGGTGTAATTTCCTAGAATGTTGGATTGAGGAAGAAGAAGACTTGAAAGGATGAGTATATATCTCCTTCCTTGATTAAAAACTCTTTCAATTTATCTCCAATGGGAGAAAGAGTTAGATCAAGAAGGAAATGACTTGCACGTATGATGAAGATGATGAAATGGTTGAGTGTTTGATGAATGATGAACGCTTCCTTGCTTCGACTCCTTGAATGCACAATGTCTAGCTTGTAGATGATTATTTACTTCTTGTATATGTGTGATGTTAAAACAAGAGGAAGAAACCTCCTTTTATACACATCTTAGGGCTCACATTTCACAATGTAGGTCTCAATTAAGCATCTAGGAGAAACAACCCCGCATTAGGCCTGGAGCCCACTAAAAACCCAACCCCTAGGACATGATCGAATTAGGTTGACCTTGTCCAAATAAAATTTTTGAAGGCTAGCTCAAGACCTAAGGTAATATGCTAAGAGGATTATTCTATTGGGAAATCAAGGCAATTCTGAAATCTGAAAGTGTGTGTAAAGGACATAGATTGAAAATAAATTATGGAAATGGGTGGATAAATGAGAAATTGTACATAAAAATTAGAGCTAGTATCAACTCTACACATGATTGAATGAATATGAACCATTAAATGTGATATTGATGTAGGAGCACCTAGGATAGCCTCTATTGTTATAAGTTTTTGGCTTGTACTTGACTCTAGTCAAGTCAAGAGGATAGATTAGTTTGTTTGAAGACCTTAAAAGGTCATTTTAATGTCGGTTAGGTGAATTAGTCATTAGGAATAAGGTCATAAATGGCCTTGGATCCTCAAAACATAGGTGGATAGGAGTCCTAGAATATAGGATTGAGGCACATGACAAAGTTGCCAAGTGTTGAGAAGTTGTTATAAAGATTTGGACTAATTGCAAAAATGGCATGCAAATGAGTTAGCTTTGGATCCCCTAAACTTTAGGAGATGGGGAATTAGCCAGAAGACCCCAAAAATGAAGGAAATGGAATCAAATGATACCCAATACTTGAGCACAAATCATTCATTCACGCATTGTAATAGTTTGGAGAAAGTGAATAGAGTTCGACAATCATTTTATAGTGAATTTCTGATGGTTTGTGTTGACAGTCATACTTGATGGACTGAAAAACTAAATCCAATGTTGGATTAGTGTTCTATAGGTTGTTTATGAACTTTTTCATTTGAAATTTTAGTCGTTTTGAGGTCATCTATCTTCTAGTTTTCAGCAATCTAGTGTAGGGTGTCTAATTTGCTAGTGTTTTGAGTTGTTTAGGATGCCATGGCTCCCCCATGAAATCTAACCACGGAAAATAGTTCATGTTAGATGGAAATGGTAGAGGAGTCAATATGTATGTAGTCATAGGAGTTAGTATTCTTAAAATCATGAGGGACTATTTTATATGCTAGGCCCTAGGCAAGTTTGTGCAACCTGGTTAGAGGTCTAGAGGTTAAAAGAGTGAAGAAACATTGCATGGTTGTATGGTTTTGTACTTCTCCAAGAATTTTTCATGAAGGTAAACATCATATATAACCATTTTGTGAAGATAGAAGCCATACCAATAGTTTAGGATTTGGTTTGAACAAGTTCGCTATCAAAACCACAGTTCAGTCCTAAAAATTAGGCTTATTAGGCCTCCTGTTCTTGTTAATAGGAACCCCTTGTATGGTCACATTTAGACCTAGAACCCTTAATGAAAGTTTTAAAAATTCCAAAAGGGTATATAAATCAAGTTTTATTTTTCTGATTTGTTTGGAAAAAAATTACTAAAAAGGGGAAAAACAGACTAGTGAAGGCTACAAGGAAATAGGCCTATTTCAAGATCTCTACATGATCATTCATGGGATTTGATAAGAACATGATTGAAGACCATTCTAAAGTGGATCAAATGGGCAAGGAAAAGAATGTTTTCATGATGGAGAAGACCCCTACAATGTTCGAGCATGTTTATGGAGATCTGGCACTTAGAGCCTTCTAAGTGAGTGTAGAGAAGTGAATTAAAAATAAGGTGTTGATCATTCAAGGTTAAGTTTTCAATGATTGAATCTTATAGAATAGTTTGAATAGGTATTATTTAATGATCTAAAACTATTGGAAGATCCTATAGAGGAATAGGATACTAGGAGGCAAGTGAAGTCTCTTGGATGGTGTGAAAACAAGCCTTGAAGTTTATCATACACCAAATATGTGACATAACCATAAGAAATATGCTAAGTTGGGGTAAAAATGGTCCCAAAATGAACACAAAGTAAGTCTTTATTGTTTGGGGTTGTACATTCAACCCCCACTTTAGCGGGAGAATGAGACAAGCTCATGCTCATGGTAAAGGAAGAGAGAAGAAAAAATGATAAAAGAGATGATAGGCGAATTGCAAAGAGATAAGACATCACTAAATTTAAGGACATAAGCCCTCAAACTAAGGATCATAACTCCACATCATACAAAAGGGCATGAAAAAAAAGAAAAAGGCAAAATGCAAAAGCAAAAGACACAAAATAACTAAAATAAAACTCCAAATCTACTAGTGAAAAATACCTCATCGAAAAATGTATCACACACTAATATCATGTCTGGAAAGCTATTGCAAGAGCACAAGTGATCACATGAAAGAACAAGAGGATCATCAAATACAATACCAACTCTATGGTCTAACCTACTAGAGAGAGAGAGAGAGAGAGAGAGAGAGAGAGAGAGAGAGAGAGAGAGAGAGAGAGAGAGCTTTCCCCCCAAGTGTAAAGGCTAGATAAAATATATGGTTCATTCTTGAATGATACATATGTCATAATAGATACACAATTCCAAAAAAAAAGCTACAAACAAGAGAAAACTCTTAATGTAAAACAAACATATTATGCTAGAAAATATATCACATATAATGTTAACAAGTTGTAAAGGAAAGAAATGAAATGATGATAAGGATGATTATTGAATGATAAACATGCTCCTTGAGGCATGAAAATAATTGTTAAGAAAAGATATTAGGACCTTGAATGAAATAATAGTAATTCACGAAGAGAATAGAAAGAAGAAAAAAAGAATGATGCCACATTATGTCTATTTAGAATTCAACCCAATTATGCAAGATATACACTAAAAAGTAAAGAAGAAATTGTAAGGAGGCTAATAGTCTTATGAAGGAGAAAGATCATGTAACAATAAGTCCATAAATGAAAGGATGTCATAATACAAAAGAGATAATGGATCAATTGAAGGTGAGAAAGATGAGAGAGAAAATAAAATCTAATATATATTCCCCACATGATAAATATGTTATAATATATAAACTCTTTCTAGCATAAAATTGCAACTTGTGTGAAGGCAATGAATTCATATGAGAGAGGACTATAAAAGATGAGAGTTAACAAGGTATATTCTCCCAAAGAAATGTATTGAAAAAGGGAGAAAATAGATCCCAAAGAGAAGGAAGAATTGATAATCGCTTGTGCCCCAGTTGAGAGAGAAAGGGGGAATTACCTATTATAATGCATAAAGATCATTATACCAAAAGGTTTCCATAATGGAGAGCAACATAATACAGAAAGGAATGACTAATGTCTCAGTTGGAGATGATGGAATTGTATTAAGGTTTGGCATTAAATGAAGAAGATGTCTATCAAACAAATCATTAACAAATTATATGAACTCAACACAATGACAAAGAAAAAGTTTGTTATTATAATGAAAGGGACATGAATACTGACCTTTTAAGTAGTTTCAAGAAATCAATAAGGAAATTGTATCCTAGATTGATATTTAATATGGAGGTAGATTCCTTTGGCTAAATCCTTAGAATTTGTATAGGGTGAAGGATTATGAGAGGATGTTGGTGATGTAGGTGGTTCAAGTGGAGAATGATGTTCCTTAGGAAGTTCTAGAGGATAGTGAAGATCTTTGTACAAGGATGTATGAGCTTGATGTATGTGAGTAGAAGGAGCATTAATGGAAATTCTTGGAGATAAATCATCTAAGAAGCGCCTCACATCTAGATTATGAACAAGATTTTGATATGCATCAAGGAGAATTGGCAATATCTTTGAAACTATGTATGGTAGATGGTAGAGAAATAGAAGATCAAGGTATTTCCATCACAAGATTATTTATAAGTTGATGAGGATTAGTAGGCAATTGAAAAGTAGCATTAGGAGGATGAAAATTTTTATTAGGTTCATTCACAGTGGCCTCTATATAATCAATGTATTTCCTTAATATTTAAAGAATAAAACCACCTAATACTTTAATAAAGGTCTTCGAATGAAGATATATGTTAGCTATTTTCACTATGCCATATGTAACACTACCATGAAAGAAGAAAAAACATCATGAAATTTAAGAAAGTACAATTTACTTCATGAGATTAATAAAGAGGAGTAAGAAGAAAGGTGTGAAGATGATTTGTAGTGCACATTTTAATCTAGAGAGTTTCTATTAGAAAGTAAAATCTACCACAATACAACTAAGAGTGGGTAATCCTTGGACGGGATCTGGGCTTCAAACTATTAGTAAATGGGCCTTGCCTCATTTTAGATGGGGTATATGAAAGGAATGCAATAAATAGATATTTAGGGATGCTAACCTTACTGCTAGAATTGTCTCTAGAAAAATTCAAAATGTCCTTTTGGAAACTATATGTTTATAAAAGGAACTAACCCTTTTGTAGGTGATAATGTTAGAACTAATTATACTTAGACAAGAAGAAAGGAGTGTCACTGGTCTTTACCCCTGAAAGGCTAGCACAAATCCAACTTTGATGGTGTAGCCAAAGGTAACCCGAGAGAGGTGAGATGTGGAGGGGTGATTAGAAATAGTCATGGGTATGGTATAGCAGTGATTACTTTCCCCCTGGGTTTTCAAACTAACCATTATGTAGAGGCATGTGCTACTCTTCAAACTACAAAATTGGCTAAAGAGGTAGAGGTCAAATTCCTTTGATTGGAGGGGGACTCAAATAACATTATTAAATGCCTAAGGGGAGAACACAACATGGAGTATTAAGAATATGATGGAGGAAATGAAAAATATTTTTCTTTCCTTTGAAAAGGTCTTTGTGTCACATTTTTACCATGAAGGTAACATGGTTGTTGATTGGATGGAGTAAGGAGGGACACGTCACAAAGATGGTCAAGTGGAGAGGGTTTTTCGGTGGATGAAAAAATAATTATTGAGCTAGAGAGGATCCAGGGGAGAACTGACAACATAAAGTGTAATTATGGCAATTAATGTTGTCAACCCAGTGTATAAAGTAATGAGAGTTTGGCACAAGCCAATACAGAGACATCATAATTGGAGGGTTTATTGGTACGTTCTATGAGAAATCTTAAGGGCTTATGATAATGACTATATCTATTTCTTTTCTAAGGTTGAAGTCAAGTACAAGTTTTGGGATAAAAACCAGGTCTTGGCTCATGGTGACTAGAGAACTTAGAGTCTTTTTTTTTCTCTATGTAACATAATGGCTAGGGAGAGGCATAGAAGGGAGCCAGAGGGAGAAGTTGAGAAGTGGAAGAGGCATTCAAAAGTGTGGAAGAAATTAAGGGAAGGCAACATCTCATCCTTCATTGAAAAACTTCATGGCTGGGATCCGAAGATGAGTAACCTAATGGTGAAGACATGGAGAGAGGGGAAGATGAAGATTGATGGGGTGGACTTCCAGGTCAATGAAGGGGTTATAGCCGAGGTGATAAACTCCCCCAACCAGGGCATAAAATTCTATAGGGACAAGAAAATTTCCCTGAATGCGATGAAAGATTTTGCTAAGGAGGTGAAGGAAATGAAGGATCTTGTGAAGACTGGTGCCTAGTATGAGCATGCATCTATAAAGAAGTTATGGAGGTTTTTCCTAAGGGAAATTATTTCCTACATTATGCTTGACACCAAGTTTGACAGGATTTAAACCCACCATTTCATTATTCTAGATCATTTTAGGTATGGAACCAAAATTTTCATCCCTACTATCTATTTTTCTTTGTAAATAAGAGTATAATGGATTATAAAAAGAAAGTGTACTCTAACCTAGCCTACCATTTGGGGTTTTTTATTACTCATATATGAGCATTTTAAAGCTCAAACCCATGGAAGGGTTGTTGCCCAAAAGGAGGTTTATTATGAGGAAATAAAGAGCTCCTACCTCTTGTCGGACACAGGCGATTGTGTTAGTATGCACTTGGAAGACGAAGAGAAGGTGGAAAAAATCATGAAGGATATAGGTAAGAAGAACAAAAAGAAGCTAGGGAAAGGATTAGAGAGAAGGATAAAGTAGGAGGAGGAATCTGAGGATGATTATAATGACGAGGAAGAGGGGATGGACACAAATAGGAAAGGCAATGTGAGAGAGGAAGGAACTAGTAAGGTATAAGTAAGTAGGAAGGTAGAGAGCTCGGTCAAAAGGAAAAGAGGAGGGGGGAAGGAAGATGAGAGAGCTCATGGAAAGGGTAAGGAGAGCACTTTTGAGGCTCTGGAAGAGAGAAAGGGGGAAGAGGGATTCGTAAAAACTATGGTTTCTCTAGACACAGAGGGAAGAAAATCTACATGGAGGAACTTTAATGCCAGTATAATGAAAATGGGGCTTGTTGAAGAACATATCAACTCGGAGGTGTTGGAGGGAAGGGATGGAAAAATTTAGTTAAAAGAGCTTATTGACCCAACTTTGGTGATTCTTAGCAATAGTGCTCGGGAAATGGGTATGAACGTCCTTAACAATGCCTACAAAAAATTGGTGGACAATTTTCGGTCCATAAAATGGATCTTCCATGAAATTGAAGAAATTAAGTTCAGGTTGTAGGGATAGGAAAGGCCAAAAGGGGTGGATGAGAATGAAAAAATTGGCAAACTGAAGGCTAGGGTTTTAGATTTTGAAAAAAGGGTGGAAAGGATGGAGACCACACTCCATAGTTTGGCTAATCAAAGCCTTAACATAATTAAAGATCTAAATGATAGCATCATTCAATTGCATAGGATGATGGAAGAAAATTAAAAGGGGAAGGAGGATAAGGACAAAGAGGAAACCAGGGTAACTAATGAGGATGTGTCTTTGCAGGGGAAGAACCCAAGTAGAAAAAGGACAGTAGAAAAGATGAAGAGGGAAGAGGAGGCTTCTCAGGATGATAGTTAACTAAAGACTGATGAGGTTGAGGCCAAGGAAGAGATGGAGTTCAAGAAATATGAGATGGCTAAAGAACTTGTTCCCTGATTGTTTCTCTTGGGTTTTTCTTGTTCCCTAGCTCTTGGCCTTTTGGTTTTTTCTTATATTTGTTAGCCGAGTTAGGCTTGTTGTTTTTTTATGTTTCTTGGTTGCTAGACATAAACTTTTAGTTTATTTATGTTGATTACTAGTGGGTTTTAGGAACCCCTATAAAAAAAACCTATTTTACTTAATAAAAAACTAAGAGTGAGTGGTGGGTGGATTAGTTGTATGACAACTATAACTTAAATCCAACTTTAATAACCAATAATGTGAACAATACCAAGATATAAACATGCATGATGACACAATGAATTGTTAACTGGGGAAACCCTTGATTAGAGAGAAAACCTCGATGGAGATGAAACCCACAATATGATGTACTAATATAAAAGTTCTTCGTAAAAGGATTTGACCCTATTAGGATTCAATTACAATATAATATGTATATATAGTCCCTATTAGAAGACTTTGAATTTGTGTCAGAAGATTCTATCTTTGTTAGAAGCACAAGGAAGAAAATTGAACCAACTATCAAAATTGCTTCAACATTATTATCCAAAATAGGTATTTAGGATAACAAATCCAAGTAGTGAATTGATCAAACTTACAACTTAATTGCCAGTAGAGTTGCTTTGAATTTCTCAAACCAATCTCAACATAATCCTTTACTCTTCTCTGATCAAATTTGCATCCTCAAACCACATCCACATCAATACAACACAATATGATACAACTACCCATGGAAACAATCTTTCCTTGATACCTGTTGGCCATTTTTGCCCACCATTCAACTCAACATTGATAACTAGTTTGAGAGATTTTTAGCGGGCTAGATTCCTTGTTTTGGGTTAATATTGTGCCAAGTTAGCAGTTAGCATTTCATGTTAGCTCAATTTTTTCTTGGTCGAGCTGACCAGCTTGCAGATTTGACAAGTCTTGTATTTTTGTGAGCTATCAACTCATTTTCACGAAACTGTGGGATGCTGCCATGCTTCTCCATTTTAGAGTTTCCTCATGCAACAATACCTTCGTGAGGCTTCACAGTCTAAAATTGTGCCATATAGTAGAGGGTCCCATTTTTTATGCTTAAGTCAACACAATGTACACGCACAGATCAATGATGGAGTTTCAATGAAAGATTAAAAGATCGTTGTTTGTTTTGTCAAATGACAGAGCACAAGATTTTGCCATGTGTCTCCATTCCAATGTTTCTTTGTGCTATGAAGTCTCCATGAGACTCTATAGAATAGAATGGCATGACAACTATTAGATACGAAACATCTTGGGGGTCTCCTCATTGCATCTTGGGCATCCATCTTGAGGAGAGGATCCACATTGATGATTGTGTTTTAATTCATTGTTGGGGATATTCTTGCCACATCTGGGTCATCTACTTCAAGGAGAAGACTTTCATCAATGACCGACATTTAATTTTGGGAAAAGTAGATTACCCCCGTGGTCAACTCTACATGTTATCCTTTCCAACCACTTTTTTTTCCATGGCATGCTATTAGGGCTAGTTCTTTAATGCCCAACTACTTCTTGGCCTTGATTGGTACAACAATATTGCACTCCATGCCTCTTTAATGCATGAGATGATCAAATTTCAATGATTTGATCACTTGCAGCTGGGTGCACTTATTTTGGTCTCATCTTGTCACTTCTGGAAATGATTGCACTTCATGATCAAATTTCTTCTAATACTCAATTATTGCTCTGCTCTACAACTCAACTCCACATGGTTGGAGTTTTAACTCAAGGTTGTATCTAGGTTATGGTTGCACCTTATAAAGGCAAGTTTTGTTGTTATTTTAGAGATCTCTTTTGTCTGATCTTTTGTAGATTTATCCTCTATAAATGCTTTTGCCTCTTGTTCAATAGAAATTGATGTCTCGTCCATTCTCAGCTATTTAAATTGTGCAACCTTGGATGCCCCATTTTCCTAGATATATTTTGACAATTGCAACACATTATGTATATGTTCATTATAATTAACTAATCTATTAAGTGAATATGTGTATTCCTTGCATAGTTATGTCATTTCTTGGCTTTTCTATGGTGTTAAGATTGAAAGAATATAGATAGTGGTATGTCTTGTGAAGTCTATTGAATTTTAGTGCAATTTTTGGAAAGAAGTAGATCAACATATATTTGGTGCATCACTGCTTTTCCCTTTCAACATTTTGAATTATGTTTCCTTCTCCCTTTAACTTCTAAGTCTTAGTTGGGTGCACCTAGATTGTGAGGAGGCCAACCTTCTTCGAAGATTCAATCTTTGATTACAAATTCTTACACTTTTGTGATTGTTTCCATGTTATACTAGGTTGCCCAGGGATAACACGTTAGGTAGGGGTGCAGACTTTTGCCTCAACAATACCTTGTCCTAAAAACTAATTGAGTCAGCCTTTTGAGATTCCCCAATGTACAATTAATAACATAAGACCTCATTAAGAAATTACAGTAAAGTTCCTCACATTACAATACCCTTCACAACTTTCAAAATAAATCCCAATATAAGATTTTGTTGCTAGTGAACATATTACAAACAACACTTTAGTAATCTTCACATAATGATCTCTGGCATTTGTTAACACTAAAATAGCATCATCATCATGCATTTAATTGTGATCTAAGCTTTCTCACGTTAATTCCATCTCACTCATAAGATACACTTGAAATGTCAACAACTTATTTTCTTCACACTGGCCTGCAACCAATCTTCACTGATCAACTATAACTAATACAATCCTTTAAATTAACATGTATGAACACAAATGTAGTATTTAAGCACATACTTGAACATAAATCTAATCTTGCATAGATGATCTAGAATATTTGAGGACTTCAACTTGCAATAATAATAAAAATATCATAATTTTTTTAAAATTTAAAAATCTAGGTCTAGTAAATGGCTCTTTTAGAGGTCTTTTGCTCAAACAGTGAAGTTGAAACTTTCATCTATTCCTAAAATTGGGCAGATGAAGGCTCCCTATTTTAGGGATTGAAACTAGATTTTTAGTTGTTTCTAATGGTGCAAATGATTTTGAGCTCTAGGTCAAACATTATGACCTCGACAAGTTGAGGTAAACAAATACCTAGTTTTTGAATAGTTTTAGATAAATATCATTATTTTATTATAGCCACATAAAATTTTAAATTCATGGTTGAGGTGACTTTTGATGTTCCATCATAGTATATATTCTTACATTTTTGAATAATAAGATGGCTTTTGGTTTGCATACAACTCTTTCGAGTTTTGCAAGTGTTTTTCCAAAATTTGAACATTGATATTGCAAGAATTTGAATCACACCAGATATTGTTGTTTTAAACAATTTAATAAATTAGATCACTGTTGTTAGAGCGAGAATGCTCCTGTATGCTAACTAATACAAGAACCACCTATCAAGATTAGGATTGGCCACACAAGATTTGTCTGAATGCCCTCCTTTTGCAGGGAACAACACCAAAGATGTCAAATAATTCATCATATGTTGTTAAGAAGATGGTGGAAGAGGCTTTGGCTAGGCAATGAGAAGAGGTGATGAATCAATTTTCACAAATGCTGTAGAACCAAAAATCACCCAATCTAGAGACACTATTCCATGAAAATACCCTTTTAAAGTACAAGTTAATTTGATATCCAAAATTTTGAAGGAAAAGTTGATGTTGATGTTGTTGATAATTGGTTAGAAAAATTGGATTGATACTTCTCTATGAATCATTTCTCTAATGCAAAAAAAAAATAGCTTCCCTCATGAAAGCTAAAAGTCATGTGAAACTAGCATGGGAAAAAAAATTGTTGATAAAGAAAGAGAATCACTTTCTGGGGTAGGTTTAGCAATACTTTCTGATATCAAGCCCAAATGAGGAGAATTTGTGGAATACATAAAAGAGGAATATTTTCTTGAAGTTTATGTGAACAAAAATATATAGAATGACATCTACTTTGGCAAAAGAGGGTCCAATCTATACAAGATTACATTAGCACATTCCATGTACTTTCTGGAAAACTTGGTATAGAAGATTCAGAGAAGCACCAAATTTTGAAATATAGTAGTGGGCTTCATAGATATATCCAAAATGAGATGAAATTCTTGAATATTGAAACATTAGAAACTGCCTTCAAATATGCTATAAAAAAGAAACAAAAAATCAAATAGAAAGGGAAAAGAAACTGCTTTTCAAATAATAAGCCAAGGGATGAAGCTAGCAATAAATTTGCAAGAAAAAAAGTAGGAAAATACCCTCCCTTAGTTCCACCCAAGAATACATAGTGGACTACTAAAAAGACATGAATAAGTATAGGCATATGGCGTGAGATACATAAGAGCCCAACCCATAACATAAAGGAGTGTCGTGGCATTAAAAATTTAATGATAGAAATAAGAGGAGAGGAAGTAGGGAATGGATCAACACTAATAGAACTTTCTGATAAAAAAGAGAATGATTCAGTGATAGAAGCATACCCATATACCATAGTTGCAACTATGAAAGTAGTGTCATGTGAAGATGAAGAGGGATTGTTCCATTCACAAATGTGGGTTGATGGAAATCCTCTACATTTTATTGTTGATAGTGGTAGCCAAAAGAACTTAATTTCTATAGAGATAATCAAAAGATTAAATTTTAAAATGACAAGAAACCCACAACCATACTCTATGGGATGGGTTCATGAGGGAAAAGATATCCAGGTTATTCAATAGTGTCGCCTACCATACTCAATCAAACGATTCAAGGATGAAGTAATTTTTGATGTAGTACCTTTAGATGTATGAGATTTTTTGATGGGGCATCCATGTTAGCAATGAATATTGATGATACTCTTTCGGGAGTATCTAAGGTAGCTAGAGAAATTGTATGTTGCATTCATGATTGTGTTTTTTATTGATGTCAACATAGTATTGACTCTATGAAGACTACTAGTGCGACAGACTAAGTTTGTTTAGCATAGATATTTGGTACCAATTGGAGAATTGTGCAATTTCAGGAATGTTCCACTGTGAGTCTTGAGTATGTAGTTAAATGTGCAAGAACAAATATGAAGACGAGCTTAAGTTATGTGATGTTTGGTGAAGACTATTGCAGAACAGAGCATGTAATTAGCAGTTTGTAATTATCATGTTATATCGTTTAACATGGATAGAATCATGATATGTACAATTAGGTATAGGAAGAAGACAATCTCTTAGTAACATGGTTAAGTGCATGAGATCCATATTGCACATGTGAAAGAAGTATTGATTACTAATAGCTGACAGTAATATATAATTATCAAAATAAATGTTTATCTTATTGAGGTCCTATTTAATTAATTAGGAAAGACACATAGCCAACTCAAGTAATTATTTTGAGGACACAATATAAAGGAAGACAGTTTTCCCTATTTGAGTGTGGAGGAGAATCAGAATTGAGATCAAGTGAACAAGAGAAGAGTATTTGTTAAATGTGAGTAAGCAATCCAAAGGATTATTGGATGTGAGATTGGTGATCTAATCAAGATAGAAGATTGGTCTGGTTGATAGGATAGAGGAAGAGGAAAGTACAAGTACAATTCATTCTATTATTGTACAAAGAATAATACAGGGATTAGTTGGACATCGAGTTTAGTGGTCTTACCTTTGAAATTTTTTGGACAGTGGGTCCTTCTACCTTCTACAACTCCTAATAGGGTTGGAATCTCCTAATAGGGATTCAAAGTCTCCTAACATGGACTGATATGTACTAAATGTATTTCACAAACTCCTAATAGGGTCTATCCTCTTACAAGGAACTTTTATATTAGTACATCATTTTGTGGGTACCATCCCCATCAGGGTTTTCCCTTTGATCAAGGGTTTCTCTAGTTAACATATTTGGTGTTATTGTGTATGTGTATCTTCTTATGGTTGGTGATTACATTGATCACATGGTTAAAGATTATTAAGATTGATAAATGTTTTAATAATTGGATAATTGATTCAACCCCCCCTCCCCGCTCTCTTAGTCTTCTTGGTGGACTTATATTTCTAATAGTCGGTATTAGAGCATTAGATCCTTGAAGGAAAAGAATAAAATCTTAAGGAGATCTATGGAAAAATACAAAATAAAAAGTCCAACATTTGATGGGATTAGCTATGACGGCTGAAAAAAAAATGAAGACACATCTATTGTGTATGGGCCCAGGATATTGGCTTATCATAAAGACAAAAGATACAATAGTTAAAGAAGAAGATTTTGAGAAATGCATAGAAGAAGAAAGAGAAGTGTTCATGTGTGACTTGAGAGAAAAAGAAATAAATTTGATAGCTCTTCTAGAGAAAGACTGCAATCAATTAAAATCCTTGATTACAACCAATAAAGTTTGGGAAACTTTAGAATCTATTGATGAAGGTGATAAGCATGCAAAAAGGATTAGATTGTAGAATTGGATATGTTTATTTCAAGAAGCTAGAGTGATGGAAAATGAATCAATTAGAACATACATTAGTAGAGTATCATAAATTGTTGCAAGAATTAAATCTTATGGAGGTATAGAAGATGAAGATGAGATCATACAGAAGATCTTGAAGACTTTGATACCACAATTCAAGGAGGTAGAAATGATGATCGGACAAGTGATACCTTGTAGTGATTTTTTTTCTAAAGATACATTACTTGGAAGACTAGAATCAAAAAAAGTAAGTTTGAAACAAAGTGGAGATCTACCTAAAATTGAGACAATATTCAATGCATTAAGCATGAGGCTAACACTATCAAGGAGTGTAAGCACTGGTGGAAATTTCAAAAGCAACAACATAAAAAAATCAGAATAAGAGCACAATATTGAGGAAGGTATTACACTACTTGTGAAAAGAGAACCTTATGGTGAGAGGATATATAAATTTTGGAATTGTAATGAATATGGTAATTTTGCATCTAAATATCCTAAGAGAGTTAAGAAGTTTAGAAGAAATTTCAGTCTAGGAAGCCTAGAAACTATTTGTATGCAAATGTTGAAGAAGATAAATCTGAAGAAAAGAGTGAAAGTGATGATGAACTAGGGTTTGTTTCTATCAAGGAAGAAATCCTAGAAAAAGAAGTTATGGCTTTATTATCACAAGTTGAAAAGAAAGCATATTGGATTATAGACAATAGTTGTTCACGTCATATGATAGGTGATATGAACAAGTTTGTTAAAGTTAACAACTATGATGGAGGAATAGTAAGAGTTGAAAACAATGCATCTTGCCACATTAAGGAAATAAGATCTATTATACTTGATGGTAAAACTAACACCGGTGATGTTTACTTTTTTGATGGTTTGAAACATAGTCTTTTGAGTGTTGGACAACTAGTGGACAAAGGTTATCAATTACAATCCACTGAGAAGACATGCACTAAAGACAAAGATGGTAAGATAATTGGTACTAGCACAAGATCTAGAGGTAATGTATTTCAATTGAATCCTATTGAGATGACATGTCTGGTTATACATGTTGATAATAGTTGGCTTTGGTATAAGAGATTTTGTCATATAAATTTTGACAATATTGTGAAAGAAAGTATTACATTTGCAGTAAGAGATTTTCCTAAAATTGTGAAACCTACTAACATGATTTATAAGGAACATGTGATGGCTAAGAAGAAAAAAGATTTCTTTTCCAAGCAAGAAGATCTCTACTACAACAAAGTTGGAGATTGTTTGTACAGATTTGAGTAGTACTACAAAGACAAGGGGGTTCTATGGTGAAAGGTACATTTTATGATTCCTGTTGATGATTTTACTAGGATGATGTGGGTAGAATTCCTTGGAGAAAAGTCTGAGGCATTTGATAAGTTTAAAGTATTCAAGAATAGATTTGAGAATGAATTTGATCTAAAGATAAAATGTTTAAGATCTGATAGAGGTGGAGAGTTTACATCAAATGAGTTTAATAACTTTTATGAAGATTATGCTATTAAGAGACAACTACAACACCTAAAACACTTGAACAAAATGAAATATTAGAGAGAAAAAACATATTAGTAGTTGAAGCATCAAGAACAATGATTCTTGAGAATAATGTATCAAAGACATTTTTGAGAGAAGCAGTGAATAAAACAATATACACCATGAACATAGTGCAGATAAAAAAGGTACAGATAAGACACCTTATGAGTTACGGTTTGGACATCCACCATCCATTAAGTATTTCAAAAAATTTGGAAGTAAATGTTACATAAAGAGAGATGATATTATTGGTAAGTTTGATGCAAGCAGTGATGAAGGTATGTTCTTGAATTTCTTATTGAAAAGAAAATATTATAGGTGTTATAATCATAGAACTAAGACTAATGTTGAAAGCCTAAATGTTAGAGTGGATGAAAAGTTTGGGACTCAGGAAAGGATACTTGATTATGATTCTGATGAGGAAAAAAATCATAGAACTAATCATGGAATTGATGAACTTATCATTGAGACTAAAAATAACATGCATAATAAAAATTTTGTTGAAGAACAAAGATCTAAACCTAGAGTAGATGAAAGAGTTGAGTTGTCAACTCCTAGTAGAAGTATATCAAAGAATCATACTTTTCAATAGATCATCAAGAGAAGAAATAGAGGAGTTAAGAAAATAAATTAGGTAAATGAGGGAGTATGTGAATTATGCCTATTTTCTCAAGTTGAACAAAACAATACAAAAGAGGCATGCAATGATGAGCATTGGATTCAAGCAATGAAAGAAGAATTATATCAGATTATAATGAATGAAACATGGGAATTGGTTCCAAGACCTAAAGACAAAAATGTGATTGGAACTAAGTGGGTATTCAGGAACAAGATGAACGAGCAAGGAGTAGTAAGAAATAAAGAAATGATTGTATGCAAAGGATATTCACATCAAGAAGGAATAGATTATGAAATTTTTTTTTCCCCTATTGCTAGAATTGAAGTAGTAAGAATGTTTTTGGCTTATGTAGCAAGCAAGAAATTCAAAGTGTATCAGATGGATGTGAAATCAAAATTTTTGAATGGAGAATTAGAAGAGGAAGTGTACATTGAACAACATGAAGGTTTTCCATTGATAGAAGAAAAGGATATGGTATGAAAATTAAAGAAGGCATTGTGCAGATTAAAGAAAGCACCTAGAACCTGGTATGCAAGATTGAATAAGTATTTAGCACAATTGGCATTTTTCAAAGGTATTGCAAATAGTAATATTTATTTGAAGGAAGAAAAAGAAGGATTGTTGATCATTGTAATATTTCTTGATGATATAATCTTTGGCGGTGAAGATGAAGTAAGTGATAAGTTTTTTGATGAAGTGAAGAATGAATTTGAGATGATCATAATTGGTGAGATGAAATTTTTCTTGGGTTTATAGATTGTGCAAAAAAATGAAGGTATATTCACTTCTCAAACTAAGTATTTGAATGACTCATTGAAGGGATTTGGATTGGAGAGTTGTAAACTTATTGGTACACCTATGATAGCAGGTCACAAGTTATCTAGCAAAGATGAGACACCTATAGTTGAGAAAAAGAAGTACAAATCCATGACTTGTGGATTGCAATATCCAACTCAAACAAGGCGAGATATAGAAAATGCAATTGAAATAGTTACAAGATTTCAAGTAGATCCTAGAGAGGCACATTATGCAATAGTCAAAAGAATTTTTAGATATTTGAAGGGAACACTTAATTTTGGCCTATGGTATGATAGATCAAATGACTTTACCATGTATGCATATACTAATGCAGACTTGGCATGTAGTATGGATGAAAAAAAAGTACTAGTGATGGAGTATTTTTCCTTGTAAGAAGATTGGTTTCTTCATTAAACAAGAAACATAATTGTATCTCACAAAGTACATCAAAAGCAAAGTATGTTGCAGCAAAAAATAACTATAATCAAGTTATTTGGATGGAACAAATGTTGAAGGATATCAAGATTGAGTTTTCAAAACCAGTTATATATTGTGATCACACAAGAACAATGAGTATGTCCAAGAATATAGTATTGCACTCTAAGACTAAGCACATACTTATTAAATATCATGTATTGAGAGAAAAGGTTGCAGAAAAAGAAATTAGATTGGAGTATGTTAGAAAAAAGGAGCAAATTGTAGATATTTTCACCAAGCCTTTACCTAAGGATACATTTGAGAATTTTTGTGGTATGCGTTGGGTTATGCCCCTACCTACCTTTGACTAAATGATGAAAAGAGTGCATTAATCTAGTGGTATAGAGCACTATTGTTTGACTGGACTAAATGCTAAAGCTTCCCATATGGGGGAGTATTTGAGAAGTAGAGATTGAGATGGTTGAAGACTTAGAGTAGAGAATTAACACAATGAATCCTTTGTCATTGATGTCTATGGGGAGATATGTACATGAAAAACATACTCTAGTTGAATGAGGGAGAGACAGTTGAACGTATATGTATTAGGGAGATTTAGAAAGATTCATGTAAGAAAGGAGAAGGAATATCTCTATGGAGGAGATATAAAGCATTAAGAAATTTTAGTACCAAAGGGGAAGATAAGTACATATAGACTTTTTTTGGGCGAGTTTCATATTTTATTGATGAAGAGGATTTGTAAAAGAAGAAAGACTACAATAGTAGTGACTGGTTTGGTATTTATGGACTTAGATATTTTTCATCTATGTTGCTATCAATGCCAAAGGGGGAGTTTGTTAGCAATGGATGTTGATGATACTCTTTGGGGAGTATTTGAGGTAGCTGAAGAAATTATATGTTGCATTCATGACTATATTTTTCATTGATGTCAACATAGTATTGACTCTATGAAGACTGCTAGTGTGACAAATTGAGTTTGAGTTAGCACAAATATTTGGTATCAATTGGAGAATTGCATGGTTTCAGGAATGTTCTACTCTGAGTCTTTGAGTACATAGTTAAATACACAAGAATAGCTATGAAGACATGATTAAGTTATGCAATGTTTGGTGAAGACTGTTCATAACAAAACATGCAAGTAACTATTTGCAATTATCATGTTATATCTTTTCACAGGGATAGAATCATGATATGAACAGTTAGGTAGAGGAAGAAGACAATCTCCTAGTAAAATGGTTAAGTGGGTGAGATCCAAATCACATGTTGGAAAGAAGTATTTATTACTGATAACTGACAATAATATGTGATTATTGAAATGAGTGTCTATCTTATTGAGATCCTATTTCATTGATTGGGAAAGACACATAGCCAACTCAAGTAATTATTTTGAGGACACAGTATAAAGGAAGAACATTTTCCTTGTTTGAGTATGGAGAAGAATTACAATTAAGATTGAGCAAACAAGAGTAGAGTATTTATTAAATGTGAGTAAGTAATCCAAGGGATTATTGGATGCGAGATTGGTGATCTAATCAAGATAGAATATTGGTCTAGTTGATAGGACAAAGGAAGAGGAAGTACAAATATAGTTCATTCTATTATTCTACAAAGAATAATGCAAAGATTAGTTGGATAGTGAGTTCAGTGGTCTTACCCTTGAAGTTGTTTGGATAATGGGTCCTTCTTCCTTCTACAACTCCTAGCAGGGTTGGAATCTCCTAACATGGATTCAAAGTCTCCTAACAGGGATTGATATGTATTGAATGTATTTCCTCCTAATAGGGTCTATCCTCTTACAAGGAAATTTTATATTATTACATCATTTTGTGGGTACTATCCCCACTAGGGTTTTCCCTCAGATCAATGGTGTAGGAGCACCCACACTAACTCTTGGACTTAGTTCAATTTTTGTCTTGTTTAGACCTTATCCAAGTCAGTAGGATGTGTTTGTACCTTAGAAGGTCATGTGAGTTTGCTCCTAGATGGATTTGACTAGGCTCAATCCATTCTCGATGCTTTTGTTTACTTTGTATTTTGGTTGTTAGGAAGCAAGATTAGGGTTATGGGTCTTATACTGTACAAGTTTGGTTTTGAGTTTAATTTTTTCCCTATGGTATTTTTACATCTTTTTACATAGGCTATAGGTCATATTTAATAACTTGATGTAATATTGGAGAAGATGTCAAAAAGATGTCAATTGTTGCAAAAGTTGTCAATTAGGTGAAATTGGTCCAAATCATGTGGATTGATTCCTTAAAGGATAAATCATGCTTAGAAATCATAAAGAGCCCATAATAATCCTATTTGGAATGTTCCAAGTGTTAGATGCAAAAGTTTCTAAGAATTGCAAAAAATTGATAGTAATTTTGAAAATTTGGATGAGAAGATTTGCAAAAAAAGTTGCATAGTGCAAGGTTGGAGTTTATAGTTATGGCAACTATCTAAAACCTCTAAGAAAACCTATAAAACCACAAAGGAGATGAAGTTTGAAAAGTTAAAGCCATGAAATGTTGTTAAGATTTGATAGTTTTTCATGTTTTTGATTGCTTGAACATTTTTTTGGATTGAAGTATTTCTGTTTGAGTTGGATCCTTGTATTTTATGTTATTATAGTACATTGTTATTAGGTTTCAAGTTGATAGAAGTTCATTTGGTTGTAGGTTAAAAATAAATTGTAAATACATAGTTTGTTGTTCTTGTTTTAGAAATTTTGTGTAAAACGAATCTCCCATGAACCTTCGCCATGGAATCATCATAGTCTTGAGGGATATGGAAGTGGATTCCTTTTGCAATGTCCAAACCAAAGGAGAAGTCTGGACAAGCCTATTTTCCATTTTCTAAGTGATGCCTTAGGCAAGCTTTCAATGCATGACTAGGCAATCACAAAGCTTGTAAGATGCTTTTGAAAGATTGAATGTGTTAGGAAGTTCAATCTAAGAGTTGAAAAAGGAGGACAGATGTATGAGGAAGATATGTGTGTGAGGAGAATTATCAATGCAAGATTTTCTATGATTTTCATTAGACCCTAGTAAATGTTGATTTGAAATGCTTGAAACCCTTATTTTTAGGTATAAAAGTAGCAAGGTGGTGTACAAACAAGTTGAGGACTAGAGACCTACAAAATCTTGAAATTCTTCCAAAAGGTTATTCAGATTGGTGATTAGTTTTCCACCTTGTTAAGGGAAATTTGGAGTTGTAGCCCAAAAACCAACTTTGGAGGCCTAATTAGCATAGTTTTGCCAAATTTAAGGTAATTGATAAAGAGACGTACATATTTTGAGGTTATAAGTATGGTAGAGTCCAAAATACCTCAAGTTGAGTCCCTCACTCCAAGTTTAAGGTAGAATGACCATTCTGGGTGAAATTGTGAATTTGGAGGACAAGTTAGAATGTCTCCATGATTGATGCAAGTTGTAAAAATATTGGTGTAGCTAGATAGTGAAGTGTGGAGGATAACATAGATATACTCTAGAGGTTAGGGTGACAAAGGTGAACCCTAGTAGGTTAGAAAGAGAAGCCTAGGTGATTCCTTAGTGAAGAAAAGGGCTTGAAGCAATCAATTTCACATTAGATTGGTATCAGAGCCACCAAAGATTTTGGCCTAGTGGCATGTTGTTGTTTACTAAAGAGTCAATATGGTAGATTGACATGGTGACCAATGCAGAACTTGCCAAGGAGATGAAGGAGAAAAAGGAGAGGAACAGGCTCCTAGAGGAATCATTAGAAGAGATGAAAACAAAATTAGAGGAAGTTGTTGAGGCAACCAAGAAGATAGATCAAGAAGGAGAAACTAGTGATAAAGGAAAGGGAAAAGTTGATGAGGAAGACATTAATCATGAACTAGACTCTCCATTGAATGAGGATCCATTCCTAAAATTTGTCAAGGCAATCCCTAGAAGGAATCCCTTTGTTTGGTGGAAAGATGGGCACTAAACTTGTGATGGAATAGATTGAAGGGATGGAAAACCATTTTGAGTGTGAAGGTGTTACTTAAGCACAAAAGGTTAAGGTAGCCAAATCTAGGCTAAGAGGATCAACACTGACCTAGTGAAAGTATCTCCAAAAAGTAAGGGAGAAGATGGGAAAGAAGCCAATTGAAAATTGGAAAGCCATGATGACTAAGGTGAAGGAGCTATACCTACCTAAAGATTATGAAATTCAATTGCACAAGAAAACGTAAAGTTTAAAACAAAAAGGTATGGATGTAAAAACATATACTGAAGAATTTCAAAAGTTGTGTTTGAGATTAAGAACCCAAGAAGAAGAGTCTCTTAAGGTGGCTAGGTATTTAAGTGGGTTTAAGTGGAGCATACAAGAGGAAATTATTCTATGGATGCCTACAACAGTCGATAAGTGTTTCCAATTGGCACTAAAATTGTAAGAGAAGAATAGAAAGAAGTTAGAAACCAACTTCAGTGGGAGAGGTAGAGGAAGAGATGGAAGGAATCAAAGAGATTATGGTGGTAGAGGTTTAGATTCAAGGTCCCAAGGGGAAACTAAGTTGAATTAAAAACAAGAAGTGAACTCAAATAGAAGAAGTTTTAGTAGAGGAAGAAGCTTTAACATCAATGGAAGAGGAAGAAGTAGCAACCAATGTAGAGGATCCTACTTTGCAACTATGAAGTGCTATAATTGCAACCAGATGGGTCACCTTGCATATAGGTTCCCTAAGAAAGGCTCTACTTCCCAAGGGAGTGTAAAAATGGCCAACTATGTACAAGAAGAGTCTAGTAATAGCAACAAGCCATCTAAAGTTCCCCTAGAATCAAAAGAAGGGGAGAATTTGATGATAAGAAGGACATTGATTAAATAACCTATAAAAGAAGAACCAAGTCAAAGGAGAGCACTATTTAGGGTAAAGTGCAAGATGATGGGAAAAGTGGGTAAGGTCATCATAGACTCAAGTTCCACAGATAATATTGTATCAGAGGAGACAACTAGCAAACTAAATATGAAAATAATTCCACATAACAATCTCTATAACGTTACATGTCTCAACAAGGGGCAACATTTTGTTGTAAGTGAACAAGCATGGGTTGAAATCTCAATAGGAAAGTATAAGGACAAGGTGTTATGTGACATTCTACCTATGGATGCATGTTACCTTCTACTAGGGAGCCCATGATAATTTGATAGACAAGTAATGCATGATGGAACCAAATGCATACTCCTTCAAGAAAGATGGTGTGACATTCAAGATTCAATCCCTTATAGAAGAGGGAGAGGTGAAATTGCTAAGTCTTAATGTCCTCATGGTGGGTGAGAGGGAGTTCTTAAAGACCTTAGAGGAAGAAGAAGGAGTAGGGTTTTTCTTAGTATTGAAACCTAAGCAAGAAGTTGCTAACAAGGCAAAAAAGAAGACAAAGCTACCTAAAGAAGTACAAGAAATACTTAAAGAGTACAAGGACATTGTTAATGATAGACAACCTACTACCCTACCTCCCAAGAGACCTATTAGCCATCAAATTGAATTAATTCTAGGAGCCACCCTTCCTAACAAAGTTGCCTATAAAATGACTCCTCAACAAAATGAGGAAATTGCCAAGAAAATTCAAGAACTCTTTGACCAAGGCATAATTAGAAAAAGTATAGGCCCTTATGCCATACCTATTATTTTAGCACCCAAAAAGGGGGGAAATTGGAGACTTTGTACTAATTCAAGAGCCATAAATAGGATCAACATTAGGTATAGGTTCCCAATACCTAGGATTGAAGACCTAATGGACTGTTGGGGGGAAGCAAGGTACTTTACCAAGATAGATCTCAAAATTGGCTATCACCAAATTAGGATAAGGGAAGAAGATGAATAGAAAACAACCTTCAAGACTACAGAAGGTTTTTATGAATGGCTTGTAATGTCATTTGGCTTATCAAATTATTGCTCAACTTTGATGAGACTTATGAATGAGGTATTGAGGGACTACATTGGTAAGTTTGTTGTTGTCTATTTATATTACATATTATTTTTTAGTAAAACTAGCGAGGAGCATATTAAACATTTGAAAGTTTTTTTGGGTAATCCCATAATAATGGGTTCCACTTTTTGATCAATTTTGACATTGAAATCAACATTTTTGAAACAAACCTCACATTCAAGTGACTATATCTCTAAAACTATGAATAATTTCAAGATAACATAAAATAGTGATTTCTAGTACTCTATTCTACTTTGTAACCATATTTTTTAATTTAAAAAAAAAATATTTATGTCAATTTTTTCTTTCCCTCCAAAATGTGGTACATATTAAAATTCAAATTTTTAAAAGAGTGACAGTCTGTTTGACACATATAAATTTTTTTCTAGAAAAGATAAAGAGGTAATTCATTCGGCGTTGGATTTGTAACATCAATATCTAGAGGATGCATTTGGTTTGATTCAATTTGATTGAATGTTGTATAGTTTATGAAGTTTTGAAGTGACACCAATTGTAATTCAAAAATATGTTCATTTTGACATAGATAACTTGAACTCAATTTATCATAAATCTTTTTTTTTGCTGAATAGAAAGTTATCTCAATAACCTATTTCTTAGATATTTTTCAAATTTTTTTGACCTAATTTACTAATTTTCCCAAAATGTCGAAGTCAATTGATGTTCAATCAATAATGAACCTATAATGAGTTAAACTCATATTTGAAAGTCTTTAATGAATATAATGTATTGCAATTATAGTAATTGGAAAGCTTGCTCTGAGCAACACAAATTGGTATTTTTTATTTTATAGTAGGAGATTAATCATTTTCAATTTTGGGTGTCAAAAGAACCAATTTTTTTTTTCAAAAATGAGGGTAAAAAATTTGTAATTTGACATGTTCATTGTGAACATATTGTTCACTACGAACATACATAATGGGTTTGTTGCGAACATGGGTTCGTGCAAACACACACCCTTAAGTCTTCTAACTATATTAATGAAGTATGTTCATAACGAACATGCCTAATATATGTGAAATATGTTCACTGCGAACATTATTATAATGTATGTTAGTTGTGAACATGGTTAATATGTTCGGGCAAACAATTGATAAATGAAATTTGCAGATTTTACATATTTTTTAGATTTTCTTTGTCCCACAAAAGTGGAAACCATTATTGTGGGTTCACCCTTTTCAAGAAATTTCATGAAGAAAAGCTAATGATAAATTTGGAGAAGTGTGACTTCATGAAGCAAGAGCTAGTGTACCTTGGGTTTGTTTTATCTCAAGCTAACCTCAAGATGGACGAAAACAAGGTGGATGCCATCTTAAATTGGCCTACTTCCAAAGTTGGAATAGAGGTGAGAAGCTTTCATGGTTTGGCTCAATATTACAAGAAGCTTTTCAAACATTTCAGTGCAATTTTTGCTCCAATGTTAGACACCATCAAGGGTGGAATGAAGACAAAGTTTCAGTGGACTCCTCAAGAAAATGATGGGTTTGAAATACTCAAAAAGAGGATGGATACTAAGCCCATTCTTGTCCTACCTAGTTTTGAAAAATCATCACACTAGAGTGTGATGCTAGCAATGTGGCTATTGGGGCAGTCCTAAGCCAAGAAGGGAGACTAATGGCTTTTCTTAATGAGAAGCTAAATGATGCAAAGAGGAATTACTCTTCCTATGACTTAGAGTTATATGCTCTAGTCCAATCTTTAAGAAAGTGGAGGCATTACTTGCTTCCAAAGGAGTTTGTGGTATATTTAGATAATCAAGCCCTCAATTTTCTCAACTACCAAGACAAGCTCAGTAGAAAACACATGAATTGGGTGGAATACCTACAAGCTTACACTTTCAACATCAAGCATAAGAAAGGATTCTAGAACAAGGTGATTTATGCCTTGAGCAAGAGATTCCTCATAGTGCAAGAGGTTTAGTTGCAAAGCGTTGGGATTGATAGCTTCAAGGACCTATATATTGATGATGAAGATTTTGCAGATATTTACAAGGTATGTAAGGAATACAAGAACAATTTCCATGGTGAATTTTTTGATTACACTTTCCAAAATGACTTGTTGTTAAAAGGGAGTCAACTATGTGTTCCTAGGGGATCAATGAGGGAAAATTTGATTCAATAAAAATACAATGGGGCACTTGGTGGTCATTTTTGGGTCAATAAGGTTCTACTTTTGGCCTAAAATGAATAGGGATATCAAATAGTATGTTGAATATTGTGTGGTATGTCAAAAAGTAAAATGTAAATCTTCTAATGCATGCCTTTATCAACCCCTTCTAATTCCTAATAGGCCCTGGGAATCCTTAAGAATGGACTTTGTGGTAGAATTACCAAGGACCAAACAAGGGTTTGACAATATTTATGTTGTAGTGGACAAATTCAATAAAATGGCACATTTTATCCCTTGTAAAAATGTCCATGATGCTTGTTAAATTGCACATTTTTTCTTCAAGGAGGTGTTAGGAATCCATGGATTACCTTTGAGTATAGTTTTAGATAGGAACACAAAATTCATGAGCCATTTTTGGAAAACCTTGTGGCATAAACTAGACACAAATCTATCTTTTAGATCTACTTATCATCCTTAGATAGATGGTCAAACTAAGGTAATAAATAGGAGCCTTGGAAACTTACTAAGGTTCCTTACAAAGGAGTATGGCCAAGTTTGGGATCAACTCATTGGGCAGGCTAAATATGCATATAATGATACAATCAATAGGTCAATTCAAAAAAGTCCCTTTGAGATTGTTTATGGGTTACATCCTAGAGGGGTGTTTGAACTAAGGGAGTTGAAAGATGGTGCAAAAGGTAGTGGATATACTAAGGACTTTTACCACTCTATGAGGGAAGTCCATGAAATAGTAAGGAAGACCTTGACTGAAAATACTGAGAAACTCAAGCATAAGTTGGATGATAGTAAGAGGGATGTGCAATTCAAAGTTGGGAATCTTGTGATTGTTCATCTACAAAATGCACAGTTGCAGAAGGGAGTTCCTCATAAGATTTATATGGGAAGGTTGGGACCTTGCACAATACTGGCCAAGTATGGCAACAATGCATACAAGGTGGAGCTTCCTAAAGATATTGGGTTGTCCCCAATTTTTAATGTTGTCGATCTAGTTAGATACAAGGGCCCTACTCTAGATGTTGATTAGATACTTAAGTAAGTCATTCAAGATGTAGAAGACCTGAACTTAACTCCTCCACCACCTCAAATAACTAAAAATGTACTTGAATCAATGGTTTACAAGAAAAACTAGGACAAAGGCTTATTTAGAATACCTTATAAAGTGGCATGACAAAGATGACATAGAGGATACTTGGATCAAGGAAGAAGAATTTAAGAAGTTGGGCATAGACTCCATCTTTCTCAATCTAATGATGGATTGGCCTTTTTTGTTTGGGGGAGTATGGTGTAGGATCACCTAGGCTAAATCCTAGACTTAGTTCAAATTTTGGCTTGTATTGACCTTACCCAAGTCACCAGGATGTGTTTGGACCTTAGAAGATCATGTGAGTTTTCTCCTAGATGGATTTGATGAAATCAATTGTAAAATTTAGTTCTTTTCTACATTTACTTTTATCTCTTCCTACACATCTACTACCTATTCTTGTGCATAGAAAAATAGGTAAAATGTTATGTTGATATTATACCTTGATGATGTGATGCTCTTTTCATTTGATCACAATTATTGATGTATAAATATAGTTGAGAGATCTTAGATTAAAATTCATTATCTTGAAGTGAATTGGACACTTACCAAAATTATGGAGGCATCCTTGTTTATATACCTCTTCTAGCTATTTTGGGATGCAAATCTCAAATGAGACTGAAATAGGCCTATAATCAATGTACAATATGCAATATCAATGTACAATCTACAATTGTGCTCTAAGTGCATGAACTCCTCAATTAGAATGATGTTGGAAATCTACTAGAATAATGTCTCATCCAATTTGAATACCCCTATTGATTATTTATCTAAAATTTGATTGAGAAAACATAATTATCACTTAAGGATGATGAGAGAGAAGTTTGATTACATGGCTCCCTCCTCACAATTGTCACTCATACTCTACACTTGGTGAAAGTCAAAATAAGTTACAAAGGCTCTCCTTTCTAAAAATAATAAAGAGTAACATCCCACACACACCACATACCACAACCATAAAATCACCTTATTTCCCTATCCTTTGGTGGAGCAGTGGCTATCCAACCACAAAAAAACATTTTCTTTGTATTTCTTTTTGACAAGTTTTGGAGAAAAAAAAAGGTATGCCCCCTTGGTATGGTTGACATTTTTTGTGCCTCTATAGCCCTTGCCCTTTTGGTGGTGTATAGGTGTACTAAATCCTTAAACTCAATATCTTAAAACATCCTAAAAAATATGATGAAAGTAGAGAGGTGTTCTACCTATTCTTTTACAACTCTTCCACTTGGACTCTTCCAAGTTTTACCAAGCATATCATCATCAATCCTTGAGGACTCTCACAAGGTTAGAGATCAGGTGGTTGGCATTTTTCTCATGAAACACTCACCTCTTCCTAGTATCCCTACCTAGATATTCACACACCTAAACAATTACCCTCTCACCACAAAAAACCTCCACTCCCTTACACCCTCCAGGATCTTTCACAAACTCTACATTGGTGCAAGAGCACCAAGGTCATAGGAAGGAATCATGGAGAGAACTAGGATCACTGATGGATCCTTGGGAGGAGTGAAAGCCAAATGGCCTTCAAAGGTCATTAAAACATGTAATGAGACCAATCATGGTCATGTAATGTGGTTTTGATATTATGTGGATCATAGTGTAGCCCAATCTTATTTATAAGCCTTAAAGGCATCAATAAGCCTAATAGTTACCTAGGAGTCACTAGGAATAGATTATGGGTTGATCCTAGGTTAGGGGGTTGGTAAATGATAAATAATGATTTTAAAAGATATAAAATGGTATTAAAGCCTCTAGGTGGTGTTAAGAGCACTAAGAGTGCAATAAGTTGTAAAATGCCTATATTGGCCATATGAGCCTAAAAAGGCTTAATTAGAGTTAGTAGGGTTTAGTAGTAAGGGTTAATGAGTTAGTTTAGTTTTAAAGGTTGTCCTTAAAACTTTTAGAAGTTTTTTAGATGTCTTGGAATGGTGTGTTGTTGATTGACAACTTTTGTTGTCAATTTGACAATAAATTACTTGTTTTAATTGGTAACAATCAGTTTAGACTAGAGTATAGTACAAAGACAATTAGGAAGTAGTTAGTTGGTATCTAGAAGAGCTAGGGTATATTTCATAGACATCCACATGAGTAAAGAGGAGAGATAAATATTGATATGTAATAGCACAAATTCGAAATAGTTTTGAATAATAAAAGTTTAATTCTCTACAAATTTGGAAGTTACTTTCCGTGGGTACAATCCAAACAAAAATGAATAGTTTGAGTGTGATCTTTGATTTGGGTGGATGTAAATTTTTTTATTATTTTAATATTTTACTTTCTCACATTTCTATTATTTTGTTTTTATTATTGACAACACAAAGGATTAGACTAGTGTTGAACTAGTGAATGGTTAAGGGCAGAGTCAACAAAATAAGCTTTGAAACCTCCATAAAATGTAAGGAACTCCCACCATTGTGATAATGATAATTTGGTGGGAGATGCCAATGATGTATTGTATATATTATATGTGATGTTGACTATAGGGAAGGATGCTAGTTTTTTAGGAACATGGATAAGCCTGGTAAAACCTAGTGAAGGGTCACTTGAATGAAGACCAATCATGATTTGGAAGTTTTGTCCATTTGGGTGCCAGATATTATGTATTGGAGGTTCATGATATGATCAAGGGATGGTGTTGGATCCATTGAGGGGATCTAGAAATTCTTAGAGGTGTTCGATTGAGAAAACCTCAGGTTAGTACACCTAGAATGGAGGGTTTTGTACTTAAAATGTTAAAAGATGGTGGCTCATCCTAGAAAGTGGAAAATAATCTGACTAGAATCATCTATTAACTTTGTCTTTGGGTTAAGAGGTCTAGTCTTAAGACCCTTTAATACTTTCTTTGTTAGGAGAGGGCTAATAAGGGCTAATTGAAGAATTTGAAGGTGAAATAAGTGTTCACTATCAAAGAGTGAGATATTGAGATTGTTAGGAATTTAATAAATTTGAAAAGGGTATTTGAAAGTGTAAAAACATCTCTAGGTTTTTTGGGAATTTTGGGAGAAAAATGTTGATTTTAGTGTTGGAAGGGCTACTAGGTAGACCTAGAAGGGCTATAGTGGAAGAATGGTGAAAGATGAGTGGATAGGAGTGAATGGGGAGTTTTAACATGGAAAATGTACCATGCTAAGATGATCTAAGGTGTTAGGATGAGGGTGTGAAGTCTAGTTTGAGTTTTGGTGTGTTGGAGGCACTAGGTACACTAGACAGCCTAGAATGGAGTTGGTGAAATAAGAGATTGGGACAAGGAAGTGGGAAGGTGAACTAGTGTAGAATGGATATGGGTGTGACTTAAAAATTTAGAGAAATCCATTTGATCTTTGATTAGGAGTAATTCCTTGGGTTGATTCCAGGTTACTTGTTGAATCCTCGAGTTGAGTTAGACCTAGTTAAGGTGATAGTGGAGGGATCTGCATCACACACCCCAAATTATTCCAAGGGCTTAAACAACCATAAACAATTTTATTTAAAACATTCTTAAGGTTCTATGTACCTTAGTGGTTTCCAAAAACTACTCCTAACAAACTGACCTATTAAGGGCTCTTCCCTATAGCCTTATCTTGGGGTTTTAAAGCAAGAAATCAAAATCTTTCGAAATAACTACCAAAAATAAAGGAGGAATCAGATATCCAATACTGAGCTCTAGTAAACTTCAAAATCTTAGGTTTTCAACTATTCATTAAGGCATTCAAATTACAGGCCCTAATTGGTGCAGGGACACCAAAAAGGTATTTAATTTTTTCTTATTATGGCCTTCAATTAACTATTTAATAAAATTTATATAAAATAATCATGAAGTGGTAAAATGGTGATAAAGGACATTATTATTCCATTCTAACATGTTTGGAATGTTCTTGTAAAGTTGAAAAGTCATTTGAGTCAAATATTGTAGAAGTTGTGAAAATACAAAATAGGAAGTTGGATGGTCATTAGAGGAAGTTGAGTAGTTATAACTTCCAAATGAAGTTGTAAAGCCTATTAAAAATTTTTAATGTTTTTTCATGGGTATGATGTAAAGTGGATAAGCATTGGAAATCATTGGAAGCATTTTGGTATCATATTTTCATTGTTTAAATCTATTGTTTTGTTGTGAAAGTTTTTCCTCTTGTTTTTAGGTCTTGTACAACCATGTACAACCTAGAAACAAGTATATTTCTATAATATTATTTTAGTACATTGAATAAAATTTCCTTCTTTTTTTTTTTTTTGAGATGATTTCGTGTAATATTGAAGAAGTTATCAAAGTTTTGGTGAAAACCATTTGTAACTACCCAAAACTCTAATTCATGGTGACTAGTTTTGGGAAAACATTCATAAATTTTTTTTGCAAAAATGGATCTTTCTATAAATTTGAGAAATGATATATAATTACCCATTCTACAATATGAATGGTGAGATAGGTGTAGTTTTCAATATTTGAAGAGTTATTGATGACTATTTATGTTTGTATTTTTATGACCATAATAGAGTTTATTCAAAGGTGTTAATGTCTCTATCATATTGAAGAAATTGTGTTGATCATTGGTATCTATGGTGGATTTGAGAGTTCTTGAAAAGGTTTAATATTATTCCTTTTATCAAAGTGGTTTTAGAGCACAAAATATTATGAGTGTGTATATGGAGGGAAATCTACACCAGGTAGTGGCTGGGTTTGCTTTGATTCTTGTTATGCAAGTTTGTGGTTGTAGATTGGTGCCAATTCATCCAGTTGTAGTAGCTAGAAATGAATATCTACAAAAGGCCATAGGAGATGGTCATATGTTTCACCAATAATCTTGGGGAGAGAGGCATGAAGGGACTCCCAAGCGAGGGACAAAAGTTGTGTAGCAACATGGATGAGTAGATTGTGCAATGGTGGAACCACCATTGAAGGAAACCCATTGATAGTAGTCGTTTGAAAGAAATAGAGGAATCAATAGAGGCATCGATCAAGAAGAGATCAAGAAGTCAAGGATTTTTTTAGATTTTCACCAAAGGATTTCTATGGGACATGGAAATATTTTAAGTCTGGCAGTATGGTGCAAGGGCACCAACAAAGTATTTAATTTTCTCTTATTATTGTCTTCAATTGGCTATTTGATAGAATTTGTATAAAATAACCATGAAGTGGTAAAATGGTGATAAATGAAATTATTATTCCATTCTAATATGTTTATAATGCTCTTGTAAAGTTGAAAAGTCATTTGAGTCAAATACTGTAGAAGTTGTGAAATGCAACTTTTCAAAAGTTGTGAAAACACAAAATGGGAAGTTGGATGGTCATAAGAGGAAGTTGAGTAGCTATAACTTCCAAATGAATTTTTAAAGGCTATTAAAAAATCTTAATGGTCTTTGATAGGTATTATGTAAAGAGAATAAGCATTGGAAATCACTGGAAGCATTTTGGTATCATATTTTCATTGTTTAATTCTACTATTTTGTTATTCTGAAAGTTTTTCCTCTTGTTTTCAGGTCTTGTACAACCATGTATAGCCTAGAAAAAATTATATTTCTATAGTGGTATTTTACTAAACTTAATAATCTTTCCATTTCTTTTGGTTTGAGATGATTTCATGCAATATTGAGGAAGTTATCAAAGTTTTGGTGAAAACTGTTTGTAATTGCCCAAAACTTTGAATTCATAACTTTTTATTGCACCATTGGATCTTTCTATAAATTGGAGAAATGATATATAATTACCCATTCTAAAATATGAATTGTGAGATAGGCATAAGTCTCAATATTTGAAGAGTTATTGATGACTATTTATGACTGTATTTTTATGACCGGTATAGAGTTTATTTCAAATGTGTTAATGTCTCTATCATGTTGAAGAATTTGTGTTGATCATTCAACTCTTTTGTGGATTTGGGAGTTCTTGAAAAGGTTTAATATTCTTCCTTGCATCAGTAATCTAGGCTAATAGGCCTAAAGACACACTCAACCTACAAGCTCACAAAATCCTCAAAGAACTTGGACAAATGAACTTGCCTACACATTTACCTTATCAAGAGTGTCCAAGCTTATGGCTTTTGGGCACATAGGTGTTGTGGAGATGATTGAACCTTCAAACCTAGCCTTAATGAGGATTTCATTTCTATATTAAGAAACTACTTCAAACCTCCATTATCTTGGCTGCTCAACTCTTTTAATGGATTCTTCAACATCCCATGAACATTTGCAACCCTCCAAACACCATGCAAATTATACACAAGCCTCTATCACATTTCTTGAATATTGATGCATTTTATTCTTCATACAGAAGAAAGTGTCCTATAGGCTCTCGGCCAACTCAATTATAAAGAGTAGTGGTATGGTGTCAACCTAAAAGATGGCAACTTGAAACAACAATGAAAACCTTCCAGTCTTACCATGAGAACATGCAACCACTGTGGTACTTTACTCCAAAAACACATGTAGTTTACTATCCAACTAGTGGTTAAAGAGAACAAGACCAATAACTAATGAGGTTAGGCACACAAGTAGTATTAGTATTGATTCTAGGATCCATTCAACTTGGTAGAAAGCTTTTGAACTATTACATACACGAGGTGAAATCTTTTCCCATCTATACTCCATGTCCCACAATATACTGTAAGTTGATTACTTCTATCCTTCACACAATTTTTACAAATATGATTTATTGATGAACTCACTTGGCTTATGAATTAATGATGACACAAATTCCTTAGTCTTTGTCATTATTTTTAGATCAATTCATTTAACTTAGGTACTGCCTAAAGTATTCTTGATGCATATATTTGGTACTTAAATAATGACTTGAACAAAGCCAATGATAAAATAAAGCCTGTATTCTAGAATCCAAATAATAAAACAATAAAACTCACTCAACTCGTGCTAACTAACCTAGCTCAAGATCCTACACAAAAATAATGCAAACTAGGAAAAATGGGCAAGAAATTTTAGAAACAAATATATCATAGCATATATTTTTAGAAAGAGCATAACCTAGTTAAATTAGTCTAGTTGCTGATTAGTTGAGTTGATTGCAAATTCTCGTAGAATTGTTATCAGATTAGGTACAATAAAAAGAACAATTAGTTGTTCCCAGCTAGTAGGATCAAATATGATTTTCCAAGGTGATAAAATTGCATATGTAGATGTATGTATGTATGTATGTATGTGTTTATATATGTATGTATGTATGTGTTTATATATGTATGTATATAAATATATATATATAGATATCTTGTGGATTGTGGAGATCAATGGAGATCTAGGATTTCATTGTCATGCCCTTGTGATCTCTATATATGTATGTATGTATGTATATAAATATAGAGATCTTGGCACAACTGAAAAATAATAAAACTCACTCAATAAGTTGCATGGCTATGGGTAATGTCACAAGATTTTAAATATAACTATATAAGGAGTGAGTTAGGACGTATATAGGTTAACCTTAGTTAAAGTGTAAATTACAACACAAAGGTTGCACCAGGATATTATAGTATTGTAATTGTAGATCATTGTTAGGATAAACCACAGACAGAAATAAAAACTACATGCAAATATAACCAATAAAAAAAAATAATAGAACACACAGAAATGAACACAAGGCACCAAGATTTAACGTGGTTCACCCAATCCCTGGGCTACGTCCACCAAACAGAAAGTCCGATCTTATTACAATCCAGTGATTACAACTTGATTACAATCCGTAATCCCTTACAGCTCAATACCACCACAAGAACGAATTTCGTATCACCACATATATAAAATACCCAACCCTAAGCCCTTTTTATACAAGTATTAAACCGCTTTAGGGTTATAACATGTCGGCCATATGTCGGCCATAATATGTTGGCTACCATGTCGGCTACTTCCAAAAAAAAATTTTTTCGGGCCGATGCCCCGAACCCCACTATTTATGAAGTATGTACAGTACTTTCCTGATCAGTCACCACAATCTAACAATCTCCCACTTGGGGACTGATCAGGCTCCACACTAAACAACAATCTCCCACTTGGAGACTGATCCTGTAGCAATACAACTACCGCATGGGGCTCCCACTGGATCAAACCACCCTGGACTCTGTTGTTCTTTTATTCACATTTAGTCTAAAAGACCAACTGAAGCTGAAGAGGAGTTCAGCTTCTCCCTTGTGACAACCTTTGTCAACATATCTGCTAGATTTTCATTGGTATGTATCTTCTCTAGCTTTAATTGTCCATCCTCCAAAACTGACCGAATGAAATGGTACCGCAACTATATGTGTTTGGTCTTAGAATGCAGAGCTGAATTCTTAGCAAGATGAATGGCACTCTGACTATCTGTGAAAAAAAAATTATCCTTCTGAGGATGTCCCAATTCTTTCAAGAAGAACTGAAGCCATATCATCTCTTTGGCTGCCTCTGTAGCAGCAACATACTCTGCCTCTGTAGTGGAGAGAGCATTAATCTTCTGTAGCCTAGAAACCCAGCTCACGGCTACCCCACCAACAGTAAAGACATAACCTGTAGTACTCCGCCTGGTATCAATATCCCCAGCCAAATATGAGTCAACATAGCCCTGTAAATCAGTAGTAGAGCCCCCAAAGTGTAAAAACTTATTGGATGTTCCTCTCAAATATCTGAGAATCCACTTGACAGCATTCCAATGCTCAAAACCTGGATGACTCATATACCTGCTAACAACTCCCACTGCATGTGCAATATCTGGCCTAGTGCATACCATAGCATACATCAAACTTCCTACAGCTGAAGCATAGGGTACCTTGGACATCTTATCCTCCTCTTCCTGTGTCTTGGGACACATCTCCTTAGTCAATTTCAAATGACCAGGTAAAGGTGTGCTGACAGCTTTAGCATTCTCCATAGAAAAATGTTGCAACACCTTCTCAACATAATCAGCTTGAGATAGCGTCAATGTTCTGTTCTTCCTATCTCTGCAAATCTTCATACCAAGGATTTGTTTTGCTGCCCCCAAATCCTTTAGCAAATGCATGTGCTAATTGGCATTTTAGCCCCTTAATATGATGCATGTTAGACCCAGCTATAAGCATATCATCAACATATAGACATAAAATAATGTAGCTATCATCATCCAACCTCTTAAAATAAACACAGTAATCTGAATGACACCTGTTATATCCATGCTCATGCATAAAACTGTCAAATTTCAGATACCATTGCCGAGGTGCTTGCTTCAGGCCATATAAACTTTTCTTCAATTTGCACACTAAGTTCTCCTTACCTTTGACCTCAAAACCCTGTGGCTAAGCCATATATATTTCTTCATCCAAATCACCATGAAGAAAGGCTGTTTTAACATCCATCTGCTCTAAATGCAAATCTTCAGTAGCCACAAGACTTAAAACAGTACGAATAGAAGTCATTTTAACAACAGGAGAAAATATCTCATCAAAATCAATTCCCTTTTTCTGTGCAAATCCTTTTACAACTAACCTGGCCTTAAATCTTTTCTTACCTCCTTCCTCTTCTTTCAACCTGTAAACCCATTTATTCTGTAAAGCCTTTTTACCTGCAGGCAACTTGCACAAATCCCATGTCTTATTTTTCAGCAAAGAGTCCATTTCATCTTTCATTGCAGACTCCCACTAAATCTTAGTATCCACCTGCACAGCTTCATCATAACTTTCAGGTTCACCAGCATCAGTAAGTAAAATAGAATACAAAGAGGGAGAAAACCTTTGTGGAGGTCTAATTGGCCTTGTTGACCGTCTAACATTCACTGGTGTGTGTGGTATTTGTTGTTACAGTTGTTGCACATCATGAGGAATGGCTGGAACATTAGCTTTTGGAGTATCATCCAGCACTACATAATCATCTTCTTTCTTCTCATGTTGCTGCAACAGATCTTTGTAAAACACTATTTCATTGAATATGACATCCCGACTTCTTATAATTTTATGATTTTCAAAATCCCAAAGCCTATAGCCAAATTCATTAATGCCATATCCAAAAAAGACACATTTCTTTGATTTAGCTTCTAGCTTGGTTCTATTTTCAGAGTCTATATGAGAAAAAGCTTCACAACCGAAGGTTTTGAGAAAAGAATAACTCACCTTCTTACAAGTCCATGCTTCCTCTGGAATACCACAGCCCAAAGGAGTAGAGGGACCTCTATTAATCAAATATACTGCAGTATTGACAGCCTCCGCCCACATGTGTAAGGGCAACCTAGCATGCAACCTCATGCTCCTTGCGCGCTCCATTATAGTTCTGTTCATGCGTTCAGCCACTCCATTTTCCTGTGGAGTCCTTGGAATAGTTTTTTGTCTACGAATACCATTAGTGGAGCAATAATCTTCAAATTCATGACTGCAATACTCACCACCATTATCAGATCTGAGACATTTTAATTTCTTACCAGTCTCATTTTCAACCAAGCATTTCCATTTCTTAAAAGTTTGAAATACATCAGATTTCTGTCTAAGGAAATAAACCCATACTTTTCTAGTTGCGTCATCAATAAATGTAACATAATAATGAGAGCCACCAAGGGAAGATACCTGAGCCGGTCCCCATACATCTGTATGCACAAGCTCTAATTTCTCCTTTTTGTTTTCCTTCCCTGTCTTTACAAAACTCACTCTCTTTTGTTTTCCATACACACAACTTTCACAGAAATCCATATTCACACATTTTAGACCTGGTAAAACTTTCCTTGAATGAAGTACTTTCATACCTTTCTCACTCATGTGCCCAAGTCTATTGTGCCACAACGCTGTATCAGAATCTACAGCAGCTATTTGTTCTCCCTGCTCAACTGCAGTAATTGTTCCTGAATATTCATTTTTCTCTGAAACAATCAAAGTAGAGGAACAATATGACCTGTACAAAGATATAAGGTGCCTACTTTCACACCTTTTGCTACTACAAGGGAACCTTTTGAAACATTCCAATTTTTATCATTAAAAGTAACTACACAACCCTCATCACTGAGTTGCCCTACTGAAATTAAATTTCTACTTAGTTTTGGAACATGTCTTACCTCATGTAGTAGCCAATGATTCCCATTCTGCAACTTAATCTTAATTTTTCCCTTTCCAACAATCTGACAGGGTTCATTATCCCCCAAATAAACAAGCCCAAAATCCCCTTGGACATAATCAATGAAATAACCTCTATGAGGTGTAGCATGAAAAGAAGCACCAGAATCTAAAACCCATGAATCATCAACACTCTCTAAAGACAGAAGCAAAGCATCCTCTTCGGATTTGTTACTTACCACATTTGCCTCTTTGTCTCCATCTAATTTATCTCCTTCATTTTTCTTTCGAGTCCAGCAATCTTTCTTTTTGTGCCCTAGTTTCCCACAGTACCAGCAATCATTTGGTCCTCTCGATTAAGACCTCCTCCCCTTTGACTTTCCTCTTGATTTCCCACGATTTCCAGAGTTACTTCCTCTTTCAGTCGTTCTACCCCTACTTTGTGCATTTAAAGCACTTCCTGATGTAGATCCACCTGAAGATTTTCTACGAGTTTCCTCACTTAAAATAACACCGATCACATCATCATATTTTAGGGTACTAGATCCAGGAATAGAATTACTCACCGCCATTACCAAGCCATTCCAGCTTTCAGGCAAAGAACACAAAATCAAGAGAGCCCTAATTTCTTCATCAAAATTGATACCCATAGAAGATAATTGACTAGTAATAGTATTAAACTCATTTAAATGATCTGCAACAGATCCACCTTCTGCCATTTTCATATTAAATAAACGCTTCATGAGAAATACCTTATTTGAAGCGGAGGGCTTTTCATACAGTGTCGCTAGGGTTTTCATCAAATCTTCTGTCGTCTTTGCTTTTGTAATATTAAATGCCACCAATGGTGCCAAGCATAACCGAATGCTTCTGAGTGCCTTTCTGTCCAAAAAATCCCATTCAGCCTCTGACATAGTTCCCTAATTCTTGGCTTTTCCTTCCAACAGCTTCCATAAATCCTTCTGATATAAATAGTCTTCCATTTGCATCTTCCATAACTGGAAGTTCTGCCCATTAAACCTATCAACCCTCAGCTTACCATCATCTGCCATTGCTCCCACTCAACCGTGAGACTCCCACTTAACCGTGAGACTTTCCTGCAAAGGATAACTGAAAAACAACTAGGCTCTGATACCACTTGTTAGGATAAACCACGGATAGAAATAAAAACTACATGCAAATATAACCAATAACAAAAAATAATAGAACACACAGAAATGAACACAAGGCACCAAGATTTAACGTGGTTCACCCAATCCCTAGGCTACGTCCACCAAACAGCAAGTCCGATCTTATTACAATCCAGTGATTACAACCTAATTACAATCCGTAATCCCTTACAGCTCAATACCGCCACAAGAACGAATTTCGTATCACCACATATATAAAATACCCAACCCTAAGCCCTTTTTATACAAGTATTAAACCGCTTTAGGGTTATAACATGTCGGCCATATGTCGGCCATAATATGTCGGCTACCATGTCAGCTACTTCCAAAAAAAATTTTTGAAGTATGTACAGTACTTTCCTGATCAGTCACCACAATCTAACAATCTCCCACTTGGGGACTGATCAGGCTCCACACTAAACAACAATCACCTTATTCGCCCAAGTGGGTGTATGATGGTGAAGAGTTGTATTAGGTGAGCAAAGATCACTAATGGTTATAGGAATACAACTACATCAAATCAATTAGAAACTAGAACTACATATTCGTTAGAGTGAGTAGTTCAAGGGTCTTGATCCTATGGATATGAGTATGTAGGTAGCCTAGTAGGTGGAGTATACCTCTAGTGTGCAAATCTCTTGTACATAGTTAGGTAGCACTTAAATATTTCAAGACATTATATGTTAACTCATGAGGCTTATATTTTAAGACATTATATGTACCTAGTGTACCTGGCTTTTGAAAATAGAAGACTAAACTCTACATTTTAGCATTAACTTGATTGGTCTATTTAGACCCATTAATTATTGTCATAAGATTTTAAACATAACTATATAAGGAGTAAGTTAGGACATATATAGGTTAACCTAACATTAAATATAAAGTACAACACAAAGGTTGCACTAGGGTATTATAGTATTGTAATTATAGAAACTGCCTGATTCAACTGTGTCGTCGAATGATGGCAAAGAGTTTTATTAGGTGAGTAAATCTCACAAGTGGTTATAGAAATATAGCTATATCAAAATAATTAGAAACCATAACTACATATTCATTAGAGTGAGTAGTTCAAGGATCTTGATCCCATGGATATGGGTATGTAGGCAGCTTGGTAGGCAGAGTATGCCTCCAGTGCATAGACACCTTAGACATAGTTAGGTAGCTATTGTCACAAAAGTTGGTACCCTTGTCCAAATTTTTTACCTAAGGACAACCTTGTGAAACATGGAAACAACCTCCAAGTTGTGGGACTTGAACAATGAGGTTGAGTCTCTAAAGAAGGTTGACTTCATTTGCTATTAGGATGCACTTAGACTATACTTGGAGAGGAAAAGAAATAAGGAATGCATAAAAGAAAGCTACCTAATCTATTCTAAGGAGGTGATACACCAAAATAGAGTATCCAAACCAATCTCTACTCGTAAATGTACAATACAACTATCATAACAGTTCAAAGATATATAGATTCAGACTTGTTTTAATCCAATAGCCACATGTGGGTTAGACAACCAAGTGAGTGACAAAAGGAAAAAGAGATTCACTTTACATCATTCATAGGCCAAAAGAGATACATACATGTAGGTTACAAATATCCACAATACATCAAAGAGAGGCAAATAAGCTTGCACAGTACATTAATGACTAAAAGAGATATGACAGAGTGTCATATAGTTTAGAGGCAAAAGGAAATTTATAGTAGTATGCCAAAGAAATACTAGAGAAATAGAGAAGATCTCTCTTATCATGTAAGCATAACTCAAATAGCTTCCACTCTAAGATAAAATTGAACAACTGTATTCAAATTTATAGAGAATAATTATTGCAAAAGTTGAAAAGATCTGATCATAGAACAAATTCAAGTGCAAGAAGATACTTGTTCACTAAACTAATCCCTAAGAGGATAGGAATGACAACCATTAACCTTCTGACTGAGTAGATAGATCAATAGGAGGTGACAGAGTGTTCCTTATACTTATTAATCCTAGGGAATGATGAAAGTGGTTGTAGGAGATTGAAAGATCAGATTTGGCATCAGAGAGTTGCCTATTCCTTGTTACTAGCATGCCAAGTCAGATAAAAAATGTAGGTCAACCATATTCAACTATCACTTTGTACCTTTCCCGCTACCTAATTGGTTCAGGACTCCTCTTGTTCTAGCTTGACAAGTGAAGCTCCTTATATTTTTGGTCAATATTAGAACTCATGATCCTATGATCATCAACTTTGGTCAAAACCCTTCATGTCACCTTCTGTTCATAACCTTGACCTCTATGATCTTAAAATCACCTTACCTTGTAGCATCAAGCCCATCCTTCAATCTCCTTATGATCCTTCAATAGAAACAAGACCTACAATCTCATGACTAAACATGTTAGATTGTGGTGACTAATTAGGGAAGTACTATACATACTCCATAATTTCTCATTGGGGTTCAGAGTCAGGTTGGGCCCAAAGAAAGGGTCACCCCCAATATAGATAGGGTTGTTAGGCCATGGCTATCCTGGGGTTCGAGGGTGAAGCCCTAAAAAAAATAATTTGGGCCCTATTTTATCAGGATTTTGGGTTGACATGTAATTATTAATTATAACCCTAAAGTGGTAAAAACACTTGTATAAAAGGGAATAGGGTTAGGGATTTTTTCATAGTGGTGATGCAAAAATTGGTTCTTGTAGTGGTATTGAGCTGTAAGGGATTATAGATTGTAATTAGGTTGTAATCAATGGATTGTAATAATATTAGACTTGTTGTTTGGTGGATGTAGCCCAGGGATTGGGTGAACCATGTTAAATCTTGGTGTCTTGTGTTCTTTTCTGTGTGATCTATTATTTTTTGATATTGGTTATATTTGCATGTAATTGTTATTTCTGTTCATGGTTTAATCCTAACAAGTGGTATTAGAGAGAGGTTGTCTTTTTTAGTTATCCTCTATATGAAAGTCTCACAATTGAGTGGAAGTCTCATAGTCAAGTGGAAGTAATGGTAGACAAGGGTAAGCTAAGGGCTAACAAGTTTAATGTGAAGAAATTTTAGTTATGAAAGATGCAAATGGAAGACTATCTTTATTAGAAGGATTTATGGAAGCTGTTGGAAGGAAAAACCAAGAATCAGGGATCTATGTCAAATGATGATTGGGATCTTTTGGACAGAAAGACACTTGGAAGCATTTGATTATCCCTGGACCATCGATGGCATTTAATATTACAAAAGTGAAGACAACAAAAGAGTTGATGTAAACCCTAGTGAAACTGTATGAAAAGCTCTCTGCTTCAAACAAGGTATTTCTCATGAAGCATTTATTTAATATCAAACTGGCAGAAGGTGGATCTATTGCAGATCATTTAAATGAGTTTAATACTATTGCTAGTCAGTTCTCTTCTATGGGTATCAATTTTGATAAATAAATTAGGGCTCTCTTGATTTTGTGTTCTTTTCCTAAAAGTTGGAATGGGTTGGTAACGACTATGAGTAATTTTGTTCCTGGATCTAGTACCCTAAAATATGATAATATGATCGGTGTTTTTTTGAGTGAGGAAACTCATAGGAAATCCTCAGGTGGATGTACATCAAGAAGTGCTTTGAATGCACAAAGTCGAGGCAGAATGACTAAGAGAGGAATTAATTCTAAAAATCTTGGGAAATTAAGAGGAAAGTCAAATAGGAGGAGGTCTCAATCGAGAGGCCTGAACAACTACTGGTACTATGGAAAACCATGACATACAATGAAAGATTGTTGGACTCGAAAGAAAAATGAAGGAGATAAACTAGATGGAGACAAGGAGGCAAATGTGGTAAGTAACAAATTCAAAGAGGATGCTTTGCTTCTATCTTTAGAAAGTTTTGATGATTCAAGGGTTTTAGATTCTAGTGCTTCATTTCATTCTACACCTCATAGAGGTTATTTCATTGATTATGTCCAAGGGGATTTTGGACTTGTTTATTTGGGGGATAATGAAACCTATCAGATTGTTGGAAAGGGTAAAGTTAAGATTAAGTTGCAGATGGGAATCATTGGCTACTACATGAGGTAAGACATGTTCTAAGACTGAGTAAGAATTTAATTTCAGCAGAGCAACTCGGTGATGGGGGTTGTGTAGTTACTTTTAATGATTAAAATTGTAAGGTTTCAAAAGTTTTCCTTGTAGTAGAAAAATGTGTGAAAGTAGGAACCTTATATTTTTTAATAGGTCATATTGTTCCTTATATTTTAATTGTTTCAGAGAAAAATGAATGTTTAGGAACAATTTTTGTAATTGAGCAGGAAGAACAAATAGCTACTGTAAATTTTGATACAACACTCTAGCACAATAAACTTGGGCACATGAGCGAGAAAGGTAAGAAAATACTTCATTCAAAGAATGTTTTACTAGATACAAAATGTGTTAGTATGGATTTTTTTGAAAGTTGTGTGTATGAAAAACAAAGAGAGTGATTTTTGTGAAGACTGGGAAGGATAACCAAAAGGAGAAATTAGAGCTTGTGCATACCGATGCATGGGGACCAACTCAGGTATCTTTCCTTGGTGTCTCTCATTATTATGTTATATTCATTGATGATACAACTAGGAGAGTATGGGTTTATTTCCTTAGACCAAAATATGATGTATTTCAAAGTTTTAAGAAATGGAAATGCTTGGTTGAAAATGAGACTGGTAAGAAATTAAAATATCTCAAATGTGATAATGGTGGTGAGTATTGCAGTCATGAATTTGAAGATTATTGCTCCACTAATGGTATTTGTAGATAGAAAATTGTTCTGAGGACTCCACAGGAAAATGAAGTGGTTGAACACATGAACAGGACTATAATGGAGCATGAGGTTGCATGTTGGGTTTCCCTTACACATGTAGGTGGAGGTTGTCAATACTACTGTATATTTGATTAATAGAGGTCCCTCTACTCCTTTGGGTTTTGGTATTCTAGAGGAAGCATGGACTAGTAAGAAGGTGAATTATTCTTTTCTCAAAACCTTCAGTTGTGAAGCATTTGCTCACATAGATTTTGAAGATAGAACCAAGATAGAAGCTCAGTCAAATAAATGTGTATTTGTTAGATACGACATTAATGAATTTGGTTATAGGCTTTGGGATTTTGAAAATTATAACATTGTAAGAATGGATGTCATATTCAATGAGAAAGTGTTGTACAAATATCTCTTGTATCAACATGAGAAAAAAGAAGATGATTATGTAGTGCTAGATGATATTTCAAAAGATGATGTTCCAGCCATTCCTCATGATGTGCAACAACTGCAACAACAAATACCACATACAACAGTGAATGTTAGATGGTCAACAAGGCAAACTAGACATCTAGAAAGATTTTCTCCCTCTTTGTATTCAATTTTACTTATTGATGCTGGTGAAGCTAAATGTTATGATGAAGCTGTGCAGGTGGATATTAAGATTCAGTGGGAGTCTGCAATGAAAGACAATATGGACTCTTTGCTAAAGAATAAGACATGGGATTAATGCAAGTTGCCTATAGGTAAAAGAGCTTTCCAAAATAAGTGGGTTTATAGGTTAAAAGAAGAGGATGGAGGTAAGAAAAGTTTAAAGCCAGGTTAATTGTAAAATGATTTGCACAGAAAAAGGGCATTGATTTTGATGAGATATTTTCTTCTATTGTTAAGATGACTTCTATCCATACTATTTTAAGTATTATGGCTTCTGAAGATTTGCATTTAGAGTAGCTTGATGTTAAAACAACCTTCCTTCATGGTGATTTGGGTGAAGATATATATATATATATATATGGCGGTAAGGAGAACTTAGTGTGCAAATTGAAGAAAAGTTTATATGGATTAAAGCAAGCACCTTGGCAATGGTATCTAAAATTTGATAGTTTTATGCATGAGAATGGATACAATAGGTGTCATTTATATCATTGTGTTTACTTTAAGAAGTTGGATGATGATAGCTACATTATTTTATGTTTATATATTGATGATATGCTTGTAGCTAGGTCTAACATGGATCATATTAAGGGGCTGAAACTCTAGTTAGCACATGCATTTGCTATGAAGGATTTGGGGGTAGAAAAAAAAATCCTTGGTATGAAGATTTGTAGAGATAGGAAGAAGAGAAATTTGACTCTATCTCAGGCTAATTATGTTGAGAAGGTGTTGTAACATTTCTCTATAAAGAATGCTAAAGCTGTTAGCACACCTTTACCTGGTCATTTGAAGTTGACTAAGGAGATGTGTCTCAAGACACAAGAAAAAGAGGATAAGATGTCCAAAGTACCCTATGATTCAATTGTAGGAAGCTTGATAGATGCTATGGTATGTACAAGGCCAGATATTGCACATGCAGTGGGAGTCATTAGCTGGTATATGAGTCATCCAAGAATTGAGCGTTGGAATGTAGTCAAATGGATTCTCAGATATTTGAGAGGAACATCCAATAAGTTTTTACACTTTCTAGGCTTTACTACTGATTTATAAGGTTGTTTTGACTCATATTTAGTAGGGGATATTGATACCATGCAGAGTACTGCAGGTTATATCTTTACTATTGGTAGGGGAACCATGATCTGGGTTTCTAGGTTACAGGAGGTTAATGCTTTATCCACTATAGAGGCATAGTATTTTACTGATATAGAGGTAGCTAAGGAGATGCTATGGCTTTAGTTCTTCTTGGAAGAATTGGAACACCCTCAGAAGGATAATTATTTTTTTATAGATAGTCTGAGTGTCATTCATCTTGCAAAGAATTCAGCTCTACATTCAAAGACAAAACACATACAGTTGCGCTACCATTTCATTCAGTGAGGATGGACAGTTAAAGCTAGAAATGATACATACAAATGACAATCCAATAGATATGTTTACAAAGGTAGTAACAAGGGAGAAGCTAAACTCCTCTTCATCTTCAATTGGTCTTCTAGACTTAACATGAATACAAAGAACAACATAGTCTAGGGTGGTTTGATCTGGTGGGAGCCTTGTGGAGTAGTAGCATAGCTACAGGATCAATCTCCAAGTGGGAGATTGTTGTTTAGTGTGGAGCCTCATTAGTCCCCAAGTGGGAGATTGTTAGATTATGGTGACTAATCAGGGAAGTGCTATACATATTCCATAATTTCTCATCGGAGTTCAGGGCCAAGCCAACATGCAATTATTAATTATAACCCTAAAGTGATAAAAATACTTATGTAAAAGAGCTTAGGGTTAGGGTTTTTTTCATAGTGGTGATGAAAAATTGGTTCTTACAACGGTATTGAGCTGTAAGGAATTATAGATCGTAATTAGGTTGTAATCACTATATTATAATAATATCAATTGTTTGGCAGACATAGCCCAGGGATTGGGTGAACCACATTAAATCTTGGTGTATTGTGTTCTTTTCTATGTGATCTATTATTTTATGATATTAATTATATTTGCATGTAATTTTTATTTTTGTCCATGGTTTAATCCTAATAGAATAATGGCACAATAAAACTCTTGGCATAAGGTTACGATACCATCAATATCCCCTTGTGATATTGTGGGCATGGTTTATTTGACCTTCATGATCTCATGATCATAATCGATCATAACATTGATAGCTACAATAATAACCCCGTTGATCTTACAATCACAGTTAACTATTCTTCTATCGTGACTTTGGTGGTCTCCTCATTTGCACTTGTGATCTTATGATAGAGGAATATCATAATATTAGAACAACCCATTTGACCATCTAAAACTAGCCTCCACCCCTTCTTACCTTGCGATCTTATAACTATAAGATCATATGACTAACCTTCCTCTTCATAGCATTGGAAACCTGGGAAGTCAACCCTATGATCACTGACCTTTTGTGGTGTCAAAACACATATTCCTTTGACACGTGATCTTATGAAACCTCCAATGTCATGACAACCTAATGATATGCCAATTCTTTACCTAATGTCCTTAGAAGAAATCCTTGCTATGCCTATGGTCTGATGATAGTTGACTTTCATAACATTGGTCAAGACTTTTCTTTAGCTTACAATCATTTGTCTATTACCCAACCACTTGAGCAATAGAAGCCTCATAGCATCTTACCATTGCTTGATTCACCTAATGACCTTCTAATATAAGGGCTATTGTAAGATTGAGACCATATTATCTTGTCTGAGCTCTAGGACTTAAAATATAACATGAAATGGCTTGAAACTTAGGGTAAAAGTTAACCTAAGGTTATAATGTGCACCCATGCATTATTCAAATGTTGGATCTCTGAATCTTGTGACTGTTGGGTGGGCCTTTTTGGCCAACATTTTTGGTGACTCAAGGGGAATGCAAGCCTTCTTGACATATGATTAGTGACCATTAAAAAATCCATTTTGCTATGGAGTCCCTGAAACCATGAAAACTTATCTATTTCATCACTTCTACTGCATTCAAATCCACAAAATAACCCCATTTTAGCTTTGCAATTCTACAAAACTCCTCAAAAATGTTATTCCAAAGGAACAAGACCATGTGCACCTCACACTTCTTGGAAAATAGTTGGGAACTAAATGAAAACTATTCTAACTATATACATGAACTAACATCTTTCTCAAAAATAGGGTTTAAGATATATTTCATTTACTAGAATAGGCAAAATTTCACCATCAAGCTTGCTTAACTGGAAAGCATTGGCCTATTTACATTTGATAAAAAAAAAGGGACCACTCCATAAGGCATAAAATTTTGAGTGTCTCCCTAGCTTTTCTCTGTCTGCGTCCCACTTGAGAACAAGATCACCTTCTTTGAAATTTCAGACCTTAGCCTTCATGAAAGCTCCTCTTCATTTGTTGTTGATATGTCTCCAAGGTCTACATGACCTGATTTATTTTCTCCTCCAACTCCATCAACTCTGTTATTCTTATAGACATAGCATCATTTTTTATTAGTTCCAACTAATGAGCTAGTTCTAGGGATGGAAACTCTAGTGAAATAGGAAGTCTAGCTTCCTTGCCATATACTAGCATGAATGGAGGATTTCCAATAGCCCTCTTAGGCATTATTCTTTTGGCCCATAGGGTTGTTTTCAATTTCTTTTTCCAACACCTTTTATTATCTTCAATAGTCCTCTTAATGATTTTGATCAAAATTTTGTTGGAAGACTCGACCAAACTATTACCTTGGGGGTAGTAATTAGAAGATGTGCTCAAGTAAATACCATGATCTATTGCCCATGCACATATCTGAGCTCCTATAGATGACTTGGCATTATCTAATATAATGGTTGAAGGAGCACTAAACCTAGTAACAATTCCATTAAGAAATTCCACCACTAAAGTCTCTATGGAATCATTCAAGGCTACTGCCTTTTTCCACCTTGTAAAGTAATCTATTGTAGCCAAGATCCACTTGTGACCATAATTAGAAGGTGGATTAATGGAACCTATAAAATCTAATTCCCACTAAGAAAAGTGCTGATCAACTTGAATAGGATGAAGGGGTAGAGATGTAAGTCTCTGATTACCTAAAAAGAAAGCATATTTTTCACATTTTCTGACATACTTATGGAAATCATTGAACATGGATGGCCAATAGTAACCTTCCCTCATTAACTTCATGGCAATGGTTCCCATTGAAAAGTGGCCATCATCAGGACCATCATGAAGCTCTTTAATCATCCTTTCAACTTGATCTATATCGATACATCTCAACAATGCCCCATTGAAATCCCTTCTAAAGAGAATACCATCAACCATGACATAGGGGATTGATTGCAATTTGAACAACCTTCTTTTTTCTCTATCCAATCTCTGAGGGTATCCATTGCCTAAAAAGAAGTTCATCATGTCATCAATCCAACCCCTTGGATTATCATCTCCCGCTCCCTTCTATTCTACTAATACTAAGGCAACCTCCTCTTTTAATTATTGGGATCAGACCATCTATTTGCACAATCCCTTCCCCCTTACCAACTTGGTGATCGAAATGTCCACATCATATTCCATCACCTTGGTGATCCAACCAACCCTTTTCTCATTAATTTCTCTGCTCAAAAGGAAGTCATTTACATTGGCATGAGGTACTAGCAAGTGAATCTTATTATGGGAAAAAAGATGTCTGAATTTCTTCAAAGATCTTATGACTACAAGGGCCTACTTTTCCACATAGTTGCACTTGTCTTCATACTCCTTTAGCCTTCACTAAAGAAGGCAATGGGTTGTTCTTTATTTTTATCATTCAATTGAGTTTAAATAGTAGAAATGTTTGACTCACCTCATAAGGTGTAAAGAATGATGTCCTAAAAAATTTTGATTGATGAGAGTGGGGGTTGAGGCTATGGCCACTTTGATCTCTTCAAAACTTCCTTTCCCTTCCTTGGTCCATGCAAAGACCATATTCTTCTTAATAATAGTTGTAAGAGGTTTTACCATGATATAAATATTAGGAATAAATCTTCTTACAAAATTAATCCTACTAAGGAAACTTTGTAGCCCTTTCTTTTGACTAGGAAGAGAGAGCGGGTATTCCTTTTTTTTCTCTCTAGAACAATGGTCAAATCATTTTTGGATATAATGTGTCCTAACACTTTCCCTTGATTAGTGGAAAAGAAACATTTTCTTGGATTTAGTGACACTCCATACTCCCTACATCTGATAAATGTTTGTCTGAGATGGCCAAAATGGTCTATCACACTCTTGGAATATATTGTAATATCATCTAGATAGACCAACAAAAACCTTTCCATCATGTTCTTGAAGGTCATATCCATTTCCTTTTGAAATGTGGCACCTGAATTTGTTAGCCCAAAAGGCATCTTACTATAAGCATAGGTGCCCCACTTGGTGGTAAATGCAATCTTATACCTTTTAGACTCTTTACCCAACACTTGATTGTAACCAGAGAATCCATGCAAGAAAGAGAATATCCTTGAACCATTAGCCTTAGACAATAGCTATTTCATGAAAGGGAGAGGCTGATGATCCTTAAGGGAGGCTTGGTTAAGATCACTAAAGTCTACACATAGTCTGATTTCTCCAATCTTCTTCCTAATAGGGACAAGGTTAGCTACTCATGATGAGTGCTTGATAGGGAAAATGATATTGGCCTCAATCAATTTGGATATCTCTTTTCTCATTGATGGCTAAATCTTGAGATTAACTAGTCTCTATTTTTGCCTAACTAGTTTGACATTATCAAATAAATCTATTGTATGTTGAAACAAACTTGGGTCAAAACCCTTTAAATCATCATATGTCTAAGAAAATATAACATAAAATTCTTGATATAGATGAACAAATATGTCTTGCTCAATTTTAGAACATACCTTTCCCATATTAAGAGTTCTCCCATCAACAACAGTGATAGGAATATAATCATCCTTTTTTGCAGCAAGATTCATGCCTCTATTTCTTTCTTAATCATTAGGAGTGAAAGAACTTTCTAAGATGATCAAACCTTTAGGTAACTTGTTGGAAGTGAGCTTGATAATTTGATCCCCAAACTGATCATGTAGTCTTGACTAGTTTTTCTTTGAGAACTCCACTTCATTTTTGCAAGAAACTTACAATTTGTGCATCAGACTCAAACACCTGCCAATTGACATTTTTATCAAGAATAAGAAACCTTACCACCATCCTAATCCATTTCCTTTTTTCATCTTCAACACTACTTGGCACATTGTAAGATGCACCAACTACTACAAGTCTATTATCACATCTATTTTCCTTCCTAGGGATGCTTTGAATATTAAATGCATTGAAGCTTTCAAGAAAATCCCACATTCTATGTTTATAAGACTTGAGAAAACTATTTTTAGTGACATTCTGATTTCTTACTTGATGAAAAATCAACTCACTATCCCCATACACACTTAAGGCTTGAAATCATTTTTTTGAGCAAGTAAGAGACCTTGAATCAAGGCTTCATACTCTGTTATATTGTTTATGGAACTAAAATGAAGCCTAAATGATAGTAGTACCTTTCTAGTGTAGGAGAAACCAACATGACACTAGCCCCTAATCCATTCTTATTCCTTGATCCATAAAAGTAAATGTTCCATAGTCCATTATTATCTTCTTTGATTTTCATTAGGTTGGGAATAATATCATCCTTTTTTGATATACGACATATGCCAAGGCTTCTTTCAATGGCTTTTGATATAGGATCAAACTGATATGTACTAGCCCATTCATCTAAGAGGAAGTCAGGTATCTTTGTTAGGAAAGTAGTAGGCTTGTCTACTATGTCTCCCTCCTCTTCTTCATAAATGATTCAATTCATATGGATGGGACTAGGGGTATAGGGCTCTATATGATGGAGGGCTAGAGGCTTTGCTTTTATCAAAGATTTAGTTCCATATCTTGTTCTAAAAACCATGAATGACCAATTAGAGGAGATATAGCCACCTATTTTGACAGTAAAGTCTCTAGAAAGAAAAATAGGAAAGTGTGGTTTGACCTCAGCAATTGATATATCTTGAACTATAGTACAAGCAGGGCATGCATGTAGGGCCATTTCAACATTCCTAAGGATTCCTATAGTCTTGAAAATACTACCATCTAACTACAATACATCCTTAAAAATGGGCTCATATTTCATTTCTAGGATATTAGTAACACTCTTAGGCATCACTGAACTACTAGCCCTTGAATCTCTCATGCAATTGTGGACTATTTTATCTCCTATAATCAAAGAGACATAGAAAAGAGGAGGTCTAGTTTTCTTGTTTCTTCTTCTTTTCTTGGTTACACCAGGCTTGTACTTTCTTCTCTAGGTATTTAATCTCTAAGTTCAATGCTTTCCAACTCTTACTGCAACAACCTCTTCTATGATGGTATGGTAGTAGCAACATTCCACATCGAAATGTTCACATTGGTCTTCTTCGTTTGATCTACCACATTGAATGATGTATTAGGTGCTTTGGTAGAAAACTTAGGAGCTACATGTGTAGAAGGTTGAGATGGAATAACCTAAGGACCATTTATATCTTTCCTACTATTGTTTTTCCTTTTCTACTGAGGAGCATTTTATTGATCATTCATTTCCTATACACGAGCTATTGCATCTAATGTTGAGGTCTAATTAAGACAAGAAGGGGTAGAATCTTCTATAGCACTTCTTTTGCTCCTAGTATTGCAAGCACAAGAATCCTGGTTTACATTACAAGGTTCTTTCACCTGATAGTTCATGAAAGAGAAATTGCCTTGCAGAGAAGCATCAATAGGTTGATTAGCATTGTATTACTTGTCAACTACTTGCTCTGGTAGAGTTAATGCCAAGTAAATTTTTTCCTTCTAACACATACAATATCCATAGTAGTAGTCACAACAAGGGTAGAAATCTTGATCTTGAGAAAGATTATTTTGAGGGACTAAAGCCCTATTAAGGTTGATATTCGTAGCATGGGGGGAGGGTGTTATTGATAGGTTTATTCTGATTGTAACCCTCATTTAGGTTGGTATTCGTAGCATGGGAACTGTCGATAGGTCTACTGTGATTGTAAGGAATATGACTCTAGTTTGAGGATCTATTATGAATTGGACCTTGATAGTGAAGTTGGGGGGGCTTATTATTTTGGGCTGGTTGTCTCCTCATAGTCACCAACTCATTTCCCATTTTTTCCATCACTACACTATTGTCCTCCATATTCTTTTCTTGATCTTGCAACTTCTTATCCATATTCTGCATCAGTGTCTGCATCATGGTCTTAATCCTATCAACTTCATTAGAGGATGTGGAGGCTATTAGGACCACAAAAAGGGGTTGAATTATAGAGGTAGTGGGGATAGGGGCTATAATAGGCTCATGATTGGGCATGTTAGGAAAGAAGGGAATTGGGGGCCTTGGAGCTAACTTCCCTCCTTGTATCAAGATATTTTCTGCCCTTATAGATAACTCATATGAATTTGGTAAACTATCTCATGTCTTCTAGAACCTATAATTAAAATTAGTCATACACTCATGGGGTGCTTGCTTGATAGTGGTCAACTGCTCCAAAAGTGATAGGTGATCACTTTTGTCCTCAAAATGCTTGCATAGAGCTATTCCTAGCCCATCCTAATTAGTTTTAGAGTTATGAGCTAAGCCTCTTACCATTGTAGCACTTTTACTTTTAAGGATGAGGCTAGAAGTCTGACTGCTACATCATCTTTAGTGATGCCATGAATATTGTAGACATTAGACATCTCTTGAATATGCTCTATAGGGGAAATGGAGGTTTCACCAGTAAACTCAGGTATGCTTTTGAGGGCTGACACTAGAATATCATTTCTTTGAGCCAAAAGGAGAGGGCTTCCACCATGGAAGGTGGAAAATGCATGTGCCCTAGCTATATAAACAAGTGGCCTATTGATATGACCAGATGGTATCCTAGGTTGAGACCTATCGGAAGGAGGGGTAGAGATGGATCTTGTAGGTATATTGAATTCTTCTATACTCCTAATTGGTGATAAAGAAAACCTTTCTTTCTTCTAGGATTTGAAAATAAGAGCTTTGAATATTGAAAATCACCTCTAGAAGATGCCCTTGTGTGTGCTTTTGGCATGAATCACAACAACTTTGGTTTGGAAACCAGATATCATCGAAGCTTGGAGTCACCAAGTACATGAAAAAATGAGCCTCTTGAAGGCTTTAATGTTGAAGGTAGTGATATCTCCTTAGCATGAACATGAAATCTTTCTCTAATGCTAATGAACTTAGAATGTTTAATATGAGATTCCCACTGCACATGCCAAAAGCCACTGTCACAAAAGTTTGCACCCTTTTCCAAATTTTTTATCTAAGGAAAACCTTGTGAAACATGGAAACAACCTCCAAGTTGTGGGACTTGAACAATGAGGTTAAGTCTTTGGAGAAGGCTGACTTCCTTTGCTATTAGTATGCACTTAGACTACACTTGGAGAGTAAAAGGAAGAAGGAATGCATAAAGAAAGCCACCCAATCTATTTTAAGGAGGTGATGCACCAGAATAGAGTGTTCAGACCAATCTCTACCCATACATGCATAGTACAAGTATCATAAAAATCCAAAGATATATAGGTTTAGAATTGTTTTAATCCAATAGCCATGTGAAGATTAGACAACCAAATGAGTGACACAAGGAAAAAGAGATTCACTTTATATCATTCATAGGCCAAAAGAGATACAAACATGTAGGTTATAGATATCCATAGTACATCGAAGAGAGGCAAATAAGCTTGCACAATACATCAATGACTAAAAGAGATAAGATAGAGTGTCATATAGTTCAGAGGCAAAAGGGAATTTATAGTAGTATGCCAGAGAAAGATCAAACCCTAAGAAAGATGAAAAAATCTACTCTTATAGTGTAAGCATAACTCAGATAGCTTCTACTCTAAGATAAAACTCAACAACTACATTTAAATTTGTAGAGAATAATTACTGCAAAATTGGAAAAGATCTAATCATAGCACAAATCTAGACATAGGAATATCACTTGTTCACCAAATAAATCATTGAGAGGATAGGAACGATGAACATTAACCTTCTAATTGAGTAGATAGATCAATAGGTGGTGATGGAGTGTTCCTCATACTTATTAGGCCTAGGGAATGATGAAAGTGGTTGCAGGAGATCAAAAGATTAGATTTTCCATTAGAGAGCTACCTATTCCTTATTACCATCATGCTAAGTCAGATAAAAAATGCAGATCAACCATATTCAATTGTCACTCTGTACCTTTCCCACTACCTGATTGGTCGAGGACTCCTCTTTTTCTAGCTCAATGGGTGAAGCTCCTTATATTTTTGGTCAACACTAGAACTCAAAATCCTATGATCATCAACTGTGGTCAAAACCCTTCATGTCACCTTTTGTTCATAACCCTAACCTCTACAAACTTATGATTGCCTATACCTCATAGCATTGAGTCCATCCTTCATTCTCCTTATGATCCTTCGATAGAAACAAGATCTATGATCTCACGACAAAATGATGGCATGATAACACTCTTGGTGTAAGGTCATGATACCATCAATCTCCCCTTGAAATGTTACAAAAATGGTTGATTTGACCTTCACAATCTTATGATCACACTCTATCATAACATTGGCAGCTGCAACAATAACCCCTACAATCTTATGATCACGATTAACTATCCTTCTGTCGTGATTTCGGTAGTCTCCTTATTTGCACTTGCAACCTTATGATAGAGGAATATTGTAAGATCAAAGCACCCTATTTTATCATCTAAAATTGGCCTCCACCCCTTCTTACCTTGCGATCTTACGACTCTAAGATCATACGACTAACCTTCCCCTTCATAGCATCGGCAACCTAGGAAGTCAACCCTGCAATCCTATGATCATTGACCTTTCATGGCATAAAAAAACCTATTACTTTGACTTGCAATCTTATGAAACCTCTGATGTCATGAAAACCCAATGCTATGCCAATTCTTTACCTTGTATCCTTAGAAGACATACTTGTTGTGCCTACAATCTCACAATTTTTGACTGATGTAACAAAATTCAAGACTTTTCTTTAGCTTACAATCCTTTGACTATTTGTGATGTTATGACAACCCAACCACTCGATGAATAGGAGCCTCATAGCATCTTACCACTGCTTGATTTTCCTAATGATCCTCTGATACAAGGGCTATCATAATCAAGACCAGATTATCTTGTCACATCTCTAGGGACATAAAATATAACATGAAATGGCTTAGAACTTAGGGTAAAAGATAACCTAAGGTTATAATGTGCACCTATGCATTATTCAAATGTTGGATCTTTGAATCTTGTGACCATTGGGAGGGTTTAAATATTTGAATTCAATCTTTTGGTAGGAGGGCACTTTCGGCCAACAATAGCCTTGGACATAGTTAGGTAGCACTTAACCATGTATGTATGTATGGATGTAACTATTCTCTACTTAATAGTGTCATTCACATGGGGGGGGAGTTGAGCTTGCACCTTTTGCAATACTTCATTTCCATTATTTGTGCTCTCTGAATCAATGGTATATAACTTTATCACTTGTAACTATAATTTTCAAATAGTACAAGCCACAATAGTTTCTTATAATTCTATGGTTCTTTTTGTAAGTCTATAAAATTGAAGTTGAAAAACTAATTTCATTTATGTATAGCTTTTTCAAGTTTGGCATTTCTTTTTTTCCCAACTCATAGTCCAAGAATAATTTTTCAAAACACATATTGACTAGTTGGAGATTGAGCCAAAAAATTGTAAGAACAATTGTTCCAAAAGAGCTTAAAAACATGATTGGTGCATGATAATGAATTCACTACCAATCGACTCAAGCTTGTTATTCAAATAACTTCCTACATCTTCAAGATAAACTACATTGTTCGGAGTGATAGACAATGTTGAGTTATGGTTTCCTTGAGGAGGTTTTACGGAAACTATCTTTATCTTAAGTCTATCTTCATTCTCAACACTATGGACTATTGACATATCCATGATCTTATCAATTATGAACTTTTATCGAAGAAATTTGTGGAAAAATAATAAAATACCTCTTCCAAAAATAGGGTTTTCTTTAAAATCACTCTGACAAGTTGCTTTTGAATGCTCTTCACTTCGGATGTGTTCTCAATGAAGTGAAAATCAATTATGTGCTCCATTTATCCCATCAACTTGAACTTGCATTAATTGTGTACTTTAAAAATATGAAAAAGTTGTCAACTACATTTTGGAATCAATTAACTGCTCAGGATCATCTATCCGATCTTCAAGTGTTACCTGAGGTTTACTATAGCCTCCTTTCATCATGAAAAGCATCCTCAAGACTTTGCATCATGAATTCCATTGCAAAAACATAGTTTTCATTCTCTGCTACAAAATTAACTTTTTTTGTAATACTCGTAACTCTGAATTCCTTCATAACTTGTTTAAATGAGCTCCAAATAACATGTGAGCTTAGGTATCATCTAAATATAACTACAAACACCTTTTCCCAACTTTGCTACCTCTATTTTAGCTTCTAACTAAAGTTCTCAAATTCTAATGCTATGAACAAGCTTAATTCAACTTAATTGAATCAAACTCAACAACTGGCTTTGATCTTCATGTCTCATCATCATATAACTTTTCTTTTGAGATATCTACTCCTTTCAAAAATGCTTCATTAAGTTCTTCTCAAAGTTCACTAATAATATTTTGTGTTCCTCATTGCCTCTATTAGTTCTAGAATTCCTTTCATGGTTCCTTCTATCATTTATGATGTTCTTTCCATCATTCCTTCTCTTCCCAAAATTTCTTCCATTGTTTCTTCTATCTCTGAAGTTTATGTCCATTTTGTAGTACTTCATTGTGTATCTAAAGTTGTTGCACAACTAACGTATAGGTACTTTGTTTCTAAGATTATGTTGATTATCAAGTGCATGACAATTTTGAGCAATGTGTCCTAAGTTTTTGCACTTATAATACATGATTTGTCTTCTATCCTAATAAGATCTTCCTTCTCTCAATGTTCTTTCACTAGATCTTCTTCTATTTGTAGGGTTAGTATTTCTAGACATTCTACTATTTCTTCTATCATTATGATACTTAAGTTTCCTACAATCAATTTCATTACGACCCATACCATGACAATTATGACAATAAAAGTCCTTAACATGATTAAATGACATACTTCTATAATTTCTTTTCATATGACCTATTTCATTACACAAAATACACTTATCTCTAAATTCATACTTGGTTGCCTTATGAGTCTCCACTTGCTTAGGTTCATCCAAGATTTAAAATTCCTTGTCTTGTCTAACTTCTTTAGGTTTCTCAAAAGATTGTCTGGATTTAATCTTATCATCAGATTTATTTTTTCTTTCAGATATGATCTAATCTTAGGTTTCTTCACAGACATGTTAATTAGATAACCAAGACTAGTCTTATCATAAGTGGGCTTTTGTATTGACATTGAAACATCGATCTTTTCTCTACTAGAATAAAGCATCTAAAGTTGCTACTCGCACTGAGTTAATTCACCTTTCACTATAGTGTTGTACTTATGGAGTTCTTCATGATCTTCTTTCAATGTTTCAAACTCATATGTTTTTTTTGCTAGACTTGCTCTTAGATCTGCATTTTTAGTCTTCAAATCACATTCAAATATACTAGGATCATTTCTTAATGACAACTTTAGATTTGTAATCTTCAATTCATGCTTCAAGATCTTGTACTTTATATTCAACTTTGAATAATCATCATCACTAGTTCTAGATTTAGTAGATTCAGGCTTAGATTTGAAATGTTCAATCTTTTCCTTCAATTGATCAATGTATGCTTTGGAGTCTTCATGTCTATCCTTCAACTTATCTCTTTCTTTAGTAAGGAGATCAATTTGTTCAAGAGTTTCTTCAAGGTTCTTCATCAACTATTCCATATCCATAGGGATCTTACTTAATTTGTCAAGCCTCTTCAAAGTAACTAGGCTCTGATACCAATTGTTAGAAATAGGGATTACTAGGGGTGGATCAGTAATCTATAAACTTTATATGCCAATAGGATATTATTACTTACGTTAAAACATGCATAAAAAATCAATAAAGTAATGTTGAATAGTAATAGTATTAATGCACAAAGATAACTCATAACACCATTTTTTGTTAACTAGGGAAACCCTGGCCAAGGGAAAACCCCGGTGGGGATGATATCCACTAGATAATATATTGATATATAAGTTCCTTGTTAGAGGATGTACCTTCTTAGGAGTCAATGAGAAAATTTAGTATAAGAAGTCCCTATTAGGAGACTTTGAATCCTTGTTAGGAGATTCCAACCCTGTTAGGAGTTGTGCCAACCTTGTTAGGAGCTGTGGTATAATGTATGCAAGAAGAGCCCACTACCCAAACATGCAATTTCAACTACAAGAAGAGCTCATTGCTCAAACAAGTAATTTTCTATTATCTTTCTTCCTTGATTGATCTCTGATCTTCAAGTCAATCTCAGATCACCAAATAGCTCATGTAAAAAATTTCATATATCACTTTTACAAAAGTTTGCATATAGTCACAATTCACACTTCACAATTGTACTTTTCTTTTATAATAGCTCATATCTTATTGCAAGATGTCCTTTGCATAAATACCATGCCTTTACACAAATTACTGTTGGGTAGGCTAAGACCACAAGCTACTTTTTCAAGTTAGAGTAGACATCTAGGATGTCGACCATAATTGGACAACTAATTATTTTGTAAACAAAACAACTTTTTCCTTCAATTCTGCTATCCCGTTTTGCTTCAAACATTATTATCTCTATTCTATATAGTCTGTACTAACCTTTGAGGTTATACACATCATCACCAACATGTATACTATCTCCATGCAACTTTTCTAGTCATAATATGATGTTAGCAATAAGTTATAAACAAAACAATACACTATTTAAACCAAATTATATACTTAGACAATTTTTTGATTACCAAACACTAAATATCTTTATTTTTGAGGTTTCCTATTAGCATGTACATCATGTGTTTCCATAAATGACAACAATTGCATATCACTATTAGCCAATTGTCAACACTGTCAACTAGACATACCCTATTTGAACTTGGTTTGTAATCTATTGTATTGACTCTTTCATTTCCTTAACAAGACTAGTGTTAGGTTCATCATCAATTTTTATAGTCGTTGTTCTTTCTTCACTCAATTTTACTAGGTCATTGAATGTATCACCTAGATTTACCTATCCATCAAATTCTTATATGGTGTCAAGCTTAATTTGACCAGTCTCTTTCTCTTCCTCTTCCTAATCACTCTCATCAATAAACATTAGGCCATGGACCTTTTTCCATAATTTTTTTCTAGCTTTAACAACATTTTTTATCTTTTTTTTTCAACCCCAAGTTATCTTTTCTCTTTGGTAGAAATTTATTGGTGTATTCTCTCAATGCGAAACTAATCCAACCTTTATTAAATTCAAGCATGATCTAAGCCAATGTGGCTTTCCTTATATTCCTTGTAGTGGTTAGAGCATACTTTCACTTGCTAGTAATATTATTATATTTCTCTTTAGGAATCAACTTTCCTAGCTCTATAGGTGTGTACTTAAAATTGACTATCATATCTATAAAAACCTCTTCTATCTTAAGCTTCTCTTCTTTAGTGAATTTGTGATACTTGATAAAGTGAAATCTTGATAAACCTACAATATTTCTAAGGTTATCATATACCTCATCAATATTTTTAGGTTTCTTATGCACTAAAAGTTTGAATTGACTCAAGTCATCAGACTCAATCCTCTTTGCTTCCTCTTCTTCATCGTCCTTCTTTACCACAAACCTTCTTCTTGGTTTCTTAATTTCTCTATTCTTCTTCTTTAGAAGTGGGATTTCTCTTTGTTTCACTTGTCACTAGTGTAGGCTTGGTGATTTTTGTAGATCCTTTCTTTAGTGGCTCAACAAATACAATGCTATCTTCTTTAGATATTTTTCTTATGATCCTTGATGGTGTGGTTGTAGGCTTAGTAGCCAACTTCTTCAAATATTTCTTCACTTTGGGTTCAACCATAATAATTTGTTTACCCTTAATTGCTTTAGGCTTAGCAACAACTAACTCTTTACCTTTTAGTTCTTGTCCTTAATCATCATCACCTTCGTTGTCATCCCTACTACTTAGGTCTTGTCCTTTTCTTTCTAAAATCATCAACAAGGCTTCACCAATTGTGACTTTTGGATTCTCTATCATCTTTTATTTTTTCTATCTTACTTAAGAACCTTTTTTTGCATCCACATTTTGATATTATTTGTCTCATAGGTACCACATGGTTCAATATTCTTCTCAATCTCTTCAACTAATAATGCACTAATGGCTAGTCACACTTCATCAATCTTTACCTCATAATGAAGAGGTCTCAACGATGCAACTCTTTCAATAACAACTTGGACATAGGTATAATCAATATCCATTCTTGCAATAACAACTTGGACATAGTTATAATCAATATCCACTAAGAAACATTTATCATCAAAATACTAATCAATGACCTACTTACAGATCCTAATCCTATTTTTCATCTTTTGCTTAGAATCTTAAAAATAATCATCCATAACTGCCTCAAACTTTTCACCCATTTGACTAAAAAACTCATTGAATTTCTTGGAAAAGGTTTCTTCATATCCTAAACCACATCTGCTATTGTGGGGAATTTTTTCTATACATAATATAATATCCAAACAATGAGAGAACCAAACTTACATGAATTATTCTTTGTCTTCCTTATGGCTCCTAGGCTCTCTACTAACTTAGTGAGTCATAGCTTAGTTAAATAATTACTATGATCTTTCTTGACAATTTTATAACTCATGTCTATAGAAATACATGATAAGTTGTTATGTCATCTTGACTGGTAGAATTTGTGTTCTATGACATTAACAATAAATTCAATCTTTGGATCCTCAATGGTTGTAATTGGCATACCTCTGTTGTTCCACTTCACATGAGTATTATTCTCAATCACCTCTCTTCCTTGACATTAATTATCTTTACTCTATCAAAATAGGGTACTTATGTCATGATGGATGATGGGTTCCATAACCTTTAGTGGTCCATTATCCAAACAGGGTTTCATGTTGTGGATTCAACTTAACATGATTTTTATCCATTCCACTTTGAAATTTTTTAGGAAGTTTAGGGCAAGAGTTAAGCCTTTCTTAGTGACAAGTACCTTGATCTCATCCTTCAACCTCCCATTCTCACACAATTTTTCATACATGTTCCTTAATGCAAAGTCTCCAATCTCTCCAATCTTACACATGTAACATGATCTAATATTGTGAACCATAATAAATCTTGGTAAAATCACTAATAATGCCCCAAAAGAATCTCTATTTAATACAATATTTGGATATATCATAAATTTTGTTAGGGCACATGCTTCCTTTCAAATAATTTGAGCATTACCAACTTTCAATGTTTCCTTTTTCTCACTTGCAGATGTATTTGGTGTCATTTCTTCAGATATGGAACCTATAAAGATAAATTTAATAAGAGATTGGCCATCTCCTAAAAACTTCATAGAACTTTGTAGTTTTGTGGATCTAGCAATTTTCTATCGTAGATTTATATTTTTTTATTCTCATTTATAATGGCCTCATTATAAGTCACTGGGGGTGGATCATAAGAAAAATTTTAGTGGACAAAAGTAAACAACAAGCTTTTGAGGAATTAAAGCTAAGATTATGTTTAGCTCCAATATTGGTCATTCCAAACTTGCAACAATCATTCAAAATAGAAATAGATACATCAAATTATTCTCTTGATGTTTTACTCATGTAACATGGGCACCCCATTACATGTCATAGTGGAATATTTTCTAATACAGTACTAAGGTACCCCACATATGACAAGGAGTTGTATGTCATTGTTCAGGCTTGCTGATGTGACACCCAATCTTACTTCTTCCCCAAGCTCTCTCTTAGGGTCTCCTTAGGTCATACACTTGACCAAATAGGGATTCTAATCACCGTATGCTACTAAGAACTCTATTCAGTAGATCCTAAATAAATCAATTGGGGCACATCTACTAGGTAGAACTAACTTGCTTGCTAACTCACCATCAACACAAGTAACCCCAAATATGCATGAAACTCCCAAATGGATTGATTGGTCATCTAGCAAGGCATTTGGACTTCCTTTAATGTCCCTAATCACAATTAGGCTTGATACCCTAATTGAGTTCCACTAACCAAGAAAAAATGCTACCAAATGCTTGTAATAGGGCTCTAAGAAATTTGCCCTCCAACTAGGTTGAAATCCAAATATCTCACAAGAACCCTTAACAAGAGGTAAAAAAATCTAATATTCTAGACACCCTTTTTAAAAACCTTAAATATTTTGGAGCTTTAAGGATTTGAGAGCAATATGATGCAAAGACAGATTTTCCCTCCTTAAGACTTTTTTTGGTGATTCCTATTGGACTTGGGGTTACTTTTAAACACCTTCTAGTATATTCCAATCTCATGTTGAAGTATCAGACATGTTCAACCACTCCAATTCCACTTGCTCTTCTTTGTGATCCCTAACCAAGTGACCAGGACTTGCCCAAGGCATCACCTCAAAAATTCCTTCTTAGCATCCCAAGACCCCACCTCCATTGTACATAATGTACATGGAATCATGTTTGAAATATCATAAGGTTTTATAGATTCTATGGTGGGAAGTGGACCTATGATTCCATTTATGAAAACAACTTGATTCAAAACAACAAACTGTTAGGGAACAAAACAATTATTTTAGGCCCTCAAAACCTTGCAAAATGATAAACTAAGCCATATAGAATCTTAAATCAATGTACTCTAACACCTCAAAAACAAAAAGTTTCAAATCTAATCCATCTACAAACCAAAAACACTCAAACACATAAAATTGTTATTGAGAACTTGTTGCTCAGTCTATACAATACAATAACCAACATCTCCAACCCCTTGAATAGGTTGAGAATGGCCTCATATAGGTTTACCATGAGTGCTCCTAATTGTTTTAGATATTTATATCTATTTGAATTATTTAGAATAACTAAGAGTGGGGTCAAATTAGTTATCCAAGGTCCAGATAAACAAATAAAACTTTTCACAGCTTAGTAAATCCATATACATAAAACATTTTCATCATGCATGCATCCATTAGATCATACAATCACTTAAACTTGTAGGTTACTATCAAATCAACTTTGCAAAAATGTAAGCATGAAACATAACATATTAAATAATACATTTGACACAATGATATAACATGGAAACCCAATTTAGGAAAAACCACCAATAACAAGCTACTTATTCTCACTCTTCTAAAGTGATGAAAAGGCCAACCCTGTTAAAGGTTACAATGCACACTTTTAAATGTGACCTAGTTAAAGGATTTCAATTGCCCTATTAGGAGTGAGCCTTGTTAGAGGACTTTAGATCATTCACTTGGAATGTCACCTAGTTAAAGGATTTACAAATGATTGTTTGGTCAACTTTAATCCAAAGGATTTATCCTAGAGTGGTACAATGATTAGAAAATAATAGTAAGACTTGATCTGATAACAACTTACAACTCCATTTTGTAGATTATAGATCTCTATTTTTAGTCCTCCATTCTATTTGGATTTCACATACTTCATCTCTAACAGCTTGTTCACCCTTCAAGCATCCATACCCTTAAGCCTTCTTTCTTTTCTTGCCAATGCAAACTCTTCTCTTAGGTCACTAAATGAAGAAATACCCTAGACTCCTTGTCTTCCTTAGGTTCTCACACATGAAAACCTTATCTTCTATCACACCATCTCTATAAATAGAAAATTAAGATATTTTTCCATTCATCCTCCTTCATCCATTTTAGGGTTACGCTGGATAAGGTAGGATTCAATGAATCTACCTATTATTTCATTATATTCCCTTCTAGAAACTTCTCCTTCAATCCTCTTTGAATTTACTTCAAAATGGTTGATCTTGAATTCTGTGCCACTAGCTCATCAAGATTATCACAATCCAATAAATTAAGCTTTTTAGCTCAAATTCATCAAATTCACAATATTTCTCATAATGCTAACACTTGACATTAACTTGCTTCTAATGCTTGACATGTACTACGTTTCAAGACATCCACTATTAAAACAATCGGCATAAAAAAAAGTTTACCAGTGCTCTACATCAACTAAAATTTACTTAGCTTACATTGAAATTGACTTTTCTCAACTCTAACTATTTTTCTACTTGATTTACACTAACTTTTCTCGGCACCTACTATGTAGATTGTTAAGCTTGGCAGACACAATTCTTTTAACTTGTTCTTCTAAACTTAATCAGTGTATCCATCCTTTAAAACTTTAAGTAGATTATCAATGCACTAAAATATCACTATCTTAACTCATCCTTGTACTCCTTTTCCATTTCATAACTCAACCTTTCCTCTAGGTGCTATTTTTACCTCATTTGATCAAATCCTCTTCATCAATCAAACAAATGATAATACTCAAATCATCTAAGAAATTGTCTCGCTAGCAAGTAGAAAGTTTGGCATTAGTGACAAAATAATGATTGAAACACATATTCATACATGTATCAAATTGTTTTCAATAATCTCCCCTTCTTGGCAATGTTGCACAAAATGCAAGAAAAGTTGTCAATGTTGCCATTAACAACATGGACAACAATTGAGCAACTTTTACATCTTGTTGACTTTGACCCTCAAAATTTCTGCAAAGGTCATGATAGTTTTCATAATGTCCAAATAGGAATGAAAACCACTAAATATGGCATCAAAACCTCTATTTGACCATTCTACTTTTCTAGGCCCCAAAACACCTAGTTTGGCCTAATGGGCAACTAGAAGTAACTTTGACCTATTTGGGCTTGTCAAACTATCATCCACATTCTTAGGCCTACATGAGTCCCTTTATTCACATAGTGGTGTGGAGAGCACCACTACAAGCCTAAAACCTAAAGGGAGCCCTAGGTCTTCCTAAGCCCACCTATGTGCCCCTGCACCATACTCCCCCATAGAGAAAATCTATGTCACTCCTATGGACAATAGGTCCATGATGATGCCTAGTTTGTTGAAATATTCCTTAGCAATCCATGTGGCTTCTAAGTTTGGTGTGTCTCTCCACTTGAGAAGGTTCTCCATGTACACCTTTTTTTCTAGTGGCTTTCTTGACTCTTGAGTCTAACACCTTTTCAGCCTCCAACTTGTTGGTGGAAGGGACTACTATAGGTTCCAAATAATCCTAAAGTCCTTGACCATTGTAAGAATCAATAGGTAATGATCCTTTGAACTGGACCAAGTCTTACACATTAAAAATTGGAGATATGCCCAACATTGATGGAAATTCAACCTTGTATGCATTTGCCCCATATTTTACTATGATCTTACAAGGTCCTATTCTTTTCATCTGCAACTTAGTAGGTACACCCTTTTGTAATATTTCCTTATTTAAGTGCACCATAACATAATCTCCAATGGAGAACTTAATGTCCTTTCTCCTTTCATCTATCTTGGCTTTAAGCTTTTGGGTATTGCCTTGGATGGTCTTCCTCACTTGTATTTCCTTCATTCTCCTATATTCCATGCCTCCAAGATCTCTCAACTCACACACACCTCTAGGATGTATGCTATAGAAAATTTCAAATGGGCTTCTTCTTGTGGTCCTATTCTTGCTATCATTGTATGCATACTTTGCTTGGGAGATAACCACATCCCATGTTTTTCCTGTACTCTTTAGTTAGGAACATCAACTAGGTAGAACTAACTTGCTTGCTAACTCACCATCAACAAAAGTAACCCCAAATGTGCATGAACCTCCCAAATGGATTGATTGGTCATTTGGGAAGGTATTTGGACTTCCTTCAATGTCCTTGATCATAATTAGGCTTGAAACCCTAATCAAGTTCCACTAACCAAGCAAAAATACTACATATGCTTGTAATAGGGCTACAAACAATTTTCCCTCCAACTAGGTTAAAATCCAAATATCTCACAAGAACCCTTAACAAGAGGTAAAAGAACTAATATTCTAGACACCCTTTTTAGAGACCTTAAATATTTTGGGGGTCTAAGGTCTTCAATCTATCTGTATAGTACGAGCACAAAAATAGCCTTAAAATAAGGATTTTAAGGGTTTTGAGAGAAATCTAATGCAAAGCCAAATTTTCCCTTATTAAGAATTTTTCCAATGCTTCCCACTAGACTTGGGGTTACTTTTCAACACCTTCTAGCATATTCCAATCTCAGGTCAAAGTATCAGATATGTTCAACCACTCTAATTCCACTTGCTCTACTTTGTGATCACTAACCAAGTGACTAGGACTTGCCTAGGGAATCACCTCAAAAATTCCTCCTTGACATCCCAAGTCCCCACTTCCATTGTAAATAATGTACATGGATTCATGTTCCAAATCCAAAAAGGTCTTACAAATTCTACAGTGAGAAGAGACCCTATGACTCCATTTGTGCAAACAGACTAATTCAGAACAACAAACTGGAAGGGAACAAAACAATAATTTCAAGCCCTCAAAACCTCAAAAAATGATAAACTAAAGTGATAAAAAATATTAAATCAATGTACTCTAACACCTTGAAAACAAAAATTTCCAAATCTAATCCATCTACAAACCAAAAACACTCAAAAGCATAAAATTGTTATTGAGAACTTGCTACTTAGTCTGAACAATACAATTACCAACTTCTCCAACCCCTTAAATAGGTTGATAATGGCCTCATATAGGCTTATTGTGAGTGCTCCTAACTATTTTAGATAGTCATCTCCCTTTCTTGGCAAAGTTGCACAAAATTCAAGAAAAGTTGTCAATGTTGTCAATTGTGCAACTTTTACATCTTTATTGAGTTAGACCCTCAAACTTGCTCCAAAAGTCATGAAATTTTTCATAATGTCCTAATAGGACTTAAAATAATTAAATATGGCCTCAAAACCTCTATATTACCATTCTACTCTTCTAGACCCCAAAACACTTAGTTTGGCCTTGTGGGCAACTAGAAGCAACTTTGACCTATTTGGGCTTGTCAAATCTATCACCCACATTCTTTGGACTACACAAATCCATTTATTCACCTAGTTGTGTGTCTATAACCACTACAAGACAAAAACCCAAAGGGATCCTTAGGTCTTCCTAAGCCCACCTAGGTGCTCTTGCACCATACTATCCCACAAAGAAAAGCTATGTCACTCCTATGGATAGTAGGTCTTTGTTGATGCCCAGTCTGTTGAAATCTTCCTTAGCAATCCATGTGGCTTTTAAGTTTGGTTTGTCTTTCCACTTGAGAAGGTTCTCCATGTACACCTTGTTTCTAGTGGCTTTCTTGACTCTTGAGTCTAATACCTTTTGAGCCTCCAACTTGTTGGTGGAAGGGACTGCTGTAGGTTCTTGAAGTCCTTGACCATTATGAGCATCAATAGGTAGTGGTCCTTTGAATTAGACCAAATCTTGCACATTAAAAACTGGAGATATGCCCAAATATGATGGCAAGTCAACCTTGTATGCATTTGCCCCATATTTTTCTATGATCTTACAAGGTCCTATTCTCTTCATTTGCAACTTAGTAGGTACACCCTTCTACAGTATTGTCTTGGTTAAGTGCATCATGACATAATATCTAATGGAGAACATAATGTCATTTCTCCTTTCATCTATCTTGGCTTTAAGATTTTGGGTATTGTCTTGGATGGTCTTCCTCACTTGTTCTTTTATTTCCTTCATTGTTTAGGAAAAATCATCAACATGCCCACTCCTATATTCCATGTCTCCAAGATCTCTCAACTCACACACACCTCTAAGATCCAAGCCATAGACAATTTGAAATGGGATTCTTCCTATGGTCCTATTTTTGCTATCACTATATGCATACTATGTTTGGGATATAACCACATCCCTTGTTTTCCTAGAACCCTTAGTTAGGGATCCAAGAGATTACCTAACATCTTGTTAACCACCTCAGTTTGACCATCAATTTGAGGATGGCATGCTAAGACAAATGAGAGATTAGTACCAAGTATGTTCCATAAAGTCTTCCATAAATGGCTCATGAATTTCACATCCCTATTTGAAACTATGCTCAATGGAATTCCATGCATCCTCACAACCTCTTTGAAGATTTGATGTGCAATGTGGCTTGCATCATTAGTAGTTTTACAAGGAATAAATGCCCCATTTTATTGAACATGTCAATCACTACATAGATACTGTCATAGCCCTGGTTTGTCTTGGGTAGACAACCTATGAAATCTATTCTCACACATTCCCATGGCCTATTAGGTACTGGTAGGAGCTGATAAAGACTTACATTATTCATCCCTCCTTTAGCTTTCATACATACCATGCATTGTTCCACATACTTGGTCATATCTCTAACCAATTTATGCCAATAGTAGAACCTTTGGACCAATTATAGGGTCTTTCTTACCCAAAGTGTCTTCTTAGACTCCCATTGTGTCTCTTGTATTAGGTTCCTCTTGGTACATACAACTGATTACCCTTAAAGAGAAATATATTTTATAAGGTAAATTCAAAAAAATTTCTATGAAAGTAGTTCTCAAAATCATAACATACCTTGTAGGCCTCTACAAAGTCTTCATCCTCCTTATAGAGATTCTTAAAGCTCTCTATCCCAATGCTATGTAGTTCAACTTCTTGTACATTTAACAACCTCCTACTCAAGGAATTTGCTACCTTGTTCAACTACCCCTTCTTGTGCTTGATTGTGAAAGTAAATTCCTGCAAGTATGCTATCCACTTCAAGTGTCTATTACTCAACTTTTCTTAAGTGTTGATGTATCTTAGGCCTTGATTATTAGTAAATACAAAAAATTCATTGGGTAATAGATAGTACCTCCACTTCCTAAAGGATTTAACTAAGGCATAAAGTTCAAGATCATAGGAAGAGGATTTCTTTTTGGCTTCATTAAGTTTTTCACTAAAGAAGGCTACCTTCCTACCTTCTTGACTCAACACTCTCCCTACAACTAGGCTAGTTGCATCATACTCTAGGGTGAAGTATTTTTCAAAGCTAGGTAGTTGCAAAATAGGTTGCATTGCTACTTTCTTCTTGAGCATTTCAAATGACTTTTCAGCTTCTAAGGTCCATCTAGACTTAGACTTGACTCCACCCTTTATGGTATCTAACAAATGTTCATATATGCCTCTAAAATTTCTAGTAAACTTCCTATAGAATAGAGAAAAACCATGAAAAATTCTTACCTTGGTTGATGTAGTAGGTGGTGGCTAGTTTAGGATTGCAACAACCTTCTCTTGATCCATTTTTAGTGTACCATTAGACACCACCAATCATAGGTACGCAAGATCTTTCTTGAAGAAGTCACACTTCTAAGGTTGATAGAAAGCTTCTCCTCATCAAGTCTCTACAATAATTTTTTCACGTGCTTGATGTGTTCCTCCTTGGTTTTGCTAAAGACGAGTATATTATCTAGGAACACTACCAAAAATCTCCCTACAAAGTCTTTAAGCACTTCATTCATGAGTCTCATGAATGTGCAGGAGCATTGGATAGACCAAATGGCATCACTAGCCATTCATAGAGGCCATTTGTCATCTTGAATGTCATTTTCCATTCATCTCCCTCCTCAATCCTAATTTGGTGCTATCCACTCTTCAAGTCCAATTTGGTAAAGTACATTTCTCCTCCAAGGCAATCCATGAGATACTCAATCCTATGTATGGGAAACCTATACCTGATTATGATCCAATTTATGGCTCTTGAGTCCATACATAGCATCCATTTACCTCCTTTCTTGGATGCTAGCACAACAAGGACTACAAATGGGCTCATGCTCTTTTGAATTAGACCTTGGTCCATCAATTCTTGTACTTGTCTTGCTACTTCCAAGTTTTGGTTTGGTTGAGCTTGTATGTTGCTTTGTTAGGTAGGGATGCACTAGGAAAAAACTCTATTTGGTGGCTTATGACTCTTCTAGGAGGTAAGGTAGTAGGAGTCCCATCACTTACTATCTCCTTGTATCTCTCAAGAAATTCTTGTACCTCCTTGGGTAATGGCTCTTTGACTATATTCTCCTCTCCTTTGGAATTCAATACTACTGCATAACCTTGACCCTCCTCATCCTTGAGGTCCTTGACAAATTCCTTTCCACTACACAACAAGACACTTGGAACCTTAGACTGTGGCTCTTTTCCTTCCAATAAAAATTGGATTTGGAATGTTCTTCCATTCTTCTTAAATGAGATGGAATTGGCCCTTCCATCATATATTCCTTCTCTATCAAATTTCCAAGGTTTTCCCAATAGTAGATGCAAGCATCCATGGGTAGGATGCCACATAACAACCCATCCTTATACCCTTCTATAGAGAAGTCCACCCATGTCTATTCATTTACTAGTATACTTTGACCCTTGTTGATCCAATAACTTTATAGGGATTCACATGTAGGACATTAGTTAGTTTAATCTTTTCCACTACCTCTTTTGATATTATATTATTAGTAGATCTAGAGTCTACTACCACTTTTCATACCTTCTCTAGGATCTTACATCTAATCCTAAATAGTGCTCTCCTATGCTTAGCCTCATTAGGAGTTGGTTTCTTAATCAATACCCTCATAAACATAAGGTTTTCACCCTTCTTTAATTCTATTTGGTCCACTTTAGAGTCCTTTCTACATTTTTCCTCTTGAACATATGCTATCATTTTGTCATGGCTAGAAGAAGAGGCCTTGTCAGAGTATATATAAGCAGGGTGGCCTAATTGACCACAATTGTAAGACTTCATACTAGAAAAGTATGAGTTACTTCTACTTGATCCTCTACCTCTATTAGAGCCTCCTTAGTTCCCTCTTCCTCTGATATAACCCCCTTTAGGAGTGGTTTCAGTGGCTTGCTTTGTCAACTTGTTTCCACCTTGGTTCCTTTGTTCAGTTCCTCTACCTTGGTAACGTCCTCTTTTTCCTCTCTGGTTTCTACCCTTACCTATGTATTTGAAGTTAGTCTCTTTTGGTCCTTTTCTTTTCCTCCACCTTTTAGGCTAGCTGATGGCACCTTTGAATACTAGTAGGTGCCCACTAACTAAGCTCCTCTTAGATGTTCCACTTCAAACCACCCAAATACCTAGCCACCTTTATTGTCTCCTCTTCTTGCTTCTTGGATCTAAGGAATAACCTTTGAAAATTCTCTATCTAAGAGGATACATCTAAATCTTTTTGCTTTAGTCCCTATCTTCTTTTGTAAAGTTGGATTTCAAAGTCTTCTGGCAAGAATTTCTCTTTCAACTTGGTAACCATGGCATTCCAGTTGGCTATAGGATACTTTCCCATGCTAATTCTATCATCCTGTACATACTTACACCATGTCAAGACTGAGCCTTTGAGTCTTGACTTAGCCACTTTGACCTTTTGTGCCTTTGACACCACTTCACACTTAAAATGGTTCTCTATGCTATCTAACCAATCCATCATTGCATCTATATCCATCTTTCCATTAAATAGTGGCACACATTCCAAAGAATTCCCTCCTATGGATTTAATAGCTTTAAAGAAAGGTTCCTCATTTAAGATAGGGTCTAGTTTAGGTACCACATCCTCTTCTACTACCTCCTTACCATTCTCATTGTCTTCTTCTTCCTTCTTTTTAGTTGCATCAACAACTTCCTCTAACTTTATCTTCACCTCTTCCAAGGCTACTTCAAGGAGTCTTTTTTTCTCCTTTTACTCATCAACTTCTTTAGCTAGCTTTGAATTAGTCACCATTCTTGACTCACCCATTGATTCTCTAGTCATTGTAGGCATACACCACATTTCCCAAGTCTTTAACTTGCTCTGATACCACTTTGATGTGACACCTAATCTTGCTTCTTCCCAAATCTCTCTCTCTCAAGGTCTTCTTAGGTCATATACATGAACAAATAGGGATTCTACTCACCCTATGCTACTAAGGACTCTATTCAATATATCCTAAACAAATCAATTGGGGCACATCGACTAGGTAACTTTCTTGCTAACTTACCATCAACACAAGTAACCCAAAATGTGCATGAAACTCCCAAATGGACTGATTGGTCATCTAGGAAGGAATTTGGAATTTTTTTAATGTCCCTAATCATAATTAGGATTGAAACCCCAATTGAGTTCCACTAACCAAGGAAAAATGCTACCTAACAGAGTTACAAGCAATTAGTCCTCCAACTAGGTTAAAAGAAAAATATCTCACAAGAACCCTTAACAAGAGGTGAGACTAACTAATATTTCAAATACCCCTTTTAGAGATCTTAAAGATTTTGGGGATCTGAGGTCTTCAATCTATTCGTACAGTACAAGCACAAAGACAACCTTAAAATAAGAGTTTTAAGGGTTCTGAGAGAAATCTTATGCAAAGATAGTTTTTCCCTCCTTATGAATTTTTACATTACTTCCCATTAGACTTGGGGTACTTTTCAACACGTTCTAGCATATTTCAATCTTAGGCCAAAGTATTAAACATGTTCAACCACTCCAATTCCACTAGCTCTGTCCGTGATTCCTAACCAAGTAACTAGGACTTGCTCAGGGGATCACCTCAAAAATTCCTCCTCAATATCCTAGGGGCCCACCTCCACTATAAATAATGTACATGGAGTCATATTCCAAATCCCAAAAGTTCATACATATTCTACAGTGGGAAGTGACCCTATGACTCCATTTGAGCAAACAGATTGATTCAGAACAACAAACTAGTGGGGAACAAAACAATTATTTCAAGCCCTCAAAACCTTGAAAAATGATAAACTAAGGTCATACAAAATCTTAAATCAATCTACTCTAACACCTCCAAAATAGAAAGTTCCAAATCTAATCCATCTACAAACCAAAAACACTCAAGAGCATAAAACTGTTATTGAGAACTTGTTGCTCAATTTGTACAATACAATAACCAACTTCTCCAACCCCTTGAAAAGGTTGAGAATGGCATCATATGGGTTTAACATGAGCACTTCCAACTATTTCAGACAATTATCTCCCTTTTTTGGCAAAGTTGTACAAAATGCAAGAAAAGTTGCTAGTGTTGTCATTTACAATAGTGACAATGTTGACAACATTGACAACAATTGAGCAACTTTTACATCTTGTTGAGTTATACCCCAAACTTGCTCCAAAGGTCATGAAACTTTTAATGATGTCCAAATAGGACTTAAAACCCTTAAATGTGGCCTCAAAACCTCTATTTGACCATTTGACTCTTCTAGGCCCCAAAACACCTAGTTTGCCCTGATGGGCAACTAGAAGAAACTTTGACCTATTTGGGCTTGTCAAACCTAACACCCACATTCTTAGGACTAAATGAGTCCCTTTATTCACCTAGTGGCATGGCTAGCACCACTACAAGCCAAAAAACCAAAGGGCTCCCTAGGTCTTCCTAAGCCTACCTAGGCGCTTCTGCACCACCTGTAAATAGTGGAAGCATTATATCTTGGAAAAGGAAATTGTGATGCATATAGATCATAAACCTCTTCAATTCTTGAAAACAAAAGGAGATTTGCATAATGATAGGAATCAAAGGTGGTTAGATTATTTGCAACAATTTCACCTTAGCATTCATCATAAAAAGGGAAGTAGTAAAAAGTAGAAGACTAATTGAGTAGGCCTCCGATCATAGGTTTGACAATGGTGTTGGATTCCTGTGGCCATAAAATGAAAACTTGGGCTTAACTATGTTGGTGCTCAAAATTGCATTCCCATTTTAAGTCACTCTGAGCCCTATGAATGCATTTTCTTGCTTGAGTACTTGACTGTTGTATTAATGTTTAAGTGGTGTTCTATGTTTCTAACACCATTAATTCAGCCTATGCATGTGTTTTGTAATGATCAATTGACATTTTGAGCTATTCTGTAGAGTCCCATTTTGAGTGGTTTTTAGTTTTGCATTTTTTGCCCAAGTGTTAAACAACGATAGGAGGACATGTTTGCATTTGAATATCTTTTACCCGATGAAGGTTCATGGCTCACCACTTTGAGGATGTTTATTGCACATAAAATTGAACCTATGTTATAACTTTCAAGTCATTTTGACATGTTTTGTCTACATTTTGAATGTCTCAAACTTGGTGAGTTGCCTCTGTTGTAAATCTACATTTTTGTTCATATTTTTGGGTAGCCCTGTTTGACAAGTTATAACTTTTGACTAGTTGACCCAAATAAGAAATTTTCTTTTGAATCATATTCTAGGGGTTAGAGAATTGCTACATTCCTAATTTGAGCTTAGGACGAATCTATTTGATCAATTTTCAAACATGATTCCATTTGCAATTTATAAAGTTTCACTTGTAATCAGAAATGCAGATTGATCGAGAGCCCTGTTTAGGATGTCATAACTTTAAGTTAGTGATTGTTTTGATAGAATGGTTTGTTCCCCTACATTATACTCCAAAAATACTTCAAGTGTGCCAGTTTTCAAGTCTTGACGAATTCATCTGCATGCTTTTCTAGGGTCATTCCATTTGCAAGAAATACTTTTCTACTGATGTCCCCAGTCCTACAAATCTAGGTACTTAAATTCAAACATTTTCCAAATTTTCCCAATCATTAATTATGAGCCCAAATTGGAGGTTTATACTCTCTATAAGTATCTACAAATTCTCCACTTTTCATCACCTCAAGTAACCATTTGCCCAGTTTTCATAGCTCAAACCAAACACATTTTCCAATTTTCTGACATGTTTATCTGCAAGCAATTTTAAGTATGCAAATTTGGAGGTCAAGGTCTTTTGACCCCAATGTCATCATGAGACAAGATTTGGTAGGCCTATTGAATGTGTCAGAGAGAGAAGATATCTAGAGTTTCATTTTAAAGCCGATTATTAGGCCTTCCTGTCAGTGAATCAAAGTTTAAACAAAAGTGATAAAATGAGGTTTTAATGATGATTCAACACTCAAATTGGATTCTAGTCAAGTCAAGATGATTAATGGATCAATTTTCCATGACATTTGTATGGAAATGAAATTTTTTTAGCCGGACCTACTCTAGGGCCCGACTGATTCCATCAGATTAATGATGATTGTGTATGAATATGGGGATCCATCTTTCCATTATTGAAGAAGATTATAGATCTGACATATAAACCTAGTTTCAAGTTTATAAATCCTAATGGCACACCTTTAGAAGTGGAGCATCACCTTTTTTATTATTCAAAAAATCCTTTTCATTAAGATATTAAAAAGGGGTTTGAAAATCGTTGCCTCAAAGAGATTCTCGAGGAATTTTTTTTGAATATCCATGTTTCTAGATTTCTGAGTCCATTTTCTTTTAGCATTGACCCATCCTCTTTTTAATGTTTGAATGTGTCAGAGAGAAAAGATATCTAGATTTTTAGAGCCTGACTAGGTGTTTATGTCAGTTTTAAAGCCAATTATCAGGCCTTCCTATTAGCGAATCACAGTTTAAAGAACAATGATAAAATGAGATTTTAATGATGATTCAGTGCTCAAATTGGATTCCAGTCAAGTCGAGATGATTAATGGATCAATTCTCCATGACATTTGTTTGGAAATAGAAATTTTTTAGCCGGACCTACTTTGGGGCCCAATTGATTCCATTAGATTAATGATGATTGTGTATGAATATGGGGATCCATCTTTCCATTTTCGAAGCAGATTGTAGATCTGACATATAAACCTAGTTTCAAGTTTATAAATCTTGATGGCACACCTTCAGTAGTGGAGCATCACCTTTTTGATTATTCAAAAAATCCTTTTCGTTAGGATATTAAAAAGGGGTTTGAAAATCTTTGCCTCAGAGAGATTCTTGAGGAATTTTTTTTGAATATCCATGTTTCTAGATTTCTGAGTCCATTTTCTTTTAGCATTGACCCGTCCTCTTTTTACATTGGAACTCACTTCCTCTACAAGACTTCCTATTTTCTTGATCATATTATTGTTTTGGTTTTGTTTGTGCTTTGTTTAGTATCTCAAGAAAGAGGATTGGAATGACTTTCTAGCTCAATAAATGGCACTTGGGGAAATCCAATTTAAGAATCTGAGCATTTCCACCCAGCTCCATGCCTATGGTTTGAAGCAGGGAACATAAATGATAAGGATGGGCATTTGATGAAGGGAATTTTCCATGAGCACCTACATTGAAAGAGAAGGTGGGGCAGTCGCCATCAGTGCATGCACATTTTAGAGAAGGTAGCCAACGTTTCAAATCAACATGGGATCACCTATAGACAAGACCCCCATGTTTTGATAGGGGGGTTTCTTTTCAAGTTTCATGCCACAAGATAGAGCATCAACCTATGTTTTTGAAGCCCATGGCTTCTCTAGGGGGATCCCCACATATATGAAAGGGAGACTACAAAGGAGAAACAACATCCCATGCTAAAGAAAAAAATCCATGACATTGCAAGCAAATCCATAGACCACGGCGAGAAACTTGAGCATGGAGCAAGAAGCCATCCAAAGAAGATTAACTCCATGTCTAAGAGAGGGCAGGGCACCCACGAGAAAGAAGCTTCATGGAAATGGGGAGGAAATCACATAGTACCAATATCACTCCCAAGCATGAATGAGAGGGAAGCCACAGCTAGGAGGGAGTTCCACGTACAACAAGTGAATGATCCACATTTTTGCAATAGCAAGGAAGAGATCCATGGTTTTGCAATGGGAATCCACATTTTTAAAAAGAGTAGACATGCCTAGATGTGGTAGCTCACACATGAACAAGGCTCCCATGTCCAAATGTCAAGGAGTTCATCACTGAAGCAACATGACTCAAATCATTGCAAGAGGACTTGGAAGGAAATGTACCACATTTATTTGGAGTTCAAGTTTTTGATGTTTTAAAATACACTAGCTCTAATACAATGTAACTCAAGATGTACGTCTTGTGTGACGTCAAACTCAATGAGTGGAGGGGCCCTCCCATAGCCTACCATGGGGTCAACATAGTTTGACCACCCTCATATGGTTGGGGGATAAGTTTTGGAGTCTTGCGATGTTATGTCATTGGCGTAAGATCAAAACAATGTAAAATTGGGAATGCCAAATCTAAAGCTTGAGATGCTACAAATTTGGGCTTGTTGTATGGAGCTTGAGATGCTATGAATTTGGGCTTGTCGTATGGTCGAAGGGGTTGAATTTGAGCACCAAGATGCTATGATGGGGAGGTTGAAAAAGGTTTTAATATATTAATTATATATTAATATGTTCATCATATTATCAGAGGCCTTGGAGTAAGAGATAAGACATTACGAAAGTTCTAAGGGTTAATAAATATTTGTGCTCATCATATGATTGGGGAGGATGAGTGAAGAGCTATGATATTATGATTTGGTCATAATATCGTAGGCTTAAAATTAAAGTGGCAAAGAGAAAATAAAATGATTATAAAAACAAAATTTTGAAGATTTGGATATATTTAAAATTTTATATAGTTCAACTATATAGATATTTTAAATTTTTCATTTTTAATGATTGTTCAGTCCAGGGGCCTGATTTTTAGAATGGTCCCAGGGGCACCATTTTTGTCCAAAATAGGTAGTGTAATATACCATTGAAATTGACAAGAAGTAAATTTTCCATTTTTGCTATCAGATTTTGTGCAAGTGTTTATCAAAAGCGACTATAGGAGGTTTTATGATTTTGGGGGCTTCTTAGTGAAATTTGTAGAATTATGTTTCTAGCTTGATTTGATATCATATTTTGATCATATTATATCAGTTTTGATTTCATCAGCAGTTATGAGGATGATTTGGTGGTTTTGAGTGAAATTGGAAGTAATCAAGTGTTTTTGCCAACAACACAAGTTGATTTTTCTGGCAAAAGAAGAAGTGACATGTTAAGATAAGATTTGAAGCTTCGGTAGAAATTATGATGAATTTTGATATTTTCTTCAAGGGGATATTTTTCTAATTGCTTTAAAGTGAGATATATCAGATATTTTTGCTTCATTTATGGTTTTTGGTTCTAGAATGTTGTAGGAAGTTTAGTTTCAACAACTTCAGATTGAAGACATTTCTTGGAGAACAAATATCAGTTTTAGAGGACAAGCCCAAAAATATCTTCTCTCCTATATATTTTTCCTCCTTGCTCTATGTAAGGGTTCCACTATTTTGGAGATTTTCTGAGGATTGTGAGACTAGATAGGTTCTAGAGTTGGAGAGTTTCCCGAGAGTTGTGATACCATATTTCCTAGTGTTCCTCTATTGTGAACAATAGTATTGTATTTATTTTGAAGCATTGTTTTATTACATAGTCATTCTTTATGTATTTTCTGAGTTTTGATATATAGATGATGTATTGGTTTCAAAGAAATTAATGCAAGAGTTTTTATTTTCTTTAGTTTTATTCTGATTCTCATCTCCTTCTTCTATTATCTGCAATGTTTTGTGTTTAAAAACTAAGAGCATAAACTCAATTGCAATCTTTTAAGGTTGTATGTCAGTATAGATTTTCTATTGGAACAAAGTTCTAAGTAAATGCTTGTTTATAGTGACAAGATTTTGGGTTACACTAGGAGGATATTACCATAAGTATGACAGTTTTTATGAAGATTGATGTCTGGTTGCAAGTCAGATAGATAGATCAAATGTCTGAATATATGAGTATACTTTAGGTATCCATCTGTATGTGAAGGTTTAGTTAATGTCCAATGGATAAGGGACTGGTCAACTTGGAGGTTACATGTTCTTTGTTGTTGCATACTTGGGTGTTGGAATTATAGATGAAGTAACTGAGAGGGGGGTGAATCAGTTACCACAAAAAAACAAATCTTGATCCCTTAGATATCTTAAATAATTATTTATTGTTGTCACTCGGTAAACACTATACAAAAATGTTGTTACTCGGTAGATAATCTTGTTACTGATCTTTAAGAATTCATAATTATTAGCATGCATGCAAAAGTAAATATCATGAACACAAGAGACACCAAATTTAACATGGAAACCCAATATGAGAAAAACCACCAAGTAACTAGCTACCAATTTTTACTTTTCTGAAGTGAGCCCTATTAGGAGCCAACCTTGTTAAAGGTTACAATACACACTGTTAGGTGTGACCCTGTTAGAGGATTTATTCACCCTGTTAAGAGTGGCCTTGCAAGAGGTCTTTAGAACAATTCAACTGAACTGTCACCTTGTTAGAGGATTTACAAAATGGCTATTAAACCAACTCTATTAAGAGATTTTGAAATTATTGCTACAATGGTTAGAAAGTAACAATGAATTGACTTGAATATGATGCAACTGAATTTGCTGATTATAGATCTCTATTCTGCACCATTAGATCCTCCTCAATCAAATATAGCTTTACTACTCCTCAATGATCTCTAATCATCCTTCAAAATTCACTTTCCCAATAATTAGTCTTCCTTCACATTCACATCACATCAAATCCATCACACACTTAGAATTTGCAACTTGACCTCTTATATATACCATTCAGATTATCAAGTCAGCTCATTCACAAGTTACATTTACCAATAAACCATACATCAGTCAACTACAAATATTACATTAAACAAATAAACTTTATTTCACAAAACAATGAAATCCTTCATTGGCTGACCCTGCTCCGTAAGCATTGCTTCCAGAAACAATTTCCTAAGTTAACCATCTTAACTCGGTTAACACTACAAAATCTGCAAAATCCTTTGGTTGTTGAGTGAACTCGGTAAGAATTGAATTTCCTTTGCTAACCATGAGAGCTCAGTAAGAACTATTTTCTGCACTATTTTTCTTTGATGATCGAGTAAGCTCAGTAACAACTGAATTTCCTTGCTTAACCTTGAAAGCTCAGTAACAACTATTTGTACAAGGTAAAGCTTGAGAACACTTGGTAGATACTGTAAACCTTCTTTGCTAACTTTCTGAGCTTGGTAGACTCTGTCTTTTGCCTTGCTAACCAACTGAGCTTGGTATACTTTATCTGATGACTGATATGACATTTGTGTAACATCAGAGACAACACAAAATTGAATAATTGTATCCAACAATCTCCCTCTTTGGCATTGATGGCAACACAACATGTCATAGCAGAATAAAATTTGAGAACTAGTCTTTTCTGATAGAATGCTTCTTATATTTCATTATAGTAATCTCCCTCTTTCATAGTAATCTCTCCCTCTTACATAAACTCTCTTTTTCTTGCAAATTTTAGAAAGATATGATAGTAAACTCTCCCTGTTTGACAACACAAACCAAATGAATAACAATGTACCTTATGTACTGATTCATATGCAATATTTCCATGTCTATTCTACATCAACTAAAAGGATCTTCAACATGATACCTATTGATGCATCACTAGAACTTCATCTTAGTGAGCTTCAGATAAGGGAATGACCCCCAACTTTCCTCTTAGATACAAAAATGCATTCTTAGGTAAAGGCTTTGTTAATGTTATAATTCTGTTAGATAAATTATATCATATATATGAGATATAATATCTGACAAATATTATAATTAACTTATATTAAGAGTGATATATATATATATCTATATATATATATATATATATATCTATATAATATGTTAATGATATATTAATAGTGTTATAACTATAACTAATGTAAGTTAATATATTAAAGAGACATGTCTCTTCAAGAGGCATGCCTCTTTATTTCACATATATACTCATTCAAAGAGTAACTTGGAAAACACATAAAATATCCAAAAGTGCTATTACAAGTTATAGAACATGATAATCGATCCTATTTTTCTAACATGGTATTAAAGCCAGGTTGGCAAGGAATCCATCAAAGGAAGAGGATAGCATATCTCTGAAGTCAAAAGATATAAATATGAAATCAAAAAGATATATTGTATAATATATGTTCTATTATACTTGGAAATTGGCTACAAAAGACTTGACTTTACTATAAATCCTTCTAGCAAAATAATTTTTGAGACCATCAAGACGGACATGTGAGTGGCATGCATGCTGAAACTAGACAGGAGATTATAAGGTTTGAACATCACCGAAGAAGTTACAGTGCATCAGACGGACCTGCATCAACTGCAAAAGAAAAAATGGTGTGAAGAGCAATGAGTATTCGGTCTACAGATCGAATCTCAGTCGTGAGCCACATTGGAATCATTCTACACAATTTGACTACTACATGGATCGATAATTTTGCTCAAAGACAATACAAAGTGATGCATTTTCTCAAGACAAAGACAAGACCCCAAAAATCTAAGGGAAGAAATACTATTTACCCTACACCCATATGAAAACCACAAATGCAAGATTAATCACTCATGGGTTGATATAAAACCGTCCAAGCCTATTGCCTTGTGCGACCATTCAAGACAACAGTTTACAAGAAAAGTCAAAGAGGCACACCGAGTACCACCAAGCAATGCTGACATGGATGTCACTATGATGGGATGGTTATAAGGATAAGGATGTAGGGATGCCGCCAAGAGTATCTGACATGGATTCCATAATTTTAAAAAGGATATAGTTATATGTTTGACTTGGAAGTGAAAGTACGATCCTTGCAATCACATCATATCCAATGCAAGGGGGAGAACTCATAATTTATGTAAAAGGTGCATCTATTATAAAATACAAGCAAGTCCAACTTAATTTTGAGTGTGCCTTCATTGTGACTGCATTCTCTACATCTTTGTTGGCTAGTTAAATTCACTACGCAACCTAGGAGATTTTATAAAAAAAAGATATATTTGGTCGATTCTTAAAATGTGGTGAAAATGCCTAGACGAATACAGCTTGGATGAGTTCCATAGACCTCTAATATTGCAACTACCTAGCCTAGCAAATTAATCACGGAATAAAGTGAAGCATTATCTAATATCTATTGTGTCTGAACATGCTCTTTATTTTGATATGACCAGGAATGCTTAGTGGTACAAGTCCGAACTGGTCTGTTTAATGAAAGCTATCGAGAAGTTTAATTGCAACCAGGAATAGTGGTTTCAAGTGGGTAAAATTCAACATCATAATAAAAAGAGTAGTTGAACTTGAGCTGGTTACATTTAATTGCCATGCTCAACGAGAATTGGATCAACGAACATACCTAGCAAAGTGGCTGAGCTGACATTTAATGGCAATTCTGAGCAGGTAAGCAAGCCCATATAATTACAACTCACCACAGGCTCTTGTAGGGACATCTCCATAGTCATCATACAATGGCCATCACAGGCCTTTTCTATGTTGTGCTAGCAGGAGCATACATTTGGAAGGAGAAGGCTTGGGAATTCTATGACTTGGTCATGGAAGATGGTTCCCTTTTTATGAGAAGAGCCACGAAGACCATTCTAGTGGGTTGCATAGTGCTCGTGTGGGCACTATATCTGGTCAAAAGGCAGTGACAGCGCGAGTGTTATGTAGTCGACTACAGCTGCTACGAGGCCCTAGAGGAGTTGAAGATGAATGTGGAGACGAGCATATATTTCTCATGGAAATACCAGCCTCCTGTGGCTGATCACCTGGAGCTGCAGTGGAAAGTGTTCTTGTGCTCCGGCCTGGGTGAACTTGGATTACAAAGACAATGTCCTACATAGAGATTGTGTTATATGTACAGATTATGTTTTACAATGGATTTTGTAGGGATCACCCTGAAATACTAATTTCTACAGATGGATACAAAGACCTTACAAAATGATGGACACAAACCTTTTGTTTTTAATTACATTCATTTCAAATATCAAATAGAATTTGCAATATGGAGGTACAAATCAATGACTACTAGGAAGGTCAAATAAAGGCATCGAATATGGTTAGCTCGTATAAGAATGGGAATTTCAAATTGCGAGTGGAAAATAGTAAACAATGTTTATTCTCATTTGAACCTTCAAATAAAATAAGAAGGCATTTTTTTCAATGTCTATGGATCTTCATGTGCAGATAAGTATTTTTCATCTTTTAGTATTACACTTATCTACTCATTGTAGTCTCTCTCTTATTTGTACTTCTATATTTTCTATAAAAAGTCATTTGTCTTAATATTTTCTTTTGTCTTTAAGGATGTTCTTGCAGGAAAAGAAGATTGGTACATTAGGCATGCTACCAAATATTGTGCAGGCTTAGGATAGTAGCTTCAAAGAAGCTGTGATTTAGAATTCATGAATCATATGATGATTAGGTTGGATAATATAAGTTTCTTGAATAAAATATCCTTATTGATTGAAATTATGAGAGGGAGTCTGACAGTTCATTAGAGGCAACCTTGGAGAAAGAGAGGGAGCAGAAAATAAAATTGCTTAAATCAAACTTTTGATAATATTGGTTCAGAAGGAGTAGATACTATAATAGCTAAAAGACAATGATTTATGGGATAAAGTCTCATGTGTGTAGGCTAGAAGGCATTATGCTATTAGGATACCTAGTGAACTAGGGAAGCATGATATGACTTGTTACCAAGAATTTAGAAAAATGATAACAAATTCAGAGGAAGTCTGATACTCCATCGAAGAGAACCTTATGCTAAGAGGTCAAAAAAAGTTGATATCAAACTAAGAGGGAGAAACCTTATTCTCTGATATATTTAATGGTGAATGTTGTGACAACACTACATGACAGTATTCATGGAGACTTCATGCTAACTTTTTGATGTAATACATGTATGAGTCTATCCCCTGTGTACATCATGAAGAAGTGACGACTTCTAAATGATTATCACTTGTATTAGGAGAAGTTGTTGTAAAGTGACGTCCTTACAATAAATTGTAGCATGATTCATTTTTGTGAAATTGATTCATGTAAAGGCTTTATCTTATAAATCAACAACTAGGTGGTTGATATCATTAATTTGATTATCTACAAGTTGCTTGTATAGATATATTTACGGTATTTGGTGTATATCTTGCCCTGATATTCTGATAGGCCATTACCACATTGAGTACTTGGTGGATATCATTTAGTTGATGTTCTGATAGGCCATTACTTAGAGTATTTGGTGAATATCATTTGATTGATATTTTGATAGGCCAATGCTCATGTTACCAAATATGATATCAAATAGTAATTGGTGAATATCATATGTTGATATTCTGATAGGCCAATACTTACATGATATCATATTCTAGAAATCTTTTGATCAAAGATTTCCTATATGTATTATTTTTGAAATATTACCTATGGTGTAATATCTATGTGTTTTATCCTTCTTCATTAAAAGGGAGTTTTAATGTTATAATTGTGTCAGATAAATTATATTATATATATGAGATATAATATCTGACAAATATTATAATTAACTTATATATATATATATATATATATATATATATACCATTATAATATGTTAAGAATATATTAATAGTGTTATAACTATAACTAATGTAAGTTAATATATTAAAGAGACATGTCTCTTCAAGAGGCATGCCTCTTTGTTTCACATATATACTCATTCAAAGAGTAACTTGAAAAACACATAAAATATCCAAAAGTGCTATTACAAGTTACAGAACATGATAATCGATCCCATTTCTCTAACAGGCTTTATGAATATGTCATCAATTTGTTCCTTTGTATGGACATATTCCAATCTGATCTCCTTATCTTGTACCAATTCTCTGACAAAGTGATACTTTATTGCAATGTGCTTGATTTTTGAATGCATCACTAGATTTTTGGATATGTTGATTGCACTTGTATTGTCACAAAACATAACAATAGGTTCTTTGATTTTGTGTTTCATACCTTTTAATAACTATTTGAACCAAACAATGTTTGAATAGTTTACTGCTGCTGTAACATATTCAGCCTTTGCTGTGGACTGGGATGTATAGTTCTACTTTTTACTTGTCCAAGAAACCAACCTCTTTCCAAGAAAGAAAGCTCCTCCACTTGTACTCTTTCTGTCATCAACATTCCCTGCCCAATCTGCATCAGTGAACACTTTTAAATCCAAATTTCCTCCAAGTTTATACCATAATCCATAATCTTTAGTTCATTTCAAATATCTCACGGTCCTTTTGATTGCCATCATGTGATTTTCTTTTGGTTTTGCTGAGAATCTTGCTACAATTCCTACTACAAGGGCAATGTCTGGTCTTGTGTGCACTACATACTGCAACTTTCTAATCATAGATCTATACAATGTCTAATCCACTTCCTTTAATTCATCATCCTTGGTGAGTTTCAATCTAGTACACATAAGAGTCCCAAATGGTTTACAGTCTTCCATACTAAAAATTTTCAGTATCTCCTTGATGTATTTAGATTGAGTGATGTATATGTCATTCTTACTCTGATGAATTTGAAGACCAACAAAGAATTTGATCTCACCAAACCTTGACATTTCAAAGTCCTTGTTCATTTGTTCTAAAAATTCTTTCCAAAGATCATCATTTCCTGTAAACAAAGTATCATCTACAAATTTTTTTGCCAAAACAATCTTATTATCTGGTCCTTCCTTGATGTACAAGCTACTATTATCATTAGTTTTTTGAAAACCAATCTAAATAAGATAGTTATGTAGTCTTTCATACCATGCTCTAGGGGCTTGTTTAGACCATATAATGCTTTACGTGATTTGTAGACCATGTCCTTCTTGTCTGGATCAAAAAAACCTTTAGGCTGTTCAATGTAAACCTCTTCATCCAATATACCATTGAGAAATGTTGACTTGACATCCATCTGATAAGCTTTGAATCCTTTGTATGCAGTATATGCAAGTAAGGTTCTAACTCCTTCCAATCTTGCAATAGGAGCAAAAGTCTCTCCATAGTCTACACCTTCTTCTTGAGAGTATCCTTTACATACTAGTCTAGCTTTGTTCCTTGAAACCTTACCATCTCCATTTAACTTGTTTTTGAATACCCACCTTGTTCAAATCAAAATTTTGTCTTTAGGCCTAGATACAAGAGTCCATGTTTTGTTTTTCTCTATCTATTCTATCTCTTCATTCATAGCTTCAATCCAACTTTCATTTTCTAATGCATCTTTGACATTTCCAAGTTCAAAATCAGCAAGTAAACAAATGCCTTTCAACTTACTTCTTGTCATTGTTCCTTCAGATTTATCTCCAATGATCTGATCTAGTGCATGATGCTTCCTGACATAGTTGGCCAGCATAGGCTCCTTGCCTTTTAAATGACTTGCATTGTTATCCTTCTATGTTTCAACTTCTGGTTCTGGTTGCTTAGGCTTAGTAGCTATTGATTTGGTAGCTTTTGTTTGCAACTTGGATTCTTGCAACCCGGTAGGTATTGACTTGGTTTAAACTTTTTGCAACTCGGTTACAAAAGACTCTAGAGTAGAAGATTTCTGATTGATAGGTGTACCTAGCACTATATTAGGTTCAATGAAAACAAATCTCCTATAGTCTTCATGTTCCCTTTTTCTTTCTTCTTCAGTTCTTTTTGCAAACTTATCAACTTTTACATGTGCACTTTCTATGACTTTGTGAGTAGACAAATTCAAACATCTATATGCTTTACTTTTGCAAGAATATCCCAAAAATATTCTTTCATGACCCTTCACATCAAATTTACCTTTTTTAGATTCTTTCAAAATGTAACATTTGCTTCCAAATACTTTTAGGTAACTTACATTGGGTTTGTAGCCATACCATAACTCATAGGGGTTTTTGAATGAGTCCTTCTTTAGTTGTACTTAGTTCAAGGTATGAACTTTAGTGTTGATAGCTTCCTTCCAGTATTTGATAGCAATGCTCTTTTCAATCATTAAGGTTCTTGCACAGTCCATGATAGATCTATTCCTTCTTTTAGCTATTCCATTTTGTTCAGGAGTTCCAGGTGCTAAAACTTGTCATTTGATTCCCCTTTCAATACAAAATTTATTGAACTCATATGAAATGAATTCATCACCTCTGTCTGACCTCAAACATTTCAGTCTTTTGGTTGTTTCCTTTTCTACTTTGGTCAAATACCATTTGAATTTCTCAAATGCTTCTAATTTCTCTCTTAGGTACATGATAGTCATCATGCTTGAGTAATCGTCAACAAAAAGAATAAAGAACTTTTCACCAGTATAACTTTCAATGCCAATAGGTCCACACAAATCAATATGCACAATTTTTAAAATTTCTTCAGACTGATAGTTCTTGCTTTTAAAGCTAGTCTTTACCAGCCTACCAATTTGACAATTCTTGCATAGACCAACCTCAGGTTTCTTTATGTTAGGAATGCCTCTTACTTTCCTGAATTTACTTATTTTTACCAAGTTATCAAAGTTCACATGACACAACCTCCTATGCCATAACTAACTTTCTTCAACTTAAGCAATAAAACATGAACATTCACCAAGTTCAAGATAAAACAAGCTACCTTTTGTTTAAATGCCTGATCCAATCAACTTTCCTTTGCCATCCAACAATCTTGCTTTTTCATGCATGAATTCCACTTTGAATCCATTATTGAGTAGTTGTGCCACACTCAATAGATTGTGTTTTAGTCCTTCTACCCAATATGCATTATCACATACAAGTTCTTTGGTTAGAGAGATTCTTCCTTTTCTTTTTATGCAACAAGGTTCATTATTACCAAACCTCACACTGCCACCATCATAGTCTTCAAAATGTTCAAATTTATTTTTATCACTAGTCATGTGATGAGAACAACCACTATCTATAATCCATGTATCATTTTTTTTTACATGAGAAATGAGTGCCATTTATTCATCATTATTAGATTCATCCTTTACAACAATGTAAAAAATTTCATCTTCTTCTTCATCATCAGAACCATTAGAATTTTTAGCCATGAAACATGTTTTCTTACCTTTATTCTTGAATGATTTGAACTCTTTCTTGCCATTGCACTTATGACCTTTCTTCTCATCCTTGTTGTGCTTTTTTGGGCACCTAGTAGCAATATGTCCAATTTCTTCACAAGAAAAATAGATTAGAGGAACCTTACCTTTGTATTTCCCTTAGCCTTTTGAAAATTTTCTTGCTAGCAGAGCTTCAACCACCTCAAGATCACTGTCTGAACTCTATTCTGATTCTTCATCACTATCTAACTGAGGATCTTTTATCTTCTTGCCTTTCTCCTTGAGTGAAATCTTGGCTTCAAATGCTTATTCAATGTTCTTGGTAGCTGGAACATAATTATCATAGTTGTCTAGCTCGAATGTAGTTCATCTTCCAACTATGGCTTCTAAATTTATCTTATGATTTGCTTCACATCTTCTTTCTTGAATTGCAGAAACTTTGATTGCATAAATAGGCAATAGAGTTCTAAGAACTTTACTTATAATAGTTTCCTCCTTGATATCTCCTCCAAATGCTTTGATTGCACTAACACTTGCTTTAATTCTTTCAACATATTTTGCTACATTTTCATCCTCTCTCATCCTCATTTGATCAAATTGTCCTCTCAAACTTTCTACTTTGGCTCTTCGCACATTATCATCACCTCCATAGATCTCTTTCAGTTTCTTCCACATTTTAAAAGCATTTTTGCAATCCTTGATGTCATCAAATTTTTTATAACTTAGGGCAAATGGAATATCTATCATCATGTTGTTGTGAGTCTTCTTTTCAGCAATATCATTGACAGATAATGTACTAGCAGGTTTTGCATATTTTTCATCAAGGTACTTCAGCCCTGAATCACCAATAGAAGCCGGATGAAGTCTCATCAATCCTTGCCATGCTTAGAAGTTGTCCCGGTTAACTCTTGGAATTTTCCTATTATAAGACATCCTGATCTTTAGTTTAGGTCTTTGAAATATTTTCCTGCAAGCACCAAAAGCTCTAATACCAATTGTTGGAATTATAGATGAAATAACTAAGAGCGAGGGTGAATCAGTTACCACAAAAAAAAATCTTGATCCCTTAGATGTCTTAAATAACTAGTTACTACTGTCACTCAGTAAACACTTTACAAAAATGTTGTAACTTGGTAGATTAACTTGTTACTAATCTTTAAGCATTCATAATTATTAACATGCATGGAAAATTAAATATCATGAGCACAAGAGACACCATATTTAATATGGAAAGCCAATATGGGAAAAACCACCAAGTAACTAGCTACCAATTTTCACTCTTCTGAAGTGAGCCTTGTTAGGAGCTAACCTTGTTAAATGTTACACTACACACAATTAGGTGTGACCTTGTTAGAGGATTTAATCATCCTATTAAGAGTGGCCTTGCTAGAGGTCTTTAGAAAAATTTAATTGAACTGTCACCTTGTTAGAGGATTTATAAAATGACTGTTAAACCAAGTTTGTTAAGAGATTTTGAAATCACTGCTACAATGGTTAGAAAGTAATAATGAATTGACCTGAATATGATGCAACTGAATTTTTTGATTACAGATCTCTTTTCTGCACCATTAGATCCTCCTTGATCAAAAATAGCTTTACTACTCCTCAATGATCTCTGATCATCCTTTAAAATTCGCTCTCCCAATAATCAGTCCTCCTTCACATTCACATCACATCAAATCCATCACACAATTATAATTCACAACTTGACCTCTTATATATACCATTTAGATTATCAAGTCGGCTCATTCACAAGTTACATTTACCAATAAACCATACATCAGTCGGCTACAAATATTACATTAAACAAATAAACTTTATTTCAAAAAATAATGAAATCCTTCATTGACTGACCCTGCTCGGTAAGCACTACTTCCAAAAAAAATTTCCTGAGTTAACCATCTTAACTTGGTTAACACTACAAAATTTGCAAAATCCTTTGGCTGCCGAATGAACTTGGTAAGAATTGAATTTCCTTCGCTGACCATGACAGCTCAGTAAGAACTATTTTCTGCACTATTTTCCTTTGGTGACCGAGTAAGCTCGGTACCAACTAAATTTCCTTGCTTAACCTTGAAAGCTCAGTAATAACTATATGTACAAGTAAAGGCTGAGAATGCTCGATAGACATTGTAAACCTTCTTTGCTAACTTTTTTGGGCTCGGTGGACTCTATCTTTTGCCTTGCTGACCAACTGAGCTTGGTAGACTTTATTTGATGACTGATATGACATTTGTGCAACATCAAAGACAACACACAATTGAACAATTGTATCCAACACTGGGTTATGCTAAGATATCAATTATCAATCAAATATCTTTCTCTTTATGTTTAAGAATTGAAAGAGTTTTCCCTCACTTGGTTTATCAGGTTCATGTGCTCTGTCATCAGCTATTTCACCCATGAATGCTTGCATAAATATAAAAGATTAAGGGATTTTATCTATTATTTAGATTTAGTTGTATGTTTTTACACTAGTACCATATAAAGAATCTAAGGTCCACCTGCCTAGGTCTTATAGAGCCTAAAGAAGAAGAAGGAATTATCCTTATAGTTGGCCCAAGACTATAGTCAAGTGCATCCATCATAGGAAGTTTCTAACCTTATATGTATTGGTCTGGTTTCTTGGTTATTTTCAGAAATGTTAAATCAAGAGCCAACAAAATAGCAACTCTGCTAGGGAAGACATAATGAAAATACTACAACAGTAAGAAATTGTAAGTTGTTTCTCATCTCCATGTTGGATTTGTGTCTCTCAGTTGTGCATTATTCTTGATAGCAGTATCTTTAATGATTAGTAATAGATAAGTGAACACAAAGTGGTGATGTGCATTTAAGGTTCAAGAATAGGTTTTCTTTCACTTTGTTAAGGGTGTGAAATTCCAAGCTTGTGTGAGTTTTCAAATACTTGTTATAAATTTTGGACCAGCTTGTTGTTTTGTGCAAGCTGGAAAATCTTTTCTCACTTAGTGAGTGGCAAATCAAAGTTATATCTCTACACCAGTGCAATTGGGAAGTTGAGGGTATTGTGAAGATTGCAACAATTGGAATGCAGATTTGAAGAAGTCATCTCAAGCCCTTGGCAATAGTTGTAAAGAAAATGTGTGATGTTATGCAAGAGTTACTAAACCAAGATGAGATTTGAATCTATTGTTGTTCACAACATTGCAGAGGTTTGCAAGAATCACATTTAAGGTATTTTCCTCTTTCTTGAGATTTCTTTTCAGGAAAGAAAGTTATATGAAAGGTTTCTCCATCAAGTGATATTTTGGCACTAAGTAGGAGAAGTGTTTAATGCATCTCAGCATATTTTATGAACGGTAGTTTTAGAAAATGCATTTACATCTTGGAATATGTTAGAGATTTAAGTTGGTAGATGAGTTTTCAAATCTACTGCAAGTTATAAATTCTAAAAGTTATTTTGGTGATTTGTAAGTTCGCAAGAGATGGCAGATTTCTTTTCACCTAGAATGCAGTCCATTAACCAAAATCATGGATCCTTTTTTACGAAGAGATACATGCCATTACTGTTTGATGGTATCTATGGTTTCCCAAATGTCATTCCTAATGATACTAGAAATATTTTGCCTAATTTCAGTGGAAACCATATTGTTTCAGCTAGTAAGCATATTCAGATATTCAATGATTTGGTGGGTGACTATGAGATTGCTTAGGAAGATGTGCACATGAAATTATTTGCTCAAACTTTAGAAGGTGATGCTAGAGACTAGTTTCACTTCTTACCAGCATGTTTTATTTCATCTGGGAGTGAGTTGCATTCGGTCTTCATGGAGCAATTTGGAGAAAGGGTATGCATATCTGATTCATATCGTAAATTTTTAAGGATTCATATTGAGGATGGTGAACTTGTTCCTCAATTTAATATTAAATTTGTAAGAACCTTGAATGAGATCCCTGAGAAATGTAAACTGGAGGATCAAGTATGCCTAATAGTATACCTAGATGCATTTGATAAGAAAATGAGTTATCGATTAAGGGATAAAGAACCCAAAAATTTATATCAGGCCTTTATAACTGCTATGGATATTGAAAACAATTTGAAGTATGGATTGAATAGAGGTCATTTTTCTATGAATGATTGCTGGTATAATGGTTATGAAAGAAAAGTTGAACATAGTGTTGACACTTTAATTCCAAATCAGAATATCAACACCCTTGTTATAATGTATAATCAGATTGAAATTTCAAATCAGAATGTGTGTAGAAAAGAATGAGCCTATTGCAAATAAAGACACATATATTTGTAATGTTACAGTAGTAAGATGAATTTCAGACTTTGATAGAAATGAGCAATGATATTATGGATCAAGTATTAGTTACAGCAACGAATTGTTATAGTGTTGATTATATACATGATGATGTTGCTAATGTTTCTAGACATAAATTTGCTATATCTAGATCTCAGTCTTGTGCAAGTGAGGAGGCTAAGAGTTATGTCTCTAATGATGAGTTTGATGTTGTTGATCTGACATTCCATGGAAAGGTAACACAAGATGAAGAATGTGAATCAAAGTTATCTCAATCATAGTCAGAAGAATAGAATGCTAAAAGTGATCATATAAATGAAGATGATGAGGGTGGTTACTCGAATCAAAGTGAGGAAAGTGATACTACATGTTCATCTTCATACGTGTCTGATGTTGAATGGGAAGAAGAGAGAAATGAGGAAAGTAAGTGTCCTTATCTAAGTGAAAGTGTATTTTCTTCTTCTAAATCTGAAAATGAAAGTGAAGATATGATTTCTTTTTCTGAATCTAAAAGTGAAAAAGCATATCAATTTTTGCATTATACAAATCATTTAGTCGATGAAGAATTTGAGGGTGATTTGTCCTCAAGGTATGAAGATAAAGAAATGGTGGATCCAATTGATGATAATGAATTTGAATATGAAGATCTCAAGGAGGATTGTTAAGTGTTTTTACATTAGACAATAAAGTTGTAGCATGTAGTGAAGGGTTTAGGAATGAATCATGGTCTATTCGTAATGATTATCCTAAATAAGATAATGAAGAGAATGTAATTATGGGCACTATATGCATGGTAGAAGAAATAGATAGTAAGTCTTCATACAGTTCTAATTTTTCTTCATATGCTGAGAGTCTCCATGAAGATGAAATGGGTCATGATTTCAAGGTTTATACTAATGCTTTATATGATCAAGATTGTGATAGTGATCAACCCATATTTTGTTAGAATGTTAAAAAAGGATCCCTACATGGAGTTATCAATCCATTGTTTGAATGGAGTTTTTAGATTTAGTAGAGAATGATTTTAATGGTGACACACTGTCATACTGCTATAATAAATTGTATTGTTCTTCTTCCATTTGTGACAATGAATATTCTAATGATGGTACATTTTGTGATCTCAAAGATGAGGTGCTTGATGGGGTTGTCTATGAAAATAAGCCAACACTTCATAGTAAGTTTTATGATGATTCATATGAGGTAAGAGCTAATCAGCATTTCAGTTGTGGTGATGATGACGAGGTGTTAGATGAAATGGTTATTGAAAATTTTCCTGCACCTTGCATAGAATTTTATGATGAATGCTTTAATGTGACTAATCCATTTGTTGATTGTGAAGAATTAGTGGAGAGCCCTAGATTATTTTCAATCATTGACAAGGATAGAATTGGTGAGTATAAATATGAATACTCATTTGAATGTCAACCAACTATGCATAGAGATACACATTTCCAAGGTGTGTCTAATCCTTTTCCTGATTTTAATAGCATACATAATTCGTCTGTTCAAGATAGTTATCAGTTTAATCCTAGTATATTTGAGCATGATAACCCCTATTTTCATAGTGAGTATTATGTTAAGGATATCCCTAGTATGCACTATGAAATTTAGGAAAGTTATTTTGTTTTACCAGTTGAGCTAATTGGGAATTTTTATATGTTTGGTGAAACTGATGGAAAAAAAAATTCTAGCTTACCTCAGAGAGATGTAAATGAGAATCAAGTGTATGAAAAAGGTAAGAAGTTTGGAGAATTTTCGGTGGCACAAGGTCACCATCTTGTACAATTAAAATAGGTTTCTTGTTTTTAGTGAGTTGTTCAAGAAAATTTGATGGGGACACAACCCAAGCACAAAGTCGACACAACAGAAAAGGGGAAATTATATTAACTGAGAAAATAAGCTAGTACAAATAGTACAGATAAAATAAACTTCAAAACATGCCCTAAGGGCTTACAATAGCATAAATCTGCAGATAATTTCTCCTTTCAGTGCCTCCTCTCAAACTCCACTCCGAACTGCCTTTTACAATGCTAGAAATCTCCTTAAATAGACCTCGAAGGGTTAAGGACTAGGAATACATTCTAGAAAGTGCTAGTAGGCATCCACCGACCAAATAAAAGGCTCCAGAAGCTGCGTTAGAAGTCGACGCAAATCTAGACGAATCAAAAAATGGTAATTGAACGTCCGGGAGGCATAACTTTTGAACTGTAGCTCCAATTGACGAACCATTTACATTTTTGAAAAGCTCTCGAAGCGCTCTATAGCCCTATGGACAAGCTTTGCTCATCCCTCATTTTTTGACCCTTTTTGAGGTCATTTAATGCCCCTAACCTGACTTTGAAGCATTCTTAGGAGGTCTCCAAAACCTGAAAAACTGCAATAACTTTCAAACCGTGGGGCCTTTTGACCTGATTCTTTTTTTGGAATGCTCTAAATTACAATTATATTCATCCAGCCAATTTACACCTCCTAGTTCACCAAAATGATGGCTCAATTACATACTTCTATTTTTTTAGGATTTATACGAACACTGATAGTGGAACTGTGAGAGTTGGAACCTTTATTTGACCCAAATGGGTATCCAAAAATGAAAACACATGAAACAGAAACTCAGTCTAAGTACTTTTTTTTTTTTGGTGACACAGGATTGCCCTTATACCTCTAGATGCTCCTGCATCAGACACCCAGGGTAGATTGAAAAGTGACCTTGTCACTTTATGAATGGTAGAGGAAATCCCAAATGGGAAACCTCAGCTACTGAAATCCAAGTTGAGTCCTTGATCAGCCGTCCTTTCCACTTCACCAAATACTCTTCATACTACCTATTTCTGGTACTCCTACCCACACGATGATCTAGAATGTCTTCTATCTCCTCCTTCTTAGAAGCAGGAATTGGACATGGCTCTAACACTGGCTCGTCATCTGCACCATCATCATGATACTCTGTTAAGTCTGCAATGTTGAAAATAGGAGAAATGTGAATACCATCTGGCAGCTCCACCTCATATGCATTTCCTGAGTCATGTTTCTTCAAAATTTTGTAGGGGCCAAATTTCTTCATTTTCAGCTTGTTGTAAGTACCGGCTGGAAATCTTTCTTTTCATAAGTGCACCATGACGAAATCTCCTACTTGGAATTCCTTATGTCTTCTCCTTTGATCAGCCCTAGCTTTATACTCTTGATTCATCTTGGTAATGTGTGCTTGAACCTCCTCATGTAGACGCTTGATATGTTCAGCAAATTCCTCAGCTTCAACACTTGTCCTTTCCCCTTGTTCTATCTTCCTCAGCTCTAGTGTAGTCCTTGGGCTACTCCCATATACAATTTGGAATGGTGATTTTCCAGTACTCCTATTTATAGAGTTATTATAAGCAAACTTTTCCTATGGTAGAATCAAATCCCATCCCTTGGGCTTATCCCCAACTAAACATCTTAGCAAATTGCCTAGACTTCTGTTTACCACTTCTATTTGGCCATAAGTCTGCAGGTGATGTGTGGAACTGAATTTCAAGTCTGTTTTCAATTTCTTTCACAATGTTCTCCAGAAATACCCCACAAATTTAGTATCTCTGTCAGAAACTATACTCCTTGGAAGACCATGTAGTCTTACCACCTCTTTGAAAAAAAAGTCTGCAATATGGACATCATCATTAGTTTTGTGGCATGGAATGAAATGTGCCATTTTGGAGAACCTATCAACCGCGACAAATACTGAGTCATTACCCCTTTGTGTCCTTGGCAATCCAAGAACAAAATCCATACTTATGTCCTCCCATGGCCTTGATGGAACAGACAATGGATGATATATGCCAGTATTGTGACTAAATCCCTTGGCAACTTGACAAACCTGGCAACACTGTACAAACTTCTTCACATCCTATGAAATTTGAGGCCAAAAATAATGTTCACTAAGAATGACAGTCTTATCTCAACCAAAATGTCCTGCCATCCCTCCACTGTGTTTCTCCTTAATCAGATTTTCTCTCATGGAACTCCTTGGAATGCATAATTGACTGCCCTTGAATAACATACCATCCTGAATCAGATAGTCTAACCACTTAGTTCTATCTACAGCAACAGGTTCTTTACAAGCTTTCCATGCTTCAACAAAATCAAGATCCTCAGGGTACAAATTCTTGAGTTCATCAAACCCAACTACTTCAACCTGCATTACTATAAGCAACGATTGTCTCCTACTTAGTGCATCTGCAACCCTGTTAGATTTTCCACTTCTGTGCTTCAACACAAATGTATAGCTCTGCAAGAACTCTACCCACTTCATATGCCTCTGATTTAATTTACCTTGGCTATTTAGGTATTGTAATGCCTGATGATTAGTGTATAAAACAAATTCCTTTGGCAATAAATAATGCTTCCATTTCTTTAAGGCCTGGACTATTGCATAGAATTCTTGATCATAAACATAATACTTCTTCTTTGCATCATTCAATTTTTCACTAAAATATGCAATAGGCTTACCTTCTTGACTTAATAAAGCCCCAATAGTGCTGCCACTAGCATCACAATCCACCTGGAACACTTTTCTAAAATTTGGAAATGCCAACACAGGCTGTTCTGTCACCTTCTTCTTCAGCAATTCAAAACTTCTCGCAGCTGCTGCAGTCCACTTGAACTCTTTTCTATCCCCTCTTATTGTATCAGTTAGGGGTGCACATATGCCACTGCAATTCTTAATAAACTTTCTGTAAAAACTAACCAGACCATGAAATGATCTTACCTCAGTGGCAGACCTTGGAGTAGGCCATTCCAAGATGGCTTTTACATTCTCTAGATCCATTTTGAGACCTTCAGGTGATATAACAAACCCCAAATAGACTAACTCCCTTTTTGCAAAGATACAATTCTTTAGATTAATTAACATTTTCTCTTCCCTCAACCTCTCAAGAACACTACGAATATGCAATAAATGTTCTTCCAAAGTCTTGTTGAAAATTAAAATATCATCCAAATAAACAATAACAAATGTTCCCAAGAACTTCTTAAGTACCTCATTCATGAGCCACATGAAGGTGCTTGGGGCGTTCATCAATCCAAAGGGCATGACTAACCACTCATAAAGACCCTCCTTGGTCTTCAAGGCTGTTTTCCACTCATCTCCTTCTCGAATCCGTATCTGGTGATAACCACTCTTCAGATCTATCTTTGTGAAGTATTGAGCTCCACTCAAGCAGTCCATAAGATCATCCATCCTTGGCAAAGGAAACTGATACTTGATGGTTATCCTATTTATAGCTTGAGAATCTGTACACATCCTCCACTCTCCATCCTTCTTTGGTGCGAGTACTGCAGGTACTGTACATGGACTTAGGCTCTCCTGAATCAAGCCCTTCCTCAACAGCTCCTGAACCTGTCTGTTTAGCTCCTCTGTTTCAGTAGGAGTCATCCTGTGAGCAGCCTTGTTAGGAAAACTAGCTCCTAGAATCAGATCTATCTGATGACTAATTTGCCTTACTGGTGGCAATCCATCTGGAACATTATCAGAGATAATATCTCCAAATTGGCCTAGTAAATCTAAAACTTCAAGTGGTATTTCATTACTACCTTCTTTATCTTTCCTAGGAATCAAAGCATAGCACATACGCTGATGTTTCATGCCATCTAAAAACTTCCTTCCATCAACAAGACAAATCCTAGCACTTCTACATACCTTTTTGTAGACACCTAAAAACCTTTAGAAAATAAAGTATTTTTATTTTCTGAAAAAGTCCTGATGACATCATCATTTATTAATTAATTAATTATTTAATTAATTAATTAATTTTTATGCCATTAAATCCCTTTATCTTAATTAAAAATATTTAATTAAGGAATCCCTCCCAAAAATGTTTAAATCTTATTTAAACATTATTTCCTTATTTATTAATTATTTAATTAATAAATTGACCAAAAATCCTAAAATAAATAAAAAATTTATTTTTTGCCCAAAAATTGGCCAATTTCCTTATGACCAATAACCTCTTCCAAAATCTTCTAATCCTTCTTTAATTTCGATTAAAGGCTAATCTCATCATTTCCTACCCCTAACCCCAACTCAAAATATTTAATTAAAATTAAATATTAATCCTCATGTTTATTAAAAAAGTTTTAATAAATATCTCCTCAACCCAAACCCTTGAAATAAATAAAACTTTATTTATTTCCTAAAAATCTAATTTATCCTCATCCTAAGAAGTTCTAGACTCTTCTAGAAAGTCTTCATCCTCATCCTAGGAAATTCTAGACTATTCTAGAAAGTCTTTATCCTCATCCAAAATCTAGACTCTTCTAGAAGATGTCTTTAAACCTAATCCTAATCCCCTCCTAACCTTGTCACATTCCATAAACATGGGTTAAAACTTACTAACCCAAGCCAAAGTTAACAAATATCTCCTCCTTCACCCACCCTCATTAAATGCCATCCACTTGCCTATCCCTAAGCTAATCCTAAACCATCCTAATCCATCCTCTAATCATTTGCACAAGCCTAAGCAAGCTTAAAACTTTCCTAATCAAGTCCAAGTCGAATTTGCTCTCATCACCCTCAAAATATCTCAACCATAAAACTTTATGAAGTCCACTAGGTCATAAATGACTCTTACAAGCCCTTTTATTGCTCTTACAAGTCATTATGAGGGTCTTTATGAAGATTTTATCCCTTGAGCCTCCTTTGTTGACTCATCCTTTCCCTTTCCTCCATCCTCTCACCATGTGACATGTGTCACTCCTTGATTGGCTATAAGGAAGCACAATCCATGTGCTCTCCTCTCATGCAATCTGAGCCTTCCATAAGCTTTTTCCCATCCTTGCATCTTAGCCCTCAATCCCTCAAGCCTCTTGCCTATAAATTGGATCCTTCCCCTTTGCAAAAGAACACAATCCATGAAGTAAAGTTATAATGCTATTTTGAGAGCCAAATCCATACTAAAGTCATCTATCCACACCAAAAATCCACAATCATCCATTGAAGCCCTTTTTGAAGCATAAAGCTTGAGCATACATCCTATCTATTTAGACAAAGCTACTCAACAAGAGAGCTTCTTATTGAGAGAGCCCATTAATGGCTCATATTCTCAATTAAGAGCTCATCTTAGTCTATCTTGAAGTTTATGAATTTTGTTTAGTTTGTAGAAGCTTTATTTAAATTTGGTTTCTATTAGCATACTAACATTGCTCATATACATTTTGGCACGCCCGGTGGGACCCCGCATAGGTCATCTTCATTAGCTTTTTTAGTCAAGTTTTGTATGTTATTTGCTGATTTTGGCTAATTTTTCTTGTTTTTGTGATTGGTAGGATTGTATAAATTGGTTTTGTAGGTCCACATGAGCATGAAGAAGACAAAGGAACTCATAATCTATCTCATAGTGTTTGCAGATTTTTCAAGCTTATAGGTGGACAAAGAACTTGAAATTCTTCTTCCTCTTCTTGTCTATATTCTTCTTATTCCATCTACTTCTTCTTCTTCTTCTTGTGGGAGATCTTGGCCATTTTTTTTTAAGGAAGCAAAATCATACACACTTCTTTTTAGTGCTTAAAATGAACCCCCAAATCATACTTAAATCCATTGAAAATTTTAAAATTTGCAAGAAAGAAAAAATCTTTTAACAAGTGAAACTAAACCAATCTAATCATTTGCATCCTTGCAACATCAAGGTTTTAGATGCATTCATGCAAAATTAGGAACACTTCATTTTTGGGAATTTAAAAAGAACTTCAAGTTTCCATTTCAATAAGGTTCAAAATCAACACTAAGTGCACACTAAAGTTCTTTTAAAAAATCTCATGAAAACTAAGAGTCCTAAATGGTTTCCAAAAATTGTCCTAAAAGCTTTGTTATTTGTTCCAAACAAATGTCTTATTGCAAAATCTTGAATGTTTCTTAGGTTTTTCATGCATCAAAACAATCTAGGAATATCATTTTTGGGCTTAAAACATGCAAACTAGAACACAAAATCTTGAATGAAAAGCAAAGTCCAAAGAGTCATTTTCATTTTTGAGTCCAAAAACAATCTTGAATGATCTAAGGTTAAAACAAAGCACTTCAAAGTTCTTAAAACAACACACAAAATCTCAATCTTGAATGCTCAAAGGAAAAAACTTGAATGTTTAATCACTTGTCTTTGAATGCATGTTGCTAAAATCAAACTCCACTCACTTGGGTTTTTAGTGGTGTTTCTAAAAAATTCCTTGAATGGGCATTAATCTCGCTCACACTTCATTTGGGCACTAAAATTGAACAACAACTGACGTGGAGAGCCTCCGGGCGCGCGCTTGGCAATCGAGTTTCACACACTTTTGTTTTGGGCTTAAAACAAACTCACACTCAATCTTGAATGCCTTAAAGAAAATTAATCGATACTTGACGTGGAGGGCCTCTGGGCGCGCGAGTTTGCTTTTGTTGACCCTAACTCTTCTTATTGTTTGCATTCTTCGATCGATTTACTTTTTTTGGTGCTTCAAGTTGGAATAAACATTGTATCTTAAACATGAGTGCTTGCAAAGTCTAGATCAAAAAACTTAAGCGTCAGTTGGTAAAAGAACAAGCATGCTTTTTAGCCCAAGATCATCCAAGTCTTCTCTCCCCTTGTCATCTTTCGAGGCCATCTTGGGTGCATAAGATTAGGATCCAAAATCTTGTCTTAGCTTTTTAGGAGGCCTGCTTGGGGATTTCATCACCCCTTGGGACGACCTCAACTCCAGCGTTCCGGTAGAGTATAAAGATCGGGAGGTGAATCCAAAGACACCTCTCTTGGGATCAAAATTTTGTCACTCGGGCTAAGCCTCAAGGAACTTTATACCCTTGAGAAGTGAAAGAGGAGAAGTGGGTTACCGCTCCTCTTGGCTGTGTGACATCTTTTTGGTTTCATCTACGGATTTGGGCCTCACGTACCTTGCGTATATCGAGGACTCCCTAGCTAAACCAAATTTTATCCTTGTCGAAAGCTTCCTAGGATGTTGGTGTGTTTGACGTGCTTGCTCCAAAATTTTGTCTGCCTGTTTGTTCATAGCTTTTGAATGAATGTTTGCCAATTTTGGTCGAAATCCCAGAAAAGTAGAAATCTCCCAGCTCAAGGCATACTTAGCGTAGTCACTGCCTTATCAAAAAATCATCCAAGCACCCCCACTGCAACCAAATCTATCTAGTTCCTTGCTTTCGAACAATCCCAAATCCAAAGTCTCTCCAAATCATCCCCCTAGCCAGCTAGCAACCCAATCCAAAATCACACCTAAGCCTTTAGAGAGTTGTTGTCATTCTGCTAGAATTTTCTGTCCAATCAATCCGACCAATCCACCAGCCTCACCAAGGTTATCCCTTTGACAGAGCTTTGTCTAGGGTAATCTAGCTTTGTCACTTGTTATCCCTCATCACCTTGAGCTAAAGGTTGGGATCCACAAGTGGCCAATCTCGTGTCATGCCCATAGGATCATTAGTCTATCCTTAAGTTGACACAATCTCCACCAATCTAGTGCATAGGAAAGCAAAACTCTCACTTTTTGACAACATGCCCTTGAAGTCTTCCATCCACAGGAAAGCCAAAAATCTCTAGCCAATCCTCATTAGGTCTGTCATACAGCTTTGATTCTCCCTAGGAAATCCTTCATCAGCCAATCCAAAATCTGAGCTTAATCCAAATTCGACCATGAGCTTCCGTGTTCATCCATATGCAAGACCCCATCCCCATCAAACTCATCATCAAATCATGAAGTACCAATCCTATCATGATGTGTTTGGTCGTATTGTCCTTGCTCCTGCCACCTCCTATTCCAATGATGATGAAAATCTTGTTGACTATGAAGGGTATCTTGAGAGCCTTAGAAACATTCCACCAACCATCCCCCAAAATCCAAGAGTTATTCCAAACTATCTAGTCATGCCATCTGATATCCCAGCTTCTCCTCCATCACCTAATCAACCAAGCTCCCAATCTTCCACCCCCATCACACCAGCTGCTCCTATCAATCCTCCATCTCCACCTCCAACACACGAGTCTCCAAGGAATCTCCCAAAGGAAATACAAGAAAAGCAGCCTCCAACAGTCGATAAGCCATGTCATCTAATCCAACCATGTGAACTAGTCAGTGATGAAGCTTCCCCATCTATAATATCACCTCTATCTCCCATAGCTATCATCCCCATACCATCCATCAAATTGCTTAAAATCCTTCCACTTCCCGCAAGCATCAAAATCCCACCATCTGTCAAATCCCTCCAAATCCTATCCACATCGCCTCCGAGCATTTCCCAAATCTCTCGTAATGACCCTTATGCATCCATCTTCTACTCACCCATCTCCACTACTGAATCTCCCATCTATCCATCAGCTGCCTTTGAAGAATCCATCCCTTCACCTCCTATCGCACCATCCACTCCAAACCAATCCTATCAAGATCCTGCCCAAAAGCATGTTGACATCCCCCAAAGCATAAATGAAGATATCATTGTACCATGTCTTCCATCCATAGTGCAGTCACCATCTCCTCCATCTCCAAAACCTCAAGCCATATCTCCTCCACTACAAGATATCTTGTTATCCCACCAGCTAAATCAAGATCCTATCCTTCCATCTCCCCCGCTCCATGCTTCCATCTTACCACCTATCCAAGCTATTCCACCATCTATAATCTACCCTCTTGGTTCACTTACATTCATCCACGGTGGCCCTCTCTTAGCAGAAGAATTAAGAACAGTATCTCCCCATTGCAATACACCTAATAAATCACTTCTACCATTTTCTACAAGCAAAAAGTTTCCTCAGCTTGTTCAAATGCTCAATCGATGGCATTATCAAGGTCAAGGTTTAGGACCACAAGAGCAAGGAATCAGAGAGCCTATTATTGCACAAAAAAATCTAGGATTTCATGGTCTTGGATATGTATCCAAAGGCTCACCATCTAAAGGTGTTGGTACACCACACCCCCAAACCAAGCCTATCTCCAAGCCCACCATGCTAGCCTCCCATCACTCCTTCAAGAAATCTTATGTCATCCCCCCTCCACCATCTTTGCAACCCAAAACAACCTACCATATCCCCCCTTCATCCGCTAAATCCATTTTGGGTCCCTATGTCCCAAAATCTACCATCCTCCATCCTCCTATCAGCCATCATAAAAATCCTATTCCATCCATTTCTATGCAAGATCAACAAAGGCACATATCAGGGCACATCATCCATCATCATCCCCGTACATGCTCTTTCATATCCTCTCCATCTCACAAAGCTTCTCCTAACCATCTTCCCAAAGCTTACCACAGCAATGTGAATGCCAACTTCAAAATGCATAAAGCTAAAAATCCACATCCTAGGCAATCATATGTCTATTCTAAAAGACATACTCCAAATAGGCAAAATCCAATCAAAGAATGCAAAACAATGCAAAAGCCTATGAAAAGAAAATCCAAAACCATGTGGATCCCCAAGAAAAAAGTTGAAACCCAATGCATAATGGCATCCACCATTGCTAATCCCCCATCTAGTGACTCATGTCCCCCATCTCCTAACTCCATCTTGGGTGCCTATATCCCCAAGCATGCTTCCACAGATCCTCCATCACGCCCGCATCTACCATCTATCCCCCATATGCTCTTTTCACACCCGTTCCAACATGTGCCAATGTTGCTCCTGCAAGCATCCCCATCTCATTCTCCTTTCCAGCATTTTCATCCCTCCATCTCCTACCATCAATCCCATCTAATCCGATCTATTGCATAAATCACATATCCGGTGTACCAACAGCTAGCAACAAAATTGAACATTCCAACAGCCAGTGAAAAATCCCAAAAAAAAAAAAAAAAGCTAAAATAGCTGAAGAAAGCCAAAATCATTCCAGCTAAGTCCAAAGTCAAAAAGTCAAAAAAGAAAAGAAAAATAAAGTGTCCACTGGTGAAAACTTGGCAATTCAAGCGCCTTGGACAAGTACCATGATGAAAACTTGGCAAACAAGCGTCATGCGTAATCTTGCCATCCCTAGCTTAGCCTATCACCCTCATGCTTTTGGTCATCTCTTGACATCCAACTCCATCTTCCAATCTATCCACCTATCCTCCACCCTCCATCTTCCATCTCACACCATCCACTAATCTTATGTAGCTTCAACCAACCATCACAGCTATCATCCATCTCCCTAGCCCCTTCATCTTTTTTCATCCTAGCTTCAATCCTATCACATCCATCATAAGACCTCCTTCTGCATGTTATCTTCTGATTGGGGGCACTATATTCCTTGGAGATCTTGTCTTGTCCATCCTCCCTTGTCATTGGTATCTAGCTCTAGGCTATCCTCATGCAAACCCAATGTCATCTCTTTATATCCATCATAATCCTAGCTATCTACCATCCTATCCAGCCATCTCATCCTACTCCTCTAGCTATCCTTGGTCACAAAATCTCTCATCATCATTGGATGCATCCTACCAAATCCATATCTTTCGCTATCACCCCACCCTTAGCTTTCGCATCTTGCACAACATTGAACCATCCCGCTGTCCTATAATCCTGAGCTTTTTCCTGCTTGTAACTATCTTGGTCCGTTAGCTTGTACCATATCTTGATTAGCTCACTTGTAAATATCTTGGTCTGTCAGCTTGTACATCCTCTTTAGCTTAGTACCATTGTATCTATCTAGCTTTTGTGTCAGTTCGTCCTTGATCAGCATCTTGCACCCATCACACATCTTGGTTAGCTATTCCAATGTATCCTTTAGCTAGATTTCTTGTCACCAAAGTGTTATCTTTCTTAGTTCAGCTTGCCAGACGCATCACTCATCCAAATCTACCAGCTTAGGTGCTCTCCGATAGGTCCTTGCAGGATATAGCTTTCCTCATGTCTGATCTTGGTCCGTTAGTACCTCGTCCTACCCATCTCATTGGCAAACGGTTCTCTTTTGGATTTTCACTTTCTTTTGATTTGGGATCTTCCCTTTTGGGTCTTGAAGTATCTTTTCCAAGCAATCTCCTTGTTCCCTCCTCAAGGTTGCCACGATCTTCCATATCATGGTATGCTGCGAATGGGGCAATCAGAGCGTAAGGTTTTGATCATGTCTTTTGCTTGTTTTCTTTTTTTCTTGTGGGTTACCCAGTGTCGTTTCCACACTGCTTCCTCTGGGATTCATGTGTGATACTGGGGCAATCCTTGCGTGTTTGTTTTGAGTCAGTTTGTTAGTCCTCTGAAAAGTTGGTGAAAAGGCCTTGATGTTCTTGGTAACCTTGGCAATTAACCAACAGTCCTATAGAAAATCTAGTGCTCAACTACCTGGTGGTACTTCTCTTTGAAGTATCCCCCCGCTCAAAAAGCTTCAATGGTTTTCCTTCATCTCCATTATCCCCCATCCATATCATCCATCTCTCCTACCCCAGCTTATGCAACTGTATCTCTTTGAATCACTCCTCACCTTTAGCTTTAGGGATCCACCAATCGAAATCAATCCGCCAAGCCTCATCTTTCGAGATCCACAATCCTAGTCCTAGGGATCTTCGAAACCCATCTTCCGCCAATCTAACTCTTTGAAATCCTGTTGCATCAGCTTTATAATCCCCTCATCCATCTCCCTATCCTGGATTCTTTTTTATAGCGCTCCGCTCCTTCATCCTCTACAATCCCTAAGATCTTAAGCTTGCTTCCTCTCGTGCCTCTGATTCTCCCTTTATCATTCTCTCATAGTAAGAGTTTGAGCTAACTAAACCTCTTCTCTTAATCCAATTTGAGTCTCCTTGCTCATCCCAGATTCTTGTATTTTTCAAGAAGCCACCAAGCCTCGCTTTCTCTCCCCGCTGCCTTCTTGAGGGGGCATCTCATAGTCCATTCTCTCCTCTTCTGCTCTAGCCTTGGGCATCTTATTTTCTTATCTTTGATGTCATGCCACTTGCGGCATCACATCAAAGAGGGGCAAAATGTAGACACCTAAAAACCTTTAGAAAATAAAGTATTTTTATTTTCTGAAAAAGTCCTGATGACATCATCATTTATTAATTAATTAATTATTTAATTAATTAATTAATTTTTATGCCATTAAATCCCTTTATCTTAATTAAAAATATTTAATTAAGGAATCCCTCCCAAAAATGTTTAAATCTTATTTAAACATTATTTCCTTATTTATTAATTATTTAATTAATAAATTGACCAAAAATCCTAAAATAAATAAAAAATTTATTTTTTGCCCAAAAATTGGCCAATTTCCTTATGACCAATAACCTCTTCCAAAATCTTCTAATCCTTCTTTAATTTCGATTAAAGGCTAATCTCATCATTTCCTACCCCTAACCCCAACTCAAAATATTTAATTAAAATTAAATATTAATCCTCATGTTTATTAAAAAAGTTTTAATAAATATCTCCTCAACCCAAACCCTTGAAATAAATAAAACTTTATTTATTTCCTAAAAATCTAATTTATCCTCATCCTAAGAAGTTCTAGACTCTTCTAGAAAGTCTTCATCCTCATCCTAGGAAATTCTAGACTATTCTAGAAAGTCTTTATCCTCATCCAAAATCTAGACTCTTCTAGAAGATGTCTTTAAACCTAATCCTAATCCCCTCCTAACCTTGTCACATTCCATAAACATGGGTTAAAACTTACTAACCCAAGCCAAAGTTAACAAATATCTCCTCCTTCACCCACCCTCATTAAATGCCATCCACTTGCCTATCCCTAAGCTAATCCTAAACCATCCTAATCCATCCTCTAATCATTTGCACAAGCCTAAGCAAGCTTAAAACTTTCCTAATCAAGTCCAAGTCGAATTTGCTCTCATCACCCTCAAAATATCTCAACCATAAAACTTTATGAAGTCCACTAGGTCATAAATGACTCTTACAAGCCCTTTTATTGCTCTTACAAGTCATTATGAGGGTCTTTATGAAGATTTTATCCCTTGAGCCTCCTTTGTTGACTCATCCTTTCCCTTTCCTCCATCCTCTCACCATGTGACATGTGTCACTCCTTGATTGGCTATAAGGAAGCACAATCCATGTGCTCTCCTCTCATGCAATCTGAGCCTTCCATAAGCTTTTTCCCATCCTTGCATCTTAGCCCTCAATCCCTCAAGCCTCTTGCCTATAAATTGGATCCTTCCCCTTTGCAAAAGAACACAATCCATGAAGTAAAGTTATAATGCTATTTTGAGAGCCAAATCCATACTAAAGTCATCTATCCACACCAAAAATCCACAATCATCCATTGAAGCCCTTTTTGAAGCATAAAGCTTGAGCATACATCCTATCTATTTAGACAAAGCTACTCAACAAGAGAGCTTCTTATTGAGAGAGCCCATTAATGGCTCATATTCTCAATTAAGAGCTCATCTTAGTCTATCTTGAAGTTTATGAATTTTGTTTAGTTTGTAGAAGCTTTATTTAAATTTGGTTTCTATTAGCATACTAACATTGCTCATATACACTTTTCACCTTCCTTTTCATGGGCTTCAATTTGTGGTGAACTCCATCCTTTGTTAGAGAGTATGTGTTTGCATGACCATCATGTACTGCATGTCTATCAAACCGCCATGGTCTACCCAAAAATAGATGGCAAACATCCATCGAAATAATATCACAAAGAGCTCCATCATGGTAACTCCCAATTTTGAATTTCACTAAAAATTGTTCACTTACTAGGACTTTATGATCGTCCTTCACGCAAGCAATCTGACAGGGTTGGGGATGTCTCTCCCTCTTGAGCTTCAGCTTAGAGACCATCTCCTCTGACACCAAGTTATCTGTGCTACCATCATCAATGATCACGTCACAACATTTATCCTCACACTTGCATTTGGTACGGAACAAACTCCTCCTTTGTCCTGGTTCTATCTCACCACATAGTAGGACCCTTTCATTTACCAAGGTCTCTCCTCTTTCTGCATCTTCTGAATGTGATGATTGTGCATCCTCATCCACATGAGCAACCCTAGCTTGACCCTCAGCTCTCCTATTTGTCCTTCCTTGTCATTGAGGGCATTCAAAGGCACGATGACCTTCTTCATTGCAATGAAAATAGGTGCCACGGAAGCCTCCCTTTCCTTGTCCACGTCCTCTACCTCTTCCTCTCTGATTTCTAAAGTCTTGATCATGGGAGCGGTTGAAACCCTCATTCCTTTGGTTCCTGCTAGTACCCTCATCTTCATTTTTCTTTTGGGTTTCATTGCGGCCTCCAGATGATCTACCACTTCCCCTTCCTCCTTGACCGCGCCCTCTTTGTCTTCCTTCAAACCTTTTATTCAGCTTCTCTTCAACTCGTAGGGCAAACTGGTATGCCTCTTCAACGCTGGTCATTCTTACCAGACTTAATTCCTCCTGGATGCTAGGTCGTAACCCATTGATATAACGAGCAACCTTCTCCTTATTTGATTCTACATGCCCTGCTCTAATCAAGAGTCGGTAAAACTCCTCTGTATATTCTTGGACTGATCTTCCTGCTTGCTTTAACCCATGCATCTTCTTAAACAAATCAAGCTCGTAGTCCACAGGAATGAACTACTTCTTCAATTTGTCCACCATGCGATCCCGCCTTGTGATCTTCTCCTTTCCTCTTCTATTTCTTTCCAATTGAACCTCTTGCCACCAGATTTTGGCATGGGCTTTTAGTTTGGCCTTTGCAAACTTAATCCTATCTGGGTCCTTGATATCGTCATACTCAAAGTATTCTTCCAGTTCATTGATCCAATCGATCAACTCATCTGGTTTCAGATTTCCTGAAAATACACCCAGTTCAATTGTAGGTCTTTTCCCAAACTTAGTAATAGCCCTAAAAAGCCTTTCCTCTGCTAGATTCAGAACTTCCTCGTCAAATTCCCCTTCTGGTCAAATTTTGTTTTCTTCATTGTCATCCTCAATTTCATCACCTACAACCACATTTGTTTCTCTATGGAGCTCCTCTTGCTATGCTTGTACCTGCCTTTGGAGGGCTCTAACCTCCTCAGGATTAATAGCTCTGGCCCTTCCTCCACGCTCTCTTTGTGGAGGCATCTTCTTAACTCAAACCCACAACCACACAGTCCTGGTGCAAACTGCCTCACAGTCGGCGCTCTGTCTACACACTTAAGAAAACTCGCTCTAGTACCACTTGATGGGGACACAACCCAAGCAAAGAATGGACACAACAGAAAAGGGGAAATTATATTAACTAATAAAATAAGCTAGTACAAATACAACAGAGAAAATAAACTTCAAAACATGCCCTAAGGGCTTACAATAGCATAAATCTGGAGATAATTTCTCCTTTCAGTACCTCCTCTCAAACTCCACTCTGAACTGCCTTTTACAATGCTAGAAATATCCTTAAATAGACCCCAAAGGGTTAAGGACTAGGAATACATTCTAGAAAGTGCTAGTAGGCATCCACCGACCAAATAGAAGGCTCTAGAAGCTGGGTTAGAAGTCGGCGCAAATCTAGAAGAATCCAAAAATGGTAACCGAACTTCCGGGAGGCATAACTTTTGAACCGTAGCTCCGATTGACGAACCGTTTACATTTTCGAAAAGCTCTCGAAGTGCTCTATAGCCCTATGGACCAGATTTGCTCATCCCCCATTTTTTGACCCTTTTCAAGGTCATTTAATGCCCCTAACCTAACTTTGAAGCATTCTTAGGAGGTCTCCAAAACCTGAAAAACTACAATAACTTTCAAATCGTGGGGCCTTTTGACCTGATTCTTTTTCTAGAATGCTCTAAGTTACAATTACATTCATCTGGCCAATTTACACCTCCTAGTTCACCAAAATGATGGCTCAATTACATACTCCTTTTTTTCGAGATTTACATGAACATTGATAGTGGAACTGTTGGAGTTGGAACCTTTATTTGACCCAAATGGGTATCCAAAAATGAAAACACATGAAACAGAAACTCAGTCTAAGTACATTTTTTTTTTGGTGACACAGGATTGCCCTTATACCTCTAGATGCTCCTGCATCAGACACCTAGGGTAGATGGAAAAGTGACCCTGTCACTTTATGAATGGTAGAGGATATCCCAAATGGGAAACGTCAGCTGCTGAAATCCAAGTTGAGTCCTCGATCGACCGTCCTTTCCACTTCACCAAATGCTCTTCATACTGCCTATTTCTGGTACTCCTACCCACACGATGATCTAGAATGTCTTCTATCTCCTCCTTCTTAGAAGCAAGAATTGGACATGGCTCTAACACTGGCTCGTCATCTGCACCATCATCATGATACTCTGTTAAGTTTGTAATGTTGAAAATAGGAGAAATGTGAATACCATCTGGTAGCTCCACCTCATATGCATTTCTTGAGTCACGTTTCTTCAGAATTTTGCAAGGGCCAAATTTCTTCATTTTTAGCTTGTTGTAAGTACCGGCTAGAAATTTTTCTTTTCTTAAGTGCACCATGACGAAATCTCCTACTTGGAATTCCTTATGTCTTCTCCTTTGATCAGCCCTAGCTTTATACTCTTGATTCAACTTGGTATTGTGTGCTTGAACCTCCTCATGTAGACGTTTGATATGTTCAGCAAATTTCTCAACTTGAGCACTTGTCCTTTCCCCTTGTTCTATCTTCCTTAGCTCTAGTGTAGTCCTTGGGCCACTCCCATATACAATTTGGAATGGTGATTTTCCAGTACTCCTATTTACAGAGTTATTATAAGCAAATTCTGCCTGTGGTAGAATCAAATCCCATCCCTTGGGCTTATCCCCAACTAAACATCTCAGCAAATTGCCCAAACTTTTGTTTACCACTTCTATTTGGCTGTCAGTCTGTGGGTGATGTGTGGAACTGAATTTCAAGTCTATTTTCAATTTCTTCCACAATGTCCTCTAGAAATACCCCACAAATTTAGTATCTCTGTTAGAAACTATACTCCTTGGAAGACCATGTAATCTTACCACCTCTTTGAAAAACAAGTCTGCAATATGGACATCATCATTAGTTTCGTGGCATGGAATTAAATGTGCCATTTCGGAGAACCTATCAACCAGGACGAATAGTAAGTCATTACCCCTTTGTGTCCTTGGCAATCCAAGAATAAAATCCATACTTATGTCATCCCATGGCCTTGATGGAATGGGCAATGGCTGATATAGGCCAGTATTGTGACTAAATCCCTTGGAAACTTGACAAACCTGGCAACACTGTACAAACTTCTTCACATCCTATGAAATTTGAGGCCAAAAATAATGTTCTCTAAGAATGGAAATGGTCTTATCTCGACCAAAATGTCCTACCATCCCTCCACTATGTTTCTCCTTAACCAAATTTTCCCTCATGGAACTCCTTGGAATGCATAATTGACTGCTCTCGAATAACATACCATCCTCAATCAGATAGTCTAACCACTTAGTTTTGTCTACAGCAACAGGTTCTTTACAAGCTTTCCATGCTTCAGCAAAATTAGGATCCTCAAGGTAAAAATTCTTGAGTTTATCAAACCCAACTACTTCAACCTGCATTACTGTAAGCAACAACTGTCTCCTACTTAGTGCATCTACAACCCTGTTAGATTTTCCACTTCTGTGCTTCAACACAAATGTATAGCTCTGCAAGAACTCTACCCACTTCATATGCCTCTGATTCAATTTACCTTGGCTATTTAGGTATTTTAATGCCTGATGATCAGTATACAAAAAAAATTCCTTTGGCAATAAATAATGCCTCCATTTCTTTAAGGCCTGGACTATTGGATAGAAGTTTTGATCATAAACAGAATACTTCTTCTTTGCATCATTCAATTTTTCACTAAAATATGCAATAGGCTTACCTTCTTGGCTTAATACAGCCCCAATAGCACTGCCACTAGCATCACAATCCACGTGGAACACTTTTCTAAAATCTGGAAGTGCCAACATAGACTGTTCTGTCACCTTCTTCTTCAGTAATTCAAAACTTCTCGCAGCTGCTACAGTCCACTTGAACTCTTTTCTATCCCCTCTTATTGTATCAGTTAGGGGTGCACATATGCCACTAAAATTCTTAGTAAACTTCCTGTAAAAACTAACCAGACCATGAAATGATCTTACCTCAGTAGCAGACCTTGGGGTAGGCCATTCCAAGATGGCTTTTACCTTCTCTAGATCCATTTTGAGACCTTCAGGTGATATAACAAACCCCAAATAGACTAACTACCTTTTTGCAAAGATACACTTCTTCATATTAATTAATAGTTTCTCTACCCTCAACCTCTCAAGAACACTATGAATATGCAATAAATGTTCTTCCAAAGTCTTGTTGAAAATTAAAATATCATCCAAATAAAGAATAATAAAATTTTCCAAGAACTTTTTAAGTACCTCATTCATGAGCCGCATGAAGGTGCTTGGGGCGTTCGTCAATCCAAAGGGCATGACTAACCACTCATAAAGACTCTCCTTGGTCTTGAAGGCTATTTTCCACTCATCTCCCTTTCGAATCCGTATTTGGTGATAACCACTCTTCAGATCTATCTTTTTGAAGTACTGAGCTCCACTCAAGCAGTCCATAAGATCATCCATCCTTGGCAAAGGAAACTGGTACTTGATGGTTATCCTATTTATAGCTCGAGAATATGTACACATCCTCCACTCTCCATCCTTCTTTGGTGTGAGTACTGCAGGTACTGCACATGGACTTAGGCGCTCTCGAATCAAGCCCTTCCTCAATAGCTCCTGAACCTGTCTGTTTAGCTCCTCTGTTTCAGTAGGAGTCATCCTGTGAGCAACCTTGTTAGGCAAACTAGCTCCTAGAATCAGATCTATTTGATGACTGATTTGCCTTACTGGTGGCAATCCATCTAAAACATTATTAGAGATAATATCTCCAAACTCACCTAGTAAATATGAAACTTCAAGTGGTATTTCACTACTACCTTCTTTATCTTTCATAGGAATCAAAGCATAGCACATATGCTGATGTTTCATGCCATCTAAAAACTTCCTTCCATCAACAAGACAAATCCTAGCACTGCTACATACCTTTTCACCTTCCTTTTTCATGGGCTTCAATTTGTGGCAAACTCCATCCTTTGTTAGAGAGTATGTGTTTGCATGAACATCATGTACTGCATGTCTATCAAACTACCATGGTCTACCCAACAATAGATGGCAAACATCCATCGGAATAACATCAGAGAGAACTTCATCATGGTAACTCCCAATTTTGAATTTCACTAAACATTGTTCACTTACCAGGACTTTATGATCGTCCTCCACCCAAGCAATCTGATAGGGCTGGGGATGTCTCTCCCTCTTGAGCTTCAGCTTAGAGACCATCTCCTCTGACACCAAGTTATCTGTGCTACCATCATCAATGATCACGTCACAACATTTATCCTCACACTTGCATCTGGTACAGAACGAACTCCTCCTTTGTCCTGGTTCTATCTCACCACTTAGTAGGACCCTTTCATTTACCAAGGTCTCTCCTCTTTCTGCATCTTCTGAATGTGATGATTGTGCATCCTCATCCACATGAGCAACCCTAGCTTGACCCTTATCTCTCCTATCTGTCCTTCCTTGTCATTGAGGGCATTGAAAGGCACGATGAACTTCTTCATTGCAATGAAAATAGATACCACAGAAGCCTCCCCTTCCTTGTCCACATCCTCTACCTCTTCCTCTCTGATTTCTAAAGTCTTGATCACGGGAGCGGTTGAAACCCTCATTCCTCTGGTTCCTGCTAGTACCCTCATCTTCATTTTTCTTTTGGGTTTCATTGCGGCCTCCAGATGACCTATCGCTTCCCCTTCCTCCTTGACCGCGCCCTCTTTGTCTTCCTTCAAACCTTTTATTCAGCTTCTCTTCAACTCGTAGGGCAAACTGGTATGCCTCTTCAACGTTGGTCATTCTTACCAGACTTAATTCCTCCTGGATGCTAGGTCGTAACCCATTGATATAACAAGCAACCTTCTCCTTATTTGCTTCTACATGCCCTGCTCTAATCAAGAGTTGGTAAAACTCCTCTGTATATTCTTGGACTGATCTTCTTGCTTGCTTTAACCCATGCATCTTCTTAAACAAATCAAGCTCTAAGTCCAAAGGAATGAACTACTTCTTCAATTTGTCCACCATGCGATCCCACCTTGTGATCTTCTCCTTTCCTCTTCTGTTTCTTTCCAATTGAACCTCTTGCCACCAGATTTTGGCATGGGCTTTCAGTTTGGCCTTTGCAAACTTAACCCTATCTGGGTCCCTGATATCCTCATACTCAAAGTATTCTTACGGTTCATTGATTCAATCGATCAACTCATCTGGTTTCAGATTTCCTGAAAATACACCCACTTCAATTGTAGGTCTTTTCCCAAACTTAGTAATGGCCCTAAAAAACCTTTCCTCTGCCAGATTCAAAACTTCCACGTCAAATTCCCCTTCTGGTCCAATTTCGTCTTCTTCATTGTCATCCTCACTTTTATCACCTGCGGCCACATTTGTTCCTCTACAGAGCTCCTCCTGTAATGCTTGTACCTGCCTTTAGAGGGCTCTAACCTCCTCAGGATTAATAGCTCTTGCCCTTCTGCCACACTCTCTTCATGGAGGCATCTTCTTAACTCAAACCCATAACCACACAGTCCTGGTGCAAACTGCCTCACAATCAGCACTCTGTCTACACACTCAGGACAACCCGCTCTGATACCACTTGATGGGGACACAACCCAAGCATAGAATGGACACAACAGAAAAGGAGAAATTATATTAACTGAGAAAATAAGCTATTACAAATAGTACAGAGAAAATAAACTTCAAAACATGCCCTAAGGGCTTACAATAGCATAAATCTGGAGATAATTTCTTCTTTCAATACCTCCTCTCAAACTCCACTCTGAACTGCCTTTTACAATGCCAAAAATCTCCTTAAATAGACCCCGGAGGGTTAAGGACTAGGAATAAATTCTAGAAAGTGCTAGTAGGTATCCACCGACCAAATAGAAGGCTCCAAAAGCTACATTAGAAGTCAGCGCAAATCTAGAAGAATCCAAAAACGGTAATCAAACTTTCGGGAGGCATAACTTTTGAACCGTAGCTCCGATTGACAAACCGTTTACATTTTTGAAAAGCTCTCAAAGCGCTCTATAGCCCTATTGACCAACTTCACTCGTCCCCCATTTTTTGACCCTTTTCAAGGTCATTTAATGCCCCTAACCTGACTTTGAAGCATTCTTAGGAGGTCTCCAAAACTCGAAAAACTGCAATAACTTTCAAACCATGGGGCCTTTTGACTTGATTCTTTTTTTGGAATGCTCTAAATTACAATTACATTCATCTAGCCAATTTACACCTAGTTCACCAAAATGATGGCTCAATTACATACTCCTATTTTTTTGGGATTTACACGAACACTGATAGTGGAACTGTGAGAGTTGGAACCTTTATTTGACCCAAATGGGTATCCAAAAATGAAAACACATGAAACATAAACTCAGTCTAAGTACTTTTTTTTTTGGTGACATAGGATTTCCCTTATACCTCTAGATGCTCCTGCATCAGACACCCAGGGTAGATTGAAAAGTGACCCTATCACTTTATGAATGGTAGAGGAAATCCCAAATGGGAAACCTCAGCTGTTGAAATCCAAGTTGAGTCCTTGATCGACCGTCATTTCCACTTCACCATATCATCTTCATACTACCTATTTCTGGTACTCCTACCCACACGATGATCTAGAATGTCTTCTATCTCCTCCTTCTTAGAAGCAGGAATTGGACATGGCTCTAACACTGGCTCGTCATCATTATGATACTCTGTTAATTCTGCAATGTTGAAAATAGGAGAAATGTGAATACCATCTGGCAGCTCCACCTCATATGCATTTCCTGGGTCATGTTTCTTCAGAATTTTGCAGGGGCCAAATTTCTTCATTTTCAGCTTGTTGTAAGTACTGGCTGGAAATCTTTCTTTTCGTAAGTGCACCATGACGAAATCTCCTACTTGGAATTCCTTATGTCTTCTCCTTTGATCAGCCCTAGCTTTATACTCTTGATTCATCTTGGTAATGTGTGCTTGAACCTCCTCATGTAGATGCTTGATATGTTCAGCAAATTCCTCAGCTTCAACACTTGTCCTTTCCCCTTGTTCTATCTTCCTTAGCTTTGGTGTAGTCCTTGGGCTACTCTCATATACAATTTGAAATGGTGATTTTCTAGTACTCCTATTTACAGAGTTATTATAAGAAAACTCTGCCTGTGGTAGAATCAAATCCCATCCCTTGGGCTTATCCCCAATTGAACATCTCAGCAAATTGCCCTGACTTCTGTTTACCACTTCTATTTGGCCATCAGTCTGCGGGTGATGTGTGGAACTGAATTTGAAATCTGTTTTCAATTTCTTCCACAATGTCCTCCAGAAATACTACACAAATTTAGTATCTCTGTCAGAAACTATACTCCTTGGAAGACCATGTAGTCTTACCACCTCTTTGAAAAACAAATTTGCAATATGGACAGCATCATTAGTTTTGTGGCATGGAATGAAATGTGCCATTTTTTAGAACCTATCAACCAGGATGAATACTAAGTCATTACCCCTTTGTGTCCTTGGAAATCCAAGAAGAAAATCCATACTTATGTCCTCCCATGGCCTTGATGGAACATGCAATGGCTGATATAGGCCAGTATTGTGACTAAATCCCTTGGCAACTTGACAAACCTGACAACACTATACAAAATTCTTCACATCCTATGAAATTTGAGGCCAAAAATAATATTTTCTAAGAATGGCAATGGTCTTATCTCAACCAAAATTTCCTGCCATCCCTCCACTGTGTTTCTCCTTAATCAAATTTTCCCTCATGGAACTCCTTGGAATGCATAATTGACTGCCCTTGAATAACATACCATCCTCAATCAGATAGTCTAACCACTTAGTTCTGTCTACAGCAACAGGTTCTTTACAAGCTTTCCATGCTTCAGAAAAATAAGGATCCTCAGGGTACAAATTCTTGAGTTCATCAAACCCAACTACTTCAACTTGCATTACTGTAAGCAACAACTGTCTCCTACTTAGTGCATTTGCAACCCTATTAGATTTTCCACTTTTGTGCTTCAACACAAATGTATAGCTCTGCAAGAACTCTACCCACTTCATATGCCTCTAATTCAATTTACCTTGGCTATTTAGGTACTGTAATGCTTGATGATCAGTATAAAAAACAAATTCTTTTGGAAATAAATAATGCCTCCATTTCTTTAAGGCCTGGACTATTGCATAGAATTCTTGATCATAAACATAATACTTCTTCTTTGCATCATTCAATTTTTCACTAAAATATGCAATAGGCTTACCTTCTTGGCTTAATACAACACCAATAGCACTACCACTAGCATCACAATCCACCTGGCATACTTTTCTAGAATTTGGAAGTGCCAACACAGGTTGTTCTGTCACCTTCTTCTTTAGCAATTCAAAACTTCTTGCAGCTGCTGCAGTCCACTTGAACTCTTTTCTTTCCCCTCTTATTGTATCAGTTAGGGGTGCACATATGCCACTGAAATTCTTAATAAACTTCCTATAAAAACTAACCAGACCATGAAATGATCTTACCTCAGTAGCAGACCTTGGAGTAGGCCATTCCAAGATGGCTTTTACCTTCTCTCGATCCATTTTGAGACCTTCAGGTGATATAACAAACCCCAAATAGACTAACTCCCTTTTTGCAAAGATACACTTCTTCAGATTAATTAATAGTTTCTCTTCCCTCAACCTCTCAAGAACACTACGAATATGCAATAAATATTCTTCCAAAGTCTTGCTGAAAATCAAAATATCATCCAAATAAACAATAACAAATTTTTCCAAGAACTTCTTAAGTACCTCATTCATGAGCCGCATGAAGGTGCTTGGGGCATTCATCAATCCAAAGGGCATGACTAACCACTCATAAAGACCCTCCTTGGTCTTGAAGGCTATTTTCCACTCATCTCCTTCTCGAATCCGTATCTGGTGATAACCACTCTTCAGATCTATCTTTGTGAAGTACTGAGCTCCACTCAAGTAGTCCATAAGATCATGCATCTTTGGCAAAGGAAATCGGTACTTGATGGTTATCCTATTTATAGCTCGAGAATCTGTACACATCCTCCACTCTCCATCCTTCTTTGGTATGAGTACTGTAGGTACTGCACATGGACTTAGGTTCTCTCAAATCAAGCCCTTCCTTAACAGCTCCTGAACCTGTCTATTTAGCTCCTCTATTTCAGTAGGAGTCATGCTGTGAGCAACCTTGTTAGGAAAACTAGCTCCTGGAAGCAGATCTATCTGATGACCGATTTGCCTTATTGGTGGCAATCCATCTGGAATATTATCAGAGATAATATCTCCAAACTCACCTAGTAAATTTGAAACTTCAAGTGGTATTTCACTACTACCTTCTTTAACTTTCCTAGGAATGAAAGCATAGCACATACGATGATGTTTCATGCCATCTAAAAACTTCCTTCCATCAACAAGACAAATCCTAGCACTACTACATACCTTTTCACCTTCCTTTTTCGTGGGCTTCAATTTGTGGTGAACTCCATCCTTTGTTAGAGAGTATGTGTTTGCATGACCATCATGTAATGCATGTCTATCAAACTACCATGGTCTACCCAACAATAGATGGAAAACATCCATCGGAATAACATCACAGAGAACTTCATCATGGTAACTCCCAATTTTTAATTTCACTAAACATTGTTCACTTACCAGGACTTTATGATCGTCCTTCACCCAAGCAATTTGATAGGTCTGGGGATGTCTCTCCCTCTTGAGCTTCAGCTTAGAGACCATCTTCTTTGACACCAAGTTATCTGTGCTACCATCATCAATGATCATGTCACAACATTTATCCTCACACTTGCATCTGGTATGGTACAAACTCCTCCTTTGTCCTAGTTCTATCTCACCACTTAGTAGGACTCTTTCATTTACCAAGGTCTCTCCTCTTTTTGCATCTTCTAAATGTGATGATTGTGCATCCTCATGCACATGAGAAACCCTAGCTTGACCCTCAACTCTCCTATCTGTCCTTCCTTGTCGTTGAGGGCATTCAAAGGCACGATGACCTTCTTCATTGCAATGAAAATAGGTATGAAAGAAGCCTCCCCTTCCTTGTCCACATCCTCTACCTCTTCCTCTCTAATTTCTAAAGTCTTGATCATGGGAGCGGTTGAAACCCTCATTCCTTTGGTTCCTGCTAGTACCCTCATCTTGATTTTTCTTTTGGGTTTCATTGCGGCCTCTAGATGACCTACCGCTTTCCCTTCCTCCTTGACCACACCCTCTTTCTCTTCCTTCAAACCTTTTATTCAGCTTCTCTTCAACTCGTATGGTAAACTGGTATGCCTCTTCAATGTTGGTCATTCTTACCAAACTTAATTCCTCCTGGATGCTAGGTCGTAACCCACTGATATAACGAGCAACCTTCTCCTTATTTTCTTCTGCATGCCCTGCTCTAATCAAGAGTCAGTAAAACTCCTCCGTATATTCTTGGATTGATCTTCCTGCTTGCTTTAACCCATGCATCTTCTTAAACAAATCAAGCTCGTAGTCCACAGGAATGAACTGCTTCTTCAATTTGTCCACCATGCGATCCCACCTTGTGATCTTCTCCTTTCCTCTTCTGTTTCTTTCCAATTGAACCTCTTGCCACTAGATTTTGGCATGGCCTTTCAGTTTGGCCTTTGCAAACTTAACCCTATCTGGGTCCCGTATATCCCCATACTCAAAGTATTCTTCCAGTTCATTGATCCAATCGATCAACTCATCTGGTTTTAGATTTCCTGAAAATACACCCACTTCAATTGTAAGTCTTTTCCCAAACTTAGTAATGGCCCTAAAAAGCCTTTCCTCTGTCGGATTCAGAACTTCCCCGTCAAATTCCCCTTCTGGTCCAATTTTTTCTTCTTCATTGTCATCCTCACTTTCATCACCTGCGGCCACATTTGTTCCTCTATGGAGCTCCTCTTGCTATGCTTGTACCTGCCTTTGGAGGGCTCTAACCTCCTCAGGATTAATAGCTCTGGCCCTTCCTCCACGCTCTCTTTGTGGAGGCATCTTCTTAACTCAAACCCACAACCACACAGTCCTAGTGCAAACTGCCTCACAGTCGGCGCTCTGTCTACACACTCAGGAAAACCCGCTCTGATACCACTTGATGGGGACACAACCCAAGCAAAGAATGGACACAACAGAAAAGGGGAAATTATATTAACTAATAAAATAAGCTAGTACAAATAGTACAGAGAAAATAAACTTCAAAACATTCCCTAAGGGCTTACAATAGCATAAATCTGGAGATAATTTCTCCTTTCAGTACCTCCTTTCAAACTCCACTCTGAACTGCCTTTTACAATGCTAGAAATCTCCTTAAATAGACCCCAAAGGGTTAAGGACTAGGAATACATTCTAGAAAGTGCTAGTAGGCATCCACCGACCAAATAGAAGGCTCCAGAAGCTGCGTTAGAAGTTGGCACAAATCTAGAAGAATCAAAAAATGGTAGCTGAACTTCCGGGAGGCATAACTTTTGAACCGTAGCTCCGATTGACGAACCATTTACATTTTTGGAAAGTTCTCGAAGAACTCTATAGCCCTATGGACCAGCTTTGCTCATCCCCCATTTTTTGACCCTTTTTGAGGTCATTTAATGCCCCTAACCTGACTTTGAAACATTCTTAGGAGGTCTCCAAAACCCAAAAATTTGCAATAACTTTCAAACCGTGGGGCCTTTTGACCTGATTCTTTTTTTGGAATGCTCTAAATTACAATTATATTCATCTGGCCAATTTAGACCTCTTAGTTCACCAAAATGATGGCTCAATTACATACTCCTATTTTTTTTGGATTTACGCGAACACTGATAGTGGAACTATGAGAGTTGGAACCTTTATTTGACCCAAATGGGTATCCAAAAATGAAAACATATGAAACAGAAACTTAGTCTAAGTACATTTTTTTTTTGGTGACACAGGATTTCCCTTGTACCTCTAGATGCTCCTGCATCAAAATTTTGAGTGGTCTTCTTCTACCAAAGCTATAATTTCATGTCATGCCCACAAGGGGCATGCATCCCCATACAGAGCCACTATTGGTGCTCAAAATTGCATTCCCATTTTGAGTCACTCTGAGCCCAATGAATGCATTTTGTTGCTTGAGTACCCGACCATTGTATTAATGTTGAAGTGGTGTTCTATGTTTCTAACACCCTTCATTCAACCTATACATGTGTTTTGTAATGATCGACTGACATTCAGAGCCATTTTGTGAAGTCCCATTTTGACTGGTTTTCAGTTTTGTATTTTCAGCCTAATTGTCAAACAACAATAGGAGGGCATGTTTGCATTTGAATATCTTTTACCCAGTGAAGGTTCATGGCTCACCACTTTGAGGATGTTTAGTATGCATAATATTGAACCTATGTTATGAGTTTCAAGTCATTTTGACATGTGTTGACTAGGTTTTGAATGTCTCAAAGTTGGTCAGTTGCCTCTGTTGTAAATCTGCATTTTTGTTCATATTTTCAGGTAGCTCTGTTTGACAAGTTATAACTTTTGACTAGTTGACCCAAATAAGAAATTTAATTTTGCATCATATTCTAGGGGTCAAAGAATTGCTATGTTCCTAATTTAATCTTATGAAGAATCTGTTTGATTAGTTTTCAAATGTGATTATATTTGGAATTTATAAAGTTTCATTGGTAATCAAAAATGCAAATTGATCAGGAGCCCTGTTCGAGATGTCATAACTTTAAGTCAGTGATTTCCTAGATCAAATGGTTTGTTCCCCTGCATTCTACTCTAAAAATACTTCAAGTCTGCCTTTTTTCTAGTCTTGACGAATTCATCTACACACTTTTCCAAGGTCATTTCATTTGCAAAAAAATACTTTTCTACTAATGTCCCCAGTCCTGCAAATCCAGTAGCTAACTTTAGACCTTCGCCAAATTTTCCCAATCATTTGTTATGAGCCCAAATTGGAGGTTTATACTCTCTATATAAGTGTCTACAAATTTCCCATTTTTCATCACCTTAAGTACCGATTTGCCCAATTTTTGAAGCTCAAACCAAACACATTTTTTAGTTTTTTGACATGTTTATCTATAGGCAATTTTACGTATGCAACTTTGGAGGTCAATATCTTTTGACCCCGATGTCATCATGAGACAAGATTTGGCAGGCCTATTGAATGTGTCAGAGAGAGAAGATATCTAGAGTTTCAGAGCCTAGCGATGTGTTTATGTTAGTTTTAAAGCCAATTATCAGGCCTTCCTGTTAGCGAATCACAGTTTAAAGAACAATAATAAAATAGGATTTTAATGATGATTCAGTGCTCAAATTGGATTCAAGTCAAGTCAAGATGATTAATGGATCAATTCTCCATGACATTTGTTTGGAAATAGAAGTTTTTTAGCCAGACCTACTTTGGGGCCCGATTGATTCCATCAGATTAATGATGATTGTGTACAAATATGGGGATCCATCTTTCCATTTTTGAAGCAGGTTGTAGATCTAACATATAAACCTAGTTTCAAGTTTATAAATCCTGATGGAACACCTTCAGTAGTGGAGCATCACCTTTTTTATTATTCAAAAAATCCTTTTCATTAGAATATTAAAAAGGGGTTTGAAAATCTTTTCCTCAGAGAGAGATTCCTGAGGAATTTTTTTGAATATCCATGTTTCTAGATTTTTGAGTCCATTTTCTTTTAGCATTGACCTGTCCTCTTTTTTCATTGGAACTCACTTCCTCTGCAAGACTTCTTTTTTTCTTGATCATATTATTGTTTTGGTTTTGTTCGTCCTTTGTTTTGCACCTCAGGAAAGAGGATTGGAATGGCTTTCTAGCTCAACAAATGGCCCATGGCAAAATCCAATTTAAGATTTTGAGCATTTCCACCTAGCTCCACGCCTATGGTTTGAAGCAGGGCACGTAAATGATAAGGATAGGCATTTGATGAAGGGAATTTTCCACAAGCACCTATGCTAAAAGAGAAGGCGGGGTAGTCACCATCAATGCATCCACATTTTGGAGAAGGTAGTATAGTTTGTATGAGATTTTCCTTGGCTATCAATTGTTGGCACCTATCAACATAGAACTCCCCATCATATCTAGAGTGGCAATAAGGTTTGGCTACATCTTTAAAAGGAGAACCTTTAAGGAACTAATAGAAAGCTTTTTCCTATTCATTATGGCCAATATACCATTCAGAAACAAGTTGGTAAAAATGCTTTTGAACTTGATTTGCCAGAATTTTTGGGGTTAAATGAAGTTTTTAAAGTGGGATTGTTATGAAGTTACTTTCCTCCACTATTGGGCATCTATCAATCTACTGAACATAATCATGTTACAAATTTGAATCCATACACTACTACTCTATTATAGTGTGATTATGTGATTGAAGTTATGTTCAAAGCTTTGAGAAATCAGAAAATTCCTATATATCAAGAGGTTTGAGGTGATTAGTTCTCTCATTAACACAATTCCCTCATATAATACAAAATCTTGATGCAATGGGGACCATTTCCTCTTAAGGAGGGAGGAATGATCCATAATATCTAAGGAATTCAAATTGAAACAATAAAAAAAAATTCTAGGTCTTAGTGAATTTCTTTTTTCGAGGTCTTCTACTCAAAATTTGAAGTTTAAAGTTTCATTATTCCCTAAAATTTGGTAATTAGAGGCTTTCTATTTTAGGCACTAAAACTATATTTTTAGTTCTTTCCAATAGTGTAAATAGTTTTGAATTTTAAGCTCTAGGTCAAAAGTTATGACCCTAACAAGTTGGGGTAAATAAATACCTAGTTTTTGAATAGTTTTAGATAAATATTGTTACTTTATTATAGCCACATAAAAATTTTGATTTCATTGCTGAGGTGACTTTTGATGTTCCATCATTGTATATATTCTTATATTTTTGAATAATAAGATGGATTTTTGACTACATACAACTCTTTCAAGGTTTACAAGTATTTTTCCAAAATTTGAACATTGCTATCACAAGTTTTTGAATTACACCAATTATTGTTGTTTCAACCCATTTCATAAATTAGATCAATGGTATCAGAGTGAGGATGCTCCTATATGCTAACTAACACGAGAACCACCTACCAAAGATTAGGATTGACCATACAAGATTTGTCTGAATACCCTCATTTGAGGCACACAAAACCAAAGATGTCAAATAATTCATTAGATATTGTTAACAAATGGTGGAAGAGGCTTTGGCCAGGAAATAAGAAGAGATGATGAATCAATTTTCACAAATTTTTCAAGACCAATAATCATCTAGTTTGGTAGCACCGTTCCTTGGAAATGCCCCTTTTAAAGTATAGGTGAATTTTGATATCCCATGTTTTGAAGGAAAAGTTGACGTTGATGTTGTTGATATTTGGTTATCAAAATTGGATTGACACTTCTTTATAAATAATTTATGTGATGCAAAAGAACATTTTTTTTGCCCTCTTGAAAGCTGAAAGTCATGTGAAACTAGCATGGAAAATAAAAAAGATGAATAAAGAAAGAGAATCAAATTTTAGATAAAGGTTAATAATACTCTCTGATAATAATCCCAAGAGGGTAGAATTTGTGGAATACAAAAAAAAGGCATACTTTCCTCAACATATATATGAACATAAATATATAGAATGGAAGCTACTTTGACAAAAGATGGACCAATCTATACAAGATTCCACCAATACATTCCATGCACTTTCTACACAACTTGGTATAGCAAAAAAATTTGAAATATCACAGTGGGCTTCATAGATATATCAAAAATTAGATGGAATTCTTGAAAATTGAAACATTAGGAACTACTTTTAAATATGATATAAAAATTGAATAAAAATTCAAACAAAAAGGGAAAATAGACTAGTTTTAAATAATAAGCTAAGGGGTGAAGGTAGCAGTAAATTTGTAGGAAAACAAGTGGGAAATTACCCTCCCTCAAATCCACACAAGAATACATGGTGGATTACTGAAAAGACATAAGTAGATATAGGTATGTGGTGTGAGATATAAAAGATCCCAATCTATAACACAAAGGAGCACTATAGCATCAAAAACTTAATGAAAAAATACAAGGAGAGGAAGTGGAGCTTGATAAACAAGAGAATGATTCAATTTAGAAGAAGATCCATCTTCCATAGTGATGTAGGTGTGGTTGGAAAATTAGGGCCAAGGCACACTTAATAGTCCAAACACCCTACAGAGTAAACACAATGGAAGCAAGAAAAAGAGAACAACATCAAGGAGAGAAGAAACAAAAATATCTTTAATAATTCATAAAATTATTAGCAAACATGCCCAACTATAAGACCATCTAGATTATGACCATTGTAAGATAATTATAACTTCAAGATCCACAATCTCTACAAGTCCTAACTCTATACTTTCTCCTTTATGATCATTCATATTTCTCTTCAAACTCTCTAGGCACTAGTTAACCTAAGTCTAAACACTTCTACTTATACTTTCCAAAATGACTTACAAAATATTCTAAATCATTATATGAGAGCCTCAAAATGGTTTGCACACATCCCAATTTACAATCCTTACATTAAATTCAAGATTAAAATTAAATAAATAAGTCAACTCATATTAAGAACCAATCATTGACAAACTTGGCCAAAGAAGGAACCGAGAATCAATAAATCAGTGAGATCACTTGGCACATAAAGGAACCCAACAACAAAAAAACTTGACTAAAGAAGTAACTCAACCAATACTACATGAATTCAACATACAAGGAATTTGACCAATATAGAAGGAACTCAACAACTACTACAAGTTGGAAATAACTGACAAAATGCATAAAGAGGAGCAAGAGAGCAAGGAAACCCAAGATGCTCCTACATCATACAACTAGGGTTGAAAGAAATGATCCTCCTCAATCATTGAGATGTCACAAATTGAGCTAAATCCAACTTAGATTGAGAGATCCATGTAGCATCTTCAACTGGTATGTTCTTCCACTTCACCAAATATTCAAAGTAATCTTTTCCTCTCATTCTCTTACCAACTCTCTAATCCAATATCTATTCAACCTCTTCAATCAACTTCTTAGGATAATCATATGGTACACCAACTTCATTATTAGACTCATGATACTTATGAAAATCAATAAGATTGAATATAGGAGATATACCCATATCATTAGGTAACTCAAATTCATGAACATTACCAATGTCAAACTTCCTTAAGATTCTATAAGGATTAAACTTCTTCATTTTAAGCTTATTGTATGTTCCAATAGGAAATATACCCTTCTTCAAATGAGCCATTACCTCATCACCAACTTAAATAACATGATTTCTTCTAGACTTATCTACATTCCCCTTATACTATTGATTACTTTTTTCCAATCTCAACTTCACTTCCTCATACAAAGACTTCATAAAATCAGCAAACACTTCTCTTTCGTTGATTGGCAACATCCCTCAAATTCGATATAACTGTAGGTTGCATTCCAGTAACAATATCAAAAAAAAATTTCCAATACTCATGTTCATAAAATTATTATATGCAAACTCAACTTGTGCCTATACCATATCCCAATTACTTGAGTTGTCTTCAACTAAACATTTCAATAAATTACCCAAGCTTCTATTCACAACCTTTGTCTATCCATATATCTATGGATGGAATGTAGAACTAAGCTTTAACTCAATATTTATTTTCTTCCACAAAGTCCTCCAAAAATAACCAATAAACTTGTTATCTTTGTTAGAGATGATACTTCTTGGTAATCCATGCAATCTAACAACCTTGTTGAAGAAAAGTTCTACAACATCCACTACATCAGATATCTTCTTACATGGTATGAAATGTGTCATCTTAGAAAATATATCAAGAATAGAAATAGGTTGTATATAATCTAGTATTCTGACATACTCCTTTTGCAACTTTACAAATTCCACAACTCCTAACAAAAATTTGAACATCCTTAAACATATGTGGCTAATAGTACTTGTCCTTAAGAAAAATCTATGTTTTATCAATCCCAAAATGTCCAAGCAATCCACCATAATGCTTCTCCTTAATTAGATTAACTCTCATAGAACTTCTTGGTATACACAACTAAATTCTTTTGAACATACATTCTTGAATGAAATAATATTTATACTTACTTGGTTGATCTAATAGATTTGATGATATCTACTCTCTCCACACCTTAGAAAAACTAGGATCAATATCATACAAATCCTTCATTTCATCAAAACCAAGAACTTCAACCTTCATCTCAATCAACAAATAATGTCTTCTACTCAATGCATCTACAACTCAGTTAGTAACTCCACTTTTATACTTTATCAAAAATGTGAAACTTTGCAAGTACTCAAACCACTTCATATGTCTCTGATTCAACTTATGTTGACTTCCCAAATACTATAAAGCTTTATGATTAGTATACAATACAAACTCCTAAGGAATCAAATAATGTCTACTCTTATTTAAGGCTTGAATAATAGCATAGAACTCTTGATCATACATAAAATACTTCTTTTTAGTATCATTCAACTTATCACTAAATAAAGAAACAAGTTTACCTTATTGACTCAACATGACTCATATTTCACTACCATTTTTCACACTCAACTTTAATACCTTGTTAAAATCAGGTAGAGGAAATACAAGTAACTCAACAAACTTTTGTTTCAGAATCTGAAAACTCTTATCAAGTTTATGTGTCCACTTGAAATTATTTTTATCTCCTCTCATGGTCTTAGTAATAATATTACAAACAACAATGAAATTATTTAGAAATTTTCTATAGAAACTACCTTGAAATAATCTTACCTCACCCACATTCGCAAGTGTAGGGCACTCCAAAATTGCTTTAACCTTCTTAGGATCCATTATCAACCCATCAACTAAAATAAAAAATTCCAAATATATAATATCCTTGTACATAAAGGAACACTTCTTCAAATTAATTAGCAACCTCTCCCCTTTCATCCTCTGCAATACTTGTCTATCATGCTCAAGATGTTCTTCCTTAGTCTTACTGAATATCTGAATATCATCCAAGTAAACAATAATAAAATTACCCAAAAATCTTTTGAGAACTTCATTCATTAACCTCATGAAAATACTTGGTGCATTATTCAAACCAAAGGCATAACCACTCAATCATAAAGACCACCCCTTGTGTTAGCCTAATTTTTCACCAGTCAAAAATTTTGTGATATCTTGTGAAAATTAGGGAGAAATTATATTTCAATTTCTTATGGTTTCTAAGAATGTGTCACTCCTTGTGAAAAAACTCTAGAAATTAATGACGTCTCATGTTTTGTTGAAATTTTTCATAAATTGGCACCAAGTATAACTTAGGGATACATGAAAAACTTTGGTTATACATTGATTTATTTTATATCACTAATTCCTTAGATCATTTTCATATTATAATTCAATACCTCTAAAAGTGTTTTAAGTTGTGATGTCAACTCTTCAAATTAAAATATATATATTCTCTTAAAAATTTATCAACTTTAATAAAATTTACCATATTTATAATTTAATAAATATTAAAATAAATTAATAATAGAATATAAACTAATATGATTGGTGATATAATATAATAATTATTAAACATGTATAAATATAATCTAAAATCAATAATAGATTATTATATCATCTTATTTTTGTACATATTTACATTCATTAATTATTGACTATTTAATCTTGCAAATATGTTTACATATATAACATTGATGTAGCTTAAATAATATAGTTGACCACTCTACAGCATAACAATAATCATCCAATTCACCAAGTGCATCATTCAATTAATTGGCCCACTCAAACTCATTTACTCCAACCGATGGATTAGACAAAGAGTGAAGTGGCACCCACATATCAAGGGTCGCGTCAAATCAAAATGTATAAAAGTCACATAAATATTAGAGCATGGGATATACCTCATATTCTCAGATTTTAGAAATGACAGACAGGAAAAGAGAATAGGAAGAATGTGCATAAATACGAGACGGGAAAAAGAATGAAGTATTCATCCACAGATTTTTGTACCTACCATTATCTTCTTCAAAATATAAAGAACATAGTCACATAAACATTGACACACGTCGTGGAAGTTTATCATTAAGGAAATTAGAAGAATAACTCTCATCCACAAACCCACGTACAACCATGAAGTACAGACAATACGCATAGGCAAGGATTATCTAGCAGCGAATAAGGAGGCTTATATGATTCTTATTGGCAGTTCGAATAGAAAGAAAGGACATGGAAAATGATAAAGAACTATTGTGGCGTTCACATCTGCCGTAGATCTAAAGCATGATAATATCATCTTGGATTTAGCTTGTAATATCTGACTCAGCCATGAACAATAAGGAAGGAGGTGATATAAACATCGGAGAAAAGATGGCAAAAAGACACAAATAAAATAAAAAAATGAAATAAACGAATGACTCCCAAAATGGGTTCATTACAAATGGTATCAGAGTAGAAATCCTGCCAACTTGTGAAGAATTATGCAAATCAATCAGAAGGAGGATACTATGGGTATCACAAATTGCAAGAAGATAGTATACATATTCATGGGGAAGAAGAACAGAAAGCAGATGCAGTCAACATGGTATTCATAATAGGAACTTTTACAAGATATTAGTAAGGACGGTATATTGTTTGGGCCACTGTAAAAATTGGGTTATATCGATTAGTGTTTGTAAACACTATATCAATTCTGAATGACTTATTCATCATTTAAAAATAAACATGGAAAAAGAAAGTGTAAAACCTAATTTATTTACATATAATCTTCTGCTACATGATAAGGGATTTGTGGGTGATATTATTGTCATGGAACAAATTCTTGAGACTATGAAAGCAAAAGGTATACAAACATACCACTCTGCAAGTCTGACTGCAGTTAAAAGAAGTTATATATGTGCTAGATATTGGTAAACCAAGTGAGGTAGAAAGAGTTTGTGATGCAATTAATTCTCTTCCTCAGATTTCAAGTTCTTACTATATTGCTGGGGTCCGTGCTTGGACAAAGCTGGGTGAAATTGTGAAGATAGATGCTTCCCTGTTAAAGTTGTAAGCAGAAACAACCACTCAAGTTTAAATATTCAGTGACCCGATGCCGTGGCACGTTTCTGCCCACTACTGGACTTTGTTAACACCCAGATTAAGGACTAGGGTCCAATACTACCCTCTTTAAATTACTAAAAAGAAAACTAAGCGAAGTGCATGGACAAAAATGTTGATAGTTGTAAAGGTGAAGACATAAACTAAATCAAATTTTAATAGCGAAAAGAATAAAGAGTCAAAGCATTTCAAAATACTCACGTGAGATATTGCCAAAAACATCACAGTCAAGGAAAATGATATAATAGTAATAATGCATTTTAAAAAGTGAAATGACTTTCAACAAAATTCTACCAAAAAGGATACGATCCATAATAGTATCGGGATGTTTCTCAGAGCTCCTACAAATCCAATCAACGATCTACCACTAATGTTATTTTCTAGTTTAGCTATTTCTTCAAGGGTAGCTTAATTCACTGAGTTACATGAATGCTTAAGAAAATGACTTTTCTGGAGATGACGGAAGTCGTGGATTAGCAAAGGAAGGTGGGAGGTGAAGAGAAGAAGAGGAATTGGTGAGGCTTACGTCTTACAACCCATCCTCCAAAAAATAGTGCCATAGATCAAGGCGACGAAGAATGTGAAAAAAAAGCACATTGCATTGTAGTCCGAGTTTTGCCAATATGATCAATGTTGCTTCCAAAGGCAAGCCCACGTCTGGACAAAGAAAGGCTGCAAAAACTATGACTCAAAGTATATATCCATTGACCCTGGGGCTGGTATGCTCAGTTCCTTTATATATATGCTTAGCCGGCTACTGATATATCACAACTCACATTTCAAGAGGAAAAAAAAAAGGCTTAGCAAGCAACTGATATGCACAAAGTGAACTTGATGGAAGGATTTTGAAATCATTAGACAAAATTCACTAACCATCTAAGAACAAGTTGCTGAATAGTGAAACTATGAAGGTTCGAGTTCAACAGAAGTGATAAATCAAAATCCAACTTATAGTTGTTTGGAATATTGTAACCAACACAAGCTCCATCCTCAAGGGAAAAGAACTTGTAATCTACTATTTGACCAAATAAAATGATTTTATAATCAGAGTAGTGACAAACTTCAGCCTTTACAACATGTTCAATAGAGACGCATTTGTCAGGCTAAAAGACACATGAATTAAATAGACCAAAGTTTACGTTGGATTGCAATGATAATTCAATGAATTTATCACCATGGAGTATTTTATTCTAATGGAAACTTAATGCAAATGTAGGAACTTGAATTTCAAATCTCACCAGTTCTCTTCGAACCATGCCATGTCAGACATGCTTCCAAAACATGGAATCATGGATGAGGCAAATGAACTATTTGACAAATGCCTTAAATAGATGTCATCTCATGGAATGCAATGATTGGAGGATATTGACAAATGGATAGACGACAGTACTAGTAAGTCAAAGGTATGCATAGGTACTACTTAATATTCAATGGGAAATTAAGTTCTTACTAAAGATTTTATTCAGGAAGATGATGGTACTTCTAACCATTATATGAAATCTCTCATAATATGAAAGAGAAAATATTATATACTATCCAAACAAGATAGCTAGCTGAGTTTAGATATAGAGAAGACTTGTCAGATGCAGTTTGTTCGATGGAATATATAGAAAGTGGATCACGATTATTGCATTGGCTTGAGTCAGCATGTAAAGGTAGACATCGGATATGACGGAGGAAGTAAAGGGTCCATTTTTAGACTTGGTGTAGTAGGTTGATGTACACATATTTTAAGTGAAAGTACATGAGGTATATATATATTTATAATGGTTATTTAAATTTATCATTATTATTATTTCTAACATTATATGAACTTGAAATAGAGTTAATGATAAATAAGAAAGTCATGTTTAATATTATCAATAGAACTATTACATTTAAATGATGAATAATAAATTATTCAATTATGTAGATAACTAACTATGTGTGTAATGTTTCCTTGTTCATTTTTGAATCAAAATTTCATAATCATAGTTAGTTATTTGATAAGGAAATAAAATGTTGGAAAGATATGTATTAAAGTATATATTTCAATCAAATTATTATATATATTATTGGAATTGTTTATTTTGCAAAATTATTTATTCTTGAGTATGATATAAATCTTTCTCTTAATTCTTGTTTTTCTCTATGAGCACTTGCTTTGATCTTCTCTTTCGAGTATGCCTTGTAGAAAAGGGGATATTGATATCAGACTCAGAGGGAGTTTGACACTTCCAAGGTAAAGGAGCCTAAAATTTCATTAGAGGCAAGCTCATAAAGAAAGGAAAATACACAAAGGAAATCATTAGTGCAAAGGTATTTCGGTACATCTCCATGATTGACCTATTCTCCCAAAGCACTTAATTGACATAGAAGTGGGGAACTATTCAACAAAGGTGGTTGAATCTATGAGGAACCTTAAGGTAGTTAAGAGTAAATAATGGATAAATATCCTATAATCACCACTTCAACACATAAGGGTAATGAGGTAAGATATATATTTTTGTGCATATATTGCTATGAAATAATTGATAGTATCTTTCTTATTACTGACACATTTGTTATTGTGAAGAATATTGAATAGTCTATCAATGATTCTAGTTACAAAGAAATGAAATCAGAATATATGAAAAAATAAAATATAAACAAATGTTGATTTAAGGAAAACATAGTAATTATAATACATTTCAATTATATTATAGAGAGTCTATCTCTCATCCAAATTATGTAATCTTAGATAGGGAGTTGGTGGGGGGAAAGGCAGAGTAATTTCAAGCACTTGTCAGATACACTTGGAGCTTGTTTCACGCGCCCTCTGCACCGTCATTCTACCATCAAGATGATTATAACAAGGAGAGAGAAAGTTGTTTGTGTACTATAAGAAGAAATCTTTCAAATGAACTAAGTAAAATAAATTTAATACTCATCTTCTCATCCATATTATGATATCTTAAGGTAGGGAGTTGGTGGAGGGAGAGGTGGAGTAATTTCGAGCACTTGTCGGATACACTTGGAGCTTGTTTCAAAGGCCCTCTGCACCATAAGTCTACCATCTTATGATGATCATAATAAGGAGAGAGAGAAAGATTCCTTCCAAAGGATTATGTAACTGAGAAAAAGGATCACCACAAGATTCATCTTTCTTTAAGACTATTATATGCTAATAATTATTTGTGTTGCAGGTCCATGATAAAAAGGCATATTAGGGAAGTATATTTTATAAATCATTTCCTTTACTCTACTTCATTATGAAAATTAAATTATAAAGAATCAACAAAGAATGTATGATGTGTCTACATCATGTACACTTTTTTGCCTTCATATATCATGTGTCTGCATCATGTATGCTTCGTGCCTTCATGCATCATCTGGCTTCATCGTGTATTATTTGTGTTTTCATGCATTCATGTGTCTACTTCGTGCTTGCCTTGTGTATTTATGCATCAATATTTATATTCAATATATATTTTCTTACATCATAAGGATATTAACATTACATGTAGATAGTCTTATAAGTTGTCTTTGCTTGAGGACAAGCAAATTCAAGAGAGGAGGACTGTGATATCCCCATATTAGTATATAATTTAAATAATAAATAAATGTTTTATATAAAGTATATTAAAATAATAATATTTCTATAAAGTAATATTACATTCTAATTATATAATAATATCCATATCATGTTATAAAAATAATAATCTAATACAGCAACGTACTATATTAATAAAGTATTATAATTGATATATTATTAAATTAATATATATTTTATATTATGTGATATTAATATAAATATTAAATTCAATATAAATAAATAATTATATTATTATAATATGATTATTATATTGAAAAGTCACAACTCTTCAAATTAAAATATATATATTCTCTTAAAAATTTATCAACTTTAATAAAATTTACCATATTTATAAGTTAATAAATATTAAAATAAATTAATAATAGAATATAAACTAATATGATTGGTGATATAATATAATAATTATTAAAGATGTATAAATATAATCTAAAATCAATAATAGATTATTATATCATATTATTCGAGTACATATTTACATTCATTAATTATTGACTATTTAATCTTGCAAATATGTTTACGTATATAACATTGATGTAGCTTAAATAATAATAATTAATTAAATAATATAGCTGACCACTCTACAACATAACAATAATCATCCAATTCACCAAGTTCATCATTCAATTAATTGGCCCACTCAAACTCATTTACTCTAACCGATGGATTAGACAAAGAGTGAAGTGGCACCCACATATCAAGGGTTGCGTCAGATCAGAATGTATAAAAGTCACATAAATATTAGATCATGGGATATACCTCATATTCTCATATTTTGGAAATGATAGATAGGAAAAGAGAATAGGAAGAATGTGCATAAATACGAGACGGGAAAAAGAATGAAGTATTCATCCACAAATTTTTGTACCTGCCATTATCTTCTTCAGAATACAAAGAACATAGTCACATAAATATTGACACACGCCGTGGAAGTTTATCATCAAGGAAATTAGAAGAATAACTCTCATCCACAAACCCACATACAACCATGAAGTACAAACAATACGCATAGGCAAGGATTATCCAGCAGTGGATAAGGAGGCTTATATGATTCTTATTAGCGGTTCGAACAGAAAGAAAGGACATGGAAAATGATAAAGAACTATTGTGGCATTCACATCTACCATAGATCTAAAGCCTGATAATATCATCCTGGATTTAGCTTTTAATATTTGACTCAGCCATGAACAATAAGGAAGAAGGTGATATAAACATCGAAGAAAAGATGGCAAAAAGACACAAATAAAATAAACAAATGACTCCCAAAATGGGTTCATTACACACTTCAACTATGGTTCCTTCACCTCCAGATGAGATCGCACCTCTTGATGCTTTTGTTGATTATATTGATCTAGTTCCATCCATAGATGCTCATGATTCAGTACAGTAGGACATACTATGTCTTCCTACTTCAGCTTCATGCAGCAACTTCCTTCCAAACATTGCAAGGATATTTGTGGAGTATCACATTGAAGATGTGGGAGACATCATCAATGATATTCATCTTCTCTTTATTGAGGAAATTACTTCATCCATATCCATAGTGATAGGTCCAGAATATCAAGAAACACCTTGTCTTCCAACTCCAACATTAGTGGATGACTTCTTGATAGATATTTTAGGTTTATTTATGGAGTCACACATAGCAGATTTGGGAGACATTATTGATGATATACATCTTCTCTTTGATGAAGAATATCCTTCTTCAGTTGTTGCAAGGGCTCACTTTGACCCTCTTGTCCATTCTCTACATGATGAGTCTTCACAGGTTGATGTGATGATGGATCCTCATGTTGAGGAGACAATAGGTTATTTGGGACAGGTTCTACATCCATTCTTGCTCAATTTGCACATGTTCTTTTCCACAATATTAGAAGGGGTGACTATCAGTATCAACACAAGGATAGTTGAGTAGGTTTCAAAGACACCATTCATCTTCAAGATTCTTTCTACACATAGGGAAAGCCTCTCACTTGTACCTTTGCCATTGTTTCTTCCAAAGGGGAGGAACATTATTCAGCAGTCATGGATCAACTTCTACATTGGAGAAACTCTCACTAATCAACACTCTACATTTAGGGGGGAGGGACTACGTTGTCTCCTTCTTCTCTTTTATGAGGACTTTTTCCTCTTATGGGTTTTGTCCTTCTTCTCTTTTGTATATGCTTTATGTATGTCATAATGGGGGAGTCTTGATTACTCCATCCATCCATGTATCTTGTCTTTTTATCTCTCTTTTTGGGGGAGGGTTTTTACCATGAGGTTTTCCCCCTTTCTCCACTTTATGAGAGATTTTATTGCATTATGTACATGGGTACCTAACATGGCCTAGTAGTTGGGACCTATCTTACATTTCATCTTAGCTTTCATAAGCTTAAGTGCATTCCCCTAAGTTGCACTTAAGGGGGGGTGTTGGTGTAAATAATTGTTCACTATTTACACTTTACTTAAGTTTACTTAAGTCAATGCATTATTTTATTATTTCTTAGGTGAGACACTTAGGATTTTGCATACTCTTATGAGTTGTCATGTTGACAACACTAGAGTAAGAAACTCTAATTCAACACATGGTGTCTACAACACTGGAGTTTGCATAATTAATAGAGTTTTCATATAGACAACATAATTATTCACACTCCTATTTTAGCACATGGTGTCTACAACATAATTTTGCATGGTGCACCTTTGTAGGCTTATCCTCTCATCATTGCACTTACTCATGTGCTTAAAGGATGATAATCCACACTTGGTGGACATGTGCCTAGTTGCATGACTTATCATGTTGCTAATTCCTAGGCATTCTAGAAGCATTCCAGAGGTCTTTATATACAAGCACTCCTAGTGGACACAATTGAATTGAATATCATATCATTATTCTGATCATACTCTTTTGGTATACTATTGTGCTTGTGCTTGAGTTCCTTGGTCTTGGGTGAATTTTTTCCTGAGGCAAATTCTTACATGGTATTAGAGCTATACCAAATTCTTACATAAACCATTGTGAAGCAGTGATAAAAAGGAAAATGCTACTTCACAACCTTCAATTTTAAAGCATAAAACATATTAAAATGACCATTTCTGAGCTACAAAAGAGATGTGAGTTGGAAGTATGAATAGTGAAAAAGTGAAGACATCGACAACTTTTTAAGGACTAAGAGGATTTCAAGCATTCTAGTTTTAATGCCATACTCCATTTTGTAGAAATAGATAAATTCTAGGAAGAACAAATATTTTCATTACCAGTTGCAAAGTTTTTGAAATTTTAGAGCAGAATTCAAGTTGTAGAGTAAATTTGAGTAAATTTTAACATACAACATTTAGATTTTTGTGATAATTTGAAATAAATGGTACAAAAGGAAGGAGAACTAATTGCATAGACACGGAATGAAGAGCCCACTTCAAAAGAAAAAAGCTCTAGCCCATTTGTAAATGAATGGATGAAAATTTTACTAGGGTCTCTCAATGCACAATCAACAAATGACCATGCATTCAAAGATCCCTATGTGTTTTGTAGAGATTCAGAGGTATCTGATAGGAACATAAGTGAATTGTTTTGGTTCTTTTACAAAAATAGAATGGAGAAGGTCCCAATTTCTAGCCCTTGGACTAGGAATTTGGGAAAGCTACTTATGCCTGAGGTCTTTGTGGATGTTGACTTAGTTAAGGTTTTGATAGAGTCTTACACTCTAGTCAGCAAGTCCTTCCATAGGAAAGATAGAAGTATATTATTGGCATTGGATAAGGAGACATTCATGGAAACCTTTGATTTGAGAGGTCCAATGTCATTACCAATTAACATGGATAAATTGAATGAAAAATTTAAGAATTAGAAGAAATTCTACATTGATAGAACAATGTCAAGGAAAGAGAAAGGAGAAATGCCAAAGAAGAAAGAGGTGGAAGACATCATGCCCCTAGAATTCTTTCAAAGATATATGCAAAACACTAGTTTTGGTTTGAACAAAGCCCTAAGTTCATATGGAACCATGAATGCTCTTGGTGGGCATTATGTCATGGCATTGAATATCTAGGACCCAAAAAAGAATGTTGGGTATAAGTTTTTGACCTACATCATTACTAAGATCCATGATGAAATTGTTGCTACATAAGAGGGAAGAATGTAGAATTTCTAGTTCCATCATTATTCCTTGATCATGCATCTCATTCTGTTAAAAAATGTACAATTTTTTTATCAGAGCTTATTTGAGTGTATAGAAGAATGAGGAGAGAGACTACATGTATAATGACTTTGTGTATCCTATTCTAAATATAATAGGAGTTATTAATGAAAGAATACCTAGGAATGTTAGAAAGTTGGTTGAGCCCAACTTATGTTTTGATGTGGGGAAATCATTAGGGAATGAATGGGGAAGTGTGATTATTTTTGAAGATTAAAATTTCATAAGGGTTTATGGGTTCCCTCAGCCACCTCACCTTTTTCCAAAGTATGTCCTAGAGAGACTAGGACTTATAGAAGTCTTTTGGTAGTTAATTTCATTGAATAGAGAATATCTAGGCTAAACTGTCAAGAAGGGAACATTTTTCGTGTAGATGCACCAAAGTAGGGGGTTTTGATATAGGGAAGAATGCAATAGAGGAAACTAATTCTTTCTTGAGAAGCTATAAATTGCCAATTTCTCCTGCAAGAACATATGACCCCTACAATATAGTTAGAAATTCTTTAAAGCAAACAAGGGAATATAATTTTCCTCCAACAAAGTGTTTATGTGAGGAGGATGTCATTGCTTATTTTTTAGATGAGAATATTTTTAGGGAGAGAATGATAAAATTTAGAGATGTAGTAAGTTTTGAACATGAGATGAAGAAGGTAAATCCATCCTTTAAGGGATTCTATCACAAAGTAGACTACTGGCCTAGCTTTGACAAATGCATTCAAAAATTTGATGAGATATCATCACAAGTGCCAGAAGAAATAAGAAAGAAGGTGTATCCTAAGTCTTTTGATCAAGACATTGTTGTGGATGTTAGTGATGATAATGAGGAAGACTAGGTAGAGAGTTCAGAATGGGCTCAATAGAGGAGCAAGACGCAAAAAATGATGGAGATTCCACAAAAGGCCAAACAGAAAGCCTTGCAGATCATACCAAGTAACAACCAATACTTTGATACTATAAGAAGAAACTATTTGATGGCTCAAGCCACTAAGGATGAGAAAGGGCTATAAAGTTGCAGCTACAGGTTTAGATGATTGATGATAGAATCATTGAGGCCAACAAATTTATGACTAATGAAAGTTTCACCAAAACTAAAGAATTCAAAAAAAAAATTGTTTAAATTAAAATAGAATGAAATATCATTGCAGATGAAGCCTAGTGATTCTGATGAAGTAGTATCTGAAATAGTTCAAAAGCTACAAGATCATGACCCTGTAAGTGAAACTATAATTGTAGAAGAGGTCAAAGACCTAATATAGAGGAGTAGAATGATTGTCTTCCTAGGAGGGGATCTCAGATCCTCATTCTTGTTAGATCAAATGAGGAGGCAAGAAAGAACAATATCATTCAAAGATGAAGATCAACAGGGACAATTGAGAGGGTATGGATATAACATTGATGCCCAAACCATGGTAATATGGAGTTTAGCTCCAAAACACCAAAAGCTCACTCTCATGGAGATTAAAGAGTCCTCTAGGGGAAATGTAATATTTTGGAATGTTCATTCTACCTCCCATAGCCAGACTTATGAGTTATTAGGGAAAGATAGATTGATGCCTTAGAACAAAAATTGGAAGGAGCTTATCAAAGGTACATCAAGACCAGGATGAATTATAAGGAGGAAATAAAGAAAACCTATGTCCTAGAACAAAAGTCTCTCCAACTAGAAAATGAGGTGGTAGCATTGAAAAATACTATTAGATCTGCTACAAAGATTGAGGAAAAAGGTATACAAATAGAGGGCTATGTACTTGAAATAGAGGATATGATAGACCAAGCTATGGTAGTGGTTAAAGAGGAATTAAAATCCAACAAGGAAATCAAAATTCAAACCATCAAGAACTTTCTGACTCACAAGAAAAATTCCTTGAAGTTGGTTTCTTAGAATCTGCATAGCAACTTCTTGGTTTTACAAGGGGTAAAGTATAAATGTTCTGAGGCAATTGCCTTGTTGTCTCCCCTATTCACTACATGGGGTCCTTATACCCATTTTTTTGATAACCTTATACCTATGCTGATACAGAAGAAATAATTACAAAAGTGATGATCACTTCTATCAAAAAACTGGTTAATAAGGTAGAATAATTGAATGGTTTCTTTGTAGGCAAGTTGCAGTTGATCCAAAATAAGATGAAATTCATTGCCACATAAACACCTAATTTTGTAAGCACCATTTTGGATAATGATAGAGGAGTCAAGGAATGGCTAGAGTGGTCATCCTCCTTTGATAACATCGTGAATCACTATACAATTTTTCGCATACTACAATGGTGAAGCTAACATTGTAGTAGTGTATGATTTAATAGATATTTTATTTAAGCTAGAGTTAGAGATGGGAAAGATAACTACAGAGGTTAAAGATATAATTGATGCTAAATGGAAAAAATTCCTCAAAGAATTAAATGGTATCAGATATGCCACATGGCCATATGTGGAACCTGACATAGGCATTTGGGAGGTTATAGCAGGAATAAAGGCTTTACCATCAAGGGACAGTGATTGAGCAGTTAAAGTCATAGTTGGAGGTAGAAGAGACAAAATAAAGAGAAATGGCAAGGAAAGTTACAAGTAGTTAAAGTATAAATAGATTCAAGCTAAAGACACTTAAAGAAGGTGTCACTTGCCAATTTTGCAACCGTTTCCCAAATTTTGAACTAATATAGAGAATGTATTGTAAAGTGACAAATAAAATATCTTTATATTTTGATTCCAAATCAATTTTTGATATCTTTCTTCCCATCTTAAGCTTGTCACAATCCTCTTATAAAATGATTTCCAATATGTGGAGTGAGGGTTTGAGTCCTATAGAGTTTTTAGTGCTTACGCTATTTACAATTGGTCCAAGTTTTGTGTCAATTGTATATTTTATTCAATTTTACAAATCTAAGAATACAATGAATATTGAATGACCAATTTTTTCATATTTTGAGTTCTATACCAATAATTTATGGTTTTCAAGGAAAATTAATACAAAGAAGAAGTTATGGATATCCGTGTCTCTGAGTTTTGTCTCCACTTTCATGTATCTATTATTTTGAGATTGAAATGAGCAAAGTTCTTTCAATTTAATATAGCTTGGATGGGTTGTATATATTTTCATTATTTCTTTTAATTCAATGAATTGAGTAATTTCTTCCATGAATTTGTAGGTTTTCTAGGTAAATGGAAGGGATATTATAAGAATGAAATTCAAGGTTAACAATTGATAAGTTTAATTAAAAGTTAATTAAATAGGTCTAAGGTTATTGGTTTGATTCTGTATAACAATGGATAAGGTACTAGTCATTAATTTAGATGAAAAATTATATAGTTGTGTGGTTTCAAAATACACATTTTAAATCAAAATCAATTTTCCATTTCTATAATAAAGAACTAAATTGTTGGTCATTCCCTTATTGAGATAACTTTATGTAATTTTTTTAGTAAGCTGTTGTAAGTCAACAATTTGATTACATTTCAAGAAGTTTTTTGACCATCTATCTTCTAGAAGGGATAAATCTAAGATGAATAATATTAGTGAATAAATTTGAAGAATAAAATCAAAGAAGAATCCAATAAACCCCTAGATGCACCCGCCTTGGCCCTACAAAGCTTAAAGAGTAGAAAGCCCTTGTGTGATTTGTTGAAGTTGATCTAGATTTGAGATAATTTCTATTGAATATGGAAACTAGCTATTCCTTAGGCTTTTATTTATCTTTTTCATCTTGGTACTAGTTTTTGGAACCTATATTTAGTTTTAAAACACCAACACTTTGTCTTGAAAGCAATCTTCCCCCTATCACCCTCTCTAATTCTGATTTGATGATAACTAGTCTTTAGATCAATCTTGGTAAAGTATTTTTATCCATTCAAAAAATCCATTATGTCATCCATCCTTGGCATAGGAAACCTATATTTCACTATTATCTTTCTAATATCTTTGGAATTAGTACAGATTCTCTATTCACCATTCTTCTTAGGTGCCAATATAACAAGTATAGCACATGGACTCAAGCTTTCTCTAATCAAACTATTTTGTAACAACTTGTGAACTTGTTTGTTAAGTTCTTGATTCTCTATAGGTGTTAATCTATATGAAAATTTATTCAGAAAACTAGCTCTAGAAATCAAATCCATACAATGACATATTGTCCATATTGGTGGAAAAACGTTAGTGACATCTTCTACAACAATCTCCTTGTATTCACTCAATGTTAGCTTCTTCTATCATTCAACCTATAATGTCATTTTTTGCTTGACCTTTACTATTTTTTGTCACTCAGACACTACTATTAAAACTCGACCCTTTAGGAATTATAGTAAAAAAAACTTGGTTCTTCTCCATCTCTTTCTCAAATTGTTTCCCATTGACCATACAAATTCTAATAGTAGTACAATTTACCTCATCTAGAACTTTAATTAAAGGCATCAATTTTCTCTTTACTCCATTCACCCAAAGAGTGTATTGATTCAATCTACCATCATGCACAACATCTCTATCATACTACAAAGGTCTACCCAATAGAATATGAAAACGATCCATAGGCCTAATATCACACAAAAATTCATCAAAGTAGTTTCCAATATTGAATTTCACAATACATTTCTCACTTACCAATAATTTATGATCATACTTGATCCATGAAACATGATAGGTTTTAGGGTGTCTCAGCCTCTGCAACTACAACTTTGTAACTAGCTCCTTTGATGCCAATTTTTTTGAACTTCCACTATCAACAATCACTTTGTAACATTTTCCTATCATCTTACATCTTTTCTTGAAAAGAATTCTCCTCAGGATAGGTTCTTCATTAACTCTTTTATTACACAAAGTTCTCCTAACCATCATATTTTGTCCTATCTTAGGTCCACTTGGTAAACTCTCAAGAACTCCTTGAATTACAACATTTTTGTTACCATTATCACTCTTACTAGGGTATTTATACTCAAATATCTATGCCCTTCTTTTCCACATATGAAATAATTACCATGGAAACCACATCTAGGATAAAAATTACCTCTTCCTTAGGAAGAACTATTACTTCCTCATAAATAATTACTACTTTTCCACTCAGTCTTTCCTTTCTCATCATTCTTCCATTCACACTTTTCTTTATCTTATGCATAATTATTAGATCTACCACTTTCTTCATAAGATCTACCTTTGCCTCTCTAGAATCTACCACCTCTACCTCTCTTCCTTTTCTTATGCTTATTTGTCAAGATCTCCTCAACTTTCAAGGAATATTGATATGCTCCTTCCATATTGTCCAGTTTTACAAAACTTATTTCATCTTGAATCCCATATCTCAAATCATTCAAGTATCTTGCAAATATCTCAAACTCATCATCCACATGTCCATAGCTGATGTATAATCTATAGAACTCCTCAATGTACTCATTCATAGTCATGTCCTTATGTCTCAAATATTATATTTCCTCAACAAGCTATCTTTATAATCAGCATGAAGGAACTTATTATTTACATTTTTTTACCATACTCAACCAAGTTTTGATCTTTTATTTTCCTCTTCTCTATCTATCCATTTGTAAATTGTCCCAACATGATGAGGCATGACCTTTCAACCTAGTTACTAAAATCTTCACCTTCCTATTATTAGAAGTACTTTCAACCTTAAAGAACATATCCATATGAGAGATCCAATTGTTAAAATTACAATATGAAAGGTAAAATTCTAAGTGGGGGTGGTGAATAAATAGTTTAAACCTTGACCCATAAAACATTCACCACACATCCATCTCATACATTCACTAAGTAAATTGAAATACAATTTATAGTATATACATCTAAATCATGTAAGCAAGAAAATATTCACACATGTATGACACTAGATATGATTATACAGAAACTCTCCAATGAGAAGGTAAAATTGGGGTGGGCATGACACCCACAAATATTCACTACTATAGTAATAATTATGTATCCAATGAAGGTTATAATGTTTTGATAATGAGACATGATCTACCTATGAAAGGTCTACCCTATTCAGCAATTACAAAGACTGTTAGGTCTCAACCCACTAAAGGATTTCAACACCCTATTAGAAATGTGCCTTGCTAAAGGACTTTAGCTCACAATTAAGTAAGCACCCTATTAAAGGATTTCAATACAACCTATTAGGACTACTCTATTAAGAGATTTAACTAATTCATTTGCTAGAATGATTCAGTAATGATCCTGTAGTTAACACTTGATTGGTTGATGACAGATCACCTCTAAACTAATGTATTTTTTATCCTTCTTGAATATATGTCTCTTTTTTGTATGTTCTTCTCTTCCTTTGTTCTCCTTTAATTGATTCTGCAATGCAATCTCATATCATAACTCCTTAGTGATGGAGACACAACCTAAGCACAGAATGGACACCACAGGAAAAGGGAAATTGTATTAATTGTGAAAATAAACTAGTACATTCAGTACAGAAAAAATAGACTTCAAAACATTCCCTAAGGGCTTACAATAGCATAAATCTAGAGATAATTTCTCCTTTTAGTACCTCCTCTCAAACTCCACTCCGAACTGCCTTTTATAATGCCAGAAATCTCCTTAAATAGACCTTGGAGGGTTAAGGACTAGGAATACATTCTAGAAAGTGCTAGTAAGCATCCACTGACCAAATAGAAGGCTCCAAAAGCTGCGTTAGAAGTCAGTGCAAATCTAGAAGAATCCAAAAACTGTAACCAAACTTCCAGGAGGCATAACTTTTGAACCCTAGCTCTGATTGACGAACTGTTTACATTTTTGGAAAGCTCTCGAAGTGCTCTATAGCCCTATGGACAAGCATCACTCATCCCCCATTTTTTGGCCCTTTTCAAGGTCATTTAATGCCCCTAACCTAACTTTGAAGCATTCTTAGGAGGTCTCCAAAACTCGAAAAAATGCAATAACTTTCAAACCGTGGGGCCTTTTGACCTAATTCTTTTTCTGGAATGCTCTAAATTACAATTACATTCATCTGGCCAATTTACACCTCCTAGTTCACCAAAATGATGGCTTAATTACATGCTCCTATTTTTTTAGCTTTTTTAAGTATCCCCAAGGGGCTCAAATACTCTGACCTAGAACATTGATAGTGGAACTGTGAGAGTTGGAATCTTTATTTGACTCAAATGGGTATCCAAAAATGAAAACACATGAAACAGAAACTAAGTCTAAGTACATTTTTTTGGGTGACATAGGATTGCCCTTATACCTCTGGATGCTCCTGCATCAGACACCCAGGGTAGTTTGAAAAGTGACCCTGTCACTTTATGAATGGTAGAGGAAATCCCAAATGGGAAACCTTAGCTGCTGAAATCCAAGTTGAGTCCTTTATCGGTCGTCCTTTCCACTTGACCAAATACTCCTCATACTGCCTATTTCTGGTACTCCTACCCACACGATGATCTAGAATGTCTTCTATCTCCTCCTTCTTAGAAGTAGGAATTGGACATGGCTCTAACACCAGCTCCTCATTTGCACCATCACCATGATACTCTATTAAATCTACAATGTTGAAAATAGGATAAATGTGAATACCATCTGGCAGCTCCACCTCATATGCATTTTCTGAGTCATGTTTCTTCAGAATTTTGCAGGGGCCAAATTTCTTCATTTTCAGCTTGTTGTAAGTACCAGCTAGAAATCTTTCTTTTCGTAAGTGCACCATGACTAGATCCCCTACCTGGAATTCCTTATGTCTTCTCCTTTGATCAGCCCTAGTTTTATACTCTTGATTCATCTTGGTAATGTGTGCTTAAACCTCCTCATGTAGACGCTTGATATGTTCAACAAATTCCTCAGCTTCAGCACTTGTCCTCTCCCCTTGTTCTATCTTCCTCAGCTCCGGTGCAGTCCTTGGGTTACTTCCATAGACAATTTGGAATGGTGATTTACCTATACTCCTATTTATAGAGTTATTGTAAGAAAACTTTGCCTATGGTAGAATCAAATACCATCTCTTGGGCTTATCCCCAACTAAACATCTCAGCAAATTGCCCAAACTTCTGTTTACCACTTCTGTTTGGCCGTTAGTCTACGGGTGATGTGTGGAACTAAATTTCAAGTCTGTTCTCAACTTCTTCCACAATGTCCTCCAGAAATACCCCACAAATTTAGTATCTCTGTCAGAAACTATACTCCTTGGGAGACCATGTAGTCTCACCACCTCTCTGAAAAACAAGCCTGCAATTTGGACAACATCATGAGTTTTATGGCATGGAATGAAATGTGCCATTTTGGAGAACCTATCAACCACCACAAATACTGAGTCATTACCCCTTTGTGTCCTCGGCAATCCAAGAACAAAATCCATACTTATGTCCTCCCATGGCTTTGATGGAACAAACAATGGCTGATATAGTCCAGTATTGTGGCTAAATCCCTTGGCAACTTGACAAACCTGGCAACTCTATACAAACTTCTTCACATCCTGTGAAATCTGAGGCCAAAAATAATGTTCTCTAAGAATGGCAATGGTCTTATCTCGACCAAAATGGCCTGCCATCCCTCCACTGTGTTTCTCCATAATCAGATTTTCCCTCATGGAACTCCTTGGAATGCATAATTGACTGCCCTTGAATAACATACCATCCTGAATCAGATAGTCTAACCACTTAGTTCTATCTATAGCAACAGGCTCTTTACAAGCTTTCCATGCTTCAGCAAAATCAGGATCTTCAGGATACAGATTCTTGAGTTCATCAAACCCAACTACTTCAACCTGCATTACTGTAAGCAACAACTATCTCCTACTTAGTGCATCTGCAACCCTGTTATATTTTTTGCTTCTATGCTTCAACACAAATGTATAGCTCTCCAAGAACTCTACCCACTTCATATGCCTCTGATTTAGTTTACCTTGGCTATTTAGGTACTGTAATGCCTAGTGATCAGTATACAAAACAAATTCCTTTGGCAATAGATAATGCCTCCATTTCTTTAAGGCCTGAACTATTGCATAAAACTCTTGATCATAAACAGAATACTTCTTCTTTGCATCATTCAATTTTTCACTAAAATATGCAATAGGCTTACCTTATTGGCTTAATACAACCCTAATAGCACTACCACTAGCATCACAATCCACTTGGAACACTTTTCTAAAATTTGAAAGTGCCAACACACGCTATTCTATCACCTTCTTCTTTAGCAATTCAAAACTTCTCGCAGCTGCTGGAGTCCATTTGAACTCCTTTCTATCCCCTCTTATTGTATCAGTCAGGGGTGCACATATGCCACTGAAATTCTTAAATGAACTTCCTATAAAAACTTACCAGACCATGAAATGATCTTACCTCAGTAGCAAACCTTGGAGTAGGCCATTCCAAGATGGCTTTTACCTTCTCTGGATCCATTTTGAGACCTTCAGGTGATATAACAAACCCCAAATAGACTAACTCCCTTTTTGCAAAGATACACTTCTTCATATTAATTAATAGTTTCTCTTCCCTTAGCCTTTCATGGATACTACGAATATGCAATAAATGTTCTTCCAAAGTCTTGCTGAAAATTAGAATATCATCCAAATAAACAATAACAAATTTTCCCAAAAACTTCTTAAGTACCTCATTCATGAGCCGCATGAAGGTGCTTGGGGTGTTCGTCAATCCAAAGGGCATGACTAACCACTCATAAAGACCCTCCTTGGTCTTGAAGGCTATTTTCCACTCATCTCCTTCTTGAATCTGTATTTGGTGATAACCACTTTTGAGATCTATCTTTGTGAAGTATTGAGCTCCACTCAAGCAGTCCATAAGATCATCCATTCTTGGCAAAGGAAACCTGTACTTGATAGTTATCCTATTTATAGCTCGAGAGTCTATACACATCCTCCACTCTCCATCCTTCTTTGGTGCGAGTACTGCAGGTACTGCACATGGACTTAGGCTCTCCTAAATGAAGCCCTTCCTCAATAGCTCCTAAACCTATCTATTTAGCTCCTCTGTTTCAGTAGGAGTCATCCTGTGAGCAGCCTTGTTAGGCAAACTAGCTCCTAGAATCAGATCTATCTGATGACTGATTTGCCTTACTGGTGGCAATCCTTCTGGAACATTATCAGAGATAATATCTCCAAACTCCCCTATTAAATCTAAAACTTGAAGTGGTATTTCACTACTACCTTCTTTATCTTTCCTAAAAATCAAAGCATAGCACATACACTGATGTTTCATGCCATCTAAAAACTTCCTTCCATCAACAAGACAAATCCTAGCACTGCTACATACCTTTTCACCTTCCTTTTTCATGGGCTTCAATTTGTGGTGAACTCCATCCTTTTTCAAAGAGTATGTGTTTTCATGTCCATCATGTACTGCATGTCTATCAAACTGCCACCGTCTACCCAACAATAGATGGCAAACATCCATCGGAATAACATCACAGAGAACTTCATCATGATAACTCCCAATTTTGAATTTTACTAAACATTGTTCACTTACCAGGACCTTATGATCATCTTTCACCCAAGAAATCCAATAGGGCTGGGGATGTCTCTCCCTCTTGAGCTTCAACTTAGAGACCATCTCCTCTAATACCAAGTTATCTGTGCTACCACCATCAATGATCACATCACAAAATTTATCCTCACACTTGCATCTGGTATGGAACAAACTCCTCTGTTGTCTTGGTTCAATCTCACCACTTAGTAGGACTCTTTCATTTACCAAGGTCTCTCCTCTTTCTGCATCTTCTAAATGTGATGATTGTGCATCCTCATCTACATGAGCAACCCTAGCTTGACCCTCAGCTCTCCTATCTGTCCTTCCTTGTCGTTGAGGGCATTCAAGGGCATGATGACCTTCTTCATTGCAATGAAAATAGGTACCACAAAAGCCTCCTCTTCCTGGTCCACGTCCTCTACCTCTTCCTCTCTGATTTCCAAAGTCTTGATCGTGGGAGTGGTTGAAACCCTCATTCCTCTGGTTGTTGCTAGTACCCACATCTTCATTTTTCTTTTGGGTTTCATTGCGGCCTCTAGATGACCTGTTGCTTCCCCTTCCTCCTTGACTATGCCCTCTTTGTCTTCCTTCAAACCTTTTATTTAAATTCTCTTCAACTCGTAGGGAAAACTGGTATGCCTCTTCAATGCTGGTCATTCTTACCAGACTTAATTCCTCCTAGATGCTAGGTCGCAACCCACTGATATAATGGGAAACCTTCTCCTTATTTGCTTCTGCATGCCCTGCTCTAATCAAGAGTTGATAAAACTCCTCTGTATATTCTTGGACTGATCTTCCTGCTTGCTTTAACTCATGCATCTTCTTAAACAAATCAAGCTCATAGTCCACAGGAATGAACTACTTCTTCAATTTGTCCACCATGCAATCCCATCTTGTGATCTTCTTCTTTCCTCTTCTATTTCTTTCCAATTGAACCTCTTGCCACCAGATTTTGGCATGGCCTTTCATTTTGGCCTTTGCAAACTTATCCCTATCTAGGTCCCTGATATCCTCATACTCAAATTATTCTTCCATTTCATTGATCCAATCGATCAACTCATCTAGTTTTAGATTTCCTGAAAATACACCCACTTCAATTGTAGGTCTTTTCCCAAACTTAGTAATGGCCCTAAAAATCCTTTCCTCTACCTGATTCAAAAATTCTCCATCAAATTCCCCTTTTGGTACAATTTCATCTTCTTCATTGTCATCCTCACTGTCGTCACCTGTGGCAACATTTGTTCCTCTACGGAGCTCCTCTTGCAATGCTTGTACCTGCCTTTGGAGGGCTCTAACCTCCTCAAGATTAATAGCTCTGGCCCTTCCACCATGCTCTCTTCATGGAGGCATCTTTTAACTCAAACCCACAACCACATAGTCCTGGTGCAAACTGCCTCATAGTCGGCGCTCTGTCTACACACTAAGGAAAACCAGGCTCTGATACCACTTGATGGAGACACAACCCAAGCATAGAGTGGACACCACGAGAAAAGGGAAATTGTATTAACTGTAAAAATAAACTAGTACATTCAGTACAGAGAAAATAGGCTTCAAAACATGCCCTAAGGGCTTACAATAGCATAAATCTGGAGATAATTTCTCCTTTTAGTACCTCCTCTCAAACTCCACTCCGAATTGCCTTTTACAATGGCAGAAATCTCCTTAAATAGACCTCGAAGTGTTAAGGACTAGGAATACATTCTAGAAAGTGCTAGTAGGCATCCACCAAACAAATAGAAGGCTCCAAAAGCTGCATTAGAAGTCAGGGCAAATCTGGAAGAATCCAAAAAGGGTAACCGAACTTCTGCGAGGCATAACTTTTGAACCATAGCTCTGATTGACGAACTGTTTACACTTTTGGAAAGCTCTCGAAGCGCTCTATAGCCCTATAGACTGAATTTTCTCGTCCCCCATTTTTTTCCTTTTTTGAGGTCATTTAATGCCCCTAACCTGACTTTGAAGCATTCTTAGTAGGTCTCTAAAACTTGAAAAATTGCAATAACTTTCAAAGCGTGGGGCCTTTTGACCTGATTCTTTTTCTTGAATGCTCTAAATTACAATTACATTCATCTGGCCAATTTACACCTCCTAGTTCACCAAAATGATGGCTTAATTACATGCTCCTATTTTTTTGGCTTTTTCAAGTATCCCCAAGGGGCTCAAATACTCTGACCTAGAACACTGATAGTGGAATTGTGAGAGTTGGAACCTTTATTTGACCCAAATGGGTATCCAAAAATGAAAAAATATGAAACAGAAACTAAGTCTAATTACATTTTTTTGGGTGACACAAGATTGCCCTTATACCTCTGGATGCTCCTGCATCACTTATCCACCATGAATGCTCTATTTATGCATGAAAACTTCTCTCTTCACTCCTTCATACATCTTTTCACATTCTAGAGAGTTTAGAGTTTTCCTCCTTAAGAAGACTTAGGTGACTTAGGGTTAGGTATGAATCAATGCCTGTAATTCATCCATTTTTTGCTTAAACCTCCCCTTTACCTAATTGAATGCATGTAATTCATTGGGAATCCAACTTAAGATTCATTCTTATCTCCAAAATATTGTAATTCAATCTTTAGTTAGCTAAAAAATGGTTTACATAGTAGTTTGTGTCATTACAAACAACTATGTCAAAACTGTCTCACTCGACATTTGAAGTCTTTGATGCTCAACATATAATATCTTTTATACTATGACTCAACATATTTTTACTTAGCATCTATTCACTCAGCATGCACTACTTGCTCAGCTCTTAAATTACTTGGCATAGACTATTTTCTCAGCACTTGAGTGACTTGAAACATTAGTGACTCGGTACTCACTATGGACTTGACATGCTCTATCACAAACATCTTCTACTTGGCATGTGTTACTTTGTTGGCATGAACTAAGTAAATGTCATAAGTATGTAGATACTCACTTGTCAAAATCAATGTGAGATCAACAATCTCCCCCTTTGACATGAGTGTCAAAAACACTTGGTCATGCATTAATATTCTTATCCTTATGAGCATAACATATCTCTCATTCGACATATGTACAAAATTTCAAAATTTCAAAATTTTGTAACAACTTATACCTCAAATTTTGATAACTCCCCCTGAGTTGATAGGTTTTTTCTTCATTCAAAATATTGTACTCCTATTGAGTAAATGTGTCTCAACTAATACTCTTTGACTTCATGCTAACTTCATGCTGGTCTTTGCTTGCTCCCTCTTAGCTTATTTTGTCTTCTTTTTTTCCCATTTTCTTACTCTCCCCCATTCTTCTCTATCTCCTCTCTATCTCTATCTCCCCCTTTTTAACACTAATTTTAATGGGATATACAATGATATTTTTTTTGTCCAAAAAAGATTTATGGGCCTCTAGAATAATATTGAGAGTTGCATCCCAATTTTCACATGCTACATCCAAAGACTTGATTTAGATGGTTAGCTTGGAAGCAAGGTGAACTAGGTCATCTAATGTTGAAAGATTAGGGTCTTTCTTCATAAGTATTTCAGCATATCCTAATTCTTTGTGCAAAATTTCCATGTGTAGGGTCAATTTTGTTTGGATGCTAATCAATTTTGCTCTTATATTGGCTTCATCTACTGATAATGCAACTAATTGACTCTAGGTTTGTACCAAAGTTCTAAAGGGCTTTTCACTTTGAGCTAGTGTCATAGGAAATTTTGAACCTGATATATTAATCTGACATTCCAAACTCAAAATGTGGCTTCTTGTCTCGTGTGAAGAGTTTTGGATTGCACAATTTAGTGTATAATGATAAAATGTTCTCAAGTACCTTCTTCACACTTTCTACTTTAGCTGGCAATGCAACTTGTGTGAGTGCTATGTCACCTAATATTTTCTCATTTACTTTATTCTGAAATTTCTTTTCTAACCATTATAATAGTTTAGTATTTGTATTAATGTTTGTATCACTAATATTTTCCTCTATTTTTGTCATTTGTTCAATGAGAGGCTTGGTCTCATCTAGAGTAGGTATACTAAATGCATCTAAAAAGATGTCTTTAATGTCTAGCAATGCTTTCTTCTACCTATGCTCTCTTCTAAGTAGTTCCTGATGCTTCTTTCTAGCTAGAGCTTCTTACAAAATACCCATCTGCTCTATTGCCATTGTGTCATAATCATACTTTGGTAACACAATTTCTTCATCAAGACTTACATCTCCATATTGTATAACTTGTTCTATCTTTGATGTACTCAAACTTGACATTGAGATCTGCAATGGTGTTGCATCTTTGATTGGCTTATAAAGAGTATGACTTAAAGGTGTGCCAAATCCTAGTAAAGTTACCAGGGCTTGAATTACAACTTGCTCCTTTAGCTTTAGTGTCAACTCGATCTCTTTAGGCTTGTCCTATTTTTCCACAATACCTTGACTTGCACCTTGTACTTGTGTTGTTGGCGTAGATAAGATTATCTGACCTATTCCACTTTGTGTTTCTGTAGTGGCTTGGGTTTCCATTGCGTTCTTCTCAACTATATCAACCTTTTCTCTTGTAGCTTCACATACTTTATCAAAAGGTTGTACGTTAGTGACTTCAAGGATGTTAGTAGGTGGCTCTTTTGCATTCACCTCTTTCCTTGTTGTTTAAGATATTGATTTTTGGATCTCGTCTACACTCACCAAAATAGGATTATCACATAATTTTTCCTGTAGTGTAGACTAATCAAGTATCTTTTTTAGATCTTCCTCTATAAGGGGATTTATGTTTTGAGCTGTGAGATTAGAAAGATCTTTAACTATTACTATTTTAGTATTTTCACTTGTTACATGTTGAGGGCTGACATTAGGAAATTATGTACCTTGTACACTTTGTTCTTCTTGCAACTCTACTTCAGCTATTGCCTAGTCATCTTCTTTCATTTTGGTCCTTCCTTCAATAGTACCTTCATTGTTATCATCTTCCTCATCATCGTTAACCTCTATGAATTCTTGTTCACCTTCCTTCACTATAGAAAGCCCATATGTTACTTTCCAAATTTGTGTGGACTTCTTAACTACATCTTCAATATTATTTTTCAATATGACAAAGACTCTATATTTAGGTACAAACCTAACTACATATTTCTTCATAGCCTTAGCAATTTGTGCTTTACTAAGTTCAAGCATCACTTGTGCAAGTGAAGTTTCCCTTATTTGTCTTTCCAAGTTCAAACAATAATGTCATTTTTGCTCAACTCTCTCATATATGCTTTTGGGCATAGATTTAGCAATTTCTAGTGGGGCTTTCTTAAATTTTCCATCATGGCATATATAGCCTCCTCCACTTGATTCTTTTCTACTTTACGAAGGTTATCAAAATCAACATGAGAGAATCCTGACAAATCTGCATTATTCTTAACATTTTCACATAGATTCTCTAATTCTGACGAAGGATTGTGACTCACCACTTTGAATTAGGTATTTTTTTTAATTTTGTGTTCTCCTCAATAGATTTAGCTTATGCAATGTATTTCCTCCTTGGTCTTTTCTGCACTCCTCCTTCCTACTCGGCTGGTTCTATTTTCTCCTTGGCCTTTTGAGCAATCACATGTGCACTAGCCCTTGTAGTAGGTGTTGAAGGCTTGGGCTAGCTTGGCTTCATAGTCTTCTTAAGCCTTGTCACTAGTTGTGCTTTGGCCTTCCTCTTCTTTTGATCAGTAGGTGTAGGTGCTTCCTTAGCTTCTTCTTCCTCGATACCTTCAACAACTTATATTTCCTCCTTTGGCTGATCTTCACTTTGACCTTTTGTAAGTGCAAGTGGTACTTGTGCCTGGATGTCTTCTTCCTCTTCATCCTCAGCTACTCTACACCTTCACCAAATTTGGCTTTCAAATTCTTTACCAACTTTTTCTTCTTCTTTATAACAGAGGCAGTCTTCAATTCCATGGTGATCTTAGATTTTTCCATCTCATAATTTCCAAAAACAATATCATATTTGTCTATATCTTCTACAAGTAATGTAGTAATAGCTACAAAGGCCTCATCTACATTGATTTCATATCCTAAAGGTCTTCACCATCTTACCCTTGGAGTAGCAGCTTGAACAAATGTTTAATCAACATCCACTAGGAAACAAATGTCATCATAATGCTTTTCCATTGGTGATACTGGAATTCTTAATCTTTTTTTCATTGATTTCTTAAAGTCTTAAAAATAACTTGTCATAATAGATTCAAATTTCTCACCTAATTGTTTAATGAACTCACCAATCTGTACTACCACTAATCTATTTGTTTTCCATCCCATAGTACCAAATGTATGAAAGGTGTTTTGAACATAAAAAAAAATCCATATCAAGATAGAACCAAATTTAGATTGAGCACTCTTAGTCTTCCTTATAGCTCCTAGGTTCTTAACTAGTTGCTATAATTGTAGCTCTACAAGATCTGAAATTTCTTAACAATTTTATAGCCAACATCTATTGCAATAGAGGGCACACTTTTCAATCTACTAGATTGGTAAAATTTGTGTGAAATAACCCTTACTACAAAGTCTATCAATGGATCTAGAATAGTGTCAATAGTAATTCCTCTCTTGTTCCACACGGCTCATGTATTCTTTTCAATGACCTCTTTTGAATCACTCCTTAGGGTCTTAGGCTAATCTAGGGTTGGATACCCTGTTACCCTATGGATTATCCTTTTGGTTATTTTGATAGGTCTACTATCTAACCAAAGTGAACTATCATGTATCCTGCTTAATACTATCCTAATCCATTTTGTTTTGAACACATTTAGAAAATCTAGGGCTTGTGTTAACCCTTTCTTCTCTACATTTTTTTATTCTTCCTTCAACACACCATTCTCACAAAGTCTATCATCTGCTTGCCTAATCTCCATATCACCAATACTTTCAATTTTATAGTTATAATATTTCCTAACATTTTGCACCATTAAAACATTTGGTGATGATATCATGGATAATGCATCAGAGGGGTCTTGTTTGTAATTAATGTTTAGAATGGCTTTGAATATTAGTTGCTTGACCTCATTACTAACCAGTTGAACATTCAAAACCTCCTTACCCTCTACATTCTTTGAACTAGATGTCATTATGTAAAACTAGGTTTTACAAAAATATAAACATTGTAACTCGACACTTGGTAAATATCTTACAAGATCTAATGAAATGATGTTAAATCACAGCTCAAACGTTCTACAATCAATTTGGATGGATTTCCAGATCACCTCTTGCTCTCCTTGCCCTTTCTTGATTTTGAAATGATGCAAAATGAGTTAAAATTAATCAAATACCCTTTTGAAACCCTACAATCAATGTTGAGTGCTTACATAGTTGTAAGCTTGGCATCAACCAATTTTGAACTCACTCAACATCCATTAGCATTCCATTCATTCAACAACCATTATGAACTTGGCATCAACTAGCTAGTTTGTTAGCTTAGATCCATTGGTTTTTCACTCGACACATATAGGAAACTTTTCATGCTCGACAATAACTTAAAAACTTAGAGATTTTTCTTAGATTCCTAATAACATCTTGCATCTTTGTTCATGCTAATGTACTCTTTTCAGTACTAAATTCTTTTTGGAACTAATGAAAGTTGTAATTTGTAAATATTAGTCCCAAATACCTCTTGATTGCTTAGTTTGATGAGGTGTGATCAACTAACCCATTGGGTGAAGTGATCCCTTCTCCATTTGATCTACTAGAATCATATTTCTTCTTCCATGTCTTGCTCATTTCATTTCTAACATTTTCAACATCTGCCTTGCCTTTTCTTTTATTAAACTTACAACTTGGTGCCTTTGACTTTGTTGGACAATATCGACTAATGTGACTAGTCTTCAAATAGCTAAAACATGTGGTTTGACTCAACCACCTTTTGTAGTTACCTCTAAAGTGTGTCCTAATATAATTCTCAGGAACACATCCATATTCTTGACAATAATGATAGCTATATCTTGTATTATAATTCTAGTTATAAGAGTTACCATTGTTCCTTACCTTTGTTTGTCTGTGTGATGATCAAATGGATTTGGATCTACACTCAAAAGCTCTATGTCCATAATTTTGATTGTTATAACAATACCCTTCAAATATTTGTGTGTGCATGGTCTTAGTTCTACATTCATGTACTTGATGACCTTGTTTGTTGCACTTATGATAATGAACCATGCTTTTGTGCTTGACATTTTGATTTGTAGTTCTGCTCCTACACACATTAGTGTATATGAGCAATGTTAGTATGCTAATAGAAACCAAATTTAAATAAAGCTTCTACAAACTAAACAAAACTCATAAACTTCAAGATAGACTAAGATGAGCTCTCAATTGAGAATATGAGCCATTAATGGCCTCTCTCAATGAGAAGCTCTCTTGTTGAGTAGCTTTGTCTAAATAGATAGGATGTATGCTCAAGCTTATGCTTCAAAAAGGGCTTCAAATGGAGTTGGAATTTGGGTGTGAGTGTATGGTTTTGATGTAAAATGGCTTCTCAAAATGGCATTATGACTTTACTTCATGGATTGTGTTATTTTTCAAAGGGGAAGGATCCAATTTATAGGTAAGAGATTTGAGGGATTGAGGGCTAAGATGCAAGGATAGGAAAAAGCTCATGGAGGGCTTAGATTGCATGAGAGGAGAGCACATGGATTGTGCTTCTTTACAACCAATCAAGGAGTGACACATGTCACATGGTGAGAGGATGGAAGAAAGGGGAAGGATGAGTCAAAAAAGGAGGCTCAAGGGATAAAATCTTCATAAAGACCCTCATAATGACTTGTAAGAGCAATAAAAGGGCTTGTAAGAGTCATTTATGACCTAGTGGACTTCATAAAGTTTTATGGTTGAGATATTTTGAGGGTGATGAGAGAAATTTCGACTTGGACTTGATTAGGAAGGTTTTAAGCTTGTTTAGGCTTGTGCAAATGATTAGAGGATGGATTAGGATGGTTTAGGATTAGCTTAGGGATAGGCAAGTGGATGGCATTTAATGAGGGTGGGTGAAGGAGGAGATATTTGTTAACTTTGGCTTGGGTTAGTAAGTTTTAACCCATGTTTAGAGAATGTGACAAGGTTAGGAGGGGATTAGGATTAGGTTTAAAGACATCTTCTAAAAGAGTCTAGACTTTGGATGAGGATAAAGACTTTCTAGAATAGTCTAGAATTTCCTAGGATGAGGATGAAGACTTTCTAGAAGAGTCTAGAACTTCTTAGGATGAGGATAAATTAGATTTTTAGGAAATAAATAAAGTTTTATTTATTTCAAGGGTTTGGGTTGAGGAGATATTTATTAAAACTTTTTTAATAAACATGAGGATTAATATTTAATCTTAATTAAATATTTTGAGCTGGGATTAGGGGTAGGAAATGATGGGATTAGCCTTTAATCAAAATTAAAGAAGGATTAGAAGATTTTGGAAGAGGTTATTGGTCATAAGGAAATTGGCCAAGTTTTGGGCAAAAAATAATTTTTTAATTTATTTTAGGATTTTTTGTCAATTTATTAATTAAATAATTAATAAATAAGGAAATAATGTTTAAATAAGATTTAAACATTTTTGGGAGAGATTCCTTAATTAAATATTTTTAATTAAGATAAAGGGATTTAATGGCATAAAAATTAATTAATTAATTAAATAAATAATTAATTAATAAATGATGATGTCATCAAGACTTTTTTAGAAAATAAAAATACTTTATTTTCTAAAGGTTTTTAGGTGTCTACATTTTGCCCCTCTTTGATGTGATGCCGTAAGTGGCATGGCATCAAAGATAAGAAAATAAGATGCCCAAGGCTAGAGTAGAAGAGGAGAGAATGGACTGTGAGATGCCCCCTCAAGAAGGTGGCGAGGAGAGAAAGTGAGGCTCGATGACTTCTTGAAAAGTACAAGAATCCGAGATGAGCAAGAAGACTCAGATTGGCTTAAGAGAAGAGGTTTAGTTAGCTCAAACTCTCACTACGGGAGAATGATAAAGGAAGAATCAGAGGCACAAGAGGAAGCAAGCTTAAGATCTCAGGGATTGCAGAGGATGAAGGAGCGGAGCGCTATAAAAAAGAATCTAGGATAGGGAGATGGATGAGGGGATTATAAAGCTGATGCAACAGGATTTCAAAGAGTTAGATTAGCGGAAGATGGGTTTTGGAGATCCCTAGGACTAGGATTGTGGATCTCGAAAGATGAGGCTTGGTGGGTTGATTTGGATTGGTGGATCCCTAAGACTAGGATTGTGGATCCCTAAAGCTAAGAGTGATGAGTGATTCAAAGAGATATTGATGCATCAGCTGGGGTAGGAGAGACAGATGCTGGATATGGATGGGGGATAATGGAGATGAAGGAAAATCATTGAAGCTTTTTGAGTGGGGGGATATTTCAAAGAGAAGTACCACCATGTAGTTGAGCACTAGATTTGCTATAGGACTATTGGTTAATTGCCAAGGTTACCAAGAACATCAAGGCCTTTTCACCAACCGTCCAAAGGACTGACAAACTAACTCAAAACAAACACACAAGGATTGCCCCAGCATCACACATGAATCCTAGAGGAAGCAGCGTGGAAACGACACTAGAGAACCCACAAGCAGAAAAGAAAAACAAACGAAAGACCTGATCAAGACCTTACGCTCTAATTGCCCCATTTGCAGCATACCATGATATGGAAGATCATGGAAACCTTGAGGAGGGAACAAGGAGATTGCTTGGAAAAGATACTTCAAGACCCAAAAGAGAAGATCCCAAATCAAAAGAAAGTGAAAATCCAAAAGAGAGTCGTTTGCCAACGAGATGGGTAGGACAAGGTACTAACAGACCAAGATCAGACATGAGGAAAGCTATATCCTGCAAGGACCTATCGGAGAGCACTGAAGCTGGTGGATTTGGATGAGTGATGCATCTGGCAAGCTGAACTAAGAAAGATAACACTTTGGTGACAGGAAATCTAGCTAAAGGATGCATTGGAATAGCTAACCAAGATGTGTGATGGGTGCAAGATGCTGATCAAGGATGAACTAACACGAACGCTGGATAGATACAATGGTACTAAGCTAAAGAGGATGTACAAGCCGATGGACCAAGATATGGTACAAATGTACAAGTTTGTTCATGTTTTGGTTTTTTGTGAGATGGAAATGTTTGTGAAGGATGGGATGTCTATAATAGGTGATAGGTGGATAGGTAGATGGTTTGCGAAAAGCTTAAGTGAAAATGGGATTTTGTGTGTGCACATGATAGTATACAAGCTAGGATACAAGATTATTTATAGGCTGGAATATGGTACAAACTTTGGACAAGATTTGGATATACAAGGTATGGTACAAGATTTACAAAGTATAATACAAGCTTTGGTACAAGATTTTACAAGCTGTACAGGAGGTATTTACAAGCTTCATCAAATTTTGGATATTTGGTTGGAACACCAAGGGAACAAGCAAGTGTGTCTTATGGGATGGTGGGTGAATGGATGAGGGATAGGATAGTGATAGATAATGGATTAGTCTTTAGTACACAAGGCACCTGAATTACTAGGTTTTCACCAAGGTACCTATCCAAGGTGCTTGAATTGCCAAGTTTTCACCATTGGACGCTTATTTCTCTTTACTATTTTTTTTCTTTTGTATTTTTCAAAAGCTGGGTGTACCAAGGATCTTCAAGCATAGAATTTCTTGAGATGAATGATGTTAGTAGGATCATTCAAGAGTTCTCCTTCTGGTGTAGATAGCTGATAAGCTCCGGAGCCAAAGGAAGTAGTGACAACATAAGGACCAAGCCATGTAGGTTCAAACTTGCCTTTCTTTTCTCGATCTACTTGGACTTTCATGTTTTCTTTGAGGACCATGTCACCTAGCTGAAAGTGTCATGGAAGCACCTTCTTGTTGAAATTCCTTTTGAGACGAGTTTGATAGACTATGAGATGATCATAGGCTTGTTGTCGCTTCTCGTCTAAGAGATCTAGCTGGGTGAGTCGAGCTACTCTATATTCTTCATCTGATATTTGCCCTTGCAAAGATATGCGCAAGGAGGGAAGTTCAACCTCTAGAGGCAGTACCGCTTCGACACCATAGACTAGGGAGTATGGAGTTGTGCCTATGGATGTACGAAAGGAAGTTCGATAGGCCCATAGGGCTGGATTTATTTGTAGGTGCCAATCACGGCCGGAATCATTAACAACTTTCTTTAGAATTTTGAGGAGGGTTTTGTTAGTTGCCTCTGCCTAGCCGTTACCTTGTGGGAAATATGGGCTAGAAAAGTGGTGATGGATGCGGAGGGAAGTGCATAATTCTTCCATGTTGAGATTTTCAAAGTTACCTCCGTGGTCGGTGAAGATGGTGGATGGGATGCCGAAGCGGCAAACAATGTGGTACAAGATGAACTTGGAGACCTGAACTCCTATAGCTGAGACTAGGGGGACTGCTTCCACCCATTTAGTGAAATAGTCTGTAGCTATTATTATCCATTTATGTCCATCAGATGAGAGGGGTGTAATAGTTCCAACTAGATCAAAGCCCCAACAAGCGAAAGGCCAAGGTGGTGCAATAGGCTGTAGATCCTGTGCTGGAGCGTGCACAAGATTTGCATGCTGCTGACATGGGAGACACTTTTTGACAAAGTCACAGGAGTCTTCTTCAATGGTAGGCCAATAGTAGTCTGCTCTAAGGATTTTTCGTGCTAGGACAATACCACTCGTTTGGGCACCACAAAGTCCAGAGTGTACTTCCTTTAACACCATCACGGCCTCGCTTTGGTCTAAACATCGAGAGAGAGTATCGTGATAACCCCGAAAATATAGGGTATTGGCTATGATAACATAGCGGGATGATTTTCGGATGAGGTTCTGGCGTTGGGTACGTGTGAGGTGAGGGGATATGATACCATCATTAAGGTAAGCGTGAATCTCATGGTACCAAGGGGATTGGGGACCAACCAAGATACAAACACTGTTTGAATCCTCCTTCGCATAGGCGGGTGTGAGGAGCTGCTCCACTAAAAACTCATACTGTGTAGCTGCTTGGGGAATTTCCAAGAGCGAGCCTATAGTAGCCATAGCATCTCCTGCTTTGTTCTGTATTCGAGGCACTTGTGTAAACTAAAACCTTGTAAAATGCTGGGTTAGTTGATCAACTAGCTCTTTGTAGGGTAATAGCTTTTCATCTTTGGTTTGATATTCATTTAGGGCTTGCTTGATGATGAGCTGAGAATCACCAAAGATTTGTAGCTCAACAATGTTCCATTCTGCAGCTATCTTTAATCCTGCTATGAGGGCCTCATATTTAGCTATATTGTTGGTGCTAGGGAATTGTAGCTTGAAGGCTTTTGGAATGTAATCTCCTTGAGGTGTGACCAACAATATTCCTACCCCTGATCCATGAGATGTGTATGAGCCATCAAAATAAAGTTTCCATGGGGGTTGTTTTTCAATTAGACAGATATGCTCATTTGGAAATTCTGTGATCATTGGATAAGCATCCATTAGAGGTGCATCAGCTAGGTGATCTGCTATAGCTTTCCCTTTGATTGCCTTTCTATCCACATACTGGATGTCAAATTCACTAAGGAGCATAACCCATTTGGCCAAACGGCCTGTAAGTGTTGTTCTAGAGAGCATATACTTGAGAGGGTCAATCTTGGAGACTAGTTAGATGGTATGACTTAGCATGTAATGGCGAATCTTTTGAGTTGAGAAAAAAACTGCCAAACAAGCTCTTTCCATAGGAGTGTAATTGAGTTCATAACCAACTAGGGTTCTACTGATGTAGTAGATGGCTCTTTCTCTGTTGTAGTCATCAAGCTGTGCTAGAAGTGCCCCTAGAGCAGTAGGTGTTGCTGATATGTACAAAATTAGGGGACGACCAGGAACTGGTGGAACCAAGATAGGGGGATTGATGAGATACTACTTGAGATGGTCGAAGCTGCGCTGACATAAAGGATCCCACTTGAAGTTCTCATCCTTCTTCAGTAAATGTGAAAATGGTGTACACTTATCTGCAAGCTGGGAGATGAAGTGCCTAACAGATTGGAGCTTTCCTTGAAGAGAGCGAAGTTGTCGCAGTGTCTAGGGAGGAGGCATGTCTAAGATAGCCTTGACCTTCTTGGGGTCAATCTCTATACCTCGTTTAGAAACTATGAAGCCTAGAAGCTTGCCAGATGTGACCCCAAAGACACATTTCTTGGGATTCAGCATGAGATGATATTTGGCTAACCTATCAAAGACTTTCTCCAAGTCAGCAAGATGATCCATGAAGGTATGAGACTTGACCAAGATATCATCCACATAATCCTCCAAAATGCTATGGATGAGATCATGAAAAATGGTTGTCATAGCTCTTTGATAGGTAGCCCCAGCATTCTTTAGGCCAAAAGGCATCATGTTGTAGAAAAAGGTTCCCCAAGGGGTAGTGAATGTTGTCTTATGCTAATCCTCTTCTGCAATCTTGATTTGATTATACCCAAAAAATCCATCCATGAGGGACAAAATTTCATGTCCAGCTGTAAGATCTACAATCATATCTATGTTGGGCAAGGGAAAATCATCTTTTGGACAAGCTTTGTTAAGATCTCTAAAATCAGTGCAGATTTTGATCTCACCGAAAAGTTTAGTGACAGGGACCATGTTGGAGATCCACTCTGAGTAGTCAATAGGTCGGATAACCTTAGCAGCTAACATTCTTTCTAATTCATCTTTGACCAATAATGCCACCTTGGGGTGCATTTTTCTAAGCTTTTGTCTGACGGGCTTGATTTTTGGATCAACTGCAAGATGATGAACTACAAGCTTTGGATCAAGTCCTGACATGTCCTGATATGACCATGCAAATCGGCCAATGTTCTCTCTTAAGACCTCAAAGAGGAGGTCAGCTTGGTCTTGTGATAGGGATGCAGCAATGTGAACAAGTTTGGGGATCTCTGAAGAACCAATGTTGACTTCTCGAGTATCCTCAATTAGAATAGAAGACACCTCTGGTCAATTATCTTGAGGAGGCAATGCTAAATCTTCATGTTCTTCTTGTGGCTCTAGATTTTCTTGCTGAGGGGTTCTCTTCGTTGCCTTAGCTAGTCTCAAATTCACCTTAGTTCCAGTTTTGGGTGTATCGAAACTAGGTTGGGGATTTTCTCCAAAATACCCCTTGGGATCTAGCTTGTAGATATAGGCAGAATCTAGCTTTTTTTTCTTGTGAGGAGTTACAGCTCCCATGAATCTTAGAAGTTCCTCCTCTGATGTGAACTCATCGATGTGTATGAAACTTAGTTGGTCCCAATCTATGAGTTGTGGATGGGCGAGTGGTAGGTCAATGAGGTGGATGGATAGTTCTTGGAGAACAGAGTCTTCAAGGGAGATTTGGTCTAGGATAGCTTCGTAGGCTCTCTTTTCAACTTCCTCAGGAATGTCTTCAATTTCGACAAGGTTGCGGTGAATGTTCAAAAAAGCGTGATCGTTCTCATTGGTGCCCCCAATTGTGGGTATGCCAAAGCCAAGACCTAACTTCGATTCCCACTTGTGTGCGTTGATGGGGCACTGCATGCCTCTTTCTTCTGGTCCTAGACCACCACCTTGATAGTTCCATTTGTCAGTGATGAGCTTATGTTCTTGGGGATACTTTTGGCTGAAGTGATCAAGGCATGCTTGATTTCTTTGAGGTGCATCCTTATGTAACCATTTGTTGATATCTGGAGTGAGCTCCTCATGAAGAGGGATTTTCAAGGATACAAAGGTTGTTGGGCCAAACTATTTGTATCGAGGATGTGGAATCTCCTTAGCTTTGTGATATGTCGGTCATCCATGGGCATGTGGATCAAGTGGGAGTGCCCCGACAGCAAATGCATCTGACAGACTATACTCTCCACAACCTTTGTTATTGATCTTCATGGTAGACAGGGTAGAGGTGAGGATGGTTTCTGGGTCATTATAAGTGTGGGATGAGCTGGCGATGGATGTGCCGATATCAATTCCAGGGCAATGGTTTGTATATGAAGCTTCAACCACATTGCAGTAAGCAAAGGGTTCTGGATCGGCATGGATGGTTACCTCAGTGCCTTGATGCAAAAATTTGACGCTATGATGGTAAGTGGATGGAACGGCTTTCATGGCATGAATCCATGGGCGATCGAGGAGGATGTTAAATGGTAGGTTTAGATCAATAACATGGCAGAGTGTCTCTTGGATTACTGGCCCAACCTTGATTGGTAGCAAAATAGTTCCTTCTATGGTTCTTTCCAAGTTGTCATAAGCTTTGATGGTGATAACCTCACTGATGATATCTACCTCAGTATACCCAACTTGTTTTATGAATTTTAGGGTGCAAATATTCAAGGCTGATCCATTATCTATCATTACTCTTTTCACAGCAAAGTTGGATACCATGATGGCTATGCGAAGCGGAAGGGTGTGATCTGGCTTGACCACGGGTATGTCGGTGGGTTTGAACGATAGGGCACATGAGGATGAGAGGTGTCCAACAAGATTATGAAAATCAGTAGCATTGATATCAGAAGGGACACGGGATTCTATGAGAGCACTATCAAGGATGTTCTTGTACACAGGACTAGTGCGAAGAAGGTCTAAAATGGAGATTTGGGCTGGCATGTTCCCAAGGTGTTCCAAGATATTGTACTAGCTTTTTGATGGAGCTGATGGTGTTGGTGTAACAGGTGGGCCTGCGATGTTAAATTGTTCTCTTCGAGTGGTGACTGCACACTCATTGTTTGGTCCTTGGATATTGATAACATTGACGGAAGGCTCTTTCTTGGATATACAACCTATAAGGCTACCATAGTCTATATAGGATGAAGTGTGGTCATTGTTCTTCCCATGCTGTTGGTTTGGTTGACGGTTGTTGGTGTTGTTGTTGTTAGTTTGGATAGGTGCTTTTCCAAGATTTTGGTTGTGATGTGGAGGAAAAGCATTTTGATAGATTTGTAAGCCTGCATTGGGAGAGGTTTGGGCACCAACAGTGATTTCCTTCTGATCAATGAGGTCCTGCACATAGTCTTTCAGTTTCATGCATCTGAGGGTAGTGTGACCTTTTACCATATGAAATTTGCAGTACTCATTATCTTTGTACCATGCAGCTTTGGATTGGCTTGGGTCAATTTTCTAGGTAGGAGGAAATTTGATGAGGTTTTTCTTGACTAATTTCTCAAAAATGACATCCAATGGCTCACCAAGGGGTGTATAGTTTCTAGGTGTAGGTTGGAATCTAGGCTTTTGTCCTACAGCTACATTGATGGCATTAGCTTGATTGCTAGACCCTTGGAAGTTGGGTCTTGGATTGTGGTTTTGATAGCTTTGGTTATTCTGTTGTTGGTAGTTGATAGCTTGTTGATTTTTTGGTTGATATGGTGGGTTGGACTAGTTGTGAGAAGGACCAACAATATTCACATGTCTAGTGTCAGTGACGCCATCTGTTGCAACGTGCTTATTTTTGTTCCAATACCTAGACTTGTCATTGGAATGTGATTTATTTTGGTTGGCTTCCTTGTAAATCTTGACCACACCATCTTTAATGAGTCCTTGCTCAAGGATCATTCCTTTCTCTTTGATATCTTTGTAGGTCTGCAAATAGTTCATGGTCATGTGGTGAGCCAAGCTAGGATGGGCATTATCAATAAACATTTTCACCACATGGCGTTTTGGCAAGGTGCAGGGTATGCGGGTGGTAAGGGTTTGCCATCTTTGCAGGTATTCAGCAAGGCTTTCTTCACCTCTTTGCTTGGTGTGGACAAGATCAACTATTGATAGCTCTGTTTCAACAAGACGAGCATATTGGGCTACAAATGCCTCAGATAATTCAGCAAAGTTTTTAATTGTGCCATAGGGGATTCTATAAAACCATTCAAGAGCTGGTCTAGCCAAGATTTTGGGAAAAAGGCGCAAGAGGAAGACATCATTGTATGCTACGTCCTGGCAGTGCATGTAAAATTTTTTGATATGTGTGGCAAGGTCTCCTTTTCCTCTAAATTTGTCAAATTTGGGTACCTCAAAGTGTTTGGGAAATGGTGTAATGGTAATGGCTCTATCAAATGGGTAAGGACACACATTCTCAAACTTGAATGTCTTTGGATCATTCCCTTCTTGGATGGCTTTCAGAGCTATCTTCATTTGCTCCCATTCTGAATTGATAGGTGATGGCTGGGGTGCCCCCAATGTAGGAGTGCCTAGAGGTAGGTATGTGCTGGATGGGGCCACTGAATATGGATGGCTATGAGGGATTTGCTGATAAGGATTGTACATTGTTTGGGCAGCTACATGGTGGATGACAGGTTGCTGAGGGGGAGGTGGTGCATAATGCTGCATGTGCTGCGAGGCTTGCTGTTGATAGGGGATTTGAGGTTGGGATTGAGGAACATAAGCTGGCTGTGGGATAAATGGATTGCTTTGTGGAGGTAAGGTATAAGATGGTTGAGAGGCTTGGGGAAAGGATCGGGGGGCTTGTGGGGTTTGACCAATATATGTGGGTTGTGCCCCCATTTGGGATGGTATCTGCAAATAATTGGTGGTTGGCTGGGGTGGTGGATTACCTCCTAGAAGTGGCATTGAAAAGTAGTTGGTAATTGGAGGTAATGGATTAGTTGGTGGTGGAGGTGGTGGGAATTGAAAGCTTGGGAATGGAACTGATGGGGTTTGATAGCTTTGTGGTTGGATTTGGAAGCTTGGTAGAGTGGTGGCAGGGGCTGGGGTCACTTGGGAGCTTGGTATAAAATTGGTAGTAGCTTGTGGGATTTGATAGCTTTGTGGAGTGAGGGTAGTAGCTTGTAGATTTGTGGCTAATGGTATTGAGCTCCCAAGACCTAATTGAAATGATGGGATTGTGCTTTGGGCTGTAGTGAACAAGCTAGGGGTGATGAAAGGTTGATTACTTGGCCCCATGGGTGGCATCCCTATTGTATATTGCTGAGGTTGACCAAAGATGCTAGCATTGATTTGGGAGATGGGTGGATTTGGAAGGCTGGGTTGGGGAGCAGCAGCAGCAATAGTGAAGGGGGTGAACGGTGAGCTATTTTGGGTAAAGGGGGTTTGGAGCGGAGAGGTATGAACCAAGGATGGAGTGGTGGTGGCTGGGTTGGCTTGCGGCATGGAGATTTGAACTTGGGTGGATGATGGTATGTTTGGGTCTGTTGGATCATATGGATTGGCTGGAGGCTCTTCTTTTGCCATATATTGAGGATAATTTGGATCATAAGAGCCTATGGGTGGTGGTAGCTTCCCAAAAAATGGGTGAGATGGATCTGATAATGGAGGGGGTCTTCCAAAGTCAAAAGTTCCTACATTTTCCCTTCAAAAATTAGCCATGATTGTCTCTTTGTTCTTGTCTATAATGGCATTTACCAATACTGCATTTCCTGGTTGGTTCATGAAAGCTTCAATGTCACTACATGATGGCATAGCTTTCTCTGGGTTGAAGGATGGCTGAATGCTCAAGGGGGGTGAGGCTGTTCGATCCAAATGATAGGGCTCCATTGTTTCTTTCTTCTTGGCTAAGCGAGTGACGGGTGGCATGAAAAATCCTCCTAGGGATGAGATGCAATAATGCTAATGGATGCAAAAGGGTGAAGGCTTCTCTATGCAAATGATTTCCTAGGTTAAGGCAAAGCTATATGAAAAAACCTAAGGAGGATTGGGTTGGAGATTCTAACTTCAAAGATATGTTGCCAAAGCACGAAAGGTCTGCTTTCCTATGTGCAAGCTTGGTGGTGATTGTGTCAACTTAAGGATAGACTGATGATCCTTCAAGAAGAACATGAGATTGACCACTTGTGGATCCCAACCTTTAGCTCAAGTTGATGAGGGATAACAAGTGATAAAGCTGAATTACCCTAGACAAAGCTCTGTCAAAGGGATAACCTTGGTGAGATTGATGGATTTGGAAGATGTTAGGAGTGGCAAACTTTTGGCAAAAGTGACAACAATTTTGAAGGCTTGGATGTGAGGTTTTGATTACTGGCTAGATGGTTTGATTCTAAATGAGATGGATGAGCTAATAATTCTTAAGGGGATAACCTAAGATGGTTGGCTTTTCTAAAAAGATGACTCTAAAGTGAAGCTTATCCAAGAAGATGTGGAAAAACAAGGGTGTCTAATCATAAAAATCATGCCTAGTTGGTAAGGCATAAGCAGAATTAACTCCTGGATGTTGGCTAAATTTGATGTTGTGCTCTAACCAGGCCTCTTGAAGTGCTTCGTTGGTAGCTTTTTCCTCTTCTTTGTGGAGTTTGGCAATTCATGGGCTTGGTGTTATTTCTTTTCTCTTGGCTGAAAGTTCTTGGTATGCTAGAGATGGTTTGAGTTTAACTTTGTGGAACTTCTGTTTGGGTTTGGGTTGCTCTGACATCAATTCCTGAATCTGCTTGGCTTTGAAAGATCTTGGTTGTTTTGCTTCAACTCATTCAACTTCTGGAATAGGCAGTGACTATGCTAAGTATGCCCTAAGCTAGGATTGACCAAGTTTGGCAAACATTCATTCAACAAATAAAAGATCAAGCAATAGATAGAAACAACCAGATAGAAGTTTTTGATTCTCAGAAAGTGATACTTGTGCCAAGGAGTGTGTATGTTCTACAAATTTTTTGATCAGTCACCTCAAACACATTAACATCTTAGATGGTTGTCTACAAGGCTGACAGTTGGTTTAGCTAAGGAGTCTTCGATATACCCAAGGTACGTGAGGCCCAAATCCATAGATGAGACCAAAAAGATGTCACACAGCCGAGAGGAGCGATAACCCACTTCTCCTCTTTCACTTCTCAAGGGTATAAAGTTCTTTGAGGCTTAGCCTGAGTGACAAAATCTTGATCCCAGGACGGGTGTCTTTCGATTCACCTCCCGATTCTTATACTCTATCAGAACGCTGGAGTTGAGGTCGTCCAAGGGGTGATGAAATCCCCAAGTAGGCCTCCTAAAAAGAAACAAGGTTTTGGATCCTAATCTTATGCACCCAAGATGGCCTCGAAAGACGACAAGGGGAGAGAAGACTTGGATGACCTTGGGCTAAAAAATACGCTTGTTCTTTTACCAACTGACTCTTATGTGTGCTAATCTAGACTTTGCAAGCACTCATGTTTAAGAGACAATGTTCAATTCCAACTTGAAGCGCCAACAAAAGTAAATCAATCGAAGAATGCAAACAATAAGAAGAGTTAGGGTCAACAAAAGAAAAATTGTGCGCCCAGAGGCCCTCCACGTCAAGTATCGATTAATTTTCTTTAAGGCATTCAAGATTGAGTGTGAGTTTGTTTTAAGCCCAAAACAAAAGTGTGTGAGATTCAATTTCAAGCGCGTGCCTGGAGGCTCTCCACGTCAGTTGTTGTTCAATTTTAGTGCCCAAACTTGAAGTGTGATCAATTTAATCTAGAGTTTTGATCATTTAAGAATTTTGATAAAGTTAAAGCAAACATTCAAAGACCAAGTGAGTGAGTTAGATTGTGGAACATTTAATACCTTTTTCAAGTAGACCCATCCCCATAAATGGCACTGAGATTGCAACCAATGGTTAATATTTGATGGGTGATTAGAAAAGAGGTGAGTCCAAGGAACTACTCAAATTGATTTTTGCAAATTTGTATTTTAACTTAACAAGGTTTCTTAAATGTCCAAAAATCAAACTTTACCTAGATTGCATGTGGAAAAGAGATTTGTTTTGTTCAATTTTTAGAAGCTCCAAATGAAGTGTTTGATATTGCAATGGTTAATTGATCCTTAGAATTCAAGATTGGATTTGTTGTTTTAATCATGCATTCAAGGAAAATTTGATTTTAATCCATGGCATTCAAGAGTGATTTTAGCAACATGCATTCAAAGACAAGTGGTTAAACATTCAAGTGTTTTCTTTTGAGCATTCAAGATTGAGATTTTGTGTGTTGTTTTAAGAACTTTGAAGTGCTTTGTTTTAACCTTAGATCATTCAAGATTCTTTTGGACTCAAAAGAAAAAATGACTCTTTGGACTTTGGTTTTCATTCAAGATTTTGTGTTCTAGTTTGCATATTTTAAGCCCAAAAATGATATTCCTAGATTGTTTTGATGCATAAAAAACTTAAGAAACATTCAAGATTTTGCAATAAGACATTTGTTTGGAACAAATAACAAAGCTTTTAGGACAAGTTTTGGCAACCATTTAGGACTCTTAGTTTTTATGAGGATTTTTAAAAGAACTTTAGTGTGCACTTAGTGTTGATTTTGAACCTTTTGAAATGGAAACTTGAAGTTCTTTTTAAATTCCCAAAAATGAAGTGTTCCTAATTTTGCATGAATGCATCTAAAACCTTGATGTTGCAAGGATGAAAATGATTAGATTGGTTTAGTTTCACTTGTTAAAAGATTTTTTCTTTTTTGCAAATTTTTAATTTTTCAATGAATTTAAGTATGATTTGGGGGTTCATTTTAAGCACTAAAAAGAATTGTGTATGATTTTGCTTCCTTAAAAAAAATGGCCAAGATCTCCCACAAGAAGAAGAAGAAGAAGTAGATGGAATAAGAAGAATATAGACAAGAAGAGGAAGAAGAATTTCAAGTTCTTTGTCCACCTATAAGCTTGAAAAATCTGCAAACACTATGAGATACATTATGAGTTCCTTTGTCTTCTTCATGCTCATGTGGACCTACAAAACCAATTTATACAATCCTACCAATCACAAAAATAAGTAAAATTAGCCAAAATCAGCAAGTGACATACAAAACTTGACTAAAAAAGCTAATGAAGATGACCCATGCGGGGTCCCACCGGGCATGCCAAAATGTATATGAGCAATGTTAGTATGCTAATAGAAACCAAATTTAAATAAAGCTTCTACAAACTAAACAAAATTCATAAACTTCAAGATAGACTAAGATGAGCTCTCAATTGAGAATATGAGCCATTAATGGCCTCTCTCAATGAGAAGCTCTCTTGTTGAGTAGCTTTGTCTAAATAGATAGGATGTATGCTCAAGCTTATGCTTCAAAAAGGGCTTCAAATGGAGTTGGAATTTGGGTGTGAGTGTATGGTTTTGATATAAAATGGCTTCTCAAAATGGCATTATGACTTTACTTCATGGATTGTGTTATTTTGCAAAGGGGAAGGATCCAATTTATAGGCAAGAGGCTTGAGGGATTGAGGGCTAAGATGCAAGGATGAGAAAAAGCTCATGGAGGGCATAGATTGCATGAGAGGAGAGCACATGGATTGTGCTTCTTTACAACCAATCAAGGAGTGACACATGTCACATGGTGAGAGGATGGAGGAAAGAGGAAGGATGAGTCAAAAAAGGAGGCTCAAGGGATAAAATCTTCATAAAGACCCTCATAATGACTTGTAAGAGCAATAAAAGGGCTTGTAAGAGTCATTTATGACCTAGTGGATTTCATAAAGTTTTATGGTTGAGATATTTTGAGGGTGATGAGAGAAATTTCGACTTAGACTTGATTAGAAAAGTTTTAAGCTTGTTTAGGCTTGTGAAAATGATTAGAGGATGGATTAGGATGGTTTAGGATTAGCTTAGGGATAGGCAAGTGGATGGCATTTAATGAGGGTGGGTGAAGGAGGAGATATTTGTTAACTTTGGCTTGGGTTAGTAAGTTTTAACCCATGTTTAGGGAATGTGACAAGGTTAGGAGGGGATTAGGATTAGGTTTAAAGACATCTTCTAGAAGAGTCTAGACTTTGGATGAGGATAAAGACTTTCTAGAATAGTCTAGAATTTCCTAGGATGAGGATGAAGACTTTCTAGAAGAGTCTAGAACTTCTTAGGATGAGGATAAATTAGATTTTTAGAAAATAAATAAAGTTTTATTTATTTCAAGGGTTTGGGTTTAGGAGATATTTATTAAAACTTTTTTAATAAACATGAGGATTAATATTTAATCTTAATTAAATATTTTGAGCTGGGATTAGGGGTAGGAAATGATGGGATTAGTCTTTAATCGAAATTAAAGAAGGATTAGAAGATTTTGGAAGAGGTTATTGGTCATAAGGAAATTGGCCAAGTTTTGGGTAAAAAATAAATTTTTTATTTATTTTAAGATTTTTGGTCAATTTATTAATTAAATAATTAATAAATAAGGAAATAATGTTTAAATAAGATTTAAACATTTTTGGGAGGGATTCCTTAATTAAATATTTTTAATTAAGATAAAGGGATTTAATAGCATAAAAATTAATTAATTAATTAATTAAATAATTAATTAATAAATGATGATGTCATCAGGACTTTTTTAGAAAATAAAAATACTTTATTTTCTAAAGGTTTTTAGGTGTCTACAATTAGTAGTATGTCCCTTCTTACCACAACTATGACAAGTAGGTTTGGAATTATTTCCTTTGTTTCTCCTTTCTTCAAGACTTTTGGATGACTCTCTTTCTTCAATACTTGTGTATCCTAGTCTAGATGTATCATTATTAGATCTGGGAGATCTCAATAATTGCTCAAAGTATTTGATGGCTTCACTTAGTTTATTAATTTTTATAGCAAATTCATTTTCCATTTTTAGGTCACTTTGAAATTGCTCATTCTACAACTTCAATGTTGTTATCTCAATGTCCTTGACATTCAACTCATAGTTGGCATTTATCAATTGACTCAAAGTATCCAACTACATGTTGGAAATCTTGATTAGCTCGAGTGATTTCTTTTCGATTCTATTGGCTAAGAATCTTTTTTCTCCTTCAATCATGGTTTTTTCTTCTATAGCTTTCTTCTTCTATTCAGTCACCTCACATAGCAGTATGGCTTGAGATTCTTGCTCTAACTTGAGATTAGCTCGGGCTCTATTCTTTTCTGTTAGATCTACAACTACTACATCAAATGCATTGAAGTCTCCATTATCAAATAACTTAGTATTTTTTATCTCTATGTATTGTGTTTTATTCTCCTCAATAGAAATTTCCTTCCTTTTCTTCAAGGATTTCTTTAGTTCTTCTTTTGCTTCATTCAGTTGATGTAGAATGATATGTATTTGAATCTCCTAATTCTCAATAGTCTTTCCCAACTTGTAGACTTCCATTTCTAGATCTTTCCTCAAAGCTACAAAGCTTCTCTTTTAGAGAACTAGGCTCTAATACCAATTGTTGGAATTAAAACAAGAAAGGTAAACTTCTAAGGGGGGGTGAATTAGTAGTTTAAACTTTGACCCATAAAACATTCACCACACATCCATATTATACATTCACTAAGTAAACTAAAATATCATGTAAATAATATACATCTAAATCATATAAGAAAGTAAACATTTACACATGTATGAAACTAGATATGATTACCTAGAAACCCTCCAATGAAAAGATAAAATTGGGGTGGGGATGACAACCACAAATCTTCACTGCTGCAGTAATAAAATGTATCCAATCAAGGTTACAATGTTTTGATCATGGGACATGATCTACTTTGGAAATTTTTTCCTTTTTAAAGGCTTACAAAGATTGTTAGGTCTCACCCTGCTAAAGGATTTCAACACCCTGTTAGAAGTGTGCCTTGCTAAAGTAGAATGTCCCCACTAATAGGGTTAGGGACAAGTAATACCTAAAAAAATAAATGTTAGAATCACAATAATAATAAAACTAACTATATTATTCTACCCTCTAAGTTTACCCTAATCTTAAGGACATCCCCACATCGGGCTTCATAGCTCATAGCTACTTCATTGTCATCCTAGCAGGACACCCTTAAGATTCTTCATGGATGGGAATCCTCTATCCAAGGCCAATGACATATGCATATGTTTGACAACATTATAATATTCTAGCAACATGGAGAATTCTTGGCCATGGTGGTTGGTTTAAGATGTTAATATCTTGCTATCTCCATGCTTTGAGTCTTATAATTCTCCTAATAGATTAATGTATTATTACTCAATTGTTGGCCATGGTGGACAATGGAGATCTTAATATCTCCATACTCCATGCTTCGATATCAAATCTTGGCCATGGTGAACAATGTAGATATTAATATCTCACATGCTCCATGCTTCAAGTTCTCATTGATTCTCGACCATGGTGGACAATGGAGATCTTAATATCTCACATGCTCTATGCTTCAAGTCTCATCATGGATTAAACAATATTATCCACAAATATTTTTGATAAATAAATTCATAAACATAATTAAACAAATAAAATTCATAAATATATCTTTCTTACCTTCTTTTTTTCCAAGAGTCACACCCTTTCATAATACAAATCCTTTGAAAAGTCAGAACACTTCATAGTTATAATCCTTTTGAAAACTTGATTGCTTGATGATAGATCACCTCTAAACTGATGTATTCTCGATCCTTCTTGATCAGATGTCTCTTTTCCATATGCTTTTCTCTTCCTTTGTTCTCCTTTAACTAATTATTCAATGCAATCTCATATCATAACTCCTTATCTACCATGAATGCTCTATTTGTGCATGCAAACTTCTCTCTTCGCTCCTTCATACACCTTTTCACACTCTAGAGAGTTTAGGGTTAACCTCCTTAAGAAGACTTGGGTGACTTAGGGTTAGGTATGAATCAACAGTTGTGATTTATCCATTTTGCCACTTAAACCTTCCCTTTACCTGATTGGCTACATGTAGTTGCATTGTGAATCTAACTTAAGATTTTTTCTTATCTCCAAAATATTGTAATCCAATCTTTAGTCGGCTCAAAAATGGTTTATGTAGTAGTTTGTGTCATTACAGACAACTATCTCAAATTGTCTCATTTGACATCTGAAGTCTCTAATGCTCAAGATATACTATCTTTTATACTATGACTCATCATTTGTATCCCTCGACATGCACTGCTTGCTTGAATCTTGAATCACTCAACATACACTATCTACTCAACACTTGAGTGACTTGGCACATGAGTGGCTTAGCACTCACTATGGACTCAACATGCTCTATCACATACAGGTTCTTCTCAACATGTGTTACTTTTTTGGAATGAACTAAGTAAATGACATAAGTGTGTAGAAACTCTCTTTTCAAAACTAATATGAGATCAAGACCAATCCAATATGACATTAGTATCCATCTTTCCATCACAAGGAAAAAATTCCACAATAGGCTTTGAATGTTCCCTAGGTAACACTCTCAACAATCTTTCCTCATCTTGATCTTCCTCAGGTTTAGGATTAGGGTTTGGTACCATTTATTCGTTGTCACTCACATAATCAAGGTATTCCCATATCCTCTAGGATATCTCTACAACATCCAATATGGCTGTGATTTGTCTCAACATGTCCAATATAACATTATCACATTTCCTCTACCTTGATCCATCTTGACAATAGTTCCTACAAGATCATAACCCTTTGCAATTTATAGGTCAAATCCATAGGTTTTTCACCCTACAATAAAAATCAATCAATATTATACATGATCCAATATTCTTAAGGACAAACCATAAGCTCTAATACCACTTGACATATGTATGTTGGAAAATTAGGGCTAAGACACACCTAATAGTCCAAACACTTTACATAATAAACACAACAAAAGTAAATAAAGAACAATACCAAGGAGAGAAGAAACAATAATATCATTATTAAATCATCAAATTATCAGAAAATGTGTCCAATCATAAGGACTTCTAGGTTACAACCAATACAAGATAATTACAACTTCAAGATCCATGATCACTGTAATTCATAACTCTACACTTTTCTCCTGTATGATCATTCACATTTCTTTCCAAAATCTCTAAGCACTACTTAACCTAAGCCTAAACAAATATACTTATAATTTCCAAAATGGCTTACAAAAGATCCTAGATCTTCACATAAGAGAAGGTTAACCTCAAAATAGTCTACACACATCCCAATGCATGATCCTTACATTAAATCTAATATTTAAATTAAATTAATATGTCAACTTATACTAAGAACCAATCATGGAAAAACTCATCCAAAGAAGGAACCAATCACTAGGAAACCAACAAGCTTACTCAACACATGAATGAACTCAAAAATGATAGAACTTGGCCAAAGAAGGAATCAAGCATCAAAAAACCAACAAGATCACTCGACACATAAAGGAACTCAACAACAAAAGAAGTTGGCCAAAGAAGGAACTTGGCCAACATAGGGAACTCATCCAATACAGAAGGAACTCGGTAACAACTACAACTTGGAAATACTTGACAGAATGCATGAAGATGAGTACGATAGAAAAGTAACCAAGGATGCTCCTACATCACATAGCTACAACTATAAAAGTAGTGCCATGTGAAGATGAAGAGAGATTATTCCATTCATAGATGTGGGTTGATGGAAGCCTCTACATTTTATTGTTGATAGTGGTAGCCAAAAGAGCTTAATTTCTATGGAGATAGTCAAAAGATTAAATTTGAAAAGGACAAGACACCTATAATAAGACTCTATGGGATGGGTTAACAAGGGAAAAGATATTGATATAAATTTATAGTATTTCCTACCATACTCAATCAAACCATTCAAGGATGAAGTAATTTGTGACGTGGCACCTTTGGATATATGTGATATTTTGCTGGGGAAACCATACGTTTATCAAAGGGATGGGGTGTATGAATCTAGACCATGCAATTTCATAATGAAACATGGTGAAAAGAAGTATTGAATACCAGAGGTATGTCCAACTCAAGTTGGTTCTTTGATTAGTGCTAAACAATTTAAACCTTCAATTTCTTAAACTAGAACTTTTATCCTCATGATTCATACTAAGAAAAAAAAGTTAGTTGTTCTTAAAACACATGCTAAGGTGGCCACAACCATAGATGAGAAAAAGGAGATGGATAAATCTTGAAAGAGTACCATAGTGTATTTGAATCACTAGCAAGGGTCCCAACATACTGTCAAGTCAAGAACTCTATTGATTTGATTCCAAGAACACCATTACCACATGAGCCAATATATAGGAGGTAAGTTTTGGAAAATAATGAAATTAAGAGATAAATTCAAGAACTAATTGCAAAGGGACACATTAGACGAAGTGCTTCACCATGTGGCAGTCCAATTATTTTGGCAAGAAAGAAAGATGAGACATGGAGACTTTTTATTGATTACATGGAATTTTAAAAAGTTAGTACAAAAAACATTTATCCAATTCCTCAAATTTATGATCTTTTATATCAAATTAGGGGTAATAAGTTCTTTACAAAAATTGACTTGAAGTCTCGACATCACCAAGTACCAATTGATCCAGTAGATGTATGGAAATCTACATTTAAGTCTAAGGATGGCTTCTTTGATCGGTTGGTCATGCCTTTTGGCTTAACAAATGCTCCTACTACATTTACAAGGTTGATGAATGATGTTCTCAGATCATTCATTGATTCTTTTATAGTTGTTTATTTGGATGATATGTTTCATTTAAAAAAAAACCTAGTCTAAGCACTTGAAACATGTTGATCAAGTGCTTTTGACTTTGCGAAAACATAAACTCTACATCAACATAGAAACATAATCTTTTGGTATGAAAAGCAGCCAATATTTAGGGTATTCCATTTATAGTGAGGTGTTCATGTGCATCCTACAAAGATATAGCTAATCATAGATTGGCTACCTCCTAAAAAATTTACAAAACTTCGCAGTTTCTTGGGTCTAGCTAACTTCTATTGCATATTTGTATTTGGTTTTTCCCATTTTGCATTGCTTCTTAATCGATCACTTAGGGGTGGAGTAGAATGAAAATTTCCATGGATAGAAGAAAAAAAACAAGCTTTTGAGGAATTAAAACTAAGATTATATTCAAATCCAATATTGGTCCTTCCAGACTTACAACAATCATTCAAAATAGAAACATATGCATTAGACTACACTCTTGGTGATGTACTCATGCAACATGGAAACCCCATTTTATATAATAGTGAAACATTTTCTAATATAGTATGAAGGTACCCCACATATGACAAGGATTTATATGTCATTATTCAAGCCTACAAATAATGGAAGCATTATATCTTGGGAAGGGAAATTGTGATACATATAGATCATAAAATTTTTCCAATTCTTGCAAAACACAAGGGTGTTGGAAATATAAGAGGAGTGAATCAGTTACCACCAAAATAATTCTAAATCCCTTAGATGTCAATGCAAACTCTCTTATAACTCACAACTCAATTAGAACTAGAAACCCACTGTAACTCAGATGACAAAACAATCTGATATATTAATGTGCATTAATCTTTAGTAACTTAGTTTTAGAAAGATAAAGAAATAAAAAAATAACATGAACACATGAGACATCAAGATTTAATGTCGAAACCCAATTTGGGAAAATTATTAATGTAACTAGTTACAAATTTTTACTCTGTGAGCCTTGTTAGGAACCAACCCTATTAAAGGTTACAAAACACACTGATAGGTGCAACCCTATTAAAGGATTTAAATCACTCTATTAGGAGTGTCCTTGTTAGAGGTCTTAAGACACTTTAGTCTAGAAATGCTCCATGGTTAGAGGATTTACAAAATGATTGTTAACTCAACTATGTTAAGATAATTCTTCACTACTACAATTGTTAGAGAGTAATGATGATTGACGTGATTTATGAAGCAACAAGATTGTAGATTCATATCACTATTATGGTTTATCCTCTAGATCCTTCTTGATCAAAATACTCTTTGCATCTCCTTGGATATTCTATCCTTTATAAAATATCCTTCTTAATTTTCATCTTATCTTCTTCAACACACTTACACACTATTCAATCCACAACTTGACCTTTCATATATATGGAATACAATGTCAAGTCAGCTTGAATATCCTTACAATAAAGCAATTAATGTCCATTGAGTCATCTTGCATAAAATAAATAAACAAAAATATATATTTTGATATAGGTTATCTTGAACTGAAACTAAGTCACTTGGTTACCACTAAGTTCTTTGGTAACCAACCTGACTCAGTTTACACTAAGCTTCTAACTCAGTCATAAATAAATTCCTTTGGTGACCGACCTATCTCAGATTCAATAAGATCATTAAACTTGTCTTCTACTCAGTTGATATAGAAGTCTTCTGATCTCAGTTCCAATTGCCAATGCTCACTTAGAGTATAACAATTTTGTAACATCAATGATAATTAATTATTGAATAATTATTATCAACAATCTCCCTCTTTGGAATTGATGGCAACATAACATGTCATTATTCAAAGAAAACTTAGAGAAAAAAAATGATTTATAAGATTTTATAATATCCTTAGTTTCATTATGATTCTCTATCTATCCATGAGAACTCCCTCTGAGATTCTCCCTATGCCATCTTATCTTCAGACTCCAAATCAAGTTCTCCCTCTTTTTGATATAAAGATCACTTCCTCTAATCAATCTCTCCCTCAATGAATATATGACATGATTCAATCTTTCCCTCTTTGACATCACATGCCAAAAACTTGACACGGTGCTTTTATAATGTACCTGATGTATTGATTCATATGTAATGAGCTATGAATTCTTTGCATCAATTTGATAGTTCTTCAATGAACCTTGGTTGATGCATCACTAATCTATACTCTAGTGAGCATCAGATAGGGGAATAACCCCTAGCTTTCCTCTTAGATATAAAAATGCATCCTTGGGTAATGGTTTGGTAAATATGCCAACAACCTTCTCCTTTGTGTTAACATATTCCAATCTAACCTCTTTATCTTGAACAAATTCTCTTAGAAAATGATACTTGATTGCAATGTGTTTTGTCTTGGTGTGCATCACTAGATTTTTAGATATATTGATTGCACTTGTGTTATTACAATAGATAACCATTGGATCCTTGATTTTTTTCTTTATTCTTGATAATAGTTGATTGAACCACATTATGTTAGAACAATTAACTACTGCAATGACATATTTAGCCTCTATTGTAGACTGAGAAATACAATTCTACTTCTTACTTGTCCAAGATACTAACCTCTTTCCAAGAAATAATGCTCCTCCATTGGTGCTCTTTCTATCATCAATGTTTCTTTCCCAATTAGTATCAATAAAGGATTTTAACTAAAAATTCCCTCCTTTCTTGTACCAAAGACCATAGTCTTGAATACCTTCTAGATATCTCATAATTCTTTTGATTGTTATCATATAAATTTATCTATGATTTCCAGAGAACCTTGCAACTATACCAACTACTAATGCAATATCAAGTCTTGTTTTAATAACATACTAAAGTTTCCCAATCATAGATCTATAAGTAGTCTGATTTACCTCTTTTGAATCATCGTCCTTGGATAACTTATGTCCAATAGACATAGGTGTTCCAACTAGTTTGGAATCTTCCATTCCAAAGGTCTTCAATATCTCCTTGATATATTTTGACTGAGTAATGTAAATACCATCCTTCATTTGATGAAATTGTAAACCAAAAAAGAATTTTATTTCTCCAAACATTGAAATTTCAAAATATTTCCTCATTTCTTTAGAGAATGACTTGCATAAGTCATCATGACCGATAAATAGGATATCATCCACAAATATTTCTACTAGCAAAATTTTTTTATGTGGTCCCTCTTTAATATATAGACTATTGTTATCATTGGTTCTTTGAAAACCACTCTTTGTTAGATATTTGTGAACTCTCTCATACCATGCTCTAGGAGATTTCTTCAAACCATATAAAGCTTTGTATAGGTTACAGACCATGTCTCTTTTGTTTGGATCAATGAAACGTTCAAGTTGATCAATTCATACATCTTCTTCTAGAATTCTATTCAAGAAATTTGATTTTACATCCATTTGATACACTTTGAATTCTTTAAATGCAACATATATAATTAGTGTTCTTACACCTTCAAGTCTAGCAATAGGAGAAAATGTTTCTCCATAATCTATGCCTTCTTCCTGAGCATATCCCTTGCACACTAGCCTTGCCTTATTTCTTGAGACTTCTCCATTTTCATTCAATTTATTTCTGAATACCCACTTTGTACCAATTACATTTTTATCCTTAGGTCTAGGAACAAGTGTCCAAGTATTATTTATTTTAATTTTCTCAATCTCTTCATTCATTTCCTCTATCCAACTTTCATTTTTCAATGCATAATTAATAGTTCTAGGTTCAAATTCAGTAAGAAAATATATACCTTTTTTCCAATCTCCAATTATTCTTAGGTGCATGATGCCTTCTGACATATCTAGCAAGTACATTTATCTTACTTCTAGATTCTAGACTAGATTCACTTGGTACACCATGCTCAACGGTTATATGAATTTCTAAATTTTGTTCTACTATTTGATTCTCAATTCCCATAGGCTGACTCAAGTTCCTCTATTCGAGACTCGATTTAAACTATCTCCAACTTGGGTTTCACTAGTTGTAACTTGGTTGACACTCCAAAATTGGGTGACTCAGGTGGGTTAATCATTGAAACTCTTTTTTATAAACTCATCAATTTTTACATGTGCAATTTCTATAACCTTGTGAGTAGCAAGATTCAAGAATTTGTATGCTTTTCTCTTATTGCAGTATCCTAGGAAATTGCCTTCATCACTTTTCACATCAAACTTTCCTTTCCTTGATTCTTTCAAAATATAACATTTGCTTCCACATAATTTGAAACAATAAACAGTAGGTTTATATCTATACCATAATTCATAAGGTGTTTTATCTATACCTTACTTCAATTTTTGATTAAGTAAAATAGGTTTTACAAGGATCCTAAAACCAAAAAAAATTTATAGAATAATTGAAATAGAAATAAAAAGTAAAGTCCAACTACTATGCATCTTCTTATAAAAATCCAAAACCAGAATATAGGCCTACGACTAGCAAACAAAAGCCAGTAACCCTAGTTAAGGATAAAACAAAAAATGAAAACTGAAACTATTAGTTCTCCCTATCTAGAACCTTTAGAGTCTATGTGTATATGAGAAATGTTAGTATGCTAATAGAAACCAAATTTAAATAAAGCTTCTACAAACTAAACAAAATTCATAAACTTCAAGATAGACTAAGATGAGCTCTTAATTGAGAATATGAGCCATTAATGGGCTCTCTCAATAAGAAGCTCTCTTGTTGAGTAGCTTTGTCTAAATAGATAGGATGTATGCTCAAGCTTTATGCTTCAAAAAGGGCTTCAATGGATGATTGTGGATTTTTGGTGTGGATAGATGGCTTTAGTATGGATTTGGCTCTCAAAATAGCATTATAACTTTACTTCATGGATTGTGTTATTTTGCAAAGGGGAAGGATCCAATTTATAGGCAAGAGGCTTGAGGGATTGAGGGCTAAGATGCAAGGATGGGAAAAAGCTTATGGAAGGCTTAGATTGCATGAGAGGAGAGCACATGGATTGTGCTTCCTTATAGCCAATCAAGGAGTGACACATGTCACATGGTGAGAGGATGGATGAAAGGGCAAGGATGAGTCAACAAAGGAGGCTTAAGAGATAAAATCTTCATAAAGACCCTCATAATGACTTGTAAGAGCAATAAAAGGGCTTGTAAGAGTCATTTATGACCTAGTGGACTTCATAAAGTTTTATTGTTGAGATATTTTGAGGGTGATGAGAGAAAATTCGACTTGGACTTGATTAGGAAGGTTTTAAGCTTGCTTAGGCTTGTGCAAATGATTAGAGGATGGATTAAGATGGTTTAGGATTAGCTTAGGGATAGGCAAGTGGATGGCATTTAATGAGGGTGGGTGAAGGGGGAGATATTTGTTAACTTTGGCTTGGGTTAGTAAGTTTTAACCCATGTTTAGGGAATGTGACAAGGTTAGGAGGGGATTAGGATTAGGTTTAAAGACATCTTCTAGAAGAGTCTAGATTTTGGATGAGGATAAAGACTTTCTAGAATAGTCTAGAATTTCCTAGGATGAGGATGAAGACTTTCTAGAAGAGTCTAGAACTTCTTAGGGTGAGGATAAATTAGATTTTTAGGAAATAAATAAAGTTTTATTTATTTCAAGGGTTTGGGTTGAGGAGATATTTATTAAAACTTTTTTAATAAACATGAGGATTAATATTTAATTTTAATTAAATATTTTGAGTTGGGATTAGGGGTAGGAAATGATGAGATTAGCCTTTAATTGAAATTAAAGAAGGATTAGAAGATTTTGGAAGAGGTTATTGGTCATAAGGAAATTGGCCAAGTTTTGGGCAAAAAATAAATTTTTTATTTATTTTAGGATTTTTGGTCAATTTATTAATTAAATAATTAATAAATAAGGAAATAATGTTTAAATAAGATTTAAACATTTTTGGGAGGGATTCCTTAATTAAATATTTTTAATTAAGATAAAGGGATTTAATGGAATAAAAATTAATTAATTAATTAGATAAATAATTAATTAATAAATGATGATGTCATCAGGACTTTTTCAGAAAATAAAAATACTTTATTTTCTAAAGGATTTTTTAGGTGTCTACATTTTGCCCCTCTTTGATGTGATGCCGCAAGTGGCATGGCATCAAAGATAAGAAAATAAGATGCCCAAGGCTAGAGCAGAAGAGGAGAGAATGGACTGTGAGATGCCCCCTCAAGAAGGCAGCGGGGAGAGAAAGTGAGGCTCGATGGCTTCTTGAAATGTACAAGAATCTCGGATGAGCAAGGAAACTCAGATTGGCAAAGAGAAGGGGCTAAATTAACTCAAACTCTCACTATGGGAGAATGATAAAGGAGAATCAGATGCACAAGAGGAAGCAAGCTTAAGACTTTAGGGAAGGTGGAGGAGAAGGAGCAGAGCGCTATAAAAAGGAATCCAGGATAGGGAGATGGATGCGTGGATTAAAAAAGCTAATGCAACAGGATTTCAAAGAGTCAGATTGGTGGAAGATGAGTTTCAGAGATCCCTAGGACTAGGATTGTGGATCTCGAAAGATGAGGCTTGGTGGATTGATTTGGATTGGTGGATCCCTAAGACTAGGATTGTGGATCCCTAAAGCTAAGAGTGATGAGTGATTCAAAGAGATACTGATGCATAAGCTGGGGTAGGAGAGACGGATGCTAGATATGGATGGGGGATAATGGAGATGAAGGAAAACCATTGAAGCTTTTTGAGCGGGGGGGATACTTCAAAGAGAAGTACCACCACGTAGTTGAGCACTAGATTTGCTATAGGACTGTTGGTTAATTGCCAAGGTTACCAAGAACATCAAGGCCTTTTCACCAATCGTCCAAAGGACTGACAAACTAACTCAAAAAAAACACACAAGGATTGCCCCAGCATCACACATGAATCCTAGAGGAAGCAGCGTGGAAACGACACTGGAGAACCCACAAGCAGAAAAGAAAAACAAACGAAAGACCTGATCAAGACCTTACGCTCTAATTGCCCCATTCGCAGCATACCATGATATGGAAGATCGTGGCAACCTTGAGGAGGGAACAAGGAGATTGCTTGGAAAAGATACTTCAAGACCCAAAAGGGAAGATCCCAAATCAAAAGAAAGTGAAAATCCAAAAGAGAACCGTTTGCCAACGAGATGGGTAGGACGAGGTACTAACGGACCAAGATCAGACATGAGGAAAGCTATATCCTGCAAGGACCTATCGGAGAGCACCTAAGCTGGTGGATTTGGATGAATGATGCGTCTGGCAAGCCGAACTAAGAAAGATAACACTTTGTTGATAGGAAATCTAGCTAAAGGATGCATTGGAATAGCTAACCAAGATGTGCGATGGGTGCAAGATGCTGATCAAGGATGAACTGACACGAACGCTGGATAGATGCAATGGTACTAAGCTAAAGAGGATGTACAAGCTGACAGACCAAGATATTTACAAGCTAAAGCTGACCAAGATAGTTACAAGCAGGCAAAAGCTCAGGATGATAGGATAGCGAGATGGTTCGATGTTGTGCAAGATGCGAAAGCTAAGGGTGGGGTGATAGCGAAAGATATGGATTTGGCAGGATGCATCCAATGATGATGAGAGATTTTGTGACCAAGGATAGCTAGAGGAGCAGGATGCGATGGCTGGATAGGATGGTAGATAGCTAGGATTATGATGGATATAAAGAGATGACATTGGGTTTGCATGAGGATAGCCTAGAGCTAGATACCAATGACAAGGGATGATGGACAAGACAAGATATCCAAGGAATATAGTGCCCCCAATCAGAAGATAACATGCGGAAGGAGGTCTTATGATGGATGTGATAGGATTGAAGCTAGGATGGAAAAAGCTGAGGGGGCTAGGGAGATGGATGATAGCTGAGATGATTGGCTGAAGCTGCATAAGATTAGTGGATGGTGTGAGATGGAAGCTGGAGGATGGAGGATAGGTCGATAGATTGGAAGATGGAGTTGGATGTCAAGAGATGACCAAAAGCATGAGGGTGATAGGCTAAGTTGGGGATGGCGGGATTACGCATGACGCTTGTTTGCCAAGTTTTCATCATGGTACTTGTCCAAGGCGCTTGAATTGCCAAGTTTTCACCAGTGGACGCTTTATTTTTCTTTTCTTTTTTGACTTTTGACTTTTGACTTTGGACTTAGCTGGAATGATTTTGGCTTTCTTCAGCTATTTTGGCTTTTTTGGGATTTTTCACTGGCTGTTGGAATGTTCAATTTTGTTGCTAGCTGTTGGTACACCGGATGTGTGATTTATGCAATAGATCGGATTAGATGGGATTGATGGTAGGAGATGGAGGGATGAAAATGCTGGAAAGGAGCATGAGATGGGGATGCTTGCAAGAGCAACATTGGCACATGTTGGGACGGGTGTGAAAAGAGCATATGGGGGATAGATGGTAGATGCAGGCGTGATGTAGGATTTGTGGAAGCGTGCTTGGGGATATAGGCACCCAAGATGGAGTTAGGAGATGGGGGACATGAGTCACTAGATGGGGGATTAGCAATGGTGGATGCCATTATGCATTGGGTTTTAACTTTTTTCTTGGGGATCCACATGGTTTTGGATTTTCTTTGCATAGGCTTTTGCATTGTTTTGCATTCTTTGATTGGATTTTTCCTTTTTGGAGTATGTCTTTTAGAATAGACATATGATTGCCTAGGATGTGGATTTTTAGCTTTATGCATTTTGAAGTTGGCATTCACATTGTTGTGGTAAGCTTTGGGAAGATGGTTAGGAGAAGCTTTGTGAGATGGAGAGGATATGAAAGAGCATGTAGGGGGATGATGATGGATGATGTGCCCTGATATGTGCCTTTGTTGATCTTGCATAGGAATGGATGGAATAGGATTTTTATGATGGCTGATAGGAGGATGGAGGATGGTAGATCTTGGGACATAGGGACCCAAAATGGATTTAGCGGATGAAGGGGGGATATGGTAGGTTGTTTTGGGTTGCAAAGATGGTGGAGGGGGGATGACATAAGATTTCTTGAAGGAGTGATGGGAGGCTGGCATGGTGGGCTTGGAGATAGGCTTGGTTTGGGGGTGTGGTGTACCAACACCTTTAGATGGTGAGCCTTTGGATACATATCCAAGACCATGAAATCCTAGATTTTTTTGTGCAATAATAGGCTCTCTAATTCCTTGCTCTTGTGGTCCTAAACCTTGACCTTGATAATGCCATCGATTGAGCATTTGAACAAGCTGAGGAAATTTTTTGCTTGCAAAAGGTGTATTGCAATGGGGAGATACTGTTCTTAATTCTTCTGCTGAGAGAGGGCCACCGTGGATGAATGTAAGTGAACCAAGAGGGTAGATTATAGATGGTGGAATAGCTTGGATAGGTGGTAAGATGGAAGCATGGGGCGGGGGAGATGGAAGGATAGGATCTTGATGTAGCTGGTGGGATGACAAGATATCTTGTAGTGGAGGAGATATGGCTCGAGGTTTTGGAGATGGAGGAGATGCTGACTGCACTATGGATGGAAGACATGGTATGATGATATCTTCATTTATGCTTTGGTGGATGTCAACATGCTTTTGGGCAGGATCTTGATAGGATTGGTTTGGAGTGGATGGTGCAATAGGAGGTGAAGGGATGGATTCTTCAAAGGCAATGGATGGATAGATGGGAGATTCAGTAGTGGAGATGGGTGAGTAGAAGATGGATGCATAAGGGTCATTACGAGAGATTTGGGAAATGCTTGGAGGCGATGTGGATAGGATTTGGAGGGTTTTGACAGATGGTGGGATTTTGATGCTTGCGGGAAGTGGAAGGATTTTAAGCAATTTGATGGATGGTATGGGGATGATAGCTATGGGAGATGGAGGTGATATTATAGATGGGGAAGCTTCATCACTAAATACTTCACATGGTTGGATTAGATGACATGGATTATCGACTGTTGGAGGCAACTTTTCTTGTATTTCCTCTAGGAGATTCCTTGGAGACTCGTGTGTCGAAGGTGGAGGTGGATTGACAGGAATAGCTAGTGTGATGGGGGTGGAAGATTGGAAGCTTGGTTGATGGGGTGATGGAGGGGAAGCTGGAATATTAGATGGCATGACTAGATAGTTTGGAATAACTCTTGGATTTTGGGGGATGCTTGGGGGAATGTTTCTAAGGCTTTCAATATACCCGTCATAGTCAACAAGATTTTCATCATCATTGGAATAGGAGGTGGCGGGAGCAAGGACAATGCGACCAAACACATCATGATAGGATTGGTACTTCATGCTTTGATGATGAGTTTGATGGGGATGGGGTCTTGCATATGGATGAACACGGAAGCTCATGGTTGGATTTGGATTAAGCACAGATTTTGGATTGGCTGATGAAAGATTTCCTAGGGAGAGTCAAAGCTGTATGACAGACCTAAGGAGGATTGGCTGGAGATTTTTGGCTTTCTTGTGGGTGGAAGACTTCAAGGGTATGCTATCAAAAAGTGAGAGTTTTACTTTCCTATGCGCTAGATTTGGTGGTGGCTGTGTCAACTTGAGGATAGACTAATGATCCTGTTGGCATGACACGAGATTAACCACTTGTGGATCCCAACCTTTAGCTCAAGGTGATGAGGGATGCAAGTGACAAAGCTAGATTACCCTAGACAATGCTCTGTCAAAGGGATAACCTTGGTGAGATTGGTTGATTGGTAGGATCGATTGATTGGATAGCAAATTTTGGCAAAGTGACAACAACTCTTTAAAGGCTTGGGTGATTTTGGATTGGGTTGCTAGCTGGCTAGGGGGATAATTTGGATGGACTTTGGATTTGGGATTGTTCTAAGGCAAAGAACTAGATAGACTCGGTTGTATTGGGGGAGCTTGGATGATTTTCTGATAAGGCAGTGACTACGCTAAGTATGCCTTGAGTTAGGAGATTTCTGCTTTTTTGGGATTTCGACCAAAATTGGAAAATATTCATTCAAAAGCTATGAACAAACACGCAGACAAAAGTTTTGAGCAAGCACGTCAAACACACCAACATCTTAGGAAGCTTTCTACAAGGATGAAATTTGTTATAGCTAGGGAGTCCTCGATATACGCAAGGTACGTGAGGCCCAAATCCGTAGATGAAACCTAAAAGATGTCACACAGCCAAGAGGAGCGGTAACCCACTTCTCCTCTTTCACTTCTCAAGGGTATAAAGTTCCTTGAGGCTTAGCCCGAGTGACAAAATTTTGATCCCAAGAGAGGTGTCTTTGGATTCACCTCCCGATCTTTATACTCCGCCGGAACGCTAGAGTTGAGGTCGTCCCAAGGGGTGATGAAATCCCCAAGCAGGCCTCCTAAAAAGTGTAAAACAAGACCACATACATGATCTTGGGCTTTAAAAGACACGCGTTCATTCCAATTGATGATTTAGATTTTGTAAGCTATGATTGAAGACACTTGTGATTATGGCATACAATGTTCATTCCAATTTGACAACGTCGTTAGCATAATGGAAGTCGAGAGATCGTCAACATAAGAAATGCGAGCGTCATTGAAAATTTGTCAAAACCATGCGATGTTCATTGATTTTTAGGCATTCAAGATTGAGTGTGAGTTTTTTTTAAGCCCAAAACAAAGATATGTGAAACTCAATTTGTCAAGCGCGCGCCCAGAGGCCCTCCACGTCAAGAGTTGTTCAATTTTTATGCCCAAATGAAGTGTGAGCGAGATTAATGCGCATTCAAGGAAAATTTGATTTTAATCCATGGCATTCAAGAGTGATTTTAGCAACATGCATTCAAAGACAAGTGATTAAACATTCAAGTTTTTTCCTTTGAGCATTCAAGATTGAGATTTTGTGTGTTGTTTTAAGAACTTTGAAGTGCTTTGTTTTAACCTTAGATCATTCAAGATTGTTTTTGGACTCAAAAGTGAAAATGACTCTTTGGACTTTGCTTTTTATTCAAGATTTTGTGTTCTAGTTTGCATGTTTTAAGCCCAAAAATGATATTCCTAGATTGTTTTGATGCATGAAAAACCTAAGAAACATTCAAGATTTTGCAACAAGACATTTGTTTGAAACAAATAACAAAGCTTTTTAGGACAATTTTGGCAACCATTTAGGACTCTTAGTTTTCATGAGATTTTTAAAAGAACTTTAACATATTTGCAAATGAGGTTCATTTTATCCTTGATTGATGCTTTGAGTTTGATTTAGATTTTAGTGTGCACTTAGTGTTGATTTTGAACCTTTTGAAATGGAAAGTTGAAGTTCTTTTTAAATTCCCAAAAATGAAGTGTTCCTAACTTTGCATGAATGCATCTAAAACCTTGATGTTGCAAGGATGTAAATGATTAGATTGGTTTAGTTTCACTTGTTAAAAGATTTTTTTTTTTTGCAAATTTTTAATTTTTAATGGATTTAAGTATGATTTGGGGGTTCATTTTAAGCACTAAAAAGAAGTGTGTATGATTTTGCTTCCTTAACAAAAAAAAATGGCCAAGATCTCCCACAAGAAGAAGAAGAAGAAGTAGATGGAATAAGAAGAATATAGACAAGAAGAGGAAGAATAATCCCAAGTGCTTTCTCCACCTATAAGCTTGAAAAATTTGCAAACACTATGAGATTGACTATGAGTTCCTTTGTCTTTTTCATGCTCATGTAGACCTACAAAACCAATTTATACAATCCTACCAATCACAAAAACAAGAAAAATTAGCCAAAATCAGCAAATGACATACAAAACTTGACTAAAAAAGCTAATGAAGATGACCCATGCGGGGTCCCACCGGGCGTGCCAAAATGTATATGAGAAATGTTAGTATGCTAATAGAAACCAAATTTAAATAAAGCTTCTACAAACTAAACAAAATTCATAAACTTCAAGATAGACTAAGATGAGCTCTTAATTGAGAATATGAGCCATTAATGGGCTCTCTCAATAAGAAGCTCTCTTGTTGAGTAGCTTTGTCTAAATAGATAGGATGTATGCTCAAGCTTTATGCTTCAAAAAGGGCTTCAATGGATGATTGTGGATTTTTGGTGTGGATAGATGGCTTTAGTATGGATTTGGCTCTCAAAATAGCATTATAACTTTACTTCATGGATTGTGTTATTTTGCAAAGGGGAAGGATCCAATTTATAGGCAAGAGGCTTGAGGGATTGAGGGCTAAGATGCAAGGATGGGAAAAAGCTTATGGAAGGCTTAGATTGCATGAGAGGAGAGCACATGGATTGTGCTTCCTTATAGCCAATCAAGGAGTGACACATGTCACATGGTGAGAGGATGGATGAAAGGGCAAGGATGAGTCAACAAAGGAGGCTTAAGAGATAAAATCTTCATAAAGACCCTCATAATGACTTGTAAGAGCAATAAAAGGGCTTGTAAGAGTCATTTATGACCTAGTGGACTTCATAAAGTTTTATTGTTGAGATATTTTGAGGGTGATGAGAGCAAATTCGACTTGGACTTGATTAGGAAGGTTTTAAGCTTGCTTAGGCTTGTGCAAATGATTAGAGGATGGATTAGGATGGTTTAGGATTAGCTTAGGGATAGGCAAGTGGATGGCATTTAATGAGGGTGGGTGAAGGGGGAGATATTTGTTAACTTTGGCTTGGGTTAGTAAGTTTTAACCCATGTTTAGGGAATGTGACAAGGTTAGGAGGGGATTAGGATTAGGTTTAAAGACATCTTCTAGAAGAGTCTAGATTTTGGATGAGGATAAAGACTTTCTAGAATAGTCTAGAATTTCCTAGGATGAGGATGAAGACTTTCTAGAAGAGTCTAGAACTTCTTAGGGTGAGGATAAATTAGATTTTTAGGAAATAAATAAAGTTTTATTTATTTCAAGGGTTTGGGTTGAGGAGATATTTATTAAAACTTTTTTAATAAACATGAGGATTAATATTTAATTTTAATTAAATATTTTGAGTTGGGATTAGGGGTAGGAAATGATGAGATTAGCCTTTAATTGAAATTAAAGAAGGATTAGAAGATTTTGGAAGAGGTTATTGGTCATAAGGAAATTGGCCAAGTTTTGGGCAAAAAATAAATTTTTTATTTATTTTAGGATTTTTGGTCAATTTATTAATTAAATAATTAATAAATAAGGAAATAATGTTTAAATAAGATTTAAACATTTTTGGGAGGGATTCCTTAATTAAATATTTTTAATTAAGATAAAGGGATTTAATGGAATAAAAATTAATTAATTAATTAGATAAATAATTAATTAATAAATGATGATGTCATCAGGACTTTTTCAGAAAATAAAAATACTTTATTTTCTAAAGGATTTTTTAGGTGTCTACACTATGTAGCTTCATTGGCCCTTCAGTTGTCCATGCCTACCTGGTCCTAGTTCAGATCCTTTTATGATCCCATGGTCTCTTTCATTTCTCCCTTGGCTTGCCCAAAGTCCATATTGGTCTTATCTTCTTTTTCCCTACCAAATCCAACATCCTTTAGTGATTCACCTAGACTATTGATATTCTCATTCAAGGTGTTCAAAGTTGCAATCACCTGATTAACTAGGTTCTAATTATCAGTCTCCATCCTTAGAACTCTTTTTTGAACCTTTGAGATTTTATCCTCTTGATCAACATGATATCCTTGGTCACTGCTTCTCATATGGCCATCCTCCTGGCTCCTTTTCTTCTTGAGCTCTTCTACCTCATGAAATAGCCACTTGATAGATCAAAAGTTATCTATCATGTTGATTTTAGCGTAATTGAGCAGATTGATCCCATATTCTCTTGCATTATCAAAAATTGCAACCAGAGTCGGGTCAATAAGTTCATCGAAATGGATTTTTCCTTCTTTATCCTCCATCACTTGGGGGTTCATCATCTCCCTGAAAATCCCCAACTTTTTCATTTTAGTGTTGAAATTTCTCCATGACCCCCTCTTGTCTTTCAAAACCATCTCCCCATTTTCTTCCACCTATAATTCTATTTTCCCCTAAGGAAAAGAAATAGAAGGGAGAGGGCCCAAAATTGTAGGAGTCTGGTCATTTGTTTCTTCCAGCAGCGAAGCCTCCTTGACCTTCCTTTTCTTGGGGTTCCCTGGCATAATTTTCATATCCTCCTTAACCTTCTCACTATCCTCCCCCTTCATCTCTTCCTCTGACTCCATTTCCTCTTCTTCTGCATTATGCTCCTCCTCCTCCTATTCCTCAGACTTGGGGAGATTGGGGGTTAAGCCCTAAGGGCTCTTTCTATTAGGAGCAATGCTGGTAGAGGGAGACATTTTCTCCCCTTCCTTTGAATTCTTGCCTACATAGAAGGTATTTTCCTCATCTTCTCAATTTATTCTTTGAACTTCCTAAGAATTTGAGCTCTCAATTTCCTTAGATATATTCCTAGTTTCATCAAGGGATTTGCCCTTGGTTTGAGTCTTAAGGTACTCATAGACCAGAAGGAGCAAGCCCTCATGAAGGGCTAGGTTTGTAGTAGGTTTCTTTTTAAAACCCTCAATGCCCTTGCTCATTGAAGTGAAAAGATAAAAAGGAAAGGAAATCTTTATGCTATTCCCCAAAATCTTTTAGCAAAATTAAGTGATGTGTTTTGACCCTATAGAACCTAGTATCCAAAGATATATATTTGATAATAACCCTTAAGACATACCTCCAAAGCTTTTTAATCGACTTTTCTTTCTAGTATGTCTTAGTCTTCACAAGTTTATTCCTTTCATCCTCATCCTTCACAAAGACTTTGACTATGTTAGCTGACATTTTCTTGTCTCTAAAAAAGTTTATCCCCTCCAAGGGGATCTCCATGACCTAGACCATCAGTTCCACATTAACCTAATGAGTGACCCCATCAATTTTTACATGCCCATCCTTCCAAGATTTCACCATATTCTTAGTGATCTCCTTATCAAATCCATGGAGTTTTTCTATGAATCTCGTAATACCACCCTTCTCCAGCTTATGCCAGACCTTCAAGTTTTTCCTCCAATTTTTTGCTTCGCCCATTAGCTCCTTCCTACTTCTCTCCCCTACCATTATGTCCTCTAGTTCAAAAAACCTGCACCTACTCACTATTCTCTCATAGACTTCAACTTCCTTCAAATTTTGAACCCCAAGAAATTTTTTACATTTGGCAATTATAATGGTAGAAGGAAAATCGACCCATAAAATGTGCCACGCATACTCGCTATGATGGATAGTTGAAGCCTTCACATGATTTTCATTTACATTTGGTCCAATGTACAAACTAAAAAGTCTTTCCATAATTAATATTGGATTGTCTTCATACTTCCCTGGATACAATCCAATAAAATTAAATCTTTCATAACCCTTGGAAAGCTGTAACTGTCATGCCACATCATTGTTGTGTTTTTTACTACCACTTCATTTGCAAACCAATTCATGACTGAGCTGGCCTCCCTATACACATGGCTGATGTGGACCTTATTAAATTTTCCCAAGTCAAATTTAATCTCCTCCACAACACTCACAATGGTCCAAGAGGGCAAAGATTGGCCATTTAAACAATTAATAATATTTAAAGAATCCTCCTCCAACCAAAGGTTCTTGATCCCAAAAGCCAAAGCTAATTTAACAATGTGACAAGCTACATTGGCCTTAGCAAATTGGTTCAACTAATACCCAAGAGGGTAAGAAAAACCCACAACACCACCCCCATGACTATTTCTAATAATTCCTCCACAGCCAGTAGGACCAAGATTCCCTTTGGCTCCCCGTCAAAGTTGGCTTTATGCCAGTCTTCAGGGGGAAAAAGCCACCTCGCCTCCAATCTTTTCCTATCCCTGTCCTTTTTCTTTTCTATGTCATTTCCTCCTTCTTCTATGTCTCCTCCCTTTTTGATGGAAAAATTCTCCTTCATTGGAAATTCAATTTTCTCTGCAATAACAAAAACAAGGGATTCCCTGTCTCTGAAGATACAATTATTTCACTCTTTCCATATTCCCCAACATAAGTGCGAAAGATACCAAGAGCATAACATTTAAGTCCTCATTCTAATGTTCACACTATTCTATTGTCTGAATAACTCTTGGATGTTTTCCGGGATACACCAACTAATCCCATGGTGCCTGGTCAAAAGATTCCAAACCTCGAAGGAGTAGGGACAATGAATAAATAGCTAATGAACCGTCTCCAAATCTTGCTTGCAAAAGCTACACCTATTAGGGATAATCTGACCTTTCTTTGCCAAGTTATCCAATGGAAGAACTTTTTCTTGAAGAAGAAGCCAAAAGAATATGTTAATTTTTGGGGTAAGACTAGGAATCCAGGCCTTAGCCCAGATGAGTTTCTCCATTCTATCCCACATCAAGAAGTAACCTAATGCAATAGAGTATTTTCCATTAGAATTGTCTCCCCAAATGACTTCATCCCTCTTATTATTAAGGATCATAGCATTCAGGATAATCATCAAAGGTTTGAGGTCATGGAAAACAAGGGGCAGGTCTTGCCATCCTTGACCAACTCTATAGTCACTAACTTTTAAACCAAATCTTCTAATACATAATTTTTCCCATCTTACATAATTAGGGTGGTCAATAAGAGGTCCCTAGCATAGCCAATTATCCTGCCAGAAAAAGATATTTTCACCATTTCCTACTTTCCACTTTATCTTCAACTTGGCCAAAAAAATTTCCTTTAGAATCATGTTTCATATGTAAGATCCTTGAGGTATCTTAGCCTCACTAAACAAAAAAATGAGAGACTTCCTTCTCATATATTTCTCCACCATGATGTCTCTCCATTCTCCTGAGCTCTAAAAAATGCACCATAGCTACTTGGCTGATAGGGCATTGTTAAGATGTCTGATTTTTCTAATGCCAAGATCACCATAGCATTTAGGGAGACATACATGGTCCCAAGCAACAAGATGATATCTCTTATTATCTTCAACACCTATCCATAAGAAATCTCTCTAAATCTTCTCCATTATGTTAGCATGCTTAATCAAGATCTTGAAGAGGTTGAGGGCATAAGAAGGGAGATTTTGAAGGGTAGATTTCACCAAAGTACATTTTCCTACTTGACTAAGGGTGGCACCTTTCCAACCAGCTAGTTTCTTGTTGAATCTATCAATGATACTATTCCGGAAGGATTCCAGAGGTTTGGACCCCAATGGCATTCCAAGATAGCTTGTTGGAAGAGACCCAATACCACATCCTAGGATATGATCAATTTTCCTCTGCCTCTCTAAAGGTGTGTTGATAAAGTAGACCAAACTTTTATCCTAGTTTATAGCTTGGCCTAAACCCCTCATATAGGTATTCAACAAACCTTTAAACACTTTGGCCTCCTAGACCGAGGCATCTCCACCCAAGATAGTATCATCCACAAATTATTGATGGGTGAAAGAAGTTTTCCTGGATGAAGGCTTCAAACCATGTAGGCTCTGATCCTGTCTTTTCCTCAAAATTAACCTCAGCCATAATAATGAAAAGAATAGAAGATAAGGGGTCACCTTGTCTCGGCCCTCTCAAGGGGAAGAAGATAGTCAAGGGAGAACCATTGACCAATATGTATAGAGAGGGTGTTGAGACAAGCTGAAGGATGAGTCTACAAACTTGGGCATCAAATCCAAAAGCCTAGAGGATAGCCATCAAGAAATTCTAGTCCACCCTACCATAAGCTGATCTAACTTAAGCAGAAATCATTCCCTCTTCCCAGCTTCCAAGGAATGAATCACCCCATGAACCATAATAATAGAGTTTAGAATCTATCTCCCTGGAACAAAACTAGTTTATTATGGGAAAATAATCAAATAAAGAACACTAAGAAGCTTGGTAGTCAAAACTTTCAAGATGATTTTATAGAAAGAGTTGCATACACTACTAGGTCTAAACTTATCCATCGAGTCAACCCCCAAGATTTTCAGAATAAGCACCAAAAAAGTAGAATTGAGTTCTTTCAAAAGGTTCCTAGCCCCAAAAAATTCTTGAACAGCCTTTACAACATCCCTTTTGACCACCTCCCAATATATTTGGAAAAAATAAAGTCAAAAATCCATCTGGGCTAGGAGCTTTATCACCATGAAGAGAAAAAAGGGCTTGATAAATTTCTTGCAGGGATGGAATAGCCTTTAGTATAGAATTATGGTGTTCCTACAGTAGAGAAGGAATATCACTTAAAATTTCCTCTTGATTTGTCAAGGAGAGACAAGGATCCTTAGAAAGAAGTGAAGAGAAGAACTTCACAGCTTCATCCACAATCTCATTATCCTTATTAACCAAGGTTTGCCCCCTTTTGATGCTTGAAATCCTATTATGTGCCCTATTCTTTAAGGTAGATAAATGGAAAAACTTGGTATTCTAGTCCCCCTCTTTGAGCCAATTAACTCTTGACCTTTTCTTCCAAAAATGTTCTTCCCTACTTATGATATTATAGAGATCAGAAAGAATTGACCTTTCTTCAATCCTATTGAGCTCATTATATCCCTCTAGCTAAATCTCCTTCTAGACAATACAAAGCTGGTCTAACTTCTCATCCTTCTCTTGGAATAAATGCCCAAAGTATGACTTATTCCAAACTTTAATGTTTCTTTTCAAATTCTTCAATTTTTGGGCTATCCTGAACATTGCAATACTTTCCACCTCTATGTTCCACCAAGAAGAAATCTTGGCTTCCAAATCTAGATGGGAAGTCCACATCTTCTCAAAATGAAAAGGGAAATTTCATTTGACCATTAGAGGACTAAAAGAGAGCGAGATGGGAGAGTGGTCCAAACCAACTCTAAGGAGAAGAGAAAGTCTACAAGAGTGGGTTTGCATCCAAATAGGGGAAATTAGGGCTCTGTCAAGACAGACTTAGATGTAGTCCCCACCAACTCTTCTATTAGACCAAGTGAAACTACCTCCCGAGAGATCAACATCCATGAAAGCCAGATTGTTAATAAAATTTTTGAGGTCTAATTTACTATCCTAATCTAGGGCTAGCCCACCAAATTTTTCATCATCAGTAAGGGGGGAGTTAAAATCCCCCATAATAACCCCTTTATTTATGTTACAACTATGAATAACATCAAGGATCTTAGCCCAAAAGACCCTTCTCTCCCTTTAGTGTTGGGAGCATATAGATTTAAAATAAACTAAGAGTCACCACTATGTACATGGGAAACCTTACAAAGGGGAGCATTACCTTCATTATGAACAGTAGAAATCTAAAAAGCCTTTTTTTTTGTAGATCATCAACACCCCTGCTACAGCTCCCTCTAAGTCTATAGCCGCACTACTCATATTTATACTAAAAGACAGCTTGCCTACCACATTTTTTCTCATTTTTGTTTCTTGGATTAGTAAAAAATTAGGTCTTTGGTCTCTGAGCATATTCTAAACTATCTCCTACTTTTGGGCAACATTCAAGCCCCTTATATTCCAAGATATGATCTTCATCTCTTTTTTCCAAAGTATTCTTTGATGGTTCTCTAGCTCCCATCTGCCAAGTTCTTTTTAGTCTCATCCTACAATGTCTAATTCAGGCTTCTCCTACCTGGAGACTTAAGCTTTATCCCTACGTCAACCTTGACTCTACTTCTGGTCATCACTGGAGATATTGGAAGATGGTCATGATTTTGATTCTTCTTCTTTTTAATCATATTCCAATTACCTATATTGTCTTGAGAGCAACTATTGATCCATTCCTCCCATTTTGATATCTATTTTGGGGAAGAATTGTTGATAAGCTCTAAATTTTTCATCCCCAAATCTTTGGATGTAGATGGAATCACTAGGGGAACAATAAGAAAATCCAGTTCATTTCCAACCTAACTAATCCCATCATTAATGATTATGTCACTAAGGTTGAGAGCATCACCCTTGGGTGACCACCAACATTGCTACTCAGGGTTCCTAAAATAGTTTTCAGTGAAATCTTTGTTCGGGGACTCTCTAGCCTACCAACATCTTGCACTTCTTTAGTCAACAAATTATTTCCTATCACAACTATAACTTTAGCAACTTGGCCCTCAATTTCAAACACTTTTGCTCCTATATCACTTTCCTTTCTCTGGTCTCCTTGGTCAAGGTTGTTTTTCTTATCCTTATTTGAGATGATTGGTCCTATACCACCTTTTATAGCTTGATCACCTTCCTAACAAAGGGTTTTTTTTCTTTTCTACAGAACCATCCTGGTTCTTGAAAAGCTTTGAAATTTTCTATTTCCAAATCATTTTCTTCCCCTTGAAAATAGTACCAATTGACTTACTTTTTTTCTTTTCTATTCTAGGGCATTTATTTTCCTTGTGCCCTAATCTAAAACAAAGGAAACATATGAATGGCACAATTTCATAAATCAATTTTTGAACATGCACTCCTAGTTTGGTATGAAAAGCCACAGTTTCTAGCATGTCAAATTTAGGCATAAGTGGGGCATCTTTTAGAGGCTATTATTTCATCTATGGAGAGAAGCTCCCCAAAGGAGCTAGCTAGCTCCACAAAGACATCTTCATTCCAGAACTCTAGGGGAAGCTAAGGTAGCCTTACCCAGATAGGGGATTGCACAAAGAATGAGTCATTTAGATTCATTTTTTATGACCATTTCTAGAGAACTAGAGTGGAATGACCAACAGCCCATGGCCCCTCACATAGAATGTTAGATAGATCTTCCAAACATGAGAAGTCAAAGGACAGAAAGCCCTTAGCCATGGCTGTGACAAAAACTTGACCTTTGAGGGCCCATTTCTTCTTTATAAAAGATCTCACAACATTGATATTTGGCCTTGGCCCTAAGAATTTTCCAACTAGGGTGGAAGCCATGGATTTAATACTATGATCCACAAGCTTGTCCAAAATGGCAATGGCACAAGAACCTTTCTGCACCTTGGGTAGAATCTTAATAGGCAAGAAAGAGGACTTACCTGTGGGCTTGACCCCAAAAAGGGATGACTATTTAGTAGAGTTAGGTAGACCCACTTTGGGAACTGATAGAATATTGACCATCACCTTGGGGGGAGCATCTGGGTCCCCATCAACTTTCTTTGACTGATCTCCTATACCAAAAGATCCTTGACCAACCTACTTCTATGACCCGTGCTCCAAGCCAAGGCTTTGATTCTAACTTTCTAGAGGAATCCTGCCCTTCTTAGAATTTGAATTTTGAAAATCACTCTTCCCTCCCTTTCTAGCACTTTCTATGTTCAAATCTATACCTTACTTTAGTTGAACTCGATTCAAGATATGAATTATTGTGTTGATCGCTTCTTTCTAGTATTTGGTTGCAAAAATTTTCTCTATCATTAGTGTCCTTGCACAATCCATGATGGATCTATTCCTTCTTTATGCTATATCATTCTACTAAGGTGTACCAAGTGTAGATACTTATCTTTTAATTCCTCTTTCATTGTAGAATTTATTGATTTCATTAGAGATGAATTCTCCTCCTCTGTATGATCTTAAGCATTTTAAATTCTTACCTATTTCTTTCTCAACTATAGCTAAATACCACTTGAATTTTGAAAAGATTTAGATTTATCCTTCAAGTACATTATAGTCATCATCCTAGAATAATCATCAACAAAAAAAATGAAGAATTTGTCTCCAGTGTAGCTCTCTATACCTATCGGTCCACAAATGTCTATATGGACTAGTTCCAAGACTTCTTTAGTATTTTAATTCTTACTTTTGAAGCTAGTTTAATCATCTTTCTAATCTGAAATTGTTTGCATATGGACATTTTAGATTTCTTTAGATTTGGAATACCTCTTACTCTTTATTTTCTTATAGTAACCAAATTATCAAAGTTTACATGACACATCCTTTTAGTTCATAACCAAATTTCCTCTATGTGTGCCAAGAAGCATAAACTATTAGAGAGATCAAGATAGAATATATTACTTTTTGTCTAGTTGATAGTTCCAACTAGGTTTCCTTTACCATCAAAAAGCCTAGACTTCCCATTCATGAATTCTACCTTGAATCTAGTGTTGTTTAGGTCTACCACACTTAGAAGATTTTGTCTCAATCCTTCAACCCAGTAGCCATTATCATATCTTATTCCATCAATAAATATAATGCATCCTTTTCCCTTCACATAACATGATTCATTATTTCCAAATTTGACACTTCCACCATCATAGTGCTCCAAGTGTTCAATTTCTTTTTATCACCAATCATGTGATGAGAACATCCACTATCTATTATCTATGTGTCATTCTTTCTTACATGAGAAATATGTACCATATTTTCATTATCCTCATCATCTAATCCATCCTTAATAGCATTATACACCATTTCATCTTCATTATCACTATCAAAATCTTTAGCAATATAACAAGATTTCTTACCTTTGTCTTTGAAGACTTTGTAGATTTTGAAATCTTTCTTTCCTTTGAATTTTCTATCATCTTACTTTCCTTTTCTGGACACCTTGCAGCAATGTTACTGACTTCTTCACAAGAAAAAAAATCAATGGAATTTTGACTTCATATTTACCTTTGCCTTTTGGCAACCTCCTTCCAAGTAGGGCTTCAATGGCTTCAAGACCATCAATATATTCTTCTCTTCTTCTTCACTATTATACTATTTTCCTTTAGAGCTTCCTCCCTTTCTTCCAAGGTTTAGTTCGGCTTTGAAATCTGATTTCATGTTCTAAGATCTAAGATGATAGTTATCAAAGTTATCCAACTCAAATGTTGTTAACATTCCCGCTAGTGCATACACAATAATATAATTTTTGGGATCACATCTCATCTCTTGAATAGCTTAAAGTCTAATTACATAAATAGGAAGATGAATTCTTAATAGCTTGTTGACTATAGTTTCATCTTCTATTTTTCCTCTTGAGGCTCTAATTGTACTCACTTGCTTCAATTTTTCCATTACATTTTGAAATGTTTTCATCTTCTCTCATCTTCATATAATCAAATTTACCTCTTAAAGTTTTTTCTTTGGCTCTCCTCACATTGTGATCTCCTCCATAGATCTTTAGTATCTTGTTCCACATTTCATGAGCAGTGGGACAATCTTTGACTTCATCAAATTGAACATAATTGAGAGCAAAAACAATGCCAATCATGATTATGTTATGATTCTTATTTTCTACCATTTGATCCATAGTCAAGGGATCAAGAGGTGACACATACTTGGTGCCTAGGATTTTTAGGCATGTGTCTCCAATGGTTCCCAAATGTAGCTTCATGAGATCCTGCCATGCTTTGAAGTTATCCTTTGTTCAACTTTGGAATATCTCTCCTCTAAGACATCTTGATCTTTAGCTTAGGTCCTTGAAACCTTTTCTACAAGCACCAACAACCTTGGAAAATAAGAGGAGTAACTAAGAGGGGAGGAGTGAATTAGCTACCACAAAAAAAATTCCAAATCTCTTAGATGTTAATACAAACTCTCTTATAACTCACAACTCAGTTACAACTAGAAATCCACTGTAACTTAATTAAGAAAATAATATGATATATTAATGTGCATTAACCTTTAGTAACTTAGTTGAAGAAAGATAAAAGGAATAAAAAATAACATGAACACATGATACACCAAGATTTAACATGGAAATCCAATTTGGGAAAACCACCAATGCAACTAGTTATAACTTTTTACTCTTCTAAAGTGAGATCTGTTAGGAACCAACCTTGTTCAAGGTTACAAAATACATAGTTAGGTGTGACCCTGTTAAAGAATTTAAGTCACCTTGTTATGAGTGACCTTGTTAGAGGTCTTAAGACACTTCAATCTAGAAATGCCACCTAGTTAGAGGATTTACAAAATGACTATTAAGTCAACTCTATTAAGAGATTTTTTCACTGCTATAATTATTAGAGAGTAACAGTGTTTGACTTGATTTATGAAGCAACTAGATTGCAGATTTAGATCACTATTCTAGTTTATCCTCTAGATCCTTCCTGATAAAAATATTCTTTGCAACCTCTTAGATATTCTGCCCTTTATTAGATATCCTTCTTAATTCACATCTTATCTTCTTCAACACATTTACACACTATTCAATTCACAACTTGACCTTTCATATATATACTCAGCTTGAATATCCTTACAATTAAAAATAATAATATCCATTGATTCAGCTTATATAAACAAAATAAATAAAGAAAAATATTTTGATGTAGGTTGTCTTGAAGTGAAACTAAGTCACTTAGTTACCATTGAGTTCCTTGGTAACTAACCTAACTCAGTTTACATTGAGCTTCTAACTCAATCATAACTAAATTCCTTTGATGACTAACCTAGCTTAGCTTCAATTGGATCAATGAACTTGTCTTCTGAGTTTGATTCCAACTAGAAGTGCTCAGTTAGAGTATAACATTTGTGTAACATCAATGACAATATACAGTTGAATAATCGTTATCAACAAAGGGAAGTTGTAAAATGATAGGAATGAAAGGTGGTTGACTTATTTGTAACAATTTCACCTTGTCATTCATCATAAAAGGAGGAGCTATAATAAAGTAGTAGACATTTTGAGTAGGCCTCCAATCATAGGTTTTACAATGGTGCTGGATTTCGGTGGCCATCAAACATAAACTTGGGCTCAACAAAATGGTAATGATCCTAATTTTTGTGTCATTTAAAATAAATTTTTAGAGGGGAAACATGTTCCTAATTTTTATATGCATGATGGGTTACTTTATCATACTAGTCACATATGTGTCCCTAGTGAAGAGAAGAATAAAGTGATATAGGAAGCACACTATAGTTGAGTGGTAGGAAACTTTGGTTTTGGTAAGTGTTAGATTAATAAATTATTTTCTTATTAATTAAATCATATTGTTTTAACTATTAAGTCACTTATTATCTCTATTTTACTTAAGATAAAATTTGGGCATATAATAATTAACTCTTTTATTAATTATTATCATCCAACCTAGGTTTTACTTTTTAGGGTTTTGATCTCCTTTATAAGGATTGATCTCTTTGTAATAATTCATTCACTTTTGATAATAGTAAGTTCTTTTTTATCATCAAGAATGTCTCATTTATGGATCTAGAAATTCCAACCTCTATATCTTTTTTCTTCTCTCTTCTATGATAGGTGTTTGCATATAGGTGTTTCTTGCGAGCTATGGGGTTGATCTTCCATCAACTTCAATATGGTAGCAAAGCTTTAGATCTTCATGCCTCTATTCTATTTCTGAGAGTTTTGGCATCAATTTTCAAATCTATGGATCTTAAGGGATTTTGCATTAGATCTAGGGTGACCTATTTTTTAGAGTATTTTGAGCCCAAATGGACATCACCATTGAGCTCAAAACACTCAAAAGCCCTAATTTCCATATAAAATACATGCAATTTAAATGTTGTTGAAATCTAAGGAAAAAACTCAAACCATTCTTAGCTTGGGCAAACAAATCAAGATGACAAATATTTTATTTGTTTTTTGTTGTGTTGCTATCTTAGGAGGACTTGCACTCTTTTTTGGGACCGCATACATCCAAGCTTTGATTGGACCATTTGCATTGGCAACTCTTTTTCCCAGTACCACTCTCCGAGTATATTTTTGGGACAAGGTATGACCTCTTCTTTGTCAACACATGTATTTTCTTGGTAAAGAAGGTAGGCTCTTTTTGGTTAGTGGGTCTTTGAATCCTATGTATATGAATGTCTCATGCTTTTCAATGCACAAGCCCACCTCTAATTACACAAGCAGAAAGCCCCATGCATCCAGCGGTGACCTTCAATGCCCTTTGCTTGGGCTCCCAAATTTCAATGCATATTTTATGTGATCTGGAGACTTGGCACTTTCATTTTTATTTTCTTTATATGGAGAGCACTTTTTTCTTGGCAATCCCTTTAGGCCTACATCAATAGTTTTGTCTCTACTGGGAGGGTTAGTGTTTATTGGCTCATATGCAAATATTTTTGGTGAGAAACCCATGCAATTGGTCTAACACCATTCAAATGCATAGGGGTGCATTTTTTATTTGGGAGCTGCATGTTTATTGAGTTTTTCAACATGTTGATTGGCATTTTTTGATGAGATCTATGCATTTATCAGGCTTCATTAGTGGGATTTTAGTAGTATGTCTGGGCTCCACCTCTTCTCCCATGCATGTTATGTTAGTGATGGATCTCCAAGTTTTGGCCTCATGTTAGTAGGCCACCTCAAGTTCATGTGCTTGATTAAAGTGCTCTCATGTTCGCTGCCTTGCCTTGTTTTATGGGATCCACACACATACACTACTTTTTTGGCCCTCCACTTTTCTTTTGGAAAGTAGGAGTATTTTTTATGTAAACATACACATGCACCTCAGATTGGGAGTTTCACTCCATTCATACTTTTAATGCTCTCAGGTGCTTTCCATGGAAATATTTTTCACCGTTACATGAGTGGTCATCTCACCAAGCCTATGTTGACTTTTATCCATGGCCAAGATTTAATCAGTTGTTTCTTTTTTTTTTCTCATGCTTTAATCTTCAGTGATGGTTTCACTTTGTCTTGTGAACAGGCCCCTTGTGCATGAAAATGTGACCTTGACCCTACCTTAGGACGTGTCTTCAAAAGTGCATTGACCTCTTTTTTTTGGAAACCTCCCTATTATTTTTGGGAGAAAGAAAATTCATTTTTGGAGCACTTTCTTATTATTTTGGCAGTCTTTTGGAGGATGGGCTTGTCATTGGGTCCCCATGTGCTTTATGGAGGATGTACTTTAAGGAAAGCACCCATCATGTTATTTTTTACATGTGTTTGTTCACTCTTATTTATTGGTGAATTGGAGGTGTTCTTTTATCCCACATGGATTTTTAGCCATCAAATTTATTTCTCCAACATTGATTCTTTTACCGACAACAATGATTTTCTCACATCTTTGTCTTGTTTCTTAAGATTGGATTTTTTTCTATTAGGGGTCATTTTATGGTATATTTTTCCTTGTTAACCATTTTCCCATCAAAATTATACTCATCACTTACTAACATCATCATTGCATGAGTATTCCTATCACCCCTTCAAGCCTTGTTTGGACCTACCTTCATTTTTTCTCACATCTCTGTTGGAATTATAGCTGAAATAACTAAGAGGGGGGGTGAATCAGTTACCACAAAAACAAATGCTGATCCCTTAGATGTCTTAAATAACTAGTTACTGCTATCACTCAGTAAACACTTTACAAAATGTTGTAACTTGGTAGATTAACTTATTACTAAACTCTAAGCATTCATAATTATTAGCATGCATGCAAATGTAAATAACATGAACACAAGAGACACCAGATTTAACATGGAAACCCAATATGGGAAAAACCACCAAGTAACTAGCTACCAATTTTCACTCTTCTAAAGTGAGCTCTATTAAGAGCCAACCCTATTAAAGGTCACAATACACACTGTTAGGTGTGACCCTGTTAGAGGATTTCATCACCCTATTAGGAGTGGCCTTGCTAGAGGTATTTAGAACAATTCAACTGAACTATCACCTTGTTAAAGGATTTACAAAATGGTTGTTAAAACAACTCTGTTAAGAGATTTTGAAATCGCTACTACAATGGGAAGAAAGCAACAATGAATTGACTTGAATATTATGCAACTAAATTTTCTAATTATAGATCTCCATTCTACACTATTAGATCCTCCTCGATCAAATATAGCTTTGTTGCTCCTCAATGATCTCTGATCATCCTTCAAAATTCACTTTCAAAATAATCAGTCCTCCTTCTCATTCACACTACATCAAATCCATCACACACTTAGAATTCACAACTTGACCTCTTATATATACCATTCAAATTATCAAGTCAACTCATTCACACGTTATATTTACCAATAAACCATACATCAATCAACTACAAATATTACATTAAGCAAATAAACTTTATTCCACAAAACAATGAAATCCTTCATTGGTCGACCTTGCTCGATAAGCACTACTTCCAGAAACAATTTCTTGAGTTAACCATCTCAACTTGGTTAATACTGGAAAATCTACAAAATCCTTTGGCTACCAAGTTAATTCAGTAAGAACTAAATTTCCTTCACTGTCTATGAGAGCTCAGTAAAACCTATTTTCTGCACTATTTTCCTTTAATGACTGAGTGAGCTTAGTAATAACTATCTACACAAAGCAAAGCTTGAGAACAATTGGTAGACACTGTAAACCTTCTTTACTAACCTTCTAAGCTTGGTAGACTCTATCTTTTACCTTGCTGACCAACCAAGCTGGGTAGACTCTATCTGATGACTGATATGACATTTGTGTAATATCAAAGAGAACAAACAATTGAACAATTGTATCCAACAATCTGAGGCATATAGACTCCATTTTCTACAAATGAGATATTTTCAAAAAAGAGGTTTCAAGCCTATCATAGTGGTGTAGGTAATTTTGAGTTTTTCTATTGTCAAAGTTAGGGGTTCTATTTTGCACTTTGAGAGACATATCTTGAGCATCTAATCTCCAATTTGGGATTTATTTATATCATTCGAAAGGTGTTTCTATTCTCTTTCTAGTGATGCTATTTTTTTTTATAGTTTCTACTCCAGGCACATTCTATTTAGTTTTTTTTATTTTTGCATTATAGTGTATATCTTGGTTGTTTCAGGTCCAAGGATCAATTTCATTGCTTTAGATGATTCTTCATGGATTGTACTATCTATATTATCAACCTTATATCTTTTCTAGTCTATTTAGATGTCATTTGCATGCATTCTTACAAACTCACTAAGATCAAGTGCCATATTGTATCTATATTTTCAATTCAATAGTTTTGCCTTGTTTTTCCTTCTAATTTGAGTAGTGTCATTTGAGGAAACTCGTATGGATTATTGTATTCTTGGGATTCACCATATCTTGTGCCTTATTATACATGCACTACTCTGATTAAAGTGTCATGGGTTTGATGTTTTGCCTTTGTTTGTCATCTTCCTTTGTCCAATGAGTTTACCATCTATGACATTTTCCACATGATGTGTTTTAGATTGATCACCTTAGTACATACATATGTACTTTTTTGTGGATCTTGATCTTGATTCCTTGAGATGTAGTTCTTTTGGCCCACTTTTCTAGTTTCCTATCACCTCACCCTTGTCTGAATTAAGGGGGTTCTTCTATTATTTCTCATGCTTCCTTTGTTTGATGGAGTGAGCTATGTATTCAATATTTGCTAGACAAATGTAGTGGCTAGGTACCTATGCATTTTAGTATGATGGATCATTTACCATATAGACACTTTTCTTTTCATTTCTACTTTGGTTGCAATCTTCCATGTTCAATTGATTAACTCTTTAGGATTTAGTGTTTTATGCCATCTATATCTTCAAATTCAGTTGTTTTCCTGTGTGTGCCTCTTGATTTGATGTAGATTATAATCTTCTCTACCTAGTTAGGTTCTATTTGGTTCTTCAAATCAATAGTTACTTTTAATAGAGCTTTGCAACTTCTACATGCTTTAGTGGTGTTCTTCATGATCATCTTTTGTTCCTATCTCTTGGGACATTCCCTAGTTTGGAGGCTTCTTCAATCCATCACTAATTCTTTTCAAAATTATTTCCATCTCTTTTTGGAGTAGGTTTTTCCCGTGTGGTTTTATTTATTTCTCCTCTTTTCAAAGATTTGGTCATGCTTGGGTACCTGATGCAATCTAATGTAGGAGCATCCTGGCTATTAGAAAAATCTTACATCACCCAAAAATATTTTATTTTCAGTCTTTTCTATTTTAATAAGTAATAGTAGACAGGGGGGTTGCTATTTATGGAAACTTGCTATTTTTAGTAAGTTTTTCATATGAGCTCAGAATGTTGTCATTTTTTACTTGAAGGTTCATTTTAGAATTATAAGCCTACCATAAAAATCTCATTGCTCTAGCTTAAGTATTAGGAAAGTTATTGTGAATTTTTGGTGGAAATATTTGCACAGAAATCTTTAGGCTCATCGTTGGAGGCCTTAGAGTGCCTAGATGAGGTTCAAAAACTTGACGAAAGGGTACTTGCATGGTTTTGGGCCTGTAGATTAGGAGCTCGAATTTCTAAAAAGTGGTTATAATAGCCAATCAGAGAAATAGTTTGAGAGTTATGACCTTTCAAAGTTGGGCCACCCAAAATTCCTAAAATAAATTTCAAAAATGTATTTGGCCAACTCTATATGTATTGTTAGGGTTTGTCAGCCCTATGTATTAAGTTTGAGCATCTAGAACCTTCCCAGGTGGCATAAAATTGCCTATTTAAGAAAGGCCCAAACATTGTCTAGGACAACTCTGGGTGGTAGTTTGCAACTTAGTCTTGTAGATTACTTTAATGAAGGTGCCCATGTTGGTTAGTATATTATATTTTTGAATTTTTTAATTTCACATTTGTGATGCAAATAAGAAGTCCATATTTTGTTCTTGCATTTTCTTTTATTTCTTTGTTTCTATTATGTATTTATGGAATTAAGGGGAGCACCCTTCATCAAGTGATATTAGAGGGGAGTTCTTGAGTGTCTGGATAGATCACCAAATGTGAGGTAGTTTGCACCAAGACCTTGGGTTGGGTGAAGTTTTGTTTTCAATAAGGAGTTCTTGATTGTGTAGACTGATCATCAATTTTGAGGTAGTTTGCATGAGGTGCTTGTGTTGCACAAGATTTTCTTATAGAGACTTGATCATGGAGAAGAGAAAGAGAAAGATGACTTTTGTAATTGGATGGCTTCTAAGGATTCCTAGACTTGAGAAAATTAGAGCAAAAAATCAAGATGCATTACAAGTAACATTATTTGATTTACAGAAGCAAGTGAATGAATTAGAAGTTGAGTTGTGGAAGGGAAGAGCACAAAACTAGAAAGGAGATATTGACAACTCTTTGGATGTAGAAAGGAAAGAACATCCAATGGAGTACCACACATGTGATACAAAATAAGAGAAAGAGAATGAAGATGAAAATATTTTCCAACCTAAAGTTGAAGATGAAAAAAGAGAAGAGGAAGAGCATCAAGATGGCAAGACTCATGAGTCTAATGTGGATGAATATGATTGACTGCAGTAGTAGAGGAAAAGTACAATGCCTTGGTTGGAGGTCAAACAATTGAAGTGGTTACATGCCTTGTTAAAGACATGAAAGAAGCAAGCAAAGATGAATATGTGAAAGAGGTAAATTTCTATGAATTATGGGATGTTGAATATGAAATGAGTTTGAAAGATAGTGATGATGGTTTGCATGAGGATCTTGTTAGTGATGTGTGGTATGCAAAGAAAGATTTGTATGATTTTTTTGAGTTTATTACTAATTTACTAAATCCTATAAGATTGGAGGGGGATGAGAGTTATACTTGGACATAGTTCATTTTTCAGCAATAGACACTTGTTCCAACCCAGTGTTGGAAACGAAGAAAGAAGGAAATATATTGGCAATGGATACTTGTTCTAGCTATGCATTGGAAGAAGAGGAAAAAATTATTGATAGTGGCTACTTTATTTTGTGAATTCATATCCACAAAACTTTCCCTACCATGGGTGTCTAATGTAAGAGCATTTTGCATCATGAAGAAGGGTGTGTGATCAAAATTTATTATTAAAAAAAAACTAGAGGAAAGAGAAAGTGAAAAAAATTAGAGGAAAAAAAAAAAGAGGGGAAAAAGGAATTTCTATTTTCAAGGTGCATAGGTGGCATAAATAGAAAAACAAAAAAATAGTTGTCATTCCATTTATCAAGGTGTATAGGTGGCATCTTAGAAGTTTGTGGAAAGTTACTTAAATCATGAATTTAATATTTGTTGTGATCCACAAAGGAAATTTAATTTTCTAATTGGGACACATGGTGGTGCTTAGTTGTATTTGGGTTGGAATTTCATATTTATTTTAAGGTAGTTGTATTTACCTTTTATCCCACATCGGTTGTGTTTCTAATATCTCAGGTGGTAAGTGCCTATATAAGCAAGGCTTATGAGTATTTGTAATCAAGCTCTTCAAGTGTAATATCTTCAAGTATAATCTCTTTAAGTGTAAGCTCTTCAAATATAAGCTCTTGTAGTGAAGCTCTCACAGTGTAATCTCTTGTAAGAAATCTTGGAGGTGAAAGTTCTCTTGGTGGAAGCTCTTGGTGTGAAGAATCTTCTTGTGGAAGCTCTTATTTGGGAGTTCTCTTATGTTGAATAATTTTTAAACTTATTTTGGAAGAAATCATATTTATGATGTCATATTTTGATGTTGTAAAAATTTTAAAAATAATAAAAATATGCTTTGTGAAGCATTTTGTCATCTCTTTGTCCCTATATTATTGTTTTTCTGATCATGAGTTTGTAAGGGTGGTGTGGCCCTTTGTTAGTACTTCATCAAGCCTTAATGCTAGGACCCAATTCTATTTTTAGTAGTAGTTTCTAGGTTTTTGGATACTCCCTAAGTTTATCTTAAGGGGGGTGTTAGAGTAATAAAGTATTTTCTTATTAATTAAATTATATTTATATAATTATTATTTCACTTATTATCTCTAGTTTACTTAAGCTAAACTTTGGAAATATAATAATTAATTCTTTTATTAATTATTATCATGTAACCTAGGCTTTACCTTTTAGGGTTTTGATCTCCTTTATAAGGATTGATCTCTTTGTAATAATTCATTCACTTTTGATAATAACAATATTTTTTTTTTCTCATCAAAAATGTCTCATCTATGGATCTAGGAATTCTAGCCTCCATAGTTTTTTCTTCTCTCTTCTATGACAAATGTTTGCAGTCAAAGTTGCAAAAGTGCAAAAATTATCAATTTTGTAGAAAATTATATATTGACAATTTTCTAAAAAGTACATTTTTTCTTGTAAAAGTTGCAAAATTGGTTGGAATTTGTTAAGTTGTTACCAATGAGAAAAGGTTGGTTGAGTTAGTTGTGGAATGGGTATGTAAGGCCCTCTAAAGAATTTTTGTATGGTTGGAGTTTTTGGGAATGTACGGATGCATATAGTCATGGAAGAAATCTATCATAGTTGAATGAGAAACTAAGATTTTTGATTGCAATAGGATTGACTTTGTTTTTTTGCTATTGGATCTAGTTTCTATATTTTTATTACCTTATTTTTTCTTTGGTTAGGATAACTAAGTAATTTTTTTTGAGTGCACAATAATTGATTTTGTAAACAGTCTACTTTTTGGCTTGCATTGGGAAGACTGGACAAAAAGATGTCTACTAGCATTCCCCATGGTTGAAAGCTCATGAAACCTTGAGAAATGCTAGTAGACATCCTATAGATTATGTGGGAAAAAGCATAGAGTTATAAATAAAGGTACAAGCCAATTCCTTGTAAGTTCTAGGTGAGACAATGGGGTACTTAGCTAGAAATTGAGCCAAGGAGAGAGAGATTAATCTTGCAAGGGTAGAGCTAGTTCAGTTGAAAGGGTGTTGTGCCCAGTAGAGAATTGAATGGAGTTCCTACATGTTGGCTAAGAAGGTTTAGGAATAGGATGAGGAGAACTTGGAGTTGAAGGCTAAGATAACAACCTTGGAAACAACATTTGAGAGAGAAAATCTCAAGATTGAAGCAATGACCAATAAAGTCAATCAATAGGAGGAACATAGCAAGTAGAAGAAATAGGTGTTTGATAAAGAAGAGGCACCCACACCTAATCCTATCATAGCAAAAGAACCATTTCTTAGAGCCATAACAATATTGAATTAGAAAGCATTGGAAAGAGTGCCACTTTTTAGTGGAAAGTTAGATACAAAAGATGTCTTAGAATGGTTGGAGGGCATGGAAAATTACTTTGAGAGTGAGAATGTAATAGAAACCCAAAAAGTGAAAGTAGAAAATCCAAGAATGAGAGGAGAAGCTCTCACATGGTGGAAGTTTGTTCAAGATGAAAGCGAGAAAGAGGGTAAGAAGCTCTATGCCAATTGGAAGAGTATGGTAAGAAAAATCCAACAAACCTATCTCCTTGAGGATTTTGAAGTGCAGATGCATACAAAAAGGTAGAATCTCAAGAAAAGAGATAATTATTTGGCAAGCTAAACTGAATAATTCCAAAAGCTATACCTTAGATCCAAGGTGCAAGAAGTTGAAAGCATCAAAATAGAAAGGTGTTTCAATGGCTTAAGGAAGAATATTTAGGAGGAGATTCACTTATGGACTCCTAATATAGTACAAAAGTACTATTAGTTGGCACTTAAGGTTGAGCAAAAGCTAAAGAAGAAAAAAGACTTCAACAGTAGAAGAAAAGGTAAAGGCAAAGAACAAGGTAACCAAAGAGGGAAAATTTTTGATGGAAGAGGCAAAGCATCTATAATCCAAGGGGATAGTAAACCAAATGAAGCAATTGGTTCAAATAGTCCAAGAGGAGGATTCAATCAAAGAGGTAGAGGGAGTAATAATTTTAGGAGTAGAGGTAACAATCAAGGCATGAGACCTTCATATTTTTCCACGATGAAGTGTTATACCTGTAATCAATTGGGACATCCCTCTTATAGGTGAATAGAGAAGGATTCTACATCAAGGGAAATAAAGGTAGCTTATGCTCAAGAAGATGTTGGAGGTAATAAAGTTGCAGATCTCCCACTGGATTTAGAAAAAGGAGAAAATCTAATGTTTAGGACACTCATTAGAGAGCCCATGAAGGAGGATCTTGATAGCATGAATGCTAATGATACTACATTGTGGGAGTATCTTGAGCATTGGAGAGTATTAACATGTTGCATTCATGATTGTGTTTGTCATTGATGTCAACATAACATTTTTTTCTAAAGATTAGCATAGTAACAGATAGAGATCTTGATGGTATAGACAATGGTTTGATTTTTTGGAGATGGGCAGTTATGTACAATTACAACACAATGTCCCAATGATGTGGTTAAGTGTGTAGAGTCTAAGTTGAAGACATACAAAAGTTGTACCTCATTTATATAGATTAGTATAGAGATAAAGCATTGGGAAAGTAGTTCTTGATGTTTGTTGGCTATCTTTCATCTAAGATGTAATGAAGAGATATGCAGTCAAGCAGTGATAGAGCACAGTCATATGATGATGTCAACAAGTGTGCAACCCTTAGTATCACACATGTGAAGTTTTGTATAGAATAGAATCTACCTTTGAAGGTGATGATCATGCAAAGAGAATGAGATTACAAAATTGGATATGTGCATTTCAAGATTCTAGAATGATGGAAGATGAATCTTTAAGAAGTTATATTGGCACAATATTAGAAATGGTTGAAGGAATTTAGTCTCATGGTTGAACCAAGGAAGATGATGAAGTCATATGGAAGATGTTGAAAAGTTTGACAACATAATTCAAGCTAATAGCTACAATGATTTAGCTAGTAATGCCTTGCACTATGGATTTCATAAAGGAAACATTACTTAGAAGATTAAATTCAATAGAAGCAGATTTGAGATAGTCTAGAGAATTTGCAAGAGTTGAAACAAATGTTAGTTCCCTAAACATTTGAACTAATTTAACAAGGAGTACAAGAACCCATGGATATTTTGCTAGCAGTAGTAGAGCTAATGAAGAAAAGAAGAATGAGGAAGTAATAGCCCTTTTGGAAAGAAGAGAAAAAGATGGTAAGAAAAAATTTAAATGTTGGACTTGTAATTAATTTGGTCATTGTACATCTAAATGTCCTAAAAGAGAGAAAAATTACAAGGGAAGGTTCAACCCTAGAAGAGATAGAGATGGAAACTATTTGTATGCAAATAAGGATGAAGAATCTGATGAGAAAGGTCAAAGTGAAAGTGATGATGGATTAGGATTTGTGGCTATCAAGGAAGATGATATTGATAGAGAAATTAGAGAAGAAAGAGTTCTAATTACCCAAGTAGAAAAGAACTTTGATTAGATAATTGACAGTGGTTTTTCACATCACATAGTTGATGATATGAATAATTTTGTTAAGTTCAACAATCATGATGAAGTAACTTTTAGAGTTGGTAACAATGCATCCTATCATATAATAGGAATTGGATCCATTACTCTTGATGGTAAAACTAACATTGATGATGTCTATTTTGTTGATGGATTTGAGCATAACTTGTTGAGTGTTGAACAATTGGTGGACAAGGGTTATCAGTTGCAATTTACTAAGAAGACTTGCACTATCAAAGATAGAGATGGTAAGATGATTCGAACTAGCACTAGATCCAGAGGTTATGTATTTTTGTTGAATCCTACTGAGATGACATGTTTGGTAGCTAAAGTGGATAACAATTGGTTGTGACATAGATGATTATGCCACATAAACTTTGATAATATTGTAAAGGTTAGTAGTAATTTTGTAGTTAGAGACTTGCCTAAGATTGTTAAGCTTACAAATGTTGTGTGTAAGGAATGTATTTTGGCTAAGTAGAAGAAAGTATCATTTCCTAGCATGAATTTCACTACCATAGAGAAGCTAGAGATCATTCACATAGATCTAAGTGGTCCTTCTAGAACTAAAGGTTTCTATGGTGAAAGGTATTTTGTGATTTCTGTTGATGATTTCACAAGAATGATATGGGTAGCATTTTTTAAAGAGAAATACAAAGCTTTTGAGAAGTTTAAGATATTTAAGAATAGAGTTGAGAATGAATCTGGTGTTAAAATTAAGTGTTTGAGAGATGATAGAGGAGGAGTATTCACCTCTAGAGAATTTAGCATATTATGTGAAGAAAATGGTATATAATCTAAACACAGTATAGATCATAATAAAGTATAAATCAAAAAAGGTATGGAAAAGACACCTTATGAACTATAGTTTGAACATTCACCATCAATCAAGTATTTTAGGATATTTGGGAGAAAATGTTATATTAATAGAGATGATGACATTGATAAGTTTGATCCAAGAAGTGATGAAGGTATTTTTCTTGGCTATTCTTTGAAAAGTAAGGCTTATAGATGTTTTGACTATAGAACTAAGACAATAGTTGAATGTGAAATGTAAGAATCGATGAGAAGTTTGGAACCAAAGAAAAGATGATATATTATAATTTAGATGAAGAAGAGGATAACTCTGGAATTGTTAGATAGAATGCTAAAGTTTTGTTTGAGACTAACAATGACATGTAGAATGATGTGCTAACTTTTGAGCATAGAGGAGAACAAATTTTTGAACCTTGAGAAGAGATAAGAGTTGAGATGTCAACTCCTACCCCTAATAGGAATTTGATAAAGAATCACCCTCTTGAGTAGATAATTGGAAGTAAAGATAAAGGCGTAATGATAAGGAACAAAGTAAATGAGGAGATATGCTTGATATCTCAAGTTGAACCTAAGTGCACATGTGAAGAAGTCAAATATGTTCATTGGATCCAAGTAATGAAGGAAGAATTAGATCAGATAGTAAAGATTGACACATGAGAGTTAGTTCCTAGAACAAAAGATAAGAATGTAATAGGAACAAAATGGGATTTTAGGAATAAGATGAATGAACAAGGAGAAGTTGTCAGAAATAATGCCAGACTTGTTTGTAAAGGTTATTCACAACAAGAAGGAATTGCTTATGAGGAAACATATGCACCATTAGCAAGAATGGAAGCAGTAAGGATGTTCATGGCTTATGCAGTGAACAAGAAATTCAAGGTTTATCATATGGATGTTAAATCAACCTTTTTGAATGGAGAACTAGAAGAAGAGAAAACATATTGAGTAGCTTGAAGGTTTTTCTTTATCATAAGATAAAGATATGGTATGTATATTGAACAAAGCTCTTTATGGTCTAAAGAAAGCACCAAGAACCTGTTATGTAAGGTTAGATACTTACTTGGCAAAGCGTGGATTTTCAAAAGTTACGATAAACAATAACTTGTATCTTAAAGAAATTGAAGATGGATTGTTGATTATTGTAGTATTTGTTGATGACATCATTTTTGGAGGTAATGATGAAGCTAGTGATAAATTTTTCAACGAGATGAAAAATGAATTTGAAATGAGCATGATAGGAGAAATGCAATTTTTCCTAGGATGTCAGATTGTGTGGAATAATGATGGTATATTCATTTCACAAGCTAAGTAACTTATAGATTTGTTTAAAAGGTTTATTTTGAAAAGATGTAAACTTGTTGGTACACCCATGATAATTGGTTATAAGTTATCTAGCAAAGATGAGACACCTACAGTAGAGCAAGATAAGTATAGATCAATAATTGGTGGTTTGCAGTATCTAACTCTCACTAGACTAGATAAAGAAAATGTAGTTGGGATTGCAGCTAGATTTCAATTTGATCCTAAAGAATATCATTTTGCAAAAGCAAAAGAGAATATTCAAATATCTAAAAGGGACATCTAATTATAGAATTTACTATGACAAATCAAATGATTTCACACTTTGTGTATATACTAATGTTGATTGGGTAGGCAGTATGGATGAAAGAAAGAGCACTAGCGGTGGAGAATTCTTTCTTGGAGGCAGATTGTTTTCTTGGTTAAGCAAGAAGCAAGATCTCATTTCACATAACACTATAGAGGTAGAGTATGTTGCAGCATTGTAGCAACAAAAAATTGTAATCAAGTTATGTGGCTAAAGTAGATGTTGAAGGATATCAAAATTGAGATTGAAGAACCTATTATCATTTACTATGATAGAAAAAGTATAGTGAGTGTGTCTAAGAATTGTGTATTGCATTCTAAGACAAAGCATATATCTATTAAGCATCATGTGTTGAGAGAGAAAGAAACACAAAAGGAGATTAGATTGGAGTAAGTACTAAGGATCATATTGCAATTATCTTTACGAAGCCTTTTCCTAAAGATACTTTTGAGTACTTAAGAGGTATGCTTGGGGTTATGCCCTTGCCTACTTCTGAGTAGATGATGTAGAAAGTGCATCAATTTAGTGGTACAAAGCACTATTATTTAACTGGACTAAATGATGATGTTTCCCATATGGGGAATATTTTGTATGTATTGAATCATTGAGGACTCTTTGTATTTGGTATTGAGGTTAACACCTTTGACATTGATGTCAATGGGGGAGAAAATGCATGAAAAAAATCTCCTAAGGTATGGGGGAGAGTATGCATGAGAAGAAATCCTAAGTAATGGGGAAGTGATATTTCTGTAGAGAGATTTAGAAAGATTCATGTAAGGAAGTAGGAATGTGCATTTGATGTATTGTTAATTATTTAGTGTGAAGTAAAAAAATGATGTATAAGAAGGAGTATGCATCTATTGTGAACTTTTTGTTTTGAGATTCCTTTTAGTGTGTGAACAACTAATGTTGGTCAGCAACAACAGCAAAAAACTATTTGGTATTCTTGGAACTTGGATTTTTTTCATCTACGTTTTCATCAATGCCAAAGGGGAAGATTTTTAGCATGAATACTAATGATGCATTGGAGAGTATTGATATGTTGTATTCATGACTATTCTTTTCATTGATGTTAACATAACATTGTTTTTCTAAAGACTAGTAGAGTAGAAGACCTCTATCTTGATGGTACAAATAATGGTTTGATTGTCTAGAGATGTACAATTATGGAAATGTATGACATAGTGTCCTAATGACATGATTAAGTGCATAAAGTCTAAGTCAAAGATGTATGTAAGTTGTACCTAATTTATAGAGAGAAATTTAGAGAAAGAGTATTGGGAAAGTAGTTCCTGGTGTTTGTTGGCTATCTTTCATCTGAGATGTAATGGAGAGATGCATAGTCAAGAAATGAAAAAGGAATATTAGATGATTATGTTAATGAATGTGCAATCCTTAGTATTGCATGTGACTTTTTGTATAGACTATTAGCTGATAGTGCTATTGTAAATGTATTTGATTAATTATCTTATTTTAATTAATTTGGAAAGCCTCAAGGCTAACTCAAGTAATTATTATGAATATATGGTATAAAGAAAAGATATTTTCCTTGATTGTAAGTGTGTAAAAAGGTGTATCTAATGTAGCAAGCAGTGTGAAGTGTGAAAAGGAGAAAAGTTCTTACTAAATGCATGTAAGTGATCTAAGGGATTATTGGATGCAAGACTTGAGATCTGGTTACAAGATCTAAAGGAACAAAAGTCTGGTTGATAGGCTAAAGATAGAGGAAGGAAGTATAATTCAATTCTATTATTCTACAACAAATAATACATAGATCATTTCTTGCCATTGAAGCTATTTGGGAAGTGGGTCTAGTTATCTTCCACAACTCCTAATAGGATTGGCACAACTCCTAACAGGGATTCAAAGTCTCCTAATAGGGACTCATATGTACTGAATGTTGTAATAGACTCCTAATAGGGTCTATCCTCTAAGAAGAAATATTTATATTAGTACATCATCTTGTGGGTACCATCCCCACCAGTGTTTTCCCTTTGATCGAGGGTTTTCCTAGTTAACACATCTAATGTCATTGTGTATGAGTATCTTGTTGTGGTTTTAGTTTATTTTACTCATATGGTTAAGATTGTTTGAAGTTGTTATTTGTGATATTAACTAGATAATTAATTCACCCTCCCTCTTAGTTATATTAGTGGACTATATATTCTAATAGAGCCAAGTCAAATGAGAGCACTATTTAGGGTCAAATGCAAGGTAAAAAAAAGGTATACAAGGTTATCATTAACTCTAGTTCTACTAATAACATAGTTTCAGAAGAGACAATAGATAATTTTAAACTTAAAAAGCTTCCTCATTGCAATCCTTATGGGGTCACATGGCTAAATAAGGGTTAGCATGTAGAGGTGAAGGAGAAAGCATGGGTAGACTTTAATATTGGAAGGTATAAGGATAGAGTGCTCTATGATATACTAGCCATGGATGCATGCCATTTCCTTTCACGAAGACCATGGAAATATGACAGGGAGGCACAATATGATGGCAGGAAGAATGTATACAAATTTAAGAAAGGTGAAGATTCCTACACTATACAATCTTTGTTGGAAGGGGAGAGAAACTCAATGATGTAACTTAATGGACTCATGGTAGGTGAAGGATTTCCTTAACATCATGAAGGAAGGAGAAGGCACAGGGTATGCCATTATTGTCAAGCCTCAAAATGCACAAAATACAATCAAATCACAATTGCCTAGAGAAGTGCAGGGTCTGCTAAATTAGTTTGATGACATTGTAAGTGATGAAAAGAAGACCTTGCCACTTAAGAGAGATATCAACCATTAGATAGACTTCATCCCTAGATCATATTTTTGTAATAAGTAATCTTATAAAATGACACCTAGTCAACATGAAGAGATTATCAAGCAAGTGTGGAAGTTTTTGCATCATGGCTTAATAAGGAAAAGTGTAAGCTCATGTGTAGTACCAATTTTTTTGGTGCCAAAGAAGGGAGGTACTCAGAGGATGTGTATAGATTCAAGATAAATCAACAAGCTAACTATTAGGTATAGGTTCTTAATCACAATAATTGAAGACTTACTTGTTTGTTTGGACAATGCCAAGTACTTCCCCAAAATTGACTTGAAGAGTGGGTATCATCAAAAAAGGATTAAAGAGGTATATTATTGGAAGATGACTTATCAAACTACAAAAGGATTATATGAGTTTCTAGTGATGCTCTTTGGCCTGTCAAATGCCCCCTCCACATTCATGAGGCTCATGAATGAAGTGTTTTTTGATTACTTGGGTAAGTTTGTTGTAATTTACCTTGATGATATCTTGAATTTGGAACTTAAATCTAGTTTTTAAAAGGTTATCTAATGCTCAACTCACCATAAATTTGGAAAATTGTGATTTTATGAAGGAGGAGTTGATCTACTTGGGTTTTGTCATCTCATAGTTGCAACTCAAAATGAATCCTAGAAAGGTGGAGGCTATACTTAGTTGGCCAACACCCAAGTCTACATCAAAGGTAAGGAGCTTCCATGGCTTAGTAAAGTTATATAGGAATTTCATTAAAAAAATTAGCCATATTTTGCACCATTTCTAGAGAGTATAAAAGGTGGGGTTAGAGCCAAGTTTAAATGGATTGATGAAGCTACTAGGAACTTTGAGGAGTTAAAACATTAGATTTCCACACAACATATATTCTACCTAGCTTTAATAAGTTATTCACTATTGAATGTAATGCTAGTAACCTCTCCATTGGAGCAATGCTTAGCTAGGAGGGTAAGCTAGTTGCATTTCACAGTGAAAAGTTTAATGAAGCCAAGAGGAAGTATTCTTCCTATGACCTTGAGTTGTATGCCTTGGTTCAAGCCTTGAGGAAATGGAGGAATTACCTATTGCCTAAATGATTTTTGGTGTATTTTGATAATCAAGCCTTAATGTTTTTCAATTCCCAAGACAGGTTTAGTCACAAGAAAATGAAGTGGGTGGAGTACATTCAAGTCTACACCTTCACAATAAAACATAAAAAAAGGCATTGCAAATAGGGTTGGAGATGTACTTAGTTTTAGGTTGTTGACTATGCATGAAGTCCAGATGAGGAGTGTGGGGATTGAGAGCTTCAAGGAGATGTATCCTAATGATCTAGACTTTGATGAACCTTATAAGGCATGTATGGATAATGCTAACTATTTTCATCATGAATTCTCTAGTGTTACCTTGTAGGAGGGCCTCTTGTTCAAGGGAAACCAACTATTTGTTCCAAGGGGCTCTATCATGTAAAACCTCATCCAAGAGAAGCATAATGGTGTTTTGAGTGGATATTTTGGCATTCATAAAATAGTAGATTTAGTACAAAGGTTATACTAATAGCCTAGATTGAGCAAGGATGTGAAGAAATATGTGGAGTGATGCATTGTTTGTCAAAAAGCCAAGTGAGTTGCCACCAATGTAGGGTTATAACAACCATTTCCCATTTCTCAAAGGCCTTAGGAATGTTTGAGCATGGATTTTGTAGTAGGGCTACCTAGAAAAAAGTAGAACTATGATAGTATCTATCATTATGGTCAGATTCAACAAGATGCTCATTTTGTGCCATGTAAGACCATACATGATGAATGTGTTGTTGCTAACTTATGCTTTAGAGAGGTAGTAAGGATACATGGTTTGCCTATAAGCATCGTGTCTGATAGGGACACTAAATTTTTGAGTCATTTTTGGAAAACTCTATGGCATAACTTGGGCACCAACATTTCATTTGGCTCTGCATACCATCCTCAAATAGATGGGCAAAAAAATGTGGTAAATAGGAGCTAGGGAACATGTTAAGGTGTCTGACCAAAGATTTTGGTTAGATTTGGGATCATATCATTGTGCAAGAAGAGTATGCCTACAATGATACAATTAATATGACTACTAGAAAGAGTCCATTTGAAGTGATCTATAGAGTGCATCCTAGAGGCATTATGAAGCTTAGGAACATGAAGGCAAGTGTAGAGGTTAGTGGAGTGGCTAAATAATTTTCTCTTTCAATGGAAGAGGTACATGATGTGGTCAAATAAATATTGGCAAAGAATACAACAATCATGAAGCGAAGGGAAGATACCAAGAAGAGAGATGTGAAATTTCAAGTTGGGGACTATGTTATGGTCCATCTCAATAAGAATCGATTTTCTAAAGGAGAATCACACAAAATTTAGATGAGAAAGGTGGGGCCATGAAAAGTACTAGCCAAGTATGGGGCCAATGCCTACTAAGTGGACTTTCTAGAAGATATGGGCATCTCTACTACTTTCAATGTTATAGACCTACTAGCTTACAATGCTTCCACTCCTTCTACTTTAGTAAAGGATGCAGACCTATAGGACATTTTAGCAACCCTACCCAAGCCCTCTACCAATAGGTTGCAAGCTAAAAACATTCTAAGCTCCAAAGAGCATAAGGTGACTAGGAACAAGACCTACATGAAGCATCTTGTCAAGTAGCATGGAAAACCAGAGAGTGGGGCTACTTGGGTTGTAGAGGGATATTTCAAGAAGAAGGGCATTGAAATTTCTTGCATTCCCTCTTAAAGTCCTAGAAGGACTTTTTCAGCTCATTGGGGGAGTATGGTGTAGGAGCACCTAGGTTAGGTCTCTGAGAAGAAAATAAGGGTCTAGGAGTTTGGATATACTTGAAACCTAAAATTTAGTTATCAAGGCATCATGAGTAATGCACATGAAACAACAAACATGAATGTAGCATGTGGTGAGAAAATTAGGTGCAATGTTACATTTGTTGTCAATTAGGATAAAAGTGCAAAATAGGTTTTAGAGGAATAAATAGGTAAAGAAGGATAGGTAGGCATGGAAATGATATAGATATGACCTAAATAGCTTCCATATTTTTTTTGGATTCATAAGGTTTAGTCCTATCAAGTCAAAGTTGAAAAATGCAAAAACTGCATATTGATAATTTTGCAAAAAGTGCATTTTTTCTTGTAAAGGTTACAAAATTGGTTAGAATTTGTTAAGAGGTTATGAAATATCAAAGGTTGGTTGAGTTAGTTTTGTAATGGGTATGTAAGGCCCTTTGAAATTTTTTTGTACAGTTGGAGTTTTTGGGAACATACGAATGCATATAGTTATGGAAGAAATCTATTACAACTGAATGAGAAACTAAGATTTTTGATTGCAATAGGATTGACTTTGTGTTTTTTCTATTGGATCTGGTTTCTATATTGTTATTACCTTCTTTTTTATTTGGTTAGGATAACTAAGTAATTTTTTTGAGTGTGCAATAAATGTTTTTGTAAACAGTCTACTTGCTGGCTTGCATTGGGTAGATTGGACCAAAAGATATCTACCAACATTTTCCATGGTTGAAACCTCATGAAACCTTGAGGAATTATAGTAGAAATCATGTAGAGTATGTGGGAAAAATCATATATTTATCAATGAAGGTCCAAGCCAATTCCTTGGAAGCCCTAGGTGAGATAATGGTGTACTTAGCTAGAAATTGAGCCAAGCAAAGAGTGAATCTTAAAAGGGAAGAGCTATTTGGATTGAAAGGGAGTTATGACCTGGTAGAGCATTGGGTGGAGTTCCTATATTTAGGAGGTTAGGTCTCTAAGAACCTTAGGGAAGGAGAAAGAGTGGTTGTGCTACTGACTAGTCCAAAAATTCCATTAAACCCTAGCAAACCATTAAAAATAGGGTTAGGACATCATGTAGGAGTTGAGATCCTAAAACCTTGAGATTCTCAAGGGCCCTAGAAAAGTGTGTCAGAATCTAGAGTTCCTTTGGATACTTCATGATGAATTTTTTGCATAAAATCCAAATTAATGTAAGTTATGAGGGCTAATTGAGATATAATAGTCCTAATAGGATATTTTCAAGAGTTTCAAGGGATCATATATAAATCTAATGAAGGAAGTGCAGAAAATGGAAGGAAATGAATCCAAGACACACTAGGAAGGGCCTCCAACCCTTTCAAGAATATTTGAACCAGTTAGGAGGCCTAGAATGAAGGTCAAAACAATAAGAAAGCACAAAATAGATAGGGTAGCAAAGGGAAAAGGTGGCTTTAGTTATTTAAGGGTAACCTATGTAAGTAGGTGATAACTAGGAGCCTCTATCCACTATCTACATTACCCTACCCTACTCTTATCAAATAAGTTGGTGAAAATGCTTTTGAACTTGATTTTCCATAATTTTGGGGTTACATCCAAATTTTAATGTGGAATTAGTGTGACCTTTGTTTCCTCCACTATTGGTATCTCTCAAGATGTGGAACATATTCATGCTACATATTTGAGTCCATCCATTTCTACTCCATTATAGTGTGATCATATCACTAAAGTCATGCTCAAAGATTTGAGAAATCAACAAATTCCTCTATATTAAGTGATTCCAGCTAGTCAATTCTCTCATCAAGGCAAGTTGTTTACCAGGGAATGGATTAGAGCACGATTCCCTCATCTATTGTATACTCTTGATGTAATGGGTCCCATTTCCAACAGAGAATAGAGGAAAGGAAATGTATACAACAGAGAGACATCTAATCAAGAAGGATCAAGAATACATAAGTTTAGAGGTGATCTATCATCAAGCAATCAAGTGCTAACCATAGGATCATTGTTGAGTCATTCTAGTAGGTGAATAAGTTAAATCTCCTAACAAAGTAGTCCTAACAGGTTGTATTGAAATCCTTTAATAGGGTTCTTACTTAATTGTGAGTTAAAGTCCCTTAGCAAGGCACACTTCTAATAGGGTGTTGAAATCATTTAGTGGGGTAAGACCTAATAGTCTTTGAAAGTATTTAACAAGGAAGACCTTTCACAAGGTAGCTCATGTCTCATGATCAAACATTGTAACTTCCATTGGATACACTTTATTACTATAGTAGAGAAGATTTTTGGGTGTCATCTCCACCCCAATTTTACCTTCTCATTGGAGGGTTTATGGGTAATCATATTTGGTGTCATACATGTGTAAATGTTTACTTGTTTACATGTTTTAGATGTATATGCTTTACATGGTATTTTAGTTTACTTAGTGAATGCATGAGATGGATGTGTAGTGAATGTTTTTATGGGTCAAATTTTAAACTACTAATTCACCCCTCACCCCCCCCCCAGTTTACCTTTCCTATTGTAATTCCAACATTATCCTGATTATTTCAAAATAGTTGTTAGCTAGTCTATTCACAATAACCCTCAGTCTAGTTTGTTTTACTTCACCTCTTCCAAAATGAAAGGTCGTTACACCATCTTTTGATAAAAATCACTATCTATTTATCAAAATAAACTTGTCTTTACCATCTCAAAATAGTTGTTAGCAAGTCTATTTGCAACAATCCTAAGTCTAGTTTTTTCTACTTTACTCCTTATCTTTAAACTAAAAACTATTATATTATCCTTTGGTAAACACCATTTTCTAATCACCTAGACCTATTTTTCTCTCCAAAAGATCCATGTTTTCCAACCTAGAGTAAAAGATATACTTACCATAGTCACTACCTTAACCCATAGTTGTGATAAAATTAGTAAGAATAGCCCATGTTAGACCAAGTAAAACCTAAGTTCAAAAAGGTCAAGCTTCCACAAATGACTGTTTATACAGAGATAGAAGTGGAATGCAAGAAACACACACCTAATCATAGATTTTCCAAACTAGATCAAATTGAGAAAGAAGGTTTTGATGGTTCTCTACAAACTAAGTGGGACTGTAATGTTCATAACTTAACCCTAAGACGTAGATTCAACCAAAGCCTAATTGACTACACTAGATACACCCACTTTGATTAGGATCTTCTTCTTCCACACACATTTAGATTTATCAAATCATAGATTTAGGTCTTCATATAGGTTCTCATCCTAATTAGGTATTTTATGGTTTCATCATCTCTAGGTCATGTCCTTTAGAAATCCAACCCCATCCAAATCCGCATCATAGATTAAAAAATATCCTCCATCATCTCCATTATACTTAAGTATTTGGTGTCACTTTATTCAGAATCATATACCCTACACCCCACGTCTATCACACTATCTAAGTTGTTTTGGAAATATGGTTAGATATGTGTCTTGAGAGTTGTCATTTATGAAAACATGTATTCAACATTTCATTTATGGATTTAGAGATAGAAAATTGTCTAAGTGTTAGACAATTTTGCAGCAACACAGAGAACAAATCTGATGTGTACAGATGACATAAAAATGTTCCATAAAAGATGTGTACAGAGAACAAATGTTCCATAAAAAATCCATTATGAAATATACCAGTGCACATATGTGTATGAACAATATGATACAAGTTATGATTGAAATACTAGTATGAGTATTTGACAGAGAAGAACAGAGCATAGTAGAAATTGAGTTGTATGACTTGAGGAATTATTTTGATAAAAAAATAATTACTAAGTCATGTTTAGCCAAATTTTTGGATGTTATTCCACAAGTAATTTTATATTATGTCAAGTGTGTGAAGACATGAAGGTCAACTAGGTAGAGATTTACTAATGTACAAGGTATAAGTAAAGATCTTATCTTGTGAAGATAAGGGGGAAAAATATGTGTGATCTATGTGATATTTGTGATTGATGTGAAGTCAATGAGATAATATGTGAACTATATCTAATTTATGATGTAAGAAAGTGTGAATTATAGTTTTTAGAAAGTATTGTATATATGTGTATATATATATATATATATATATATATATATATATATATATATATATATATATATATATATATATATATATATATATATATATATATATATATATATATATATATATATATATATATATATATATATATATATATATATATATATATATATATATTTATTTATTCTTGTGAAGAACTTCCTTGTATAAATGCATGTTAGGGTGGTGGGCTCTTCTTGCATACATTATATTTGATATACCAAATCTTAACAGGGTTGAAGAAAATCCTAATAGGGTTGAAGAAACTCTTAATATGGTTGAAGAAACTCTTAATAGGGTTGAGGCTTCTAATAAGGTCTAGTCCTCTAACAAGGATTCAAGACACTATATGTACTTCATAGACTCCTAACAAGGTAAATATCCTTAACAAGATCTTTTTGTTTAGTGAATCATCTTGTTGGTATCATCCCCACCAAGGTTTACCTATTTAAAAAATAATGGTGTTATGAGTTCTCTATGTGTATGGTTATATTTACTATTAAACATTGTTGGTATACTTTCATATGCAAGTTATAAAGTAATAACAATATTTAGCTATGGGAAAAAGTTTGTAGAATACTAGTTCACCCTCCCCCCCCCCCCCCCCCCCTCTGAGTATTATCTATTTCTAAAAATTGGTATAAGATCCTAGTTATTCTAAAGAAGTTTTAAAAACTTGAGTAAGATTCCTATAGATATGGAACATTTGAAGAAAAACTTTGAAGAAGCTCTTGAGAAGATTGTCCTTATAGAAGAAAGAGATAACCTAAAAAATAGATATGAAGATGCAAAAGTCTACATTGGTAAACTGAAAGACAAGATTGATGATCTAAAATTTGGCAAGGAATCAATTGTGTAGAGTTGTGACAATAATGAAGTAGGAAATCTCCAAAAATAAAATGAGATTTTTAAACATGAACTGAAAATTATTGAACTTAAGTTGAGTCTTAAGAAAAATGGTGGCAAGAATGAACCTGAACTGAAAACTGAGAATGCAGACCTTAGATCCTAGTTAATTCAATTTGCATATAAACTAAATACTATCAAGATTGAGCATGAAAAATTAGAAAAAGTACAATATAATTATGAAAGGAGAATAACACAAGCTAAACAACAGTTATAGAAACTTTATTCCAGTAGTGAGAAGATAGATGAACATATATTTCACCAGAGACCTTTGTATGATAATATAGGACTTGGATATCTTATTTATGGGGAGCTTCTTTAACTAAGAGCCTTTCTAGACCTTCCAAGGCTACTCCTATCCCATGATAGGGACTTATCTCCTAACCCTAGCTTAGAGGATCCCTCTACAATCCCCTTTTCCCAAGAAACTCTCCCACCAATTCAAACTTCAATGACATTCCCCCAATTCATCCAAAAATGCATTCTTTGGCTTGGAACTCAAAAACTTCCCCAAGAAAACCTAGTGCCTCAAAAATAAGATATAATACTTTTATTGATGTCCTTAACTCATTCCCCATAATTCTACACCATTCTTTCAAGTTTCTCTCACCCAAATCACCAAATTGGCTAGTTAGGCCTTGTAGCCCTAAGAGCCCCTATTAGCTCTCCTAGAAACTAGGAAAGTGATATAACTCACAAAAAACCTTAATAACACCCCTTGGTGTTTATTAGACATATGTTCCCTATGACCAACCCTTGAATATTTTGCAGTTATAGGGTTTTAGCAATGTCTATACTGTACGAATTTAGAAAACCCTACTTTCAAAGGTTTTGGAAGCAATGTTGGTGTTTTTCTCCTTGCAAGTGTCAAAATATATACCTAGCCTCCTTTGATTTTATCTTCCTTCAAAAATTTATCCTACCTTGCTAGTTTAATATTGACCCATGCCAATCATCTATTCTTTATGAGAACTCTTTACAAGCATCTCCTTGTACCTTACCAAGCTGGCTAGCCTGCCTGGGGCTCACTTGTAAAATAGAATTTGGCCTTTCACAACCTCCACCAAAAATATTTAAAATATTCATAGAGGCTATAGCAATGGTGATTAGACCAAGGACATTGAAGATATAACCCATTCCATACTTGTTACTCAAAACTGGACAACAAGATTAGCAAAAGAAAATATTTTTCTAACCCTTATTGAATGCCTATTTGAAACCAAAATAACTACACATAGATTCAACATAGAAACAAAATATCCTAATCCATCAAAAAAAATCTTCCATTCAATTCAAAATTTCAACCAAAACTCCAAACTATACTCAAATGCTCAAAAACAATTGTCCTGTTGCTAGTGTTATCCGTACACCCAACTATCCAACCCTTAGAACTGAGTTGGAAAAGTCTTAAATAGATTTCAACTTTCATCCTATTCTATCATTAGATCCACAACTTTCCAAATCGTTGGTTTTGCAAAAACTGCCTAAAAAACTTGTCAAGCAATTTTGTAAAATTGCAAAGTTGTCAATGCAACTTTTTGACAACTTTTGCAATTTTGCTCCTAGACTCTCTAAAATTGTAAAGAAAGTTGTAAAACCTCATTGATGACCTTAGAAAATATTAGAGCCATATTTACACATTTTTTATGGCATTTGAACTCATTTGGCCTCCTAGAGAAACTTTTGCAATTTCCTCCTATGAGGACCTAATTGACAAAATTAGCTTCCCAAATCAAACCTTCTAAACACCCCTTGGGACTTTATTTCTATTCCTTACTATCCCCATGTTTGGTTAGACCATCCAAAAACCAAAAATTGGACTTAGGGTTTGACCTTACCCTAAGTGCTCCTACACCACTTATTGGAGAGAAATCAACTTAGAAAGTTGAAATCAAAAGAGAATCGGATCCAGTTATTGAATCCCCTAATGAATCTAATTTGAGTAAGGTAGAATCAAGAACATCTAGCAAAGTATCAAAGGAAGTTGAATTAGTTGATTTTTTAGTAAAACATGATGAACCTAAGAAAATAGAGCAAGTTGATAAACTTAAGCAACATGAACCACCCAAGGAAATAAGACATGAGTTTAGAAGTAGATGCTTCTATTGGAAATATAATAGGGAAAGTAAACTCTAAGAGGGGCAAGATGGGGGGGGGGGGGGGGGGTGAATCAATACTTAAAAATTTCAACCTCAAAAACATTCACCACACATCCATCTCATAATCTATGCATATAAATTGAAATACCAAATTAAGCATATACATCCATAGCATGAAAGAAAAGCGTTCAATCACATATATGACACAAGATATTTGGTTACTCAAAAACCCTTGAAGGAGAAGGTAAAATTGGGGTGGGGATGACACCCACAAATCTTCACTACTACAGTAATAAAGTGTATCCAATGAAGGTTATAATGTTTTGATCATGAGACATAATCTACCCTGTAAAAGGCCTACCCAATTAAAGGCTTACAAAGATTGTAAGGTCTCATCCTATTAAAGGATTTCAATAGTATGTTAGAAGTGTGCCTAATTAAAGGAATTTAACTTACAATGAAGTAAACACCCGGTTTAAGGATTTTCAATAGGCTGTTAAGACTATTCTATTAAGAGATTTAACTAATTCACCTGTTAGAATGTCTCATCAGTAATGATCCTTCAGTTAGCACTATATTACTTGATGACAAATCACCTCTTTCCTAATTTGTACTTGATTCTTTTTTATTAAATATCTCTCTATTTTCTTCTAATTCCTTTCTCCTATTCTCCTCTAACTAATTTTTCTATGTATCCCAATTCAAAATTCCTTAGTCACCATGAAAAATTAGTTTGTGCATGCAAACCCTTCTATTTTCTCCTTCCACACACATAAAACATTTAGGTTTTGTCCTCCTTAATAAGACCTAGGTGACTTAGGGTTAGCTATGAATTAACAATTGTAATTCATCCATATAGATGCTTAAACCTTCCCTTTTTTTGATTGGATGCATGTACTCCATAGGGATTCTCAATAAAGATTCATTCTTATCATCAAAGATTGTAAATAAATCCTTAAGTCATCTCCAAAATGGTTTACATAGAACTTTGTGCCATTACAAACATCTATGTCAAAACTATATAAATTAGCAACTAAAATTCCTGAGGCTTGGCATAAATTACAACTTCAATGTGTAACTCGACCTCTGAATGACTCAACATTTATTGATCACTTGACATTTGTATAGCTCAGTACATACTATTTGCTCAACACTTGAGTGACTTGACACTTACTAGTTACTTGGCACTTGACTTGCTTGACACACACTATTTGACATATTATGCCCGACATATATTACTTGTTCAACATGAACTAAGTACATAACTTATAAATGACTAAAGTTTATAGACACTCAATTGTCAAAACCAATCTGAGATTAACAATCTCCCCCTTTGACATGAGTGACAAAAACATTTGGTCTTGCATGAATGATCTTCACTTACTAGCATAACTCAGATGTCCAATATCTTTGTTTGACTTATATACAAAATTTCAAAATTTTGCAAAACATGACTTATCCATCATACCTCAAAATTCAATAAATCCCATTGATTTGATTGTGCTATTCTATATCTGAATCAAAATCATTTCTCCTATTGAGTAGATGTGCATAGGATAAACTGTATACCAAGTCTCTATCATTGACTTACTCAAAAATATTATTTTCTCCATTGCATTACTCCATTGTCTCTTTCTATTATGTCCCCCCATTTCTTGTTTCTCCCCTTTACTTATTTCTCCCCCTTTTTGAAACTTATGTCAAAGAGTTATACACTAATAATGGGTTTATCCAAAAATGTTTAATGGATCTCAAGTATAATCTTCGAAGCAATATCCCAATTATCACAAGATACCTCCAATGACTTGATTTGGATGGCTAGCTTGGTAGCAAGGTGAACTAAGCCTTCACAAGTAGAAAGATGTAGACATTTATTCATGAGTTTTTTAGAAAAATAAAGTTCCTTGTGCAATATCTTTATATGTGAAGTTAGCATAGACTAGATGCGGATCAATTTAGCCTAAATGTTTGCTTCATCTATATGTAAAATTGCTGATTGACTTTGGTAGTTTACGAGATTCTTGAAGTGTTTCTCACCTTGGGTTGGAGACTTTGGTAGAGTTATGCCAAACAACTACATATGACTCTCCAAATTTAGTATGTGGCTCCTAATTTCTTGTGTGAAGAGTGTGGGATTGCATAATTTTGTGTAAAAAGAGAAAAATTTCTCTAGTACCTTTTTTCACATGGTTAATTTTGGTTGCTAACTCAATCTATGACAGTGCAATAACACTTGATATCTTTTCATTGACCTTATCCTAAAAATTTCTTTCAAACCATTCAAGTAACTTGACATTTAGATCTAGGTCTACATCATTTATCTTCTCAACAAGGCTGGTTAACTACTCTATGATTGGTTTTGTTTCTTATGGTGTTGGCAAAACAAATGCATCAAGAAAATTTTCCTTGATATCTAATAGTGCTTGCTTTTTCCTATGCTCCTATTTGAGTAGCTCTTGGTGTTTCTTCATTGCAAGAGCATCCTCTAGTATGCTCATCTATTTAATAGTGATAGTTGCAAAATCAAACTTGGACAACTCAACCACTTCATCTAGGTTCACATCACCAACTGATGTTACTTTATCTACCTTAAATATACTTGGACTCAACCTTGATGATTGTAAGGGTATAGCTTCTATACTTGTCCTATGAAGAGCTTGACTAGGAGGAGTAGAAAACTTTGGAAAATTCACTAGTGGTTGTACTACAAGTTGCTCCTAAGGGTTTATAGTCATACCTAGCTCTTTAGTCCTATCCTTGGATTGCTCTAATTGCTCAGTTGCACCTTGTGCTTGTGTTGTAAGTGTAGGAGTATCTACCTGACCTATTTTTTCTTGTGTTACTTCACTCTCTACTATATCAACTTTTTTCTCTCCAAATATCTCACCCTTGTCATTTTCTTTGACCTTTTTATGTCTTGAGACTAGAGTATTTTGTACCAATGTACTAATAGTAGAAGTTGTTGTCTTTGTCCTTTGATATACTATAATAGGTAATGTAGTAGGTATCATGGTGAATTGAGGAGGGGTTGGAGATTTCTCTCATGTCTTAACTTTCTCCCCTAAAAATGCCTTGTCTTCCTTCTCAATCTCATCAACACTTACCAGTATAGGATTTTCACATAGTTTGGCCTGGGTAGTGGATTCTACCAGTATCTTCTTCAAGTCTTCCTTTGTAAGGTGATTGATGTTCTAACTGGTAATAGAAAAAACATCCTTAATATTTATAGTGTTAGTATCTATATTCAACTTGTGTTGAGGACTAACACTTGACATTAGTGTATCTTGTACACTCTATTATGTTTTTTGCTCATCCTCAGTTGTAGCCTGTGTATCTGCATGTGTCGCAATGCCTTCCTCTTGTGCAACTATCTCAGTGTCAACTGTAATAACCTCAATTATTTGTTGGTGTTCATCTGTGTCCTCACCTATCTCAATAGGTGTCTACATAATTACCTTGGGTGTTGTCAAACCATATAGTGATTTCCAAATTTGAGTGGTCTTTTGTACAACACCCTCAATGTCATTTTGCAATTTGTTGAATGTTGTATATTTTGGTGCAAATTTCTCTACATTCTTCTTTATTGCCTTAGACATTGTAACCCTATCTAATTTTGGAATCACTTGGGCAAGTGTAGTATCTCTGATTTGTCTTTCTTTATGCTGACTATATTGCCACTTTTTCTCAACTTTGTCATATAGATCTTTTGGTAAAGAGTTGGCTATCTCAATTAGAGTTTGTTTGAATATTGCCATCATGACATATATTGACTCCTCTACTTGATTTTTTTGGAAGCATGAATGCTGATGATATTCCTATGGGGGAGTATTGTAGATATGCTACTATGATGATATGTTACATTCATGCCTGAGTTTTTCATTAATGTCAAGATAATAGTCTTCTATGGTATTTAAAAGAAGAATAGCAAAAAGATCAAGTTAATACTGATCGCTAGTTGAGTATTCTCACTATTTGAGGTAATGAGAGATAATTTTAAGTATCTAGTATATGCATTTAATGTTGGATGAAGAAATGATAAGTCTAAAAGAAGTTATCTTGGTTTTGGTGATGTTTGTTCTGAGATAGAGTTTACAAAAGCATGTTCTAGTAAACTTGTTATATCTCTTAGAAGAATTGTTATCATGAGAATCAACGTTGAGGATGTATAGAAGACATGTTTATGATGATGTGGTTAATTTTTCTCATCATAATATTATGTGTACATAAATTTATTCAAGTTGAAAGGAAAAAGATTAATGTTATCGCTAAGTGTATCATGTTCTTAATGTGGTCCTATAATGATTAATTGAGAAGGTCTAACAACTCACATAGGGAAGTACTTTATGGACTCAGTATAAAGGAAGGACATTGATGGAAACATGACCCAAGAATAGAATGGACACAATAGGAAAGGGAAAACTTTAGTAACTACGAAAATATGCTAATACACTCAATGCGAAGAGAATAGACTCCAAAACATGCCCTATGGGCTTACAATAGTATAAATCTAGTGATAATTTCTTCTTCTAGTACCTTCTCTCAAACTCCACTCTGAACTGCCTTTTACAATGCCAGAAATGTTATTAAATAGACCCCAAACAGTTAAGGATTAGGAATACATTCTATAAAATGCTAGTTGGCATCCATCGCCAAAATGGAAGGCTCCAGAAGTTGCTTTAGAAGTCGGTGCAAAATTAGAAGAAGCCAGAAATGGTAGCCAAACTTCCGAGAGGCATAAATTTTAAACTGTAGCTCTGATTGACAAACCATTTACATTTTAGAAAGCTCTTAGAGTTCTCTATAGCCCTATGGACCAGCTTTGCTCATCCCCCATTTTTCAAGCCTGTATGAGGTCATTTAGTGCCTCGAACCTGACTTTGAAGCATTCTTAGGAGGTCTCCAGAAACTAAAAAATTGTGATAACTTTCAAACCATGCAGCCTTTTGACCTAATTCTTTTTTTAGAATGTTCTAAATTTAATTTCAATCATCCCTCCAAATTACACCTTCTAACTCACCATAATTATGGCTCAATTACATAGTCCTCCATGATCTTGATGATGGATCACTGTGTGTGATCCGAAACGTTGATGCTTAAAAAATTGTGACACAATCAAGCTCCAGAAAATCTTCTCATGATATTACATAGTCCTATTTTTTTTGCATTTACACGTATCCCAAGGTGCTTAAAAACTCTAACCAAAAACACTAATAGTGGAACTATGAGAGTTGGAACCTTTATTTGACCCAAATGGGTATCTAGAAATGAAAACACATGAAATAGAAACTATGTCTAGGTATTTTTTTTGGGTGACATATGATTGCCCTTATACCTCTGGATGCTCCTACATCAAACACCTAGGGTAGATTGAAAAGTGACCCTATCACTTTATGGATGGTAGAGGAAATCCCAAATGGGAAACCTCAGCTATTGATATCCAAATTGAGTCCTCTATCGATCATCCTTTCCACTTAACCAGGTACTCTTCATACTTCCTATTTCTAGTACTCCTACCCACACGACTATCCAAAATCTCTTCTATCTCCTCCTTCTTAGAAGTAGGAATTGGAAATGGCTCTAGCATCGACCCCTCATCTGCACCATCATCATGATATTCTGTTAAGTCTACAATATTGAAGATAGGAGAAATGTGAATTCTATCTGGAAACTTCACCTCATATGCATTTCCTAAGTCATGTTTCTTTAGAATTTTGTAGGGGCTAAATTTCTTCATCTTCAGCTTGTTGTAAGTACCTACTGTAGAACAAGAATTTAGTATGCAAAGAGCATTAACAAATAAAGTAAACATTCACAAACCAAAAACTAAATTCACATATATGCTTAGACAAAGAAAGAAAACAAGAAGTGCAAACCTCACAAGAAAAAGCACTCCATGCTTTCTTGATTCTGTAGATGTGTCCTTTTGCTGTGGATGTATGCTCAAGATGCTCAAAAGCTGCTTCAATGGAGATGGGTAATGGCAAATTGGTAGCTTTGTGAGCTCTCAATTTGGCATTATAAGGGTATGGTTGATGGCTTTGGTTCTCAAAATAGCATGGTAACTTTAGCTCAAAGATTGTTGATGAAATGGCTTGGGATGGGATTCAATTTATAGGCTAAGGGGTAGAGGGATGGAGGGCTTAGATGCAAGGATGGATGAAGGCTTAAGGAGGGCTAGAATGCACTTAAAGGAAAGCACATGGATTGTGCTTGTTTAGCACCAATGGGAAGGTGACACTTGTCACAAGGAGGATGAGTGTGAGAGGGTAGGGTAAAGGGTTGGTTAAAGGCATGATGAGTGGGGTTGAGTATGTAAGAGGGATGTAAGAGGAATGAGTGTGGAAGAGGGAAGAGTGTGGAAGATGGGTGTAAGAGTCATGAGTGGGCTTGTAAGAGTCTTTTATGTTTTGTAAGAGCACTCATGACTTAGTGGTTGGGTTTTTTGAGGGGAGACCTTGGTTTGAATTAGGAAAGTCTTAAACTTGTTTAAGGAATGTGACAACATTAGGGGGTGGATTAGGCTTGGGTTTAGGATTAGATTAGGGATGTTAGAGATGTGCAAGTGGATGGCATTAATGAGGGTGGGTGAGTTAGTGGCTAAGCTTGGTTAGTATGGGTGGATGGGGTGGATTAGGCTAAATGGAGGATTAGAGATAGGTTAGGGGTTTTTGAATTTGAGGATTTCATTTATCAAATAGATTTATTTAATAAATGGGGATTTTTGGAATTAGATAGAAGAATAGGATTTAATTGATAAATAATAGATTATTTGATTTATCAATTAGGACTATAGATGATTAATTAAATTAATCAACTAGGGGATGACAAAGGATTAATTAAATAGAAATTTAATTAATAATGCCTTTTTAGATAACTAAATAGGATTACTAAAGTGATGTAATCAAATTTAGGTGTCTACATTTTGCCCCTCTTTGACATAGTGTTCAGACAACACTATTTCAAAGAATTTCGAATGAAGACAACACGAGGAAGATGTTTTAGCAATGAGGTTGCCCCAGTCTCAGATAAGAAGAGGAGAGACTAGACTTAGATGATTCCCCCTCAAGAAGGCGGCGGGGAGAGAAATGAGGCTCAACAACTTCTTGAAAAGTACAAGAAATTGAGATGAGCTAAGACACATGTTGGCAAAGAGAAGGGGCTGAATTAGCTCAAACTCTCACTACGGGAGAATGATAAAGGGAAATCAGAGGCACAAAAGTAAAGCAAGCTTAAGACTTTCTAGGATTGGGGGGGGAGATGGAGGAGCGGAGCGCTATAAAAGGAATCCATGGTAGGGAGATGGATGATAGAATGGTAAAGCTGATGCAACAGGATTTCAAAGAGTCAGACTGGCGAAAGATGGGTTTCGGAGATCCCTAGGACTAGGATGGTGGATACCTAAAGCTAAGCGTGAGGAGTGATTCAAAGAGATACTGATGCATAAGCTGGGGTAGGAGCGACAGATGTAGGATATGGATGGGGGATAATGGAGATGAAGGGAATCCATTGAAGCTTTTTGAGCGGGGGGATACTTCAAAGAGAACTACCACCATGTAGTTGAGCACTAGATTTGCTATAGGACTGTTGGTTAATTGCCAAGGTTACCAAGAAAATCAAGGCCTTTTCACCAACCGTCCAGAGGACTGACGAACTGACTCAAAAAAAACACGCAAGGATTACCCTAGAATCACACATGAATCCCAAAGGAAGCAGCGTGGAAATGACACTAGGTAACCCACAAGCAGAAAAAGAAAACAAGCAAAAGACCTAATCAAGACCTTATGCTCTAATTGCCCCATTTGCAGCATACCATGATATGGAAGATCATGGCAACCTTGAGGAGGGAACAAGGAGATTTCTTGGAAAAGATATTTCAAGACCCAAAAGGGAAGATCCCAAATCAAAAGAAAGCAAAAATCCAAAAGAGAACTGTTTGCCAATGAGATGGGTAGGACGAGGTACTAACGGACCAAGATCAGACATGAGGAAAGCTATATCCTACAAGGATCTATCAGAGAGCACCTAAGCTAATGGATCTGGATGAGTGATGCATCTGGCAAGCTGAACTAAGAAGGATAACACTTTGGTGATAGGAGATCTAGCTAAAGGATGCATTGGAATATCTAACCAAGGTATGCGATGTGTGCAAGATGTTGACCAAGGATGAACTAACACGAAAGCCGAATAGATACAATGATACTAAGCTAAAGAGGATGTACAAGTTGATAGACCAAGATATGTTACAAATGTACAAGTTTGTTCATGTTTTGGTTTTTTTGTGAGATGGAAATGTTTGTGAAGGATGGGATGTCTATAATAGTTGATAGGTGGATAGGTAGATGGTTTGTGAAAAGCTTAAGGAAAAAGGGATTCTGTGTGTGCATGTGATAGGATACAGGCTAGGATACAAGATTATGGAATGTCGAAGCGGCAAACAATGTGGTACAAGATGAACTTGGAGACTTGAACTCCTGTAGCTGAGACTAGGGGGACTGCTTCCACCCACTTAGTAAAATAGTCTGTAGCTGTTATTATCCATTTATGTCCATCAGATGAGAGAGGGGTGATAGTTCCAACTAGATCAAGGACCCAACAAGCGAAAGGCCAAGGTGGTGCAATGGGCTGTAGATCCTGTGCTGGAACGTGCACAATATTTGCATGCTGCTGACATGGGAGACACTTTCTGACAAAGTCACAAGAATCTTCTTCAATGGTAGGCCAATAGTAGCCTACTCTATGGATTTTTTGAGCTAGGACAATACCACGTGTGTGGGCACCGCAAAGTCCAGAATGTACTTCTTTTAATGCCATCGCGACCTCATTTTCATCTAAACATCGAGAGAGACTATCGTGATAACCCCAACGATATAGGGTATTGGCTATGATAACATAGCGGGATGATTTTTGGATGAGGTTCTGGTGTTGGGTACGTGTGAGGTGAGGGGATATGATACCATCGTTAAGGTAAGCGTGAATCTCATGGTACCAAGGGGATTGGGGACCAACCAAGATACAAACACAGTTTGAATCCTCATTCGCATAGGCAGGTGTGAGGAGCTGCTCAACTAAAAACTCATACTGCATAGCTTCTTGGGGAATTTCCAAGAGTGAGCCGATAGTGGCCATGGCATCTGCTGCCTTGTTCTGCATTCGAGGCACTTGTGTAAACTGAAGCTTTGTAAAATGCTGGGTCAACTGATCAACTAGCTCTTTGTAGGTAATAGCTTTTCATCTTTGGTTTGATATTCATTTAAGACTTGTTTGATGATGAGCTAGGAATCACCAAAGACTTATAACTCAGTGATATTCCATTCTGCAGCTATCTTTAATCCTGCTACAAGAGCTTCATATTCTGCTATATTGTTGGTGCTAGGGAATTATAGCTTGAAGGCTTTTGGAATGTAATCTCCTTGAGGTGTAACTAATAATATTCCTGCCCCTGATCCATGAGAGGTGTATGAGCCATCAAAATAAAGCTTCCATGGAGGTTGTTCTTCAATTAGGCAGATATGCTCGTCTGGGAATTCTATGAGCAAAGGATATGCATCTACTAGAGGTGCATCAGCTAGGTGATCTGCTATAGCTTTCCCTTTGATTGCCTTTCTGTCCACATACTGGATGTCAAACTCACTTAGTAGCATAACCCATTTTGCTAGCCGACCTGTGAGTGCTGTTCTAGAGAGCATATACTTGAGAGGATCAATCTTAGAGACTAGTTGGATGGTATGACTTAGCATGTAGTGGCGAAGCTTTTGAGTTGAGAAAACAACTGCCAAACAAGCTTTTTCCATAGGAGTGTAATTGAGTTCATAACCAACTAGGGTTCTACTGATATAGTAGATGGCTCTCTCTCTACTATAATCATCATGTTGTGCTAGAAGTGCCCCTAGAGCAGTAGGTGTTGCTGATATATACAAGATCAAGGGACGACCAGGAACTGGTGGAACCAAGATAGGGGGATTGGTGAGATACTGCTTGAGCTGATCGAAGCTATGCTGACATAAAAGATCCCACTTGAAGTTCTCATTCTTCTTTAGCAAGTGTGAAAATGGTGTACACTTATCTGCAAGTTGGGAGATGAAGCGCCGGACAGATTGAAGTTTTCCCTGAAGAGAGTGAAGCTGTCGCAGTGTCAGGGGAGGAGGCATGTCTAAGATAGCCTTGACCTTTTTGGGGTCAATCTCTATACCTCATTTAGAAACTATGAAGCCTAGAAGCTTGCCAGATGTGACCCCAAAGACACACTTCTTGGGATTTAGCATGAGATGATATTGGGCCAACCTATCAAAGACTTTTTCTAGGTCAGCAAGATGATCCATGAAGGTGTGAGATTTGACTAGGATATCGTCCACATAATCTTCCAAAATGTTATGGATAAGATCATGGAAAATGGCTGTCATAGCTCTTTGATAGGTAGCCCCAGCATTCTTTAGGCCAAAAGGCGTCATGGTGTAGCAAAAGGTTCCCCAAGGGGTAGTGAATGCCATCTTATGCTGGTCCTCTTCTGCAATCTTGATCTGATTATACCCAAAAAATCCATCCATAAGGGACAAAATTTCATGTCCAGCTGTAAGATCTACAATCATATCTATGTTGGGCAAGGGAAAATCATCTTTTGGACAAGCTTTGTTAAGATCTCTAAAATCAGTGTAGATTTTGATGTCACCGGAAGGCTTAGTGACAGGGACCATGTTGGAGATCCATTCTGAGTAGTCGATAGGTCGGATAACCTTAGCAGCTAACATTCTTTCTAGTTTAGCTTTGACTAGTAATGCCACCTTGGGGTGCATTTTTCTAAGCTTTTGTCTGACGGGCTTGATCTTTGGATCGACTGCAAGATGATGAACTACAAGCTTTGGATCAAGTCCTGGCATACCCTGATATGACCATGCAAATCGGCCAATGTTCTCTTGTAAAACCTCAAAGAGGAGGTCAGCTTGGTCTTGTGATAGGGATGCAGAAATGTGAACAATTCTAGGGATCTCTGAAGAACCAATGTTGACTTCTCTAGTATCCTCTATTAGAATAGAAGACACCTCTGGTCGATTATCTTGAGGAGGCAATACTAAATCCTCATGTTCTGCTTGTGGCTCTGGATTTTCTTTCTAAGGGGTTCTCTTCGCTGCCTTAGCTAGTCCCAGATTTACCTTAGTTCTAGTTTTGGGTGTATCGAAACTAGGTTGGGGATTTTCTCCAAAATACCCCTTGGGATCTAGCTTGTAGATGTAGGCAGAATCTAGCTTTGTCTTCTTATGAGGAGTTTCAACTCCCATGAATCTTAGAATTGCTTCCTCTGATGTGAGCTCATCAATATGTATGAAACTTGGTTGGTCCCAATCTATGAGTTGTGGATGAGCAAGTGGTAGGTCAATGAGATGGATGGATAGTTCTCAGAGAACAGAGTCTCCTAGGAAGATTTGGTCTGGGATATCGTCGTAGGCCCTCTTTTCAACTTCCTTAGGAATGTCTTCGATTTTGAAAAGGTCACGGTGGATGTTCGAAAAAGTTTGACCATTCTCGTTGGTGCCCCCAGTTGTGGGTATGCCAAAGCCAAGACCTGACTTTATTTCCCAATTATGTGCTTCGATAGGACATTGCATGCCCCTTTCTTCTGATCCTAGTCCACCTCCTTGATAGTTCCATTTTTCAGTGATGAGCTTATGTTGTTGGGGATACTTCTGGCTGAAGTGATCAAGGCGTGCTTGATTTCTTGGAGGTGCATCCTTATGTAGCCAATTGTTGATATCTAGAGTGAGCTCCTCATGAAGAGGGGTTTTTGAGGACACAAAGGTGGTTGGGCCAAACTGTTTGTATCGAGGAGGTGGAATCTCCTTAGCTTTGTGATATGTTGGCCATCCATGGGTATGTGGATCAAGTGGGATTGCTCTGACAACAAATGCATCTAATAGACTATATTCTCCACAACCTTTGTTGTTGATCTTTACAGTAGATAGGGTGGAGGCAAGGATGGTTTCTACATCATTACAAGTGTGGGATGAGCTGGCGATGGCTGTGCCGATGTCTATTCTAGGGAAATGGTTTGTATATGAAGCTTCAACCACATTTCAGTAAGCAAAGGGTTCTAGATCGGCATGGATAGTTACCTCAGTGCCCTGATGCAGAAATTTGATTCACTGATGGTCGGTGGATGGAACGACCTTCATAGCATGAATCCATGGGCGACCAAGGAGGATGTTAAATGGTAGGTTTAGATCAACAACATGGAAAAATATCTCTTGAATGACTAGCCCAATCTTGATTGGTAGCAAAATAGTCCCTTCTGTGGTCCTTTCCAAGTTGTCATAAGCTTTGATGGTGATAACCTCACTGATCATATCTGCCTCAGTATACCCAGCTTGTTTTATAAATTTTAGGGTGCAAATGTTCAAGGCTGATCCATTATCTATCATTACTCTTTTCATAGAAAAATTGGATACCATGATGGCTATGCGAAGCGGAAGGGTGTGATCTGGCTCAACCATGGGTATGTCGGTGGGTTTGAAAGATAGGGCACATGAGGATGAAAGGTTTCCAACAAGATTACAAAAATCAGTAGCATTGATATCAGAAGGGACACGGGAGTCTATGAGAGCACTGTCAAGGATGTCTTTGTACAGAGGACTAGTGCGGAGAAGGTCTAAAATGGATATTTGGGCTGGCATGTTCCCAAGGTGTTCCAAGATATTGTACCGGCTTTTTGATGGAGCTGATGGTGTTGATGAAACTGGTGGGCCTGCGATGTTAAATTGCGCTCTTCGAGTGGTGACCACACACTCATTGTCTGGTCCTCGGATATTGATAACATTGACAGAAGGCTCTTTCTTAGATATACAAGCTATAAGGCTACCATAGTCTATATAGGATGAAGTGTGGTCATTGTTCTTCCCATGCTGTTGGTTTGGCTGGCGGTTGTTGGTGTTGTTTTGGATAGGTGCTTTTCCAGGATTTTGGTTGTTGTGTGGAGGAAAAGCATTTTGATAAATCTGTAAGCCTGCATTGGGAGAGGTTTGGGCACCAACAGTGATTTCCTTCCGATCAATGAGGTCCTGCACATAGTCTTTCAGTTTCATGCATCTGAGGGTGGTGTGACCATTTACCCTATGGAACTTGCAATACTCATTGTCCTTGTACCATGCAGCTTTGGATTGGCTTGGATCAATTTGCTGGGTAGGAGGAAATTTGATGAGGTTTTCCTTAGCCAATTTCTCAAAAATAACATCCAATGGCTCACCAAGGGGTGTATAGTTTCTAGGTGCAGGTTGGAATCTGGGCTTTTGCCCTGCAGCTACATTGATGGCATTAGCTTGATTGTTAGACCCTTGAAAGTTGGGTCTTGTATTGTGGTTTTGATAGATTTGGTTATTTCATTGTTGGTAATTGATAGCTTGTTGGTTGTTTGTTTGATATGGTGGGTTAGACTGGTTTTGAGAAGGACCAATGATATTCACATGTCTGGTGTCAGTAACCCCATCTGTTGCAACATGCTTGTTTTTGTTCCAATACCTAGACTTGTCATTGGAATGTGATTGATTTTGGTTGGCCTCTTTGTAAATCTTTACCACAACATCTTTGATGAGTCCTTGCTCAAGGATCATTCCTTTCGCTTTGATATCCTTATAGGTCTGCAAACAGTTCATGGTCATGTGGTGGGCCAAGCTGGGATGTGCATTATCAATAAACATTTTCAGCACATGGCGTTCTGGCAAGGTGCAGGATATGTGGGTGGTAAGGGTTTGCCATCTTTGCAGGTATTCGGCAAGGCTTTCTCCACCTTTTTGCTTGGTGTGGAGAAGATCAACTATTGATAGCTCTATTTCAACAAGATGGGCATATTGGGCTACAAATACCTCAAATAATTCAGCAAAGTTTTTAATTGTGCCATAGGGGATTCTATAAAACCATTCAAGAGCTGGTCCAGCCAAGCTTTTGGGAAAAAGGCACAAGAGGAAGACATCATTGTATGCCACGTCCTGGCAATGCATGTAAAATTCTTTGATATGTGTGATAGGGTCTCCTTTTCCTCTGAATTTGTCAAATTTAGGTACCTCAAAGTGTTTGGGAAATGGTGTCGTGGTAATGGCTCTGTCAAATGGATAAGGACACACATTCTCAAACTTGAATGTCTTTGGATCATTCCCTTCTTGGATGGCTTTCAGAGTTGTCTTCATTTGCTCCCACTCTAAATTGATAGGTGATGGTTGGGGTGCCCCCAATGTAGGAGTGCCTTGAGGTAGGTATGTGCTGGATGGGGCCACTGAATATGGATGGCTGTGAGGGATTTGCTAATAGGGATTGTACATTGTTTGGGTAGCTACATGGTGGATGACGAGTTGTTGAGGGGGAGGTGGCGCATATTGCTACATGTACTGCCAGGCTTGCTGTTGATATGGGATTTGAGGTTGGGGTTGAGGAACATAAGCTGGCTGTGGGATAAATGGATTGCTTTGTGGAGGTAAGGTATAAGATGGTTGTGAGGCTTGGGGAAAGGATCAGAGGGATTGTGGGGTTTGACCAATATATGTGGGTTGTGCCCCCATTTGGGATGGTATCTGCAAATAATTGGTGGTTGGCTGGGGTGGTGGATTACCTCCTAGAAGTGGCATTGAAAAGTAGTTGGTAATTGGAGGTAATGGATTAGTTGGTGGTGGAGATGGTGGGAATTGAAAGCTTGGAAATGGAACTAATGGGGTTTGATAGCTTTGTGGTTGGATTTGGAAGCTTGGTAGAGCGGTGGTGGGAGCTGGGGTCACTTGGGAGCTTGGTAGAAGATTGGCAGTAGCTTGTGGGTTTTGATAGCTTTGTGAAGTGAAGGTAGTATCTTGTGGATTTGTGGCTGGTGGTATTGAGCTCCCAAGACTTAATGGAAATGATGGGATTGTACTTTGGGCTGTGGTGAACAAGCTGGGGGTGATGAAAGGTTGATTACTTGGCCCCATGGGTGGCATCCCTGTTGTATATTGCTGAGGTTGGCCAAAGATGCTAGCACTAATTTGGGAGATGGGTGGATTTGGAAGGCTAGGTGTGGGAGCAGCAGCAATAGTGAAGGGGGTGAACGGTGAGGTGTTTTGAGTAAAGGGGATTTGGAGTGGAGAGGTATGAACCAAGGATGGAGTGTTGGTGGCTGGGTTGGCTTGCGGCATGGAGATTTCAACTTGGGTGGATGATGGTATGTTTGGGTCTGTTGGGTCATATGGATTGGCTGGAGGCTCTTCTTTTGGAATATATTGAGGATAATTTGGATGATAAGAGCCTATGGGTGGTGGCAGCTACCCAAACAATGGGTGAGATGGATCTGATAATGGAGGGGGTCTTCCAAAGTCAAAGGTTCCTACATTGTCCCTTCGAAAATTAGCCATGATTGTCTCTTTTTTTTTGTCTATAATGGCGTTTACCAATACTGCATTTCTTGGTTGGCTCATGAAAGCTTCAATGTCAGTAGGTGATGGCATAGCTTGCTCTAGGCTGAAGGACGGCTGAGTGCTCAACGGGGGTGAGGTTGTTCGATCCAAATGATAGGGCTCCATTGTTTCTTTCTTCTTGGCCAAGCGAGTGACGGGTGGCATGAAAAATGCTCCTAGGGATGAGATGCAATAATACTGATGGATGCAAAAGGGGGAAGGATTTTCTATGCAAATGATTTCCTAGGTTGAGGCAAAGCTATATGACAAAACCTAAGGAGGATTGGGTTGGGGATTCTAACTTCAAAGATATGTTGTCAAAGCACAAAAGGTCTGCTTTCCTATGTGCAAGCTTGGTGGTAATTGTGTCAACTTAAGGATAGACTGATGATCCTTTAGGAAGAACACGAGATTGACCACTTGTGGATCCCAACCTTTAGCTCAAGGTGATGAGGGATAACAAGTGACAAAGCTAGATTACCCTAGACAAAGCTCTGTCAAAGGGATAACCTTGGTGAGATTGGTGGATTTGGAAGATTTTAGGAATGGCAAACTTTTAGCAAGGTGACAACAATTTTGAAAGCTTAGATGTGTAGATTTTCGATTATTGGCTAGATGGTATGATTCTAAATGAGATGGATGAGCTAATAATGCTTAAGGGGATAATCTAAGATGGCTGGCTTTTCTACAAAGATGACTCTAAAGTGAAGCTTATCCAAGAAGATGTGGAGAAAAAAGGGTGTCTAATCATAGAAATCATGCCTAGTTGGTAAGGCATAAGCAGGATTAACTCCTGGATGTTGGCTAAATTTGATGGTGCGCTCTAACCAGGCCTCTTGAAGTGCTTCGTCGGTAGCTTTGTCCTTTGCTTTGTGGAGTTTTGAAATTCGTGGGCTTGGTGTTATTTATTTTCTCTTGGCTGAAAGTTCTTGGTATGCTAGAGATGGCTTGAGTTTGACCTTGTGAAACTTCTGTTTGGGTTTGGGTTGTTTTGACATAAATTCCTGAATTTGCTTGGCTTTGGGAGATTCTGGTTGTTTTGCTTCAACTTGTTCAACTTCTAAAATAGGCAGTGACTACACTAAGTGTGCCCTAAGCTAGGATTGACCAAGTTTGGCAAACATTCATTCAACAAGTAAAATAAAAACAAGCAATAGATAAGAACACCCAGATAGAAGTTTGTGGTTCTCAGAATGTGATACTTGCGCCAAGGAGTGTGTATGTTCTACAAATTTTTCGATCAGTCACTCCAAACACATTAACATCCTAGATGGCTTTCTGCAAGGCTGACAATTGGTTTAGCTAGGGAGTCCTCGATATACACAAGGTACGTGAGGCCCAAATCTGTAGATGAGACCAAAAGGATGTCACACAGCCGAGAGGAGCGGTAACCCACTTCTCCTCTTTCACTTCTCAAGGGTATAAAGTTCCTTGAGGCTTAGCCCGAATGACAAAATCTTGATCCCAAGAGAGGTGTCTTTCGATTCACCTCCCGATTCTTATACTCTGCCAGAACGCTGGAGTTGAGGTCATCCAAGGGGTGATGAAATCCCCAAGCAGGCCTCCTAAAAAGAAACAAGGTTTTGGATCCTAATCTTATGCACCCAAGATGGCCTTGAAAGACGAAAAGGGGAGAGAAGACTCGGATGACCTTGGACTAAAAAACACGCTTGTTCTTTTACCAACTGACTCTTATGTGTGCTAATCTAGACTTTGCAAGCACTCATGTTTAAGAGACAATGTTCAATTCCAACTTGAAGTGCCAACAAAAGTAAATCAATCAAAGAATGCAAAAAATAAGAAGAGTTAGGGTCAACAAAAGCAAGCTCGCGCGCCCGGAGGCCCTCCACATCAAGTATCGATTAATTTTCTTTAAGGCATTCAAGATTGAGTGTGAGTTTGTTTTAAGCCCAAAACAAAAGTGTGTGAGATTCGATTTCAAGTGCGTGCCTGGAGGCTCTCCACGTCAGTTGTTATTCAATTTTAGTGCCCAAACTTGAAGTGTGATCGATTTAATCTAGAGTTTTGGCCATTTAAGAATTTTGATAAAGTTAAAGCAAATGTTCAAAGACCAAGTGAGTGAGTTAGATTGTGGAAAATTTAACACCTTTTTCAAGTAGACCCATCCCCATTAATGGTGCTGAGATTGCAACTAATGGTTAATATTTGATGGGTGATTAGAAAAGAGGTGAGTCCAAGGAACTACTCAAATTGATTTTTGTAAATTTGTATTTTAACTTAACAAAGTTTCTTAAATGTCCAAAAATCAAACTTTACCTAGATTGCATGTGAAAAAGAGATTTTTTTTGTTCAATTTTAGAAGCTCCAAATGAAGTGTTTGATATTGTAATGGTTAATTGATCCTTGGCATTCAAGATTGGATTTTTTGTTTTAAGCATGCATTCCAAGGAAAGTTGATTTTAATCCATGACATTCAAGAGTGTGTTTTGAGCAACATTCATTCAATGGAAAATGTTTTTAACCATTCAAGTTCATTTTTTTAGCAACATGCATTCAAAAACAAATGGTTAAACATTCAAGTTCATTTTTTAGCAACTATATAAATTAGCAACTAAAATTCTTGATGCTTGGTATAAATTACAAGTTCAATGTGTAACTCGACCTCTGAATGACTCAACATTTATTGATCACTTGACATTTGTATAGCTCAGTACATACTATTTGCTCAACACTTGAGTGACTTGACACTTACTAGTTACTCGGCACTTGACTTGCTTGACACACACTATTTGACATATTATGCCCGACATATATTACTTGTTCAACATGAACTAAATACATAACTTATAAATGACTAAAGTGTATAGACACTCAATTGTCAAAACCAATCTGAGATTAACAATCTCCCCCTTTGACATGAGTGACAAAAACATTTGGTCTTGCATGAATGATCTTCACTTACTAGCATAACTCAGATGTCCAATATCTTTGTTTGACTTATATATAAAATTTCAAAATTTTGCAAAACATGACTTATCCATCATACCTCAAAATTCAATAAATCCCATTGATTTGATTGTGCTATTCTAAATCTGAATCAAAATCATTTCTCCTATTGAGTAGATGTGCATAGGATAAACTATATACCAAGTCTCTATCATTGACTTACTCAAAAATATTATTTTCTCCATTGAATTACTCCATTGTCTCTTTCTATTATGTCCCCCCATTTCTTGTTTCTCCCCTTTACTTATTTCTCCCCCTTTTTGAAACTTATGTCAAAGAGTTATACACTAATAATGGGTTTATCCAAAAATGTTTAATGGATCTCAAGTATAATCTTCGAAGCAATATCCCAATTATCACAAGATACCTCCAATGACTTGATTTGGATGGCTAGCTTGGTAGCAAGGTGAACTAAGCCTTCACAAGTAGAAAGATGTAGACATTTATTCATGAGTTTTTTAGAAAAATAAAGTTCCTTGTGCAATATCTTTATATGTGAAGTTAGCATAGACTAGATGCGGATCAATTTAGCCTAAATGTTTGCTTCATCTATATGTAAAATTGCTGATTGACTTTGGTAGTTTACGAGATTCTTGAAGTGTTTCTCACCTTGGGTTGGAGACTTTGGTAGAGTTATGCCAAACAACTACATATGACTCTCCAAATTTAGTATGTGGCTCCTAATTTCTTGTGTGAAGAGTGTGGGATTGCATAATTTTGTGTAAAAAGAGAAAAATTTCTCTAGTACCTTTTTTCACATGGTTAATTTTGGTTGCTAACTCAATCTATGACAGTGCAATAACACTTGATATCTTTTCATTGACCTTATCCTAAAAATTTCTTTCAAACCATTCAAGTAACTTGACATTTAGATCTAGGTCTACATCATTTATCTTCTCAACAAGGCTGGTTAACTACTCTATGAATGGTTTTGTTTCTTATGGTGTTGGCAAAACAAATGCATCAAGAAAATTTTCCTTGATATCTAATAGTGCTTGCTTTTGCCTATGCTCCTATTTGAGTAGCTCTTGGTGTTTCTTCGTTGCAAGAGCATCCTCTAGTATGCTCATCTATTTAATAGTGATAGTTGCAAAATCAAACTTGGACAACTCAACCACTTCATCTAGGTTCACATCACCAACTGATGTAACTTTATCTACCTTAAATATACTTGGACTCAGCCTTGAGGATTGTAAGGGTATAGCTTCTATACTTGTCCTATGAAGAGCTTGACTAGGAGGAGTAGAAAACTTTGGAAAATTCACTAGTGGTTGTACTACAATTTTCTCCTAAGGGTTTATAGTCATACCTAGCTCTTTAGTCCTATCCTTGGATTGCTCTAATTGCTCAGTTGCACCTTGTGCTTGTGTTGTAAGTGTAGGAGTATCTACCTGACCTATTTTTTCTTGTGTTACTTCACTCTCTACTATATCAACTTTTTTCTCTCCAAATATCTCACCCTTGTCATTTTCTTTGACCTTTTTATGTCTTGAGACTAGAGTATTTTGTACCAATGTACTAATAGTAGAAGTTGTTGTCTTTGTCCTTTGATATACTATAATAGGTAATGTAGTAGGTATCATGGTGAATTGAGGAGGGGTTGGAGATTTCTCTCATGTCTTAACTTTCTCCCCTAAAAATGCCTTGTCTTCCTTCTCAATCTCATCAACACTTACCAGTATAGGATTTTCACATAGTTTGGCCTGGGTAGTGGATTCTACCAGTATCTTCTTCAAGTCTTCCTTTGTAAGGTGATTGATGTTCTAACTGGTAATAGAAAAAACATCCTTAATATTTATAGTGTTAGTATCTATAGTCAACTTGTGTTGAGGACTAACACTTGACATTAGTGTATCTTGTACACTCTATTATGTTTTTTTCTCATCCTCAGTTGTAGCCTGTGTATCTGCATGTGTTGCAATGCCTTCCTCTTGTGCAACTATCTCAGTGTCAACTATAATAACCTCAATTATTTGTTGGTGTTCATCTTTGTGCTCACCTATCTCAATAGGTGTCTACATAATTACCTTGGGTGTTGTCAAACCATATAGTGATTTCCAAATTTGAGTGGTCTTTTGTACAACACCCTCAATGTCATTTTGCAATTTATTGAATGTTGTATATTTTGGTGCAAATTTCTCTACATGCTTCTTTATTGCCTTAGACATTGTAACCCTATCTAATTTTGGAATCACTTGGGCAAGTGTAGTATCTCTGATTTGTCTTTCTTTATGCTGACTATATTGCCACTTTTTCTCAACTTTGTCATATAGATCTTTTGGTAAAGAGTTGGCTATCTCAATTAGAGTTTGTTTGAATATTGCCATCATGACATATATTGACTCCTCTACTTGATTTTTTTGGAAGCATGAATGCTGATGATATTCCTATGGGGGAGTATTGTAGATATGTTACTATGATGATATGTTACATTCATGCCTGATTTTTTCATTAATGTCAAGATAATAGTCTTCTATGGTATTTAAAAGAAGAATAGCAAAAAGATCAAGTTAATACTGATGGCTAGTTGAGTATTCTCACTATTTGAGGTAATGAGAGATAATTTTAAGTATCTAGTATATGCATTTAATGTTGGATGAAGAAATGATAAGTCTAAAAGAAGTTATCTTAGTTTTGGTGATGTTTGTTCTGAGATAGAGTTTACAAAGGCATGTTCTAGTAAACTTGTTATATCTCTTAGAAGAATTGTTATCATGAGAATCAACGTTGAGGATGTATAGAAGACATGTTTATGATGATGTGGTTAATTTTTCTCATCATAATATTATGTGTACATAAATTTATTCAAGTTGAAAGGAAAAAGATTAATGTTATCGCTAAGTGTATCATGTTCTTAATGTGGTCCTATAATGATTAATTGAGAAGGTCTAACAACTCACATAGGGAAGTACTTTATGGACTCAGTATAAAGGAAGGACATTGATGGAAACATGACCCAAGAATAGAATGGACACAATAGGAAAGGGAAAACTTTAGTAACTACGAAAATATGCTAATACACTCAATGCGAAGAGAATAGACTCCAAAACATGCCCTATGGGCTTACAATAGTATAAATCTAGAGATAATTTCTTCTTCTAGTACCTTCTCTCAAACTCCACTCTGAACTGCCTTTTACAATGCCAGAAATGTTCTTAAATAGACCCCAAATAGTTAAGGATTAGGAATACATTCTATAAAATGCTAGTTGGCATCCATCGCCAAAATGGAAGGCTCCAGAAGTTGCTTTAGAAGTCAGTGCAAAATTAGAAGAAGCCAGAAATGGTAGCCAAACTTCCGGGAGGCATAACTTTTGAATTGTAGCTCCGATTGACAAACCATTTACATTTTAGAAAGCTCTTAGAGTGCTCTATAGCCCTATGGATCAGCTTTGCTCATCCCCCATTTTTCAAGCCTGTATGAGGTCATTTAGTGCCTCGAACCTGACTTTGAAGCATTCTTAGGAGGTCTCCAGAAACTAAAAAATTGTGATAACTTTCAAACCATGCAGCCTTTTGACCTAATTATTTTTTTGGAATGTTCTAAATTTAATTTCAATCATCCCTCCAAATTACACCTTCTAACTCACCATAATTATGGCTCAATTACATAGTCCTCCATGATCTTGATGATGGATCACTGTGTGTGATCCGAAACGTTGATGCTTAAAAAATTGTGACACAATCAAGCTCCAGAAAATCTTCTCATGATATTACATAGTCCTATTTTTTTTGCATTTATACGTATCCCAAGGTTCTTAAAAACTCTAACCAAAAATACTAATAGTGGAACTATGAGAGTTGGAACCTTTATTTGACCCAAATGGGTATCTAGAAATGAAAACACATGAAATAGAAACTATGTCTAGGTATTTTTTTTGGGTGACATATGATTGCCCTTATACCTCTGGATGCTCCTACATCAAACACCTAGGGTAGATTGAAAAGTGACCCTATCACTTTATGGATGGTAGAGGAAATCCCAAATGGGAAACCTCAGCTATTGATATCCAAATTGAGTCCTCTATCGGTCGTCCTTTCCACTTAACCAGGTACTCTTCATACTTCCTATTTCTAGTACTCCTACCCACATGACTATCCAAAATCTCTTCTATCTCCTCCTTCTTAGAAGTAGGAATTGGACATGGCTCTAGCATCGACCCCTCATCTGCACCATCATCATGATATTCTGTTAAGTCTACAATATTGAAGATAGGAGAAATGTGAATTCTATCTGGAAACTTCACCTCATATGCATTTCCTGAGTCATGTTTCTTTAGAATTTTGTAGGGGCTAAATTTCTTCATCTTCAGCTTGTTGTAAGTACCTACTGTAGAACAAAAATTTAGTATGCAAAGAACATTAACAAATAAAGTAAACATTCACAAACCAAAAACTAAATTCACATATATGCTTAGACAAAGAAAGAAAACAAGAAGTGCAAACCTCACAAGAAAAAGCACTCCATGCTTTCTTGATTCTGTAGATGTGTCCTTTTGTTGTGGATGTATGCTCAAGATGCTCAAAAGCTGCTTCAATGGAGATGGGTAATGGCAAATTGGTAGCTTTGTGAGCTCTCAATTTGGCATTATAAGGGTATGGTTGATGGCTTTGGTTCTCAAAATAGCATGGTAACTTTAGCTCAAAGATTTTTGATGAAATGGCTTGGGATGGGATTCAATTTATAGGCTAAGGGGTAGAGGGATGGAGGGCTTAGATGCAAGGATGGATGAAGGCTTAAGGAGGGCTAGGATGCACTTAAAGGAAAGCACATGGATTGTGCTTGTTTAGCACCAATGGGAAGGTGACACTTGTCACAAGGAGGATGAGTGTGAGAGGGTAGGGTAAAGGGTTGGTTAAAGGCATGATGAGTGGGGTTGAGTATGTAAGAGGGATGTAAGAGGAATGAGTGTGGAAGAGGGAAGAGTGTGGAAGATGGGTGTAAGAGTCATGATTGGGCTTGTAAGAGTCTTTTATGTTTTGTAAGAGCACTCATGACTTAGTGGTTGGGTTTTTTGAGGGGAAACTTTGGTTTGGATTAGGAAAGTCTTAAACTTGTTTAAGGAATGTGACAACATTAGGGGGTGGATTAGGCTTGGGTTTAGGATTAGATTAGGGATGTTAGAGATGTGCAAGTGGATGGCATTAATGAGGGTGGGTGAGTTAGTGGCTAAGCTTGGTTAGTATGGGTGGATGGGGTGGATTAGGCTAAATGGAGGATTAGAGATAGGTTAGGGGTTTTTGAATTTGAGGATTTCATTTATCAAATAGATTTATTTAATAAATGGGGATTTTTGGAATTAGATAGAAGAATAGGATTTAATTGATAAATAATAGATTATTTGATTTATCAATTAGGACTATAGATGATTAATTAAATTAATCAACTAGGGGATGACAAAGGATTAATTAAATAGAAATTTAATTAATAATGCCTTTTTAGATAACTAAATAGGATTACTAAAGTGATGTAATCAAATTTAGGTGTCTACACCTACTAGAAATCTTTCCTTTCTCAAGTGTACCATGACTAGATCCCCTACTTGGAACTCCTTATGTCTCCTCCTTTGATCAACCCTAGCTTTATATAGTTGATTCATCTTGATAATGTGTGCTTGGACCTCCTCATGTAGGTGCTTGATATGTTTAGCAAATTCTTCTGCTTCAACACTTTTCCTCTCCCCTTGCTCCATCTTTCTCAATTTTGGTGCAATCCTTGGGCTACTTCCATATATAATTTGGAATGGTTATCTACGAGTACTCCTATTTATAAAGTTATTATAAGAAAATTTTGCTTATGGTAGAATCAAATCCCATCCCTTGGACTTATCCCCAACTAAACATCTCAGCAAATTGCCTAGACTTCTGTTTGCCACTTCTGTCTAGCCGTCAGTCTACGGGTGATGTGTGGAACTAAATTTCAAGTCTATTCTCAACTTCTTCCACAATGTTCTCCAAAAATACCCCACAAATTTAGTATCTCTTTCAAAAACTATACTCCTTGGGAGACCATGTAGTCTCACCACCTCTCTGGAAAAAAAAATATGAAATATGGATGGCATCATGAGTTTTGTGGGATGGAATGAAATGTAACATTTTAGAGAACCTATCAACCACCACAAATACTAAGTCATTACCCCTTTGTGTCCTCGACAATCCAAGAACAAAATCCTTACTTATGTCCTCCCATGGCTTTGATGGAACAAGCAATGGCTGATATAGTCCAATATTGTGACTAAATCTCTTGGTTTCTTGACAAACTTGACAAATATGTACAAACTTCTTCACATCCTGTGAAATTTGAGACCAAAAATAATGTTCTCTAAGAATGGAAATGGTCTTATCTCGACCAAAATGTCCTGCCATCCCTCTACTATGTTTCCCCTTAGTTAGATTTTCTCTCATGGAACTCCTTGGAATGCACAATTGACTGCCCTTGAACAACATACCATCCTTAATCAAATAGTCTAGCCACTTGGTTCTATCTATAGCAATAGGTTCTTTACAAGCTTTCCACACTTCAGCAAAATCAGGATACTCAGGGTACAAATTCTTGAGTTCATCAAACTCAACTACTTCAACTTGCATTACTATAAGCAACAACTACCTCCTACTCAATGCATCTGCAACCCTATTAGACTTTCTACTTCTATGCTTCAACACAAATGTATAGCTCTGCAAGAACTCTACCCACTTCATATGCCTCTTATTCAATTTACCTTGGCTATTTAGGTACTGTAATGCCTAGTGATCAGTATATAAAACAAATTCCTTTGGCAATAAATAATGCCTCCATTTCTTTAAGGCTTGAACTATTGCATAGAACTCTTGATCATTAACAGAATACTTCTTCTTTGCATCATTCAATTTTTCACTAAAATATGCAATAAGCTTACCTGCTTGGCTCAATATAGCCCCAATAGCACTGCCACTACCATCACAATCCACCTGGAACACCTTACTAAAATTAGGAAGTTCCAACATAGGTTGTTCTATCACCTTCTTCTTAAAAAATTCAAAACTTCTTGCAGCTTTTGTAGTCCATTTGAACTCTTTTCTATCCCCTCTTATTGTGTCAGTCAAGGATGCACATATGCCATTGAAATTCTTAATGAACTTGTTGTAAAAACTAACCAGACCATGAAATGATCTTAACTCAATAGCAGACCTTGGAGTAGGCCATTCGAAGATGGCTTTTACCTTCTCTGGATCCTTTCTGATACCTTCAGGTGATACATCAAACCCCAAGTAGACTAACTCTTTTTTTGCAAAGCTACACTTTTTTAGATTAATTAACAATTTCTCTTCCTTCAACCTTTCAAGGACACTACAGATATGCAATAAATGTTCTTCCAAATTCTTGCTGAAAATTAAAATATCATCCAAATAGACAATAACAAATTTTAACAAGAACTTCTTAAGTACCTCATTCATAAGCTGCATGAAGGTGCTTGGAGTGTTCGTCAATCCAAAGGGTATGACTAACCACTCATAAAGACCTTCCTTGGTCTTGAAGGTAGTTTTCCACTCATCTCCTTCTTGTATCCATATCTAGTGATAGCCACTCTTGAGATCTATCTTTGTGAAGTATTGAGCTCCACTCAAGCAGTCCATAAGAACATCCATTCTTGGTAAAGGAAACTGATACTTGATGGTTATCTTGTTTATAGCTTGAGAGTCTATACACATTCTCCACTCTCCATCCTTCTTTGGTGTCTATACTATAGGTACTACACGTGGACTCAGGCTCTCTCGAATCAAACCCTTCCTCAATAGTTCCTGAACTTGTCTATTTAGCTCCTTAGTTTTAGTAGGAGTCATCCTATGAGCAGCCTTGTTAGGCAAACTAGCTCCAGGGATTAAATCTATCTAATGACCAATTTTACTTACTGGTGGCAATCCTTCTGGAACATTATCAGAGATGATATCTCCAAACTCACTTAATAAATCTGAAACTTCAAGTGGTATTTCACTACTACCTTCCTTATCTTTTCTAGGAATCAAAGCACAACACATACGATGATGCTTCACGCCATCCAAAAACTTTCATCCATCAACAAGATAGATCCTAGCACTGCTGCATACCTTTTTTGCCTTCCTTTGTCATGGGCTTTAGTTTGTGCCAAACTCCATCCTTTGTTAGAGAGTATGTGTTTGCATGACCATCATGTACTACATGCCTATCAAATTGCCATGGTCTTCCCAACAATAGATGGAAGATATCCATTGGAATAATATCATAGAGAACTTCATCATGGTAACTCCCAATTTTGAACTTCATTAAACATTGTTCACTTACCAGGACCTTATGATCATCCTTCACCCAAGTGATCGGATAGGGCTGGGGGTGTTTCTCCCTCTTGAGCTTTAGCTTAGATACCATCTCCTCTGACACCAAGTTGTCAGTGCTACCACCATCAACAATCACATCGCAACATTTATCCTCACACTTGCACCTAGTACGAAATAAACTCCTCCTTTGTCCTAGTTCAATCTCACCACTTAGTAGGACCCTTTCATTTACTAAAGTCTCTCCTCTTTCTGCATCCTTTGAATATGATGACTATGCATCCTCATCCACATGAGCAACCCTAGCTTGGCCCTTAGCTCTCCTCTTTGTCCTTCCTTATCATTGAGGACATTCAAAGGCACGATGACCTTGTTCATTGCAATGGAAATAGGTACCACAGAAGCCTCCTCTTCCTGAACCTTGTCCATGTCCTCTACCTCTTCCTTTCTGATCTCCAAAGTTTTGATCATGGGAGTGATTGAAATCCTCATTCCTCTAGTTCCTGCTAGTACCCACATCTTCATTTTTCTTTTGGGTCTCATTTCGACCTCTAGATGACCTACCATTGCCCCTTCCTCCTTGACCACACCCTCTTTGTCTCCCTTCAAACCTTTTATTTACCTTCTCTTCAACTTGTAGGGAAAATGGGTATGCCTCTTCAACGCTGGTCATTCTTATAAGACTTAATTCCTCTCGGATGCTAGGTTTCAACCCACTGATATAAAAAGAAACCTTCTCCTTATTTTCTTTTGCATGCCCTACTCTAATCAAAAGTTGGTAAAACTTCTCTATATATTCCTGGACTGATTTTCCCGCTTGCTTTAACCCATGCATCTTCTTAAACAAATCAAGCTCATAATTAATAGGAATGAACTGCTTCTTTAGTTTGTCCACCATGAAATTCCACCTTGTGATCTTCTCCTTTCCTCTTCTATTTCTTTCCAATTGAACCTCTTGCCACTAGATTTTGGCATGAACTTTTAGTTTGGCCTTGGCAAACTTAACCCTATCTAGATCCCTTATATCCTCATACTCAAAGTACTCCTCCAGTTCATTGATCCAGTCAATCAACTCATCTGGTTTTAGATTTCCTAAAAATAGACCCACATCAATTGTAGGTCTTTTTTCCAAACTTAATGGCCCTAAAAAGCCTCTCTTCTGCTTGATTCAAAACTTCCCCTTCAACTTCCCCTTACAGTCCAATTTCTTCTTCCTCATTGTCGTCCTCACTTTTGTCACCTGCAACAACATTTTTTCCTCTATGGAGCTCCTCCTAAAATTCTTGAACCTGCCTTTGGAGGGCTCTAACCTCCTTAGGATTAATAGCTCTAGCCCTTCCACCACACTCTCTTTGTGGAGGCATCTTCTTAACTCAAACCCACAACTACATAGTCCTGGTGCAAACTGCCTCATAGTCGGCGCTCTGTCTACACACTCAGGAAAACCTGCTCTGATACCACTTGATGGAAACACGACCCAAGAACAAAATGGACACAATAGGAAAGGGAAAACTTTATTAACTATGAAAGTATGATAATACACTTAGTGTAGAGAGAATAGACTCAAAAACATGCCCTATGGCTTACAATAGTATAAATCTAGAGATAATTTCTTCTTCTAGTACCTTCTCTCAAACTCCACTCTAAACTACCTTTTACAATGCCAGAAATGTTCTTAAAATGATCCCAAAGGGTTAAGGATTAGGAATAAATTCTATAAAGTACTATTTGGCATCCACCACCAAAATGAAAGACTCTAGAAGTTGCTTTAGAAGTCGATGCAAAATTAGAAGAAGCCAGAAACAGTAGCCAAACTTTCGGGAGGCATAACTTTTGAACCGTAGCTCTGATTGACAAACCGTTTACATTTCTAGAAAGCTCTTGGAGTGCTCTATAGCCCTATGGACCAGCTTCACTTGTACCCCATTTTTTAGTACTGTAAGAGGTCATTTAGTGCCTTGAAACTAACTTTGAAGCATTCTTAAGAGGTCTCCAAAAATTGAAAAACTACGATAACTTTCAAACCATGCAACCTTTTGACTTGATTCTTTTTTTGGAATGTTCTAAATTAAAATTTTAATCATCCCTCCAAATTACGCCTTCTAACTCACCATAACTATGGCTCAATTACATAGTCCTATTATGGTTGTTTTTTACTTTGGTTGAATGGTAAATTTTGTTTAAAGAAGATAAATGTTTTAATGTTTGGATAATTGATTCACACCCCCCAGTTATATTGTTGGACTATTGTTTCTAAAAAGTTCATCTCAACTTTTCCAAGTTCACCAAACTCAATATGTGTAAGACTAGATAAATCAGCATTATTTCTTATGTTCTTACTAATATTTTCTAGATCTAAAGATTAACTACAACTCACCACTTTAAATTGGTTGTTGTCATCAAATTTAATCTTCTCTTCATTAGATTTAGTTGGAGCTATATACTTTCTCCTCGGTCTCTTCTTAGACTCTTATTCTTGGGTAGCTGATCTAGCCCTCTTCTCTTTTAGTTTAACTACTTCTTGGGCTTTCTTGGTAGTATCTCTTGTGCTGGTTTGAGTATCTTGAACTAAAATCTTAGGTTTCACAACCTTTCTTGGTTTTCTCATTGCTAGGGTTTTTTCTTTCCTCTTCTTTGTCTTAGGTGCTTTACTAGCTTCTTCTCCCTTGATACCTTCTTCAATTTTTACCTACTTGGTATTCACCTTGAGCTTGAATTAATGCTAGTGGTGCTTAGGCAGTAATATTTTCTTCTTCTTCATCTTCTTTTGAACCTTCACCAAATTTCTCTTCGAGTTTCTTCACAATCTTGTTTGTCTTCCTTATGAATGAGGTAGTCTTCAAATCCATCATTATTATAGATTTTTCCACATAATAGTTCCCAAATCCAATAGTCTTAGAATCTACATCTTCTACAAGTAATGCTATGATTATTGTAGAGGCTTCATCCACATTGATTTCATAGCCTAGTGGCCTTAGCCACCTTACCCTAGGAACTATAGCCTAAATATATCTAAAATTAGTGTCAACTAGAAAGAAAACATCATTGAAATGTTTCTCCACTAGTGAAACTGGTATCCTCAGTCTTTTCTTCATTGTCTACATAAAATCTTCAAAGTAGCTCATCATTATAGACTCAAAATTCTCTCCAAGTTGTTCAATAAACTCACCAATTTGCACTACCATGGATCAATTTGTCTTCTTTCCAACTTTACCACATGTGGGGACTGTATCCTATACATAAAATAATATACATACAAGAATTGAATCAAATTTACACTATGCACTCTTGGTCTTCCTTATTTCTCTCAAATCTTATATCAATTGTTGCATCTACAACTCGACAAGGTCATATGTGTGATCTTTCTTAACTATTTTATAGCCCATGTCAACAACAATACATGGTACACAGTTGATCTTGCTAGATTGATAGAATTTATGTGCTATTATCCTCACTAGAAAAGCAATTAGGGGATCTGAGATCATATCAATTGTTATATCTTGTTTGTTCCATACAACCCCTATATTTTTTTCAATAATTTCCTTAGCTTCACTCCTCATAGGTTGGTCAAGGGTTGTATACCCTATCACTTTGTGTACAAATTTCTTAGTGATTTCCACTAGTCCATTTTCCAACCATATAGAATTATCATGAATTTTTCTTAGAATTATCTTTATCCATTCAGTTTTGAAAACATTGGGAAAATCTAGGGCATGGGTTGACCCTTTGGTCTTTACAATGTTGAATTCATATCTTAATGCACTATTTTTACATATTTTCCCATACATTTACCTTTTTTCCATGTCATGTATGCTACCCACCTTGCTTGTGTAGGAACATCTCACATCCTGAATCATCAAAACTTTAGGCGGTATCATCGATAATGCACCAGATTGATCTTGCTTGTAAGCAATATTAGGAATGGCTCTAGAATTACATTGTTTGATCTCATTTCTTATCAACTATACATTCAAAAATTCTTTCCCCTTTTAACCTTTGTTGTTGAAGAAATAGACACCATTATGTAAAACTAGGGTTTGCAAAAATTTAAATTGCATAGCTTGACACACGATAAATACCTTTGTAAATCCACTGAGATAATATCGAGCAACTATTGAATCCTATTTGCAAATTCTTGGAATGATCTCTTCAATTTTCCTTTTTCTCTTTGTGCTCTACTTCAAAGTTGAATGATGTCAAATGAGTACAAATCAAACATAAAGACCTTAAACCTTGCATTTAATGCTCAATTCTTACATAGTTGTAAGCTCAGCTTCAATAGAGATTTCAACTCACTCAACTTCCATCAAGTTCCATGTATGCTCAGCAACTACTATGAGCTTGCCCAACACTATCACAAATGATAGCTCAACATCAACTAACATTTCACTCAATAGCTAAAGTGAAACTTTTCATGCTCAGTAGTAACATAAAAATTGACAAAACTTAAAGATTTCTTCTAGATTATAACCAACACTTTGCATCTTAATTTATGCAAATATAATATTTTTAGAACTAATGTATAATTTTCCTTTAAAATATTAGTCCCAATATACCTCTTGATTTCTTAATTGGAGGTGGTGTGATCACCTGACCCATTGGGTGAAGTGACCTCATTTGAGCTTGGTATGTTGCAATCTTCCTTTCTCTTCCATGTCTTGTTTATCTCATCTCTGATGTTCTCAACATCTACCTTTCCTTTACCTTTATTGGACTCACTACTAGGTGCCTTTAACCTTGTTGGAAAATACCTACTTATGTGAATAGTCTTCAAATAGATAAAACATGTGGTTTGACTCAACCATCTTTTGTAGTCACTTCTAAAATATGTTGTTATGCAATTTTCAGCATGTCCATACTCTTGACAATAGTGACAACTATACCTAGTATTATAATCCCAATTATAAGGGTTGTCATTGTTCTTTACCTTTTTCTACTTGTTTGATGACCATATAAGCTTAGATGTGCACTCATATTCTCTATATCCATAATTATTGTAGTTATAGTAGTATCCTTAAAATCTTTGTGTGCTTATGGTCTTAGTTCTACATTCATGTGCCTGATGTCCTTGTTTTTTACATTTGTGGCAATGACCCATGAATTTCTGCTAAGGATTCTGATTTGTAGTCTTTCTCTTTCAAACATTAGTAGCATGACCTATCTTACAACAATTATGACAAGTCAGTTTGGAGTTCTTACCTTTTTTACTTCTTTCTTCACAACTTTTGGATGATTATCCTTCTTTAGTACTGGTGTAGCCTAATCTAGTAGCATCATTGTTGGATCTAGGGGATCTCATCAATTTTTCAAAGTACTTGATAGCTTTACTAGGTTTGCTAAAGCTTTTAGCAAACTCTTTTTTTCTTTTCAAATCATTTCTTAGTTGTTCATTCTGCAACTTTAGTGTTTAGATCTCAATATCTTTTTCATTCAGTTCATGATGTGTAATCATCATTTGACTCAATGTTTCCAATTCCATGTTACCAATTCTATTTGACTCTAATGTTTTCTCCTCTAATCTATTGGTCAAAATCCTTTTCTCATCTTCAATCATGACTTTTTCTTCTATGGATTTATTTTTATACTCAATGACTTCACAAAGCAATACTAATTGAACTTCTTGTTCTATCTTGAGATTTTGACCTCTTTAGTTAGGGTTTCATTCTTTTCCATCAGATCTACAAATGCTACATAAAATTCACTTATGTTTCCATTTGTAAACAATTCAATAGTGTAAATATCTTGGTAATGTGTGTCATTCTCTTCAATAGCTATTTCCTTTCTTCTTTTCAATGATTGCTTTAACTCATATCTTGCTTCATTCAACTAATGTAGGGCAAGTTGTATTTCAATCTTTTTGTTCTCAACACTTTTTCCTAACTTATAAAATTCCATCTCCAAGATCTTTCCTCAAATTTGTGTGACTTTACTTCCATATAACTCTTTCTCTAATACCAATTTTTGGAAATACAACAAAGAAAGTAAACTCTAAGAGGGGGGAGGGGTGGGGAGTAAAGCAACACTTAAAACTTTCAAGCTCAAAAATTTTGACCACACATCCATCTCACAATCTATGCATATAAACTAAAATACCAAATTTAGCATATGTATCTAGATCATGAAAGTAAAACTTTCAATCATGTATATAACACAAGATATTTGGTTACCCAGAAGCCCTCCAAGGAGATGGTAAAACTGGGGTGGGGATGACACCCACAAATTTTCACTACTATAGTAATAAATTGTATCTAATGAAAGTTAAAATATTTTGATCATGAGACATGATCTACTCGACCTCTAAATGACTCAACATCTATATGGATCAGCACATACTATATACTTGGCACTTGAGTGACTCAACACTTACTAGTTACTCAACACTTGACTCACTCAGCACACACTATCTAACATGTTATGCTTCACATGTATTAGTTGGTCATCATGAACTAAGTACATAACTTATAAATGACTAAAGTGTATAGACACTCAATTTTCAAAACCAATCTAAGATTAACAAATTCATATGCAATGGAGTTGGTCATATGAAAAGAGATTGCACAAGTCTTTTGAACCTATTACTAATTTATATTGTTATAATTGTCATGGTTGTGGAAATAAAGTAATAGAGTCTAAGAAACCTAAGTTTGATGGTAATAATGCAAGTAGTAGAATGTTTAGGAATAATAAACCTATAGATAATGAAAGATAGAGATCCATAGAGAAGATCTAATAATGGAGAGAAATATAATGGAGAAAAGAACTAGTTTGTATGTTACAAGTGTAATAATAGAATAATCAGAGAAGAAATGAACATGTATGTTAGTTATGTAATAACTTCAGATACACAATGAGATATTTTAGAATGGTGAGAAGAAACTTCAATAGGAATCCTAACTACATAAGAAACAATAACAAAAATGACAAAAGGAATGATAATGATAGTGATAACAATTAGAAAGAAGCAATCAAGGAACATGTTGATGAATTCAAATAAGCATTTGTGAAAACTAGGATCCAAAAACCTCTTATATAATTGTGGAGGAACATTATTTTGATGCACCTAATGAGAAATTGAAGTTACAAATTATTTGTGACTCATCCTACCTAAATTAAACAGTTTTAGAAGAGGCAAAACATCAATTGGTCAAAACTAATGTTACAGAGTGAGCTGGAAGTTATGTAGTTAACAAGAGGTAGTTGACATATCAAGTGCACAAGTCTAGATATGATTATAGTAAGCAGAAATTTAGAAAACAAGTTTAATTGTGAATAGAGATAGTATTTGAATTTTTGGCAGATACGCATTTAATGCATGATGTGATTTGAAATGATTTAAGGATCGTGAACAAGATTATGTGTACCATTTGTTCATGCAAAGTGTCTTGAGAAAATTAAAGCGTGGTTTGATAGTGAAGTAAAGTATAAAAATAAAGCCTTGAAGTGTGAAGTTGTAGAAGCCCAAAAAATGTGATTTTAAGGTATTTTACGAAGCTAAAACTAAGTTTTTTAGTGCATGCAATTGAATTTCAATGGCTAATTAGACTACTTATGATGTGAGTGTGATGCAGGAGTATCCAGAGGTATAAGGGCAATCCTATGTCACCCAAAAAATGTACTTAGACTTAGTTTCTGTTTGATGTGTTTTCATTTTTGGATACCCATTTGGGTCAAATAAAGGTTCCAACTCTCACAGTTCCACTATCAGTGCGTTTGAAAATCCCAAAAAAATAGGAGCATGTAATTGGGCCATCATTTTGGTGACCTAGAAGGTGTGAATTGGCCAGATGAATGTAATTGTGATTTAGAGCATTCCAGAAAGAGAATCAGCTCAAAAGGCCCCACGGTTTGAAAGTTATTGCAATTTTTTGGGTTTTGGAGACCTCCTAAGAATGCTTCAAAGTCAGGTTAGGGGCATTAAATGACCTCAAAAAGGATCAAAAAATGGGGGATGAGAAAATCTGGTCCATAGGGCTATAGAGCGCTTCAAGAGCTTTCCGAAAATGTAAACGGTTTGTCAATCGGAGCTACGGTTCAAAAGTTATGCCTTCCGGAAGTTTAGTTACCATTTCACGATTCTTCTAGATTTGCACCGACTTCTAACGCAGCTTCTCGAACCTTCTATTTGGTCGGTGGATGCCTACTAGCACTTTCTAGAATGTACTCCTAGTCCTTAACCCTCTGGGGTCTATTTAAGGAAATTTTTGGCAGTGTAAAAGGCAGTTCGGAGTGGAGTTTGAGAGGAGGTACTGAAAGGAGGAATTATCTCCAGATTTATGCTATTGTAAGCCCTTAGGGCATGTTTTGAAGTTTATTTTCTCTGTACTGTTTGTACTAGCTTATTTTATCAGTTAATATTATTTCCCTTTTTATGTTGTGTCCATTCTGTTCGTGGGTTGTGTCCTCATCAAGTCATATCAGAGCGGGTTTTCCTGAGTGTGTAGACAGAGCACCGATTGTGAGGCAGTTTGCACCACGACTATGTGGTTGTGGGTTCAAGTTAGAAGATGCCTCCATGAAAAGAGCGCGGTGGAAGGGCTAGAGCTATTAATCCTGAGGAGGTTAGAGCCCTCCAAAGGCAGGTGCAGGCATTGCAAGAGGAGCTTCGTAGAGGAGCAAATGTTGCTGCAGGTGACAACAGTGAGGATGACAATGAAGAAGAAGTAATGGGACCAGAAGAGGAATTTGACGAGGAAGTTTTGAATCATGCAGAGGAAAGGCTTTTTAGGGCCATTACTAAGTTTGGGAAAAGACCCACAATTGAAGTGGGTGTATTTTCAGGAAATCTGAAACTAGATGAGTTGATTGATTGGATCAATGAACTGGAAGAATACTTTGAGTATGAGGATATCAGGGACCCAAATAGGGTTAAGTTTGCAAAGGCCAAACTGAAAGGCCATGCCAAAATCTAGTGGCAAGAGGTTCAATTGGAAAGAAACAGAACAAGAAAGGAGAAGATCACAAGATGGGATCGCATGGTGGACAAATTGAAGAAGCAGTTCATTCCTGTGGACTACGAGCTTGATTTGTTTAAGAAGATGCATGGGTTAAAGCAAGCAGAAAGATCAGTCGAAGAATATACAGAGGAATTTTATCGACTCTTGATTAGAGCAGGGCATGCAGAAGCAAATAAGGAAAAGGTTGCTCATTATATCAGTGGGTTGCGACCTAGCATCCAGGAGGAATTAAGTCTGGTAAGAATGACTAGCATTGAAGAGGCATACCAGTTTGCCTTATGAGTTGAAGAGAAGTTGAATAAAAGGTTTGAAGGAAGACAAAGAGGGCATGGTCAAGGAGGAAGGGGAACCGGTAGATCATCTGGAGGCCGCAATGAAATCCAAAAGAAAAATGAAGATGTGGGTTCTAGCAGGAACCAGAGGAATGAGGGTTTCAACCGCTCCCATGATCAAGACTTTGAAAATCAAAGAGGAAGAGGTAGAGGACATGGACAAGGAAGAGGAGGCTTTCGTGGTACCTATTTCCATTGCAATGAAGAAGGTCATCATGCCTTTGAATGCCCTCAACGACAAGGAAGGACAGATAGGAGAGCTGAGGGCCAAGCTAGGGTCGCTCATGTGGATGAGGATGCATAATCATCACATTCAGAGGATGCAGAAAGAGGAGAGACCTTGGTGAATGAAAGAGTCCTACTAAGTGGTGAGATTGAACCAGGACAATGGAGGAGTTTGTTTCATACCAAATGCAAGTGTGAGGATAAATGTTGTGACGTGATCATTGATAGTGGTAGCACTCATAACTTGGTATCAGAAGAGATGGTCTCTAAGTTGAAGCTCAAGAGGGAGAAACATCCCCAGCCCTATCGGATTTCTTGGGTAAAAGATGATCATAAGGTCCTGGTAAGTGAACAATATTTAGTAAAATTCAAAATTGGGAGTTACCATGATGAAGTTCTCTGTGATGTTATTTCGATGGATGTTTGCCATCTATTGTTGGGTAGACCATGGCAGTTTGATAGACATGTAGTACATGATGGACATGCAAACACATACTCTCTAACAAAGGATGGAGTTTGCCACAAATTGAAGCCCATGAAAAAGGAAGGTGAAAAGGTATGTAGCAATGCTAGGATTTTTCTTGCTGATGGAAGGAAGTTTTTAGATGGCATGAAACATCAACACATGTGCTATGCTTTGATTCCTAGGAAAGATAAAGAAGGTAGCAGTGAAATACCACTTGAAGTTTTAGATTTACTAGGGGAATTTGGAGATATTATCTCTATTAATGTTCTAGATGGATTGCCACCAATAAGGCAAATCAGTCATCAGATAGATTTGATTCCAGGAGCTAGTTTGCCTAACAAGGCTGCTCACAGGATGACTCCTACTGAAACAGAGGAGTTAAATAGATAGGTTCAAGAGCTGTTGAGGAAGGGCTTGATTCGAGAGAGCCTAAGTCCATGTGCAGTACCTGCAGTACTCACACCAAAGAAGGATGGAGAGTGGAGGATGTGTACAAATTCTCGAGCTATAAATAGGATAACCATCAAGTATCGATTTCCTTTGCCAAGGATGGATGATCTTATGGACTGCTTGAGTGGAGCTCAATACTTCACAAAGATAGATCTCAAGAGTGGCTATCATTAGATATGGATTCGAGAAGGAGATGAGTGAAAAATATCCTTCAAGACCAAGGAGGGTCTTTATGAGTGGTTAGTCATGCCCTTTGGATTGACGAACGCCCCAAGCACCTTCATGCAGCTCATGAATGAGGTACTTAAGAAGTTCTTGGGAAAATTTGTTATTGTCTATTTGGATGATATTTTAATTTTCAGCAAGATTTTGGAAGAACATTTACTGCATATTCGTAGTGTCCTTGAAAGGCTAAGGGAAGAGAAACTATTAATTAATCTGAAGAAATGTATCTTTGCAAAAAGGGAGTTAGTCTATTTGGGGTTTGTTATATCACCTAAAGGTCTCAAAATGGATCCAGAGAAGGTAAAAGCCATATTGGAATGGCCTACTCCGATGTCTGCTACTGAGGTAAGATCATTTCATGGTCTAGTTAGTTTTTACAGGAAGTTTATTAAGAATTTTAGTGGCATATGTGCACCCCTAACTGATATAATAAGAGGGGATAGAAAAGAGTTCAAATGGACTGCAGCTGCTGCGAGAAGTTTTGAATTGCTAAAGAAGAAGGTGACAAAACAGCCTGTGTTGGCACTTCCAGATTTTAGAAAGGTTTTCCAGGTGGATTGTGATGCCAGTGGCAGTGCTATTGGGGCTGTATTAAGCCAAGAAGGTAAGCCTATTGCATATTTTAGTGAAAAATTGAATGATGCAAAGAAGAAGTATTATGTTTATGATCAAGAGTTCTATGCAATAGTTCAAGCCTTAAAGAAATGGAGGCATTATTTATTGCCAAAGGAATTTGTTTTGTATACCGATCATTAGGCATTACAGTACCTAAATAGCCAAGGTAAATTGAATCAGAGGCATATGAAGTGGGTAGAATTCTTGCAGAGTTATACATTTGTGTTGAAGCATAGAAGTGGAAAATCTAACAGGGTTGCAGATGCACTAAGTAGGAGACAGTCATTGCTTACAATAATGCAGGTTGAAGTAGTTGGGTTTGATGAACTCAAAAATTTGTAGCCCGAGGATCCTGATTTTGCTGAAGCATGGAAAGCTTGTAAAGAACCTGTTGTTGTAGATAGAACCAAGTGGTTAGACTACTTGATTCAGGATGGCATGTTGTTCAAGGGTAGTCAATTGTGCATTCCAAGGAGTTCCATGAGGGAAAATTTGAATAAGGAGGGATGGCAGGACATTTTGGTCAAGATAAGACCATTTCCATTCTTAGAGAACATTATTTTTTGTCTCAAATTTCACAGGATGTGAAGAAGTTTGTACAGAGTTGCCAGGTTTTTCAAGTTACCAAGGGGTTTAGTCACAATATTGGCCTATATCAGCCATTGCCTATTCCATCAAGGCCATGGGAGGACATAAGTATGGATTTTGTTCTTGGATTGCCAAGGACACAAAGGGGTAATGACTCAGTATTCGTGGTGGTTGATAGGTTCTCCAAAATGGCACATTTCATTCCATGCCACAAAACTCATGATGCTGTCCATATTGCAGACTTGTTTTTCAAAGAGGTGGTAAGACTACATGGTCTTCCAAGGAGTATAGTTTCTAACAGAGATACGAAATTTTTGGGGTATTTCTGGAGGAAATTGTGGAAAAAGTTAAGAACCGACTTGAAATTGAGTTCCACACATCACCCACAAATTGATGGCCAAACAGAAGTGGTAAACAGAAGTCTGGACAATTTGCTGAGATGTTTAGTTGGGGATAAGCCCAAGGGATGGGATTTGATTCTACCACAGGCAGAGTTTTCTTATAATAACTCTGTAAATAGGAGTATTAGAAAATCACCATTCCAAGTTGTATATTCGAGTAGCCCAAGGACTACACCAGAGCTGAGGAAGATAGAACAAGGGGAGAGGACAAGTGCTGAAGCAGAAGAATTTGCTGAACATATCAAGCGTCTACATGAGGAGGTTCAGGCACACATTACCAAGATGAATCAAGAGTATAAAGCTAGGACTGATCAAAGGAGAAGACATAAGGAATTCCAAGTAGGGGATCTAGTCATGGTGCACTTACGAAAAGAAAGATTTCCAGTTGGTACTTACAACAAGCTGAAAATGAAGAAATTTGGCCCCTGCAAAATTTTGAAGAAACATGACTCAGGAAATGCATATGAGGTGGAGCTACCACATGGTATTCACATTTCTCCTATTTTCAACATTGCAGATTTAACAGAGTATCATGATGATGGTGTAGATGAGGAGCTAGTGTTAGAACCATGTCCAATTCTTGCTTCTAAGAAGGAGGAGATAGAAGACATTCTAGATCATCGTGTGGGTAGGAGTACCTGAAATAGGCAGTATGAAGAGTATTTGGTCAAATGGAAAGGACGATCGATCGAGGACTCAACTTGGATTTTAGCAACTGAGGTTTCCCATTTGGGATTTCCTCTACCATTCATATAGTGACAAGGTCACTTTTCAATCTACCCTGGGTGTCTGATGCAGGAGCATCCAGAGGTATAAGGGCAATCCTGTGTCACCCAAAAAATGTACTTAGACTTAGTTTCTGTTTGATGTGTTTTCATTTTTGGATACCCATTTGGGTCAAATAAAGGTTCCAACTCTCATAGTTCCACTATCAGTGCGTTTGAAAATCCCAAAAAAATAGGAGCATGTAATTGGGCCATCATTTTGGTGACCTAGAAGGTGTGAATTGGCCAGATGAATGTAATTGTGATTTAGAGCATTCCAAAAAAAGAATCAGGTCAAAAGGCCCCACGGTTTGAAAGTTATTGCAATTTTTCGGGTTTTGGAGACCTCCTAAGAATGCTTCAAGTTAGGTTAGGGGCATTAAATGACATCAAAAAGGATCAAAAAATGGGGGACAAGTGAAGCTGGTCCATAGGGCTATAGAGCGCTTCAAGAGCTTTCTGAAAATGTAAACAGTTCGTCAATCGGAGCTATGATTCAAAAGTTATGCCTCCCGGAAGTTCGGTTACCGTTTTTGGATTCTTCTAGATTTGCACCGACTTCTAACGCAGCTTCTCGAACCTTCTATTTGGTCGGTGGATGCCTACTAGCACTTTCTAGAATGTACTCCTAGTCCTCAACCCTCTAGGGTCTATTTAAGGAAATTTTTGGCATTGTAAAAGGCAGTTCAGAGTGGAGTTTGAGAGGAGGTACTGAAAGGAGGAATTATCTCCAGATTTATGCTATTGTAAGCCCTTAGGGCATGTTTTGAAGTTTATTTTCTCTGTACTATTTGTACTAGCTTATTTTCTCAGTTAATATAATTTCCCTTTTTCTGTTGTGTCCAATATGTTCGTGGGTTGTGTCCCCATCAGAGTGAAAGGTCATGATATATATTCAAGAAACATATATTTATTTTACTTATGGATGGCTTTTTGGGTTCATTTTCTCAAATTCTAGAGAATGTGCTTCATGTCAAAGATGTCAGAAGCTGTATGCATTGTAAGATTGAGAGCATAGGTGATGAAGATATACACAAGGACTTGGGGACTATGTGTAATAATGACCTTTCCTTGAAGTCTGAGTATGCATACCTAGATGGATTGAATCTAGTGAAGCATATGTTTTATAGAGAGTTTGACAATCATGAGTGGACCCGAATCATTCTGAGTAGGGTAAATAATGATATGTTTTGGTTAGGTGATACAAAAGTAGAAATTGATAATGACCTAATTAACAGGTCATAGGTTTGAACAATAAGGGATGTAATCTTGTAAATGAGAAGAATATAAGGAAAATAGTTGAGACAAACCTTAACACAAGATTTGATAGAAGGAACATGAGGGTAGATACAATTAAAGATAATGGATTGAAATTGTTAAGTAAGATATTAGGGTAAAAGTTTAACCATGGCTCAAGGGTTAACTCAGTACTAGTTGGATTTTTACATGCTACTTATGTAATGGTAATTAAGGATAGAAAAGTAAATTTGTATGAGATTACCATATTTTAGTTACATTAGACAACATTGTAAATGTGGAGATGAAAAAGAGCACAAACTTTAGATTTGAGTCCTTATTGACTCATTTGTTTTTCTATGATACAAGGAAGTTCTGAGGAATGAAAAATTGGGATAGAAATGAGTGTGCAATGAAATTGGTGGCTCAATGCTATAGATCTAAGCTAGAGAATGTCAAAGATGATGAAATTGACAGAATAATGAAGAGTTCCTAGTCTAAAATGAAATAGAGGTAAATAATATCTCCATCTATGATAGAGAAATATAAGGATGAAATATGCTTCATGGTGGAGATAGATAACACTTGTATGGAAATTGTGGTATCAAGGGTTAAGTTCATAGAACCCATGGGATATGAGATAAGCACGAAGCTCATAAAAGGGTATGCACAAATCATACTCCAATCAAAGAAGGAAACATAGTTCCCTAGATGGGGAACCTATCAGGAGAAAATGAGAATAGTTCATTCCAAACTACATAGTAAAGAGAGTAAGAAGAAAGTGGAGAAAGTAACTAATTCCATCCTTAAGGAATCAAGTATGACTTGAGATTAATTCAATGATGTGAAAGGGATAGGACTTGAGATGAAAGCTAGTGGGAAGTCTTAAGTGATAGAAAAAAATTCTATTAATGTTGTAGGACCTTTAGAAGGTGTAAAAATAGAAAAACCATGTGTGTAGGCTCCTATTGCACCATATGCAAAAATTGTGCAAGTGCAACTAGTGAGGACAAGTAGCAAACAGCCTAGGAGGTAGCAAGAGGTGGAAGCAACTATTGCATAGAGGAAATTAGAGAGATTGGTGAAGGTGAAGCAAGAACCTGAACCATCATCCAAAAAAAGGATCAAGAAAACCACCAGTGGACTAGGAAAGAGAAGGAAATTGATGCAAGTCAGTGAATCATCAAGTTCTAAGTATGAAACTAAAGATAGACTAGTAGTGCAAGATGCGTAGGAATGAAAAATATCAGCTAGAAAGAAAGCATAGAAACCAAAGGTAGATAACCTTAAGACATGAATAATTAATAATGATAATTTTGTACAATTAAATAATTATTATAGTCAGTATAGTAATATGGATAGAAGGAAATTGGAAAATGACATTGTGAGGAACATGATTATGAGATATAAGAAGTTTGAGAATAGTCAGAATAATATACCTAAAGGCCTATGTAATAGGCCAATAAATATAAAGAAGAGAGTATTGGAAGAAGATATAAATTTTAGAAAATAATGATAAATAAACTATCTGAAGTTGGCTTTGAAGAGTACTCTGAAATTTTTTTGAAGGGTATTGAACCCGTGCTAAGGAATGAAAGAAGAACAATTCTTTTGATAGGAGGCAACTATGAGGATGTCAGGAAAGAAACAAAGGAAGCAATTGTAAACTACATGACTATAGTGCTAATGGCAAGTGTGTAGTCTAAACCTGAGAGCCCAATCTATGTGGAAGAAAACACACCCTCTAGTGATGAGGAAGAAGCAGAACAGACACAATAGACACCCTAACCATCACACATCATTATGCATACTGAATCCATGCAAGTGGACAATACACACATAACTATAGATGCAAAGGAGAACCCTTTTGTAGGTTATGGAGAAAATATTGTTGGTAATATCAACAATGATACAACCTATACTAGCTCAGATGTTGACGAAGAAGAGGAGAAGAAGAAACAAGCCAAGGGAAAGAAAAAAGAAATAGAGAGAATAGCAGAGGTAAAGAGGTTAGAGGAAGAAAAGAAAAAGAAAGAGGAGGAGAAAAAAAAGAAGGATGAAGAGATGAGAAAGAAAGAAGAAGAAGAAAAGATAGAGAAAGAAGAGGAAGAAAAGAAGAAGAAAGAAGATGAGGAAAGAAAGAAGAAAGTTGAAGAAGATGCAAGGAGAGAAAATGAGAGATTGAAATAAGAGAAGAAAAATGAGGAAGAGAAGAAGAGCATAGAACTGAAAGTAGTTATGCTTATTCCTATAGTAATTCCAATAATAGTAGCAACCATATCAATGTCATCAATTGATGAATATGATAAAAAAGGATTGATGAGCTCACTAAGAAAGTTATTTGAAAAGAATAAATCAATAAAATCTTTGGAGAAGATCCTAACTGAAGTTCTAGATAGAATGTAGAAGATAGTTACTACAACTATAGCCAATCTAGATTTGTAGTCAAAAGAAAAGGAGTTGGTGAAGACCTTTGATGAGTAATTCACAACCTTACTAGAGGTAGCTTTAGTGCAAGCACAAGTGAAGTATGATGCGTTACTATTTGATACAGTATGCACTAATGTGAGAAATGACTTGAAAGCACTTGATGGAAGCATCAAGGAGTTGAGGTAACACATTGATGACGGAAAGAGGTTGTATGGATAGTGAACCCTGTCATAAAAATGTATGATATACTTTGAGAGTCAAATTAAGGGTAAGTTGAGTGATCTTGAAACACTCACTACAAAATTATAGCTCCCAGAAGCCAACATTGAAGATTTTGGAATAGAAGTGGAGAATATCCATAGTGTAACAAAAGGCTTGGAATATTACAAGGAGAAGGAAGAAAATATATTCTCTAGTCTTAGAGAAATTCTTTCACCAAAGATAAACGCTTTGTAGAGGCAATTGGAGAAATGTCTTGCAGCAAGGACTTCCTATGACAGGTTTGCATATACTGACTTGAGACCAATTGAAGTGGCATCTTCTATACTAAGAACACTAATCAATATTTATGATACTAATAAAGGAGAATTGGAAGAAAGAGGTAGACATGTTAAAACTTGTTTATGCAGATTATTTTTCTAGAATAACAAGTTGATGAGTAGTAGGCCACATAGTTTTGGATACATTTTTTATGCCTTTTCCATTGATGTCAAAGGGTTAGTAATATGTAAAGGAAAATTATATGTATGTTCTAAAGAAATTGTGTATTATATATGTAAGGGGGAGTACACTTATGTACCTATGCATCAATGTAAAGGAGTGATATGGAATGTAATGATCCATCAAAATATTAATAAAATTGTTATGATTTGAAGACAATTTTGTGTAGTTACTTTTATTTGTTTTTTATGTATGACATCATTTTAGGGCTTAGGAAATATTACCAAAATGTTTCCATCAATGTCAAAGGGGGAATTTTTTGGAAATATGGTCAAATAGATGTCTTAGGATTTTTCATTTATGGAAACATATATTCAACATTTCATTTATGCATTTATAGATAGAAAATTGTCTAAGTGTTAGACAGTTTTGTAGCAACACATAGAACATATATGATGTGTAGAAATGACTCATTGAGAGTTATCTTATGTGCAGTTGAGGAAAGATCTATGAAAATATCATGGTGATGTATACTAATGCACAAATGTATATTGATAGTACTATGCGAGTTATAAATGAAATACCAATATGGGTATTTAATAGAGTAGAACAAAGCATAGCAGAGAATTGAGTTGTATGTCTTGAGGAATAATTTTGGTAACAAAATAATTACTAAGTCATGTTGATCTAACTTTGTGGATGTTATTACATAAGTTATTTTATATTATGTCAAGTGTGTGAACATATGAAAGCCAACTAATTTATAAGTAAAGATCTTATCTTGTGAAGATAAGGGGGAAAAATATGTGTGATCTATATGATATTTATGATTGATGTGAAGTCGCTGATATGGTATTAAAACTATATCTGATGTATAATCAGAGAAAGTGTAAATTAAAATAGATAGAAAGTATTGTATGTATATCTATTCTTGTGAAGAACTTCATTGTATAATTCCATGTTAGGGTTGTGGGGTCTTCTTGCATACATTGTATTTGATATACCAACTCCTAATAGAGTTGAAGAAACTCCTAATAGGGTTGAGGCTTCTAATAAGGCCTAGTCCTCTAACAAGGATTCAAGACACTATATGTACTTCATAGACTCCTTACAGGGTCAATATCCTTAATAGGATCCTTTTTTTTAGTGAATCATCTTGTGGGTATCATCCCCACCGGGGTTTTTCCTTTGCCAGGGTTTCCCTAGTTAAAAAATAATGGTGTTATGAGTTCTCTATGTGTATGGTTATATTTATTATTTAAAATTCTTGGTTTACTTTCATATGCAAGTTATAAAGTAATTAACAATATTTAGTTCTGGGAAATTTTTTTAGAATACTAATTCACACCCCCCCCTCCTCTAGTATTATCTATTTCTAACAACTTATCCTTTAAACTAATAACTTTTTAGGGTAATATATCTTTGTCATTCTTTTCCCTCATCACCTTCAGTAAAAGGTTGTGTTCCAGATGTGATCATCATTTGTCTTCCAAAAGGTCATGAATCTATCTTAAAGTTGTCATCACCATCATATATTGAGCTTACACATAGGGAAAAATATCTCCTCTTTTACTTTGACTTCACATCACTCATCTTTAGCTTTCATAGGTATCATATCATTAGAAGTAAGATCCTCCCCATACATCTACTATATGTCCTTCTGTATCCTAGAAAATCTCACCATCATAGTTCTACCCTTAAGAAGTTTTAGCAAATCCACCCAACCCCCCCCCCCCCCCCCCCACATCCCCCCACATATACTTACACTTATTGCCCTAAAGTATGGCATTTCATGTCACTTACCACATGTCTCACTAAGAATAAAAGGAAGAAGAAATACATAGATCCTAATATTAGTGGTAGTTTAGCTAGTGTAGAGTCATACCCAATAGTATCGACAATCACACATGATCCACCATCATAGAATCCAAAAGAATTGAGTCCCTCACTAGAAATAGATGCCTTTATGAATAGACCAAGACAAAAAATCATTATTAATGCTATCATAGATAGAAATAGGGAAACCATCATGGCAAACTTCCTGAGAGACAATGTTGGTGTCTTTGGCTTTGGGAGGCCACCACCTTTAGACATATCTAATGCTACCCATCCCTTATTTGGAAGGCTTCCTCCCCCTATTGGTCCATCTGATCCAAATGATCTCTTTTCTATACAAGAACAAGGATATAAAACAATTCAACCAAAACTTATGGATCCAAATATACCATCAACCAACTTGGTGCTCTGATCCCACAAAGAAATCAACCCACCATAGACTAATCATTAGTCAAAAAAAATCCCAAAATACCACTAATAAACCATCCATGTCTATAAACACCACAAACTTCACTACTCCAATTTCACAATCTACTTCTATCCCACTTAGTAGTGTTGCATCTTCCTTCTCTCAATTTTCTACTTCTACTTCATATGCATCTACAAGCACTATAGTCCATCTGCCTTAGTAGCCCAACCAATAAAACTTCATTACACCACAAAAATATCTTCTTTGGGGTCTAGAAGTCCACCTTTTATACCACCTAATATCAGTAGAAACCTATTTTCTACTAGTCACAACACTACCACCTCATTTTCGCTAGGTTCCTAGAATTTTACACAATCACAAGGTCCACCTACCAACCTTTTCACTCGCAATCCATTCATGCCTAATTTCCAACCACCACTGCCATCTTCTATTAATTCTACACCTACCATCAAAAAATATTTTTCCATGCCACCTCTAGGAAGCAACAAAACCATACCACGCTAGTTAGTGCCAGTAATAGACACATTTCCTTACACTTACTATTTGACTCCATATAAATCCTATTTACCACCTCAACCAAGTACACAATCCCAAAATATAGCACCACTATATCTACTACCTCCACCCTTCCAACAAATCCCACTACAGTCATTGCATGTCCAAACCCCCACATAGAGTCCTTTGAGTAGACAATGATCTCACACCTACCCTCGGCTACAACAATTGCTCTATTAAAACTATACCCAACAAGCACAACAATATGTCCAATCACCATTCCAACAACCCATAACTCTCATCCTAAAAGCAGTGCAATCCACATTTCATCCACCACAGTATATGAACTTGTTAGCTAGGGTTTTGGAACCCTAAATATTTCCCCTCTTAGCTCAACAACATGAGAAATTATAAACCTTTAAAACTTACAAATTATTTTGCATTTATATTATTTAATTCTTTAATGAATTAAATATATTCAAGTTAAATGAAAAGCCATTAATTATTAAAAAATTACTCTAATTTCTCATATGATTAATTCTATAACGAATTAATTATAATATGAGGGTGAAAGTAGAAGATTTAATTGGGTAAGTTGATGGAGTAGATTATATTTGGAAAAGAATGATTAAAAATAATTAATTCTTTTTAAAAGAATTAATTATTATTATTGTAATTTTTATTAGTTAAGGTATATTGGAAAGTTCAAATATATTTAATTCCTTAAGAGAATTAATTATCACCAGAATGGGAAAATGGGTTCGGTAAGAAGTTAGGGCAGTTGCCAAACTTCTTGGAAAAAAATTATTTAATGGGAGAAAACTATTATACTATGGGTTCTTCTCTTCACTGGTAGTTCTACAGCTATAGGAGAGGGAGAATACAGTTTTATGTGCAGTGATTGTAACAGGGAGGGGAATAGCAGTGTTATTTCTATTTTTCTACAACTTGACTATAATGACAGAGATAAAATAATATTTTTATTGTTTTGTTATGCATCTAAAATAAAAGAGAGTTTCATACATTAGATTCTAAAGTCTGAATATGGTTTTCTTGGATTGAAAATGATTTTACAGTCATTTCTTTCATGTTTTAGGTGTAGTTTTGCATTATCATTCATATTTAGCAAAGTAAAATAATGCTTCTTTGTACTTTCCCTGTGATATGAGAAACTGGATAGGTAGTCCTGTGGCTATTTGCTCATTTTATTTCTTCATTGTACAGCTTATAAATCTTATAATCATATTTATCCCATAGTGATGGGTAAATGCTAGAAAACCTTTATGTTAACCAGTTATTTAAATTCTCTAAATATCTTTCTAAGAGGGAGATATACCTCTCAATTTCGAGGAAAGCTATCAATCTCATGATAGTATTTCCAATTGTTAGTAGCAATTGTTCTTCTATTTGGGCATCTTGAGTCATTCTTTGTATTTAATTTTGGAAGGACAAAACTGTCTACTAACAGTTTTTGGCGACTCCGCTGGGGAAAATTAGAGTGCCTTGTGCATTTGATTTCTTATATTTTGAGGTAACTCCCCTAGGATGGAGGTTGGCAGCTCTATTGAAGATGAATACCAGAAGGTATTTCAAAGATAGTTGGAAATCTTGAAGGATTGAATTCTTGTAAGAAATGAAGATGATGTCAATGTCTTTATTTTTATTCCTCCATTCAAAGAAAATCCAATCCAAAAAATTACAAAGGATGTGTTAAACCGAGTAGCATTTTCAAAATCTTTTTATGGTGCTATCCTCATCCAAAGAAGATTTCTTGTGAAAGAGCTAGAAAAAGTACAAGATATGTGTGAAGAAAAAGAAATTGGTGAAGTGATGCATGAACAAGAAAAATCTCTTGAAGAGGACTCAGGGGACAATCAAGAGGAAGAAAAAGATTCACATATTTTTCAGCCTCCTGCAAATCTTTTACACTATCTTCCTTTGGAGGAATCAATGCAGAAATTTTTAGTGGAAGCATCACATGAGCAATCAAGAGTTCAAGAAATTCAAGGTATGGAGACCTTTATTGGTATTTTATCTACCTTTATGAAAGATGCTGATTTGAAAAATGAAGGATATTGTAATTCTTTATTTATTTTTCCTCCCATACATATATCTTTCATAGATGAGATGAGCTTTAATTTGGTCATGTTGCTTTCCCTTCTACCAAATATGCATTTATCTTTCCAAGAATTGATTCGGAAAGGCTCATACTTTTTCCAACTTGTAAATGGTCACATTTAGTTTTTAGGGTTTTCCCATCCCCATTGTAAATAACTACCCCTTTTTTTTTTGCAATTTTGGCTTGAGTTTGTGTCGTGCTTTGTTTTGTTGTTGGTCCCCTTCAATAAAGTTGCATCATCTTGAATCTTTCCCCTCTCCTTGATTCAATCCATGTTCTGAAACTGCCCAAGTTCAAATCCAAGTTTCAATTTACAATCTCAGCATGTAGTTTCAAAGCTCAGTTCAAAATTTGAAGGTTCAAATGCATAGCTCGAGCTTCAAATATTGGTTGGAGACTTGCAAAGATAATGAGTCAAATTTTACCTATTGTTGGTTATCATCCTACCTTTTCATTTGAAAATATGTGACAATGGTTCAAAGTAAAAAAATTGGAGCAATGATGCCTTCTTCATCTTTATCGGGTACTTGTAAATGTAGCCTGTGTAGAGTTGAAATATTTGAGAGTGGTGATGATAAAATGTTGAATAAAGATGCGGGTCTCAAATGTTGAATATTATGATGATAATTGCTACTAACATAGAGGTTTCAAAAAATTGAACAGAAGAATCTAGATGTTGTTATTAATGGAGTTGTTTATGATATCTCTACAATGTCTATTCATGTTTGTTCTTGCACGGGTATGCCTCACCCGTGTTGATGGCTTAAGGTGAAAGATAATAGAAAATGGCATGAAATAGTATGTAATAGTTTTGAAGCTTAGACAACACATGTAGATGTTTTGATAGAATACCCAATCCATAGAAGCATTCGAGCCTCAATTCCATGGAGATCCCATGATGGTGGAAGCATAGAGTTCTTCAACCATATGCCAAAATCGACTGGTGCATTTTGCAAAGAAAGAATTGTCATGGTTCAAGTTGCCTGCAAGATGAAAGAGTTTGATCCATAATAGGATTTGCAAATGATAGCCTTTTCTAGGGTCATTTTTCAATCATGAAATCTCACAATTAAAATTTGCTAACCCTAATTAGGGTTGAGATGAAATGGCTAAAGAACTAAGGCTTGAAATGGCCATTTTTTCTTTCGATTTCTTGAATCATCAAATCCACCCAGTATGGTTTACATGCTCACAAAGTAGATGGAAACATGATAGTCTCGATGGATATCTGTGGGCCTTGCTTACATCAATATGCTGAGGTGAGAAGGAAATAGGTATAGCCTCAGTAGTTCACAGCAATAGTGGTTCCTTTGAACCAATCATGAGCATTTCTAGGTCAAGTTCAACATCAAGTCTTAGGGAGGCATGCAGGGTGATCAAATCTTTGCTAGGTTAAACAATAGTGTAAATCACAACTCATTTTGCATGCCAAACCTTATTCATTGGGAAGAAACAGAATTGACTGTATATAATAATAAGAAAATAGAAAAATTGTTTGGAAGATTGGATTCATTTGGCGCTAGTCTTCTTCTATTAATTTTTTACTAGATATGTTTCTTGTAGCACTTTTCAAGAAAAGTGTGACAAAGCAAGAATATTCCTAAAGATTTGGTCAAACCTTCCCTCATATTTGTAGAAAATGAACAACTTTTGCACATTTAAAGACATTTCAATCTTAGCAGCATAGCGCATTTTTGGGCATGTTCCAATGATCCCTTTGGAGATGGCCATTGAGTTCTGTTTATATGACTTTGAAATTGTAGAACCTCCACGTGTAATGAGCCTAAAGAATGTAGAGCCAATTCCTTCCTTTGTAGACTTCTGAGATGATAATTACTTTGTGGCAGACCCTCAAGGATATGAACACATTGTGCATATATTGGCCCAAGAATTTCTTCAACCCACCAATAGAAAGATTGTTGACAAACGCCTTGAATTGAACAAGGTGTTGAGTAAAATCGAGTATATTGACAATGGTGTGAAAGTCTCGATAGAGGATGGTTTAATTTACACTACAAAGAATGCTATTGTCTTCAAGTGTTGCAGACTATGCCTACCAAATTTAAGCTCGATCTACCCATGTGGAAGCTACTGGCAATATACAAATGGGATATAGTGAACTATTGCGAGATATTCATGAAATTCCTGTACAAATTCTGGCCAACAGGAGAATTGAGAACTGAGTTTTTCATGTATGCCCAGGCTACTATGATTTCTGGTAGCATTTGGAAAGGGAGTATCCTGGAGGGAACCTTTTAATGGTGATAGTACAAGATGAGGAAGTGTGGAGAATAGCATAGTAGCTCAAAGGAGAGACCAAAGCTGAAATAATACAAGTTTTAAAAAAGGTGTTTGGCAATGGCATTCCAAAGATGTCTCCTATTTTGATTTCCAAATGAGGTCAAAATTGTTTCTTCATGGGAATGTATTCAAACTAGCTGATTAAAGTCACCATCATATCAAAAGGTACTATAGGCTGAAAGGATCATGGATGCGACTAATAGGAAGGTGCACAAATTTTCTTGATGACTAGGTTTTGTGCCATACATTTTCATATGGTGGATTATCAAAATTACCAAAAGGTGACCATCTATCATGTTCCATGGGTACATCAATTGTTGGAGAAATTAGTATGTTTGAATATAAGCCATCTATTCTCATGGACATGCTTGTTGAGAAGAAGAGGACTTCAATCTCTCATCATATTCACTAGTATCGCAATAATGCGTATTATTCCAAAGTGGGTGGTTTCAAACCACTGAAAATGAATAGGATGGAGCTTTTATTTTTGTTTGCATTATGGTTTCACCTTTATTTCATGAACTCTGTGCAAGAAAAGCCTCAAATGCCTTAGTAGCTCTTCATTGGCTTTCAAATCAAGCAGCCTTGAGTATATAAAAGTAAGAGAAACAAAGTGTGCAAGATTTCATGGAGAAGCTCTATGATAAAAAGAGTCATCATTCAGAAGAGATTGAAATACTTCCAAGTACCCTTCAGAATTCTCAAGAAGGGATTGATAGGAAGAGAATTGTGTTTTTCAAGCATGAGAGTATAGTGATAAATGACTCTACAACCCAGGGAATCAAGCACTAGACAACATCAGACAGAGATTCTAGAGTTCTCTACATCCCGGCACAAAATGTAGGCCCCAGAAAGAGCCAATGTTAGCTAGGGGTTTGGAACCCTAAATATTTCCCCTCTTAGCTCAACAACATGAGAAATTAGAAACCTTTAAAACTTACAAATTATTTTTCATTTATATTACTTAATTCTTTAATGAATTAAATATATTCAAGTTAAATGCAAAGTCATTAATTATTAAAACATTACTCTAATTTCTCATATGATTAATTCTATAATGAATTAATTATAATATGAGGGTGAAAGTAGAAGATTTAATTGGGTAAGTTGATGGAGCAGATTATATTTGGAAAAGAATGATTAAAAATAATTAATTCTTTTTAAAATAATTAATTATTATTATTGTAATTTGTATTAGTTAAGGTATATTGGAAAGTTCAAATATAATTAATTCCTTAAGAGAATTAATTATTGTCAGAATGGGAAAATGGGTTCGCTTGGCAAAAATTTATTTAATGGGAGAAAACTATTGTACTAAGGGTTCTTCTCTTCACTAGCAGTTCTATAGCTACAGGAGAGGGAGAATACAGTTTTATGTGCAGTGATTGTAACAAGGAGGGGAATAGCAGTGTTATTTCTATTTTTTTGCAACTTGACTGTAATGACAGAGATAAAATAATATTGTTATTGTTTTGTTATGCATCTGAAATAAAAGAGAGTTTCATACATCAGATTCTAAAGTCTGAATATGGTTTTCTTGGATTGAAAATGATTTTACAGTCATTTCTTTCATGTTTTAGGTGTAGTTTTGCATTATCATTCATATTCAACGAAGTAAAATAATGCCTCTTTGTACTTTTCCTATGATATGAGAAACTGGATAGGTAGTCATGTCGCTATTTGTTCATTTTCTTTCTTCATTGTACAACTTATAAATATTATAATCATATTTATCCCATAGTGATGGGTAAATGCTAGAAAACCTTTATGTTAACCAGTTATTTAAATTCTCTAAATATCTTTCTAAGAGGGAGCTATACCTCTCAATTTAGAGGAAAGCTATTAATCTCATGATAGTATTTCCAATTGTTAGTAGCAATTGTTCTTCTATTTGGGCATCTTGTGTCATTCTTTGTATTTAATTTTGGAAGGACAAAACTGTTTACTAACAAAGCCAAAGCCCCCTACATTCACCTGTGACATTTGATATATAACCTCTACCAGGGGCACTAGGATTGGGGCCACCAAAAATAACTCTTATCAACCCTGAGTGGGAAGAAATGAAAAGTGCCCTAAAAATGCTCAAGGATGGAAATGAGTCTAAGACCTTCAAGTCTAAAAATGACATTCCATGTCCATTTGACAAGAATATAACAATGATGCGCTTCCCTAAACATTTTGAAATCTCAAAATTTGATAAATTCAAGGGGAAAGGTGATCTGATCACACATGTCAAATAATTTTATATGTATTGCCAAGAAGTGTCTTCATGTATATTTTCCCTAAAATTCTAGGAGGCCCTGCACTTGAATGGTTCTATCACATACCCTAGGGCACAATTAGTACCTTTTCTAATTTTTTGAAAACATTTATGGCCCAATATGCTTATCTAGTTGAGAATGAGTTATCTATAGTGGATCTAGCTCATACCAAACAAAAAGGAGGGGAAAGCCTCATAGATTACTTACAACAATGAAAAACTCTCACAACTCAGATCTCATGTATCATACCTAAATGTCACTTTGCCAAGATGTTCATTAACAATTCACATCCTAGTCTTGCACACCACATGGTTATGAATTTCTTGCAAAAAAAAAAAGACATCAAGGAAAAGGGGATGAACCTTGAGAAAGGGCTCATTAAAGATGGTGTCATCAAAATTTACAAAGAAAACACTCAAGACCGAGGGAAATACAATGATAAACCATGATATTGGAACAAAAGAAAAAATATAGTCATTGATGGTGCCACTAATACCTGATATGTTCATGTGGTGGGAAAATCACTCAATACACTTAATGCTCCTTATCAACAAATGTTGCAACAACAATAGTCCAACTATCAATAGAGTGTGTACCAATAATCATACCAACAACCTCCATCGTAACACAATCAACATAGTACACAAGCACCAAATCCTCCAAATCAGACTAATTCCATTACTATCATAGCTAGGCCAAGGTCATGCATCCAAAGGGAATCCCAAGTATACACCTCTTTGGGGGAACCACTTAATGTCATCTTTGAAAAGTTGGTTGAAAGTTGTCTTATCTGACACCCACAGACTCAACTATTAGACCATAATTAATCAAGGGCATCTTGGTATAAAGAAAAAGAGTTTTGAAAATTTCACTATGTTAAAGGGCATCCCATCCTAAAATTTATGCAACTCAAAGACTATGTACATGATCTCATTGAGAAAATGGAAATCATAGTGGGGAAATAAACCTCTTAGAATGTATTATTAATCTATCAAAATGCATTTTCCCCATACAACAAAAATATAGGCAAGGCACCTGTGAATGGTACTACTACCAACAATGCCAACAAACCCAATATTGTTCAAACCAAACATAGTGATAACCATGAAAAAATACAAAACTATACATCATCATACCTAGACTATGGTAATTTGATTGGTTGTATATCTTAGATAAGCCTTCTATAAATGTGATAAATATAAAAGACTCAGATATCCAATGTGTAGTTAACACAAGAAGAACTCAACTCAACATAGATGGACCATCTGGACCTACCCCATCAAGCCCACAGTATAATATCTTAGAAAAACTAGGGAAAATGTTGGCCCAAATTTCTATTCTAGACCTTTTGCATACTAGTCTACTTTAAAAATAAATCCTTGACAATTCTCTTCACAAGTCATAGGTTGCCACACAATCTCAAAACCTAGTAGGCCATCTCTATGGATCATGCACATTATCTTTCAAAACTTTTGATATCCCAACTATTGAGCTAGATCATATCCTTTTACTTTGCATAGTCAACATGGTTTCTGACTTTGTTGTCAAAAGGGTCATGATAGATAATGGATCAACCTTAAACCTTTGTACTTTAAAGTTCATCAAAAAAGTAGGATGTACTGAGGAAAATATCATAAATGAAGTCATCACTATCAAAGCCTATGAAAATACCATGGCCAACTCCTTTGGTAATTTCCATGATCTAGATACCATGTTGGCCTCCAATCTTTCCATGGTTAAGATCAACTACCAAGGTTGTGGAGAATATAGTCTTTCAGATGCCCTTGCTATTGGTGCTCTACCACTTGATCCACATACTTGGTGGTGTCCAACCCATTAGGGACCAAAGCTAGACTTGAATCCCTAGCTCAAATGACTTGGGCCCACCATATTTTTCATCAATGGAATCCTCAATGGTCCTCAATGGAGAGGAAACCACTTTTGATATTAGTACGTGGTTGTATAAAGATCGATCTCCAAAAATTCAAGAGCTTATTGACTACTTATCAAGGAGATGGTCTTGACCATGAAGAAGTCAACATCAGGAAACCTGTAGAAGTGTACAAAGAAGAGAAAAAGAAAGGTCTAAGCTATGGACTCCATGTGACTAGGGATGCCACTAAATATGGTCATGCCTTTTTAAACATCTAAAACAACCTTGAAGAAGTCAAAGAAATCCCTAAGGAAGTTGAAAAGAAAGCCTATGACAATATTTTCCTTGATGAACTCATCTTAGTGTTAGCATGTATGCTAATGCTATGGGGGAGTATTGCAGAACATTGTTATGATGTATTTATAACTATGTTTTTCATTGATGACAACATAGTAATAATTTTGTGAAAGACTAACAAAGTAGCAGAATGAGTAGTAGATTGTGATTTTTGTATTGAGGACAATACATTGTGTATCTACTTATGCATAATTACCGGCACATACTAAAACATGTATTTGTCACATGGGCAAGTGCGTAGAACTTGAATTGATAGTGTATGGAAGATATTAATGATTTAAAAAGAATCAAATGGAAACAGAGCATTGGAAAAATAGTTTCTATTATATGATAAATATAGAGCATTTTATTTGGAATAAAGGGTTACATAGTTAACTAGAGGTAGTACACTGACTATTGATGATGTTAGCAAGTGTACAAGTATGAAATTAGCACATGTGAAAGTTTGGGTATAACTATGACCTAATAGGATTAATTACATATGTTTTTTAGTTAATTAAAATAAGGTAAAGTGTAAAGTTGACTCAAGAGTTTAATATTAAGTATGGTATAAAGGAAAGATGTTTTTTGAGTTTTAGATATGATGATTGAGATTGATGAGCAGAGAAGAGTTGCGAATTGAGAAGCAATAGAGAAGAATGATTTGCTAATGCATGTAAGTGAGCTTAAGGGTTACTGTTGATGAATAAAAGTTCTAGATCTGATTGCATGATCTAAAGGGGAAGAAGTCCAATGTACTAGATAGAGGAAGAAATGAAAGATTGTTACACATCTATTATTTTAAAAGGAATAATACCAATATTAATTGGATGATGGGTTTGTTGATTTGATCCTAAAGCTATTTGGACAATGGGTTCAACTACATTATACAACTCCCAATAGGGTTGGAATCTCCTAACAAGGATTCAAAATCTCCTAATAGGGACTCTTTGTACTAAGTGTTGTAACAGACTCCTAATAGGATCTATCCTCTAACAAGGAATATTCGTATTAGTACATCTTTTTATGGGCATCATTCCCACTAAGGTTTTCCCTTTGATCAAGGGTTTCCCTAGTCAACATATTTGGTGTAATTGTGTATGTGCATTTCTTTATGGTTACTATTTTATTTTGGTTGCATGGTTGAGATTGATTTAAAAGGTTAAATATTTACATAACTGATTCCCCCCCCCCTCTTAGTTATATTGGTGAACTACTATTTATAACAATTGGTATCAGAGCCTCATGTCCTTGAATGAAAGTTTAACAACTTTGGGAGATCCATGGCAAGTTTGTTTAGGAAGGAAAGTCCTAGATTTGATGGCACAAACTATGATAGCTAGAAGAATAAAATGAAGACTCATCTTTTGTGCATGGGTCTGAGATATTGACTTTTAACCAAGACATCAAAAAACATTATTGAAGAGACCATCTTGAAACTTGTACCAAAGAATAGAGAGAAGTATTTATGTGCAACATAAGGGCAAGAGAAGTAATATTGTTAGTGCTACTTGAAAGTAAGTACAATCAGGTAAAACAATTCAAAACATCTCATGAAATTTGGAAAAATTTAGAGGCTAATTATGAGGGTGATACACATGCAAAGAGGGCTAGATTTCAAAACTTGCATTGTACATTTCAAGATGATAGAATGATGGAAGATGAATATGTAAGAAGCTATGTTGGCAGAATATCTGAGATTGTTGCAGGAATCACATCTCTTGATGGAAAGAAATTTGATGATGAAGTAATATGGAAGATCTTGAAAAGTCTAACACCATCTTTCAAGATAGTATTACAAATGATTCAACTAATGATGCCTTGTACTAAAAATTTCACCAAAGAAACATTACTTGGTAGATTGAAAGCTGTAAACTTTGATCTAAAATAATCTAGAGAATTAGCAAAAGTTGAGATAACATTTAGTGCATTGAATATCAAACCTAGTTTAGCAAGGAACACAAAAGCACAAGGAGACATTGCTAGCATCAGCAAGTCTATTAAGGAAAAGATCCAAGAGGGAGTAGCTCTTCTTGTGGAAAGATAAAAAGATGGTAAGAATATTGTCAAATGTTGGAAATGTAATGAATATGGTCATTATGCATCTAAGTATCCTAAAAGAGAAAGAAAGTATAAGGGAAGGTTCAAGTCTAGAAGATCTAGAAATTGTTTATATGCTAATGAAGAAGAAGAGGAAGAAGAATCTGATCAAAACATGAGTGAAGATGAATTAGGGTTCTTAGCTATGAAGGAGGATGATCTTGATGAAGAAATTGGAGAAGAAAGTGTGCTAATCTCACAAGTTGAAAAGAAATATTGGATCATTGATAGTTGTTCGCATCACATGACCGGTGATATGAGAAAATTTGTCAAATTTAGAAGTCATGATGGAGGAATTGTCAGAGTAGGGAACAATGCATCCTATCACATTACAAGAATTGGATCTATCACACTTGGTGGAAAAACATATACTGATGATGTTTATTTTGTTGATGGACTAAGAAATAACTTGTTAGGTGTTGAATAGCTTATGGAGAAAGGTTACCAATTTTAGTTTGGTAATGACACATGCATTATCAAGAATAAGGAAGGAAAACTACTTGGTACTGGCATAAGAACCAGAGGTAATGTATTTCAGTTAAATTCTACTAAAATAACATGCTTGATAGCTAAGGTTGACAATAGTTGGTTATGGCATAGGAGATTTTGTCACATTAACTTTGATAACATTGTTAAAACCAACAATACACTTGCTATGAGAGATTTACCTAAGATCACTGAGCCTAATGACACTATTGTAAGGAATGTATCTTGGCTAAGCAGAAGAAAGTCTCATTTCCTAGCAAGCAATTTTGTACTACACAAAAGCTAGAATTGGTTCATACAAATCTAAGTGGTCCTACAAGAACTAGAGGATTCTATGGAAAATGTATTCTATGATTTTTGTTGATGATTTTACTAGAATTATGTGGAAAGATTTTCTTAAGGAAAAATCAGAGGCATTTGAAGAATGAATCTAGAATTAAAATCAAGAGCTTAAGATCCAATAGAGGAGGATAATTCACTTCTAGAGAATTTAATATCTATTGTGAAGAGCATGGTATTAGGAGACAACTATCCTCACCCCATACACTTGAGTATAATGGGATTGCTAAAAGAAGAAACAAGTCAATTGCTGAAGTAGCAAGAGCTATGTTATTTGAGAATGATGTACCATGGCATACACACTGAACAGAGTGTAGATTAGAAAAGGTATGGAAAAAACACCCTATGAGCTATTGTTTGGTCACACACCATCAGTCAAGTACTTCAAGACATTTGGAAGAAAATTTTACATCAAAAGAGATAATGATATCAATAAGTTTGATCCAAAGAATGATGAAGGTATGTTTCTTGGCTATTCATTAAAATGTAAAGCTTACAAATGTTTCAACTATAGAACAAAAACTATCGTAGAATGTTCAAATGTTAAAATTAATGAAAAGTTTGGCACCAAGGAAAAAATGATGGATTATAACTCTGATGGAGATGATTATTCTAGGATGACCAACAAATGCAATGAATTATTTCTCAAAACTAATAATAACTTGCAAAATAATGTGCAAACTAAAGTAGCAAGAGAAGAAAAAAGTACAATACCTAAAATAAGAATTGAAATAGCTACTCCTACCCCAAATAGGAATTTGATAAGAAATGATCCTACAGATTAGATAATAGGAAGTAAAGAAAAGGGAGTAATGACAAGGAGCATAATTAATGAAGAACTATGTTTAATAGCTCAACCAGAACCAAAGAGCATAGATGAAGTAATCAAAGATGATAACTGGGTAAAATAAATGGAGCAAGAACTTCAAAAAAAAAGTAAAAATGACACATGGGAATTAGTTCCTAGACCAAAAGACAAAAATGTGATTGGCAGGAAATGGGTATTCAGAAATAAAATGAAAAAATAGGGAGAAGTAATAAGAAACAAAGCAAGACTTGTATGCAAAGGTTCCTCTTAGCAAGAAGGAATTGAATATGAGGAGACATATGTAGCTATTACAATACTGGAAGTAGTTAGAATGTTCTTGGCATATGTAGCAAACACTAATTTTAAGGTATATCAGATGGATGTTAAGTTAGCATTCTTGAATGGAGAACTTGAAGAAGAAGTTTACATTGAACAACTAGAGGGTTTTCCTTTGATAGAAGAGAAGGATATGGTTTGCAAATTAAAGAAAGCATTGTATGGATTAAAGAAAGCACCTAGAACCTAGTATGCAAGGTTGGATAAATACTTAGCAAAGATTGGATTTGCTAAAGGAATAGCATACAATAACTTGTACTTGAACGAAATAGAAGATGGTTTGTTGATAATTATTGTATTTGTTGATGACATCATTTTTTGGAGGAAATGATGAAGCCAGTAACAAATTCTTAGAAGATATGAAGAATGAGTTTGAGATGAGCATGATAGGAGAAATGAAATGCTTCTTAGGATTGCAAATTATTCAGAACAAAGAAGGTATCTTTATTTCTTACACCAAGTATTCGAAAGATTTGCTGAAAAGATTTCGTCTAGAAAATTGTAAACCTGTTGGAACTCCTATGGTAACTAGTCGCAAGTTATCAAGTAAGGATGAGATAGCTACTATTAAATAGAAGAAATACAAATCTATGATTGGAAGATTATAGTATTTGACTCATAGTAGACCAGATAAACCTAATGTAGTTGGAATTGTGGCAAGATTTCAGGTTGATCCCAAAGAATATCACTATGCGGTAGTAAAGAGGATATTCAAATATCTAAAAGGGACATCTAATTATGGAATTTGGTATGATAGAAACAATGATTTCACTCTTTGCACTTATACAAATTCTAATTGGGATGGAGATAGAGATGATAGAAATAGCACTAGTGGAGGAGCATTCTTCCTTAGAGGAAGACTAGTTTCTTGGCTCAGCAAGAAGCAAGACTATACTTCACAAAGCACTACTAAGGCAGAGTATGTTGCAGCAGCAAAAAATTGTAATCAAGTCAACTATTATCATTTATTGTGATAGCACAAGTATTGTCAACATGTCCAAGAATCCTATTTTGCATTTTGAAACTAAGCACATGGCCATAGAGTATCATGTGTTGAGAGAAAAAGTTGTAGAGAAAGAAATCAAAGTGGAGTACATCAACACTAAGGAACAGATTGCAAACATTTTCACAAAGACATTACCAAAGGATGCATTTGAGTACTTGAGATACATGCTTTGGGTTATGCCCCTACCTAGCTCAGAATAAAAGATGCAAAAATGCATTAGTCCATAGTACATAGCACCATTGTTAGACTAGACTAAATGCTAATGCTTCCTCTATGGGGGAGTATTTGTGATAAATAGAGTTAGCAAGGGCTCTTGGTAATTGATAATTGGTATACAATAGTGTCTCTAGACACTTTTGTTGTTTATAGAAGTTGTAAAGCAATAAACTGTGTTGTGGTCATGCTAAATAGGTTGTTGTATGTTCAAGCAATTGAACCATTTATGTACTATCTTTGACATTGATGTCAATGGGGGAGAGAGTGGCATGAAAAACATTAGAGAGATCTTGTACTATGGATAAAAAGTATTGCAATTGTGGATCTAGCAAGACCTAATTGATAAAGAGACTTGTTGGTATTCTAGAACTAGATGTTTTTCATCTATGTTGTCATCAATGCCAAAGGGGGAGATTGTTAGCATGTATGTTGATGCTATGGGGAGTATTGTAGAAAATTTTTATGATGTATTTATAATTGTGTTTTTCATTGATGACAACATAGTAATAAGTTTGTGAAAGACAAAGCAACAAACTGAGCAGCAGATTGTGATTTTTGTATTGAGGACAATACATTGTGTATCTGCTTATGCACAATTACTAGCACATATGATAGCATGTATTTAGCCACATGGGAAAGTGTACATAACCTAAATCAATAGTGTACAAAAGATATTAATGGTTTACACATAATCACATGGAAATAGAGCATTGGAAAAATAGTTTTTGTTATATGATCAATATAGAGCATTATGTTTGGAATAAAGGGTTACGCAGTTAACTAGAGGTAGTACACTGACTATTGATGATGTTAGTAAGTGCACAGGTACATAAGTCATAGTATGGAAGTTTGCGTATAACTATGAGCTGATAGGATTAATTAAATATTTTTTTCATTTAATTAACATACGGTAAAGTGTGAATTCGACTCAAGGGTTTAATATTAAGTATGGTATAAAGGAAAGATGTTTTTCAAAATTCAGATATGATGATTGAGATTGATGAGCAGAGAAGAGTTTCAAATTGAGAAGCAACAGAGTAGAATGATTTACTAATGTGTTTAAGTGACCTTAAGGGTTATTTTTGATGAATATAGAGTTCCAGATCTGATTGCATGATCTAAAGGGGAAGAAGTCTAACATACTAGATAGAGGAAGAAGTGAAAGATTGTTACACATCTATTATTCTGAAAGGAATAGTATCGAGATCAATTGGACAGTGGGTTTAGCTACCTTCTACAACTCCTAACAGGGTTTGAATTTACTAACAAGGATTCAAAGTCTCCTAGCAAGGACTCTTTGTACTAAGTGTTGTAATAGACTCCTAACAGGGTCTATCTTTTAACAAGGAATATTCATATTAGTCCATCTTTTTGTGGGCATCATTCCCACCAGGGTTTTCCCTTTGATCAAGGGTTTCCCTAATAAACATATCTAGTGTAATTGTGTATGCACATTTCTTTATGGTTACTATTTTATTTTATTTGAATGGTTGAGATTGATTTAAAAGTTTAAATCTTTACATAACTAATTCACCCCCCCCCCCCCCCGCCCCCCTCTCAGTTATATTGGTGAACTACTATTTCTAACACTATTCTTTGTGAAATATCCATTAACCTCATAGACTTACCCCTTTCTCATCCTAAACTAATCAATTTGGGGCCAACCAAGTGTTATTCATGTCGATAAATTCTCTATGGAGCATGCACTCATCAAATTCATAGGAGTTGAGACACCACACAAAATGTTGCCACCGGAATCAACTTATATCTACAAGTTGGATCCCAAAGGCTACTTTGAGAAAGATGAAATCACTAGTCATATAAATGATCAAAAGAAAGAAAACAAAAAACTAATAAATATGAAAAAGTATCCCTTAGTGAAAATGCTTCTAGAGCACCATCAGATCATTCAAAAAATGAAATTAAAAAAAAAGAACGTATCCGATGGTAAAAAAATTTTTGAGGCACCCAAAGATAGAGATTTCAACCTTCCATGCAAGATCATAAGCATGTAGTATCATAAATCCTAATAGAGGACACCAGACCAGTCAACATAAGCCTAACAAAGATACCAAGGATCACATACATTGTAATATATTTACCACCAAAATAAGTGAGCCTTATCATTGAGGTGCTCTAGGAAAATATAGGTTGGTTTCCATGGTCGTATCAAGACATGTCGGGACTAGATCCTAAGTTAGTGGTACATCACTTGGATATAGATCCAAAGGTTAAACCAATCAAGTAAAAACTCCAAAATATGCATCCCAAAGTTTCTCTACTAGTCAAAGTGAAGTTAGAAAAGATGCTAGATACAAAGATCATTCACCCCATTGACTATTCAGATTGAATCTCTGACATGGTACTAGTCACCAATCCTTTATGTGATTTTTGAATCTACACTAATTTCAAGGACCTTAATAAATCTTGTCAAAAAGATGATTTCCCTTTATCGAATATTGACATCATTATTGACCTCACAATAAGGAAAGAGCTCTTATTTCTCATGGATTGTCTATCTAGGTACAATCAGATACATATAGAAGAAGAGGACCAACATAAGATAGCATTCATTGGCCCTTGGGGAACATTTTTCTATAACATGATACCATTCAGGTTAAAGAATGTAGGGGAACCCTATCAATGAGTTATGATGGTCATCTTACATGACCTCATACATAAGACCCTTGAAGATTATGTGGATGACATCTTGGTCAAATTTCTTTATACCCTTGATCAATTATCCAATATTGAAGAATTATTTGATTAGTTAGCCAAGTATCACCTCATGCTCAACCCAAAGAAATGTGTCTTTGGCATCACATCCGGCAAGCTTATAGGTTTTATTATGTCAAGGTGTGGTATTAAGATTGATCCTCAAAAGGTCAAAGCCATCATGGATATGCCTTCCCCCAAGGCACTACAAAAACTTCACTTCCTTCAAGAAAATTTGCAATTAGTTAGAAGATTCATCTCACAACTAGTAGATAAGTGTTAACCCTTTACACATTTGCTAAAAAGGGATCAAAAATTTAGATGGGCTCCTATTTTCCAATGCAACTTTGAATGGATCAAGTAATACTTGGACAACCCACCTATTCTAGTTCTACCAATTATTGGGAGACCATTTATATTGTACATACCAACTACCCCAATAGCATTAAGTGTGCTCCTAGCACAACTCTATGACAAAGGAAAAGAAAGGGTTATTTACTGCATCAACCACACTCTAGTTGGTTATGAGTTTAACTACACACCTATGGAAAAACCTTGTTTAGATGTAGTTTATTCCACCTAGAAGCTTCACCATTATATGATGAGTCATACCATGAAACTTATCTCAAAGATTGATCCCTAGAAATACATGTTATCATGCATAGTACTCATAGGCTACCTAGCTGAATGGGTCATGCTTCTTAGTGATTTTGACATCCAATATGTTGATAGAAAGGAAATCAAAGGAAATGCTATTGTAGGTCATTTGGATGATTCACCCTAATTCGTTGATCACCCTCTCATTATGGAGTTTCTAGATGAACATCTCTACATGATAGAGGAACAACCATCATGGAAACTATACTTTGATGGATCCTACACATCCCATGGCTTTAGAGCAGGAATATTGTTGGTTACTCATCAAGGCGACTACATTCCTAAGTTTTTCAAACAATAGTTCCAATCTAAAAACAACATAGTAGAGTATGAAGCTCTCATTGCAAGACTCAATCTATTAGTTGAATGGAACATCATTGAGCTACAAGTATTTTGAGACTCACAACTGATTATCAAGCAAGTTCTTGATGAGTACTAGACAAAGGATGATAAACTCTATCCTTATAAAGAATTGGTAGAATAGTTAAAACAACATTCCACTTAGATCCAATTCATATAGGTGCCTAGGTTGAAAAAAAAACTATAGATGTCATGAGCACTATTGGTTCACTCTTGGAGATCCCTCATGAAGCTACACAATATGAATTCTTAGTTGAGCAACTACACAAGCCTACATACAAGAATGATGAATTGACATGGGTATGCATCTTGGTTGGTCCCCAATCCTTGTGGTACCACAAAATTATCACCTATCTTTAAAATGGTATCATGTCTCCCCATCTCACAAAAACCTCATTCACAGAGCATCCCGCTACACTATCATAGATAACACCCTATATCATCAAGGTTATCATGATACTCTCTCTTGATGTTTAGACCAAAAAAAGACTACAATGGCTCTGAAAGAAGTACACATAGAACTTTTTGGTGCTCACTCAAGCATTATAGTCCTAGTTAAACAAATAATTAAAATTGGATATTATTGGCCTACTCTAGAACATGTTTCTTGTGACTTAGTCAAAATGTGTCTACCTTGTTATAAATAGGAAAATTTAATATGAGCTTTGGCTCATAATCTTCAACCCATTGCACCACCATGGTTGTTTGCATGTTGGGGGTTTGACCTTGTAGGTGTTATTGCACCTCTATTTTTAGAAGGTCACAAATGGGTAGAAGAATTCCATCTTGTCACTACCACAGGGGTTCAAGTTTCTAAATTCATCATTTATCATATTATATGATGCTTCAGTACTCATGCTATCATCTTTATAGACCATGGAGGTAACTTTGAAATCCTCAATATGGAAGAGTTGTGCACCTCCCTCCACATTCATCACTATTTTTTAAGCCCCTACTTCCCACAAGGTAATGGTTAGGTTGAGGTAACTATTAAAACCCTACATAAGATCTTTAAGAATATTTTCAATGATTTTGACTATGATTGGCATTTACAAATCAACCCCACCTTATGGGCTTACTATACCTCATTTCGTACATCCACTAACACAACCCCATACTCCTTGTTCTATAGTGTCAAAGCATTCATACCTATTGAAGTTGGACTCCCATCCTTGTGAATTTCCTTGTGAGGACAACTATTAAATGAGGATTATAGAGTAGTCAAACTCACATGACTAGCTCTACTTGATGAAAAAGGACATCAGACCTATGACCATCTCATGATCTATCAAAATTTCTTTAAGGCAATTTTTAGTAATCTATTTTTATGTAATATGTCTTGAACCTCTTGTACCCTTTGTATCATTCAAACTAAGTTCAAAAGGTTCAATTGGTTTATCGCTTCAAATATTTTTCAGTCTTCATGCAATATGGTTGGCGAGCACTATCTTTTCGTGCCATGGGTTCTAATTCTTAAAAGATGTGCTATAGCTAGATGCATCGTTGGGTCTGAAATAGACCATGTGTGTTGTCATCAATACTAGATAGTTAATAGATTGAAGTAAGCTAATCATCAAATATCATGCTAAGATTTAGTTTTAAGGGGTGAAAGAGAAATTTGGCATGTACAAAGGCAACATTTCATTCAAATTGCTCACCTTATATTTATTGATAGATGCCACCTTGTCACATCCTCCTTTTCCTATGACATGCATAATTAATTTTTTCATTTCCATGATTAATGCCCTAATTTTTATATGAAGTATATATGAGTGAAATTTCCCCTCTTTGAAGACATAATTTTCTTCAGTTGATTGAGTGTCAGAAGTAGAAGTCTAAGCAAGGGGAATCATCTTTTGTAGTCATAATAATTTATGCTATTTAGGTAATTCTTAAGCCCCTTAATCCTTTTTCTTTCTCCTATTAGCATAAGAGATTGTGTTTGTTTCTTTAATTTTCAAACAATGGGAGGGAATTTTAAACCATGAAGTCCACTCTGCACATTTTTGGGAATACCCATAGCTTGTGTAGTAAATCTCCTATTGTATCAAACACAAATATTTTAGGGGTTTATCTAGGCAAGATAATGGAGAGGTTGTGTGAGAAGCTTGTAGATCCCTTCTCTACCAAAGTCTCGGACACTAATTTTCTTATGGCCTCCACTTTCCCACAAGCCTATCCATGTCTGAAATTTATTCAAGAATGTATTCAAACGTATGATATACCTAGATGAAATATTTTGAAGAAAGATAAAAGAATATTGTTGAATATCTCTAGGGAAACCATGTCCAAGTTGTCCCATCTTGAAGAGAAATAATTTGCAAATTTGACTCCTACTTTAAGACCTACTCCCTCTCATACATACGCATTTGATCTCTGACCTATAACTCCTTATAAAGAAGTTTTTTTCTTCATTTCCCACTCAAATATTAATTTGATCTTGAGAAAATAGTATTGTTTTCCCTCCAAATTGTTTCTTCTAGAAACATCATGATAAGTCCACCAGCATTTGCCTTGAATTGATTTGCATGGTTTACATAAAATTTTGTGACATCTACTCATCATCCTTATCATCCAACTAATTCACAAAATTTAATGTAACAAACTTATCGCTACTGATCTGGTGAATCTTTGACTTAACAAATAATGTAGCAACTCGGCATCATTGGTTTACTGATGCTCAGCTCCTTCTATGTTACTCAGCTTCTATTGTTATTTTACTAGCACTTGGCACCTATAGAATTTCTACTTTGCTCACCACTTGAAGAACTAGCACTTGAATATCACTCAACTCCTATATCTTGCTCGGCACCTAAAGTCACTCGGCACTTGATCTTCACTCGACACCTAAAGATCACTTAGCACCTATTAGATTTTCTGACTCGGCACATGTTGTGGCTCGGTATGCATAGTGTGCTCGACTTCAACTGAGAATCATTTTAGCTCTAACTAGCTTGCTCGGCTCTCTCCAATGAACTTAGTTAGGTTTTACAAAAGACTTACTTAAACCTTACATCTTTTTTGTTTCTTAGTGTGTCCATCCTCTTAGAGTATGTCATCAATACACTATTTCATCAATGGCTTAGCTGATCCTTATACTTCCTTACAACATCATAACTTCAACCTTTCTCTAAGTACTCTAGTTACATCTTATTGATTGCCACCTCCTTGACAATCAACCAATTGATAGTATTTGGATCACTTAAGCAATTTTCATTCCTGCAAGTAGCAAGTTTGACATCAATGAAAAAACAATGATTGAAAACATTCTTTACCAATTCCATTATTCTTCATTCATGATCTTTTCAATCATTTCCAACAATCTCCTTCTTTGGCATTGATGGAAAACCAAACTGATCAATTGATCAACTTAGTTACCACCAAAATTACATATATTTTTTGCTTGGTATATAACTCCTTCTTTTGCTGATAGAAACTGATACAAACTGAATCCTTTGTTCTACTTCTCCCTCTGGACTGCTGCATCCTTACTACTAATCTCATACATCTCCATATCTTTACCTTTCATTGATCAGTTTCTCATATCTCCCTCTTTGACATAAATGCCAAAGATGTAGCATCTTCAACATGCTAAATATAAGCTTTGCATCTCATGTTTTCTCCCTTTGTCACCATGCTTGTGACTGATCTGGAGTTTCCACTCCTGTTGTCATCCTCTACATCATTCTTCTAATATTTCAATGATCTACTCCTGTTGATGCAGGGTAGTTTCTCTAGTACTTTAGACTACTTGAGTTAGGGCCATTACCCACAACTTGCCTCTAAGATATTCATAAGCATCCTTGGGCAATGGTTTGGTGAAGATATATTTGTTCCTTTGTGTGAATGTATTCCATCTTCACTTATTTTTCTTCCACCAATTCTCTAACATAGTGATACTTGATTGCAATATGATTGGTTTTTGCATGCATTACTGTATTCTTGGATATGTTTATAGCACTTGTATTATCACAATATAGTATCATAGGTTTGGTTACATCTTCTTTCATTCCTTTCAATAGATGTTTAAGCCACACAATGTTTGTGTAATTGACTATTGCTACCACATATTTTGCTTCTGCAGTCGACTGAGATGTGCATGTTTGTTTCTTGCTAGTCCAAGTAACTAGCCTTTTTCCTAAGAATAATGCTCCTCCACTTGTGCTTTTCATGTCATCAATGTTGCCTCCCCAATCTGCATCTATGTATGCATTGAGCTCAAACTTCTCATTCTTTTTGTATTATAGGCAAAAATCCTCAGTTCCTTTGAGATACCTCATTATCCTTTTTCCTACCATGAGATGATTTTCTCTAGGATTAGTAGAGAATCTAGCCACTATTCCAACTACTAATGCTATGTCTGGTTTGCTATCTACAACATATTGTAGTTTTCCAATCATGGATCTATACATTGTTTGATTGACTTCAGCTAATTCATCATTTTTGGATAGCTTATGTCCTATTACCATTGGTGTGCTAACACGTTTGGAGTCTTCTAATCCAAAAATTTTAAGTATCTATTTGATGTACTTTTATTGTGTCACAAATATACCATTTTTTAGTTGGTGTACTTGCAATCCAACAAAGAACTTGATTTCTCCAAACATAGATATCTCAAACTCATGTTTCATTTTGTTAGTAAAACTTTTGCAAAGTACTTCCTTTCCTCCAAAAACTATATCATCCACAAAGATTTTAGATACAAGGATATCCTTACCTTCTTCTGATTTGATGTACATGTTGTTGTTATCATCAGTTCTTTCAAATCCTATTTGCACTAGATACTTGTGAAGTCTCTCATACCATGCTCTAGGGGCTTTCTTTAATCCATATAGAACCTTGTGTAGTTTGCATACCTTATTTTTGTTTTTTTCATCAACAAAACCTTCTAGTTGCTCTATGTAGACTTCCTCTTCAAGTATACCATTCAGAAATGTGGACTCTACATCCATCTGATAGACTTTAAATCCTTTGAAGGCTGCATATGCCAGTAGGGTCCTTACTCCTTCCATTCTGGCAATTGGAGTAAAATTTTCTCCATGGTCTAGTCCTTCTTCTTGTGCATACCCTTTACAAACTAGTCTTGCCTTGTTCCTTGTGATTTCACCGTTCTCATCTAACTTGTTTCTAAACACCCACTTGGTTCCAATTACATTCTTGTCAGCTAGTCTTGAGACTAAGGTCCATGTCTTGTTCTTCTCAATTTGTTCTATTTCTTCTTTCATAGCATTGTACTAGTCATTATCTGTTATGGCTTCGCTTACTGTTCTTGGTTCCATTTTGTTGAGCAGGCATGTCTCACTTCTGAGTCTATTCCTTGTCATTGGTCTTGCCTCTTTGTTTCCAATAATTTGATCTATAGGATGATTTCTTCTTACATACTTTTCCAATACTTGTTCTTTCCTTGTTTGCATGTTGTCTCTTTCAGAATTTGAATCTTCATGTATGTTTTCATCAGATATTTCTTCATTTCCTTCATGTTGATAGTTCTAAGAATTTGAATGAACATTCTCTGCATTCTATAGCTCAGCTTTTGAATGTGTTTGTTGCTCGGCATTCACTGTCTGTGACTTGGCAGATACTAGATTTTGTTGTTGATTGTCATTCTGAGTGGCAATTTTACCATTATTAGGTATACCTTCATAAAGGTATACAAAGGTCTTGGATTCTTCTACTTTCTTGGTGTCCTCAATACTTTGAACTTCTACAAGCTCATCAAACTTTGCATTTGTACTTTCTACTACTTTGTTAGTGTTAGCATTCAAGCACTTATAAGCTTTGCTTCTAGTAGAATAACCAAAAACTGTGCCTTCCTCACTCTTTGCATCAAACTTTCCATTTCTAGACTCTTTATATATATAGCATTTGCATCTAAATATTTTGAAATGTTTTACATTAGGAGAATTCCCATACCATAATTCAAAAGGTGTTGCATTTGTACCTTTCTTGACTTGAACTCTGTTGAGTGTGTAGACTACAGTACTTACAGCTTCTCTCCAGTACTAGAGTGCAAAATTTTTCTCCATCATTAAGGTCCTGGTACAATCAATAACTAATCTATTCCTTCTCTCTGTTGTACCATTCTAAGGTGGAGTCCTAGGTGTTGATGTCTACCTTTTGATTCCTCTTTCATTGCAGAATTCTTCAAATTCTCTTGATGTGAATTCACCTCCTCTATCAGATCTAAGACATTTTAGACTCTTCCCAATCTCTTTCTCAACTCTAGCCAAGTACCATTTGAACATTTGGAATGCATCTAATTTTTGTTTCAGAAACATGATTGTCATCATCCTTGAATAGTCATCTACAAATAACATTATGTATCTGTCACCTTTGAAGCTTTGTACTTCAATAGGACCACACAAGTTAGTATGAACTAGCTCTAATACTTCATTAGAAGTATAAGTCTTTCTTTTGAAAGTTGACTTGGTCATCTTCCCTAGTTGGCATTGTTTACACATGGTGTTATCAGGTTTCTTCAGCTTTGGTAGACCTCTGACTTTCTTCATTTTGTTGATGCTTATCAGATTGTCAAAATTTACATGACATAGCATCTTGTGCCATAACCATACATCATCAATTTGAACAATGAGATGAGAAACATCTTCCATGTCTAGGTAGAACAAATTACTCCTAGTCTGATCACCTTTTCCTATTAGACTTCCTTGAGAATCATAGATCTTGGCAATTCCATTTCCAAATTCAACCTTGTATCCTATGTTGCCTAACTGTGAGACACTTAATAGGTTATAATTCAGGCCTTCAACATAGTATGATGTAGATGCTTAAAATCATCCCTAAACACTATATTAATTCATTTTAATATTGCCCATGACATCATAATTAATTATTAATTAATTAATTATATTGCTCACATTCTTCTACTTATTTAATTTAATTAATTAATTAATTAAGTTCATTCTCCCAAGCATTTAAATTTAATTTAAATACTCCTAGTCTTAATGTGTTAAATTAATTTAACACATGATCCTCCATGTTTTCCCATTTTTAAATAAATTTTATTTATTTAAACCCTCACATCCCATTAATTCCTCTAAACTCATGATTAAATTAAATTTCATTTAATTTAATCTTAAGCCTAGCCTATAATTGTCATTTTCATCCTCTTAAGCCTACTTCTTCTCTAATCCCACTTAATCATTTCTAATCTTCTTTCTAATCCCCCTTATTAGCCTAAGAGTGTACTCACACATGTGTGAGATGGAATGCCTACACACTCTTGTCTCCCACTCTTCTTCTCAAGTTTGCTCACACATGTGTGAAAAACTTTGAATTCTTGACCATTTGCATGACTTGCATGTCATCTTATGTGGCATCTACATGGATGCCACCTCACCAAGCCCTCTCTTGAGCCTATAAATAGAGGGCTTGTCTCAAGCATTTGCATCTCCCATTGTTACATTGTTACCAAGCCATTTTGAGTTTTGAGTTTTCATGCTAAGAGTTTGCATTGTAGTTTGATTTTCATAGAGATTTTAGGTGCATACTAACTATTTGGTAGCTGATTTAGTTTATCTCATGCATTGTTAGCCTAGTTTCTTCATGTATTAGCATCTTCATTTCATTTACATCTTAATTTAGTTTGCACATCTCATTGGTTTCTTAGTTGCATTCCATAGTTTCATCCTTGAATACCTTCAAGTATGGCTTTCTCCATAGCCATTTCTTGAGGTGTTCTTCATTTCATTTAGCCTAGATTCATATTTCATTTTCACTCACACTTGCACATGCACTCAAGAGATTCACTCCATTGTTGTGTTTGGGAGAGCACACCAAACATACCCCCCCATCTTAACACACCAACAAGGCCTCTTATGGGTGCCCTTGTTGAGCTATAGAGGTGGCTGGAAGATTAGGTTTGTTAGCTGCTTAGGGTTGCAAAACTCAAGTAAGCATTAGTTAATGTTTGTTCTTTTCATGTTGATGAATCTTTGATGCACTTTCAAAGTTTTTAGCTAATGTTTGTTTGTTAACCCATGCTCCTAATAGCTCACATTTTCTAGAACACATATGCATTATCACATGATATCCTTTTAGTAAGCTTGATACTACCTTTCCCTTTGATCTGACATGGTGCATTATTACCAAATCTAACACTATTTCCTTCATATTGAGTAAAGGTAATGAACTTACTTTTTTCTCTAGTCATGTGGTGAGAGCATCTGCTATCTATGATCCATTTATCATTCTTGTTCATGCAGGTGACTAGGGCAGTTGCTTCATCTGAATCTGATTCATTTTTCATAGCCACATAGACTACTTCATCATCATTCTCGTCAGATTCTTCTTCAACAATGTAGCATCTTTTGCCTTTACCTCTGTAGTCCTTGTCCTTGTTGTCCTCTTTCTTGTTCTTGAAGTTGCCTCCATCCTTGTAATTTTTCTTTTGTGTGCATATGGTTGCAATGTGACCAACTTCATTACAATTGAAACAAATGATTGGTAGCTTATCTTTGAATTTTCCTCTTCCTCTATGAAATCTTCTTGCTAGTAATGCCTCCAATTGGTCCACATCATCTTCATCAGTGTTGCTATCACTAGATACATACTTTCCTTTTCCACACTTTTTCTTTGTTTGCACCTCATCATTGTCTTTTATTTTCATCTTGGCTTTGAATGTAGATTCAAAGTTTTTTGGCTTGTAGTTGTCAAAGTTGGATAGCTCAAAGGCAGTGAATCTTCCAATTATTCCTTCAAATGACAATGTGTTGCCTAGTACACACCTGAGCTCTTGGATGGCTGATACTCTTATAACATAGATAGGAAGCAAAGTTCTTAGATATTTTTTACATAATGTTTCTTCTACTAACTGTCCTCCTAGGCATCTTATGGCACTTACTACTTCTTTCATCCTTGCACCGTATTGAGCAGCATTCTCTCCTTCTTCCATTTTCATATCATCAAATTTTCCTCTTAGGCTCTCTCTTTTGGCTCTCTTGACATTATCATCTCCTCCATAGATTCTTCACAATGTTTACCACATTTGATGTGCAGTATCACATCCTTTGACATCATTGTACTTGACATAGCTTAGTGCTGAAGCAATATCTAACATCACTTGATTGTGCTCCTTCTTCTTGTTCATGTCATCTATAGTGAGAGGTCTTGTAGGGTCTACTTGATCAACTGTGATTGAGGTATGTGCATAGTCACCTATTGATCTGAGGTGTAGCTTCATCAGACTTTGCCATGCAACAAAGTTGTCTTTGTTTAGCTTGAGAACTTCTCTCTTGGACATCTTAATCTTCCTGTTGCTAGTACCTTGAAACAAATCATCAGTGCACTCTGATTCCAATTATTAGAATTCTTTTAGAATAACTGAGAGGGGGGATGAATCAGTTATTCAAGGTCCAATGATGTCCAATTCAAACTTTCTAATAAAAAAGGAGTGAATCAGAAGTGCTATCCTTCTTCTTTCTTATCATGCATGCAATTAAACATTAAAAAATCATGAAAAGTAAACATGCATCACCACATACCACAAAGGATTTTGGTAACCTAGAAACCCTCCAGGAATAAGAAGGTAAAACTAGAGTGGGGATGATACCCACAATATAACTACACAATTGATTTCAACCACTTCTGATGGTTTGCCCTGTTAAAGGATTTCTACACCCTATTAGGTGTGTGCCTTGTTAGAGGACTTAAGAACATTCAACTTAGAATTTCACCCTGTTAAAGGATTTATATAGAGCTATTAGGCTCACCCAAGTCCATGGAATTTATAGTCACCTTCTCAAAAGAATCTTTCATCTGTCTCTAAGGATCTCCTATCCTCCTCCTAAGAATCTCTTTATCCTTCTCCTGAGAATCTCTTTATCCTTCTCCTGAGGCTTATCCATCTAGCTATTAAGATAACCTAGCAATGTAGGATTTCAATATCTAATACAATGGTAAGAGAGTATTAGAAGGGTTTTGACCTAATAAAGATTGCAACCCTAACCGTGCAGATTTCATATCACTCTTCAGTTCCTTTCTTTGCTTGGCTTTTCTTCCTTGCAGTGCTGACAGCTTGTTTACCCTTCAAGATCTGTCTCCTTGAGTTCTTCCACTCGTTATACCAATGCTCTCTATGGTCACTTGATCAACTCAGAGTCTTGATGCTCTGTTCTTACTCCTCTTGGCTTCTTTGCACAACCACACTTTAAGACCTACTCCCTCTCATACGTACGCATTTGATCTCTGAACTGTAACTCCTTATAAAGAAGTTTTGTTCTTCATTTCCTCCTCAAATCTTAATTTGATCTTGAGAAAACAATATTGTTTTCCCTCCAAATTGTTTCTTCTAAAAACTTCATGATAAGTCCACCAGCATTCACCTTGAATTGATTTGCATGGTTTACATAAAATTTTGTGACATCTACTCATCATCCTTATCATCCAACTAACTCACAAAATTTGATGTAACAAACTTATCGCTACTAACCTGGCAAATCTTTGACTCAACAAATAATGTAGCAACTTGGCATTATTGGTTTACTGATGCTCAGCTCCTTCTATGTTACTTAGCTTCTATTGTTATTTTACTGGCACTCGTCACCTATAGCATTTTTTCTTTGCTCGGCACTTGAAGACTCGGCACTTGAATATCATTGGGCTCCTGTATCTTGCTTGGCACCTGAAGTCACTCGGCAGTTGATCTTCACTCGGCACCTAAAGATCACTTGGGACCTATTGGATTTTTTGACTCAGCACATGTTGTAGCTCGGCATGCATAGTGTTCTTGGCTTCAACTGAGAATCTATTCTGCTCTAATTAGCTTGCTCAGCTCTATCCAATGAACTTAGTTAGGTTTTACAAAAGACTTAGTTAAACATTACATCTTTTTTGTGTCTTAGTGTGTCCATCCTCTTAGAGTATGTCATCAATACACTATTTCATCAATGGCTTAGCTAATCCTTATACTTCATTACAACATCATAACTTCAACCTTTCTCTAGGTACTCTAGTTACATCTTATTGATTGCCACCTCCTTGACAATCAACCAATTGATAGTATTTGGATCACTTAAGCAATTGTCATTCTTGCAAGTAGCAAGTTTGACATCAATGACAAAAAAATGATTGAAAAAAATTATTTACCAATTCCATTATTCTTCATTCATGATCTTTTCAATCATTTCCAACATTTTTATATTTAGATTATTTTGAAAGGATCTGAACTTTTAGACTAGGCCAAATTGATTGCTCATTCTCTAAGAAATTAGCTCAGAGGAGCTTTAAGTATGAAGAAAGAGTTTTATATATCTTCATACTTGAAATAAATGCTGGCTAGTACACAAGATTTGTAGTACCTACCTCATGATCCCTCAGTGGAAAATATCACAATATATAACTATTACAATGTGTTGCATAGAGATAAAGTTTTGGAAAACTTTAGGAAAGTTCATGAAATTTTCTTAGGAAAGTTGTTTTTCAAAATGAAATATTCTTGTCACCGTAGGTTTTCTTTTGAATCTCAAAAATTTGTCCAAACCTTTGGTAGCATTTACATCTAATTCCCCAAGTTTACCTATGTAAGGATAGGTAGTTTTGATGAAGAAACATTAAGGCTCCCTAGGTTTTCCCTTGATTGTTTCATATTAGCTAAAGTATCTCAATAAATGTTTTCAGTCATATGAAACTTCCAATGTCATTTTTCCACTCTTTCTAGGTATGTTCACTTGGAAGAGTATGGAGGATCCTATATGCATAAGTTTAGATTTAATCAATTTCCATCTTGGTTCCTATCATACTAGATATAATTTTGATAGTAAAGGGATAGCTCATAGGCTATTTGATTCTTGTGTGAACTTTTTGCATTATCCTAATGTTGAAGACTATTGGGAAGATTGTGCAAATGAGCTAGAGGTTTGGAGAAGAGAATATAACAAGCTCACCACTTCCCAAATTAAACTTTTTCATTTAAATTTGAATATTGATGTCTTTGGTATAAAAGAAGATAAAGTAGATTTAATAGGCACTCAAATAACATAATGTTTAATTTCTAGTGAAGCAATTATTAATTTAGAGTATGAAGAAGAGGACAATATTCCTTAGAGAACAAAAATAGTGTTTGAGAGAATAAATTCTTGGTTAATAATGAAAATTACCCAACGTGATAAAAAATCAACTGATTCCCATTTTGATGTTCATTTCAAATTTGTAGGTAATAGGAGATCCACAAGGATGAAAAACATGCAAAGCAATAATCCACATTTGGTGAAACATGCCCATTCTAAGAGAAGAAGCAATATGGCAACACCTGTCAAGTCAAGCAAAGCTATTCAAGTTGATAGCAAGCCTGATAAGGATTTGGGTGGTGTCCTAATTGATAACCTTTAGTGGGTTCAAATGATAGCAGGAATCTCTCCATAGAGGATAGAGAACTTGAACAGTCTAGATAAAGGCAAGCAACCTCAAAAGGCTTCAGATTCTAAACAAAATTGGCTAGCGGCCTTGGTTAATAAGAAAAGGAGCTTAGTTCTTGATTGCTTCCTCATTGATGACATCATGAGTAAATACACTATGAGAGCCCTAAAATCTAAAAGGACTAAAAGTTTAGCTAGGATAGTGTTTGACCAAGAAATAGACAACAGCATTGTTGAGGTAGTGAATTATAACCCAAAAGATGATATTGGTACATTAGACATGAGCAATTTTGAGATTACTCGCACTAATTTGGGGCTAATTAACTAAGAAACAAAGGAGAATTAGGTAGATTCATCGATCAAACAAATTATTATAGAATCACAAAAGGATGGTGTTGAGAAGAAGATACTGAAGGAAAAAATCTATGTGATGGCATAGTACATAAGGTCATTAAATGGGCAAAGTGTTGCAACCAATAGTTCATCTAGGCTCACATTTGATCTTAATGCACCTAAAATAAATAACTAAAGGATGATCAAGGAAGGGGAAGGCCATAATTTTTTTCATCCATAATTGGATTGGTTGTGTGATAAATATGCTTACTAAGTGTATAGGAGACCTACATAAGATATTACCCTTGCTAAAGTAGTGATAGGTAAGGCTTATATTCAAATGACAATATGTGAAGAGGAATCTAAAAGATTGTTCACTATGGTTATGTAGCTAGTAGTTGTGGAGGAGTATGGCCTTGATAAATTCTTAGAGGAAAATTCGTTGCAACTAGTCAATGCAGGATTGATCTATATATTGCAAAAGAACATAGCTTGGAGGGTCTCTAATTATGTTTCAACCATTTACCACATTCACTCTTTTGAGAAGGAATTCAAAACAATTCAAGATTGTCTAAACAAAAACTTATAGACTATCATTTAAAATCCCTTAGCACCTTTCAAAGAAGGAGGTTCAAATGTAGAAATGTTGGTTAAGTAGTATGAAGAACCACTATATGTGATTAAAAATGGAGCTAACTTGACTGTGATAGATCTTAACAAGCTTGCTAAAGTTGAAACTATGGTTAGCATGTGTAGCCAACAACTTCTAAAATACCTAGATAGTGTCACTAGAATGAAACATGATAGGGACACATGGAAGAGCCACCTACAGAGTATAAAGAGCCTAAACAAGAATTCCATGTCAGAATTCATAGGCACATATAGAGTCTGAAAACTGGCACAAGGACCTCTTGCCCACTATGATGATGAGGAAGAAGAAGAGACATTGAAGAAGCATGATGATGATTCTCTCTAGGGAATCTTTACTTTCTTTTCTTTTCAATTTCAAGTTATAAATTGGTTGCTTCAAGGGTCTGCATACTTGTTAAAAACTTGGTTATTTTAACTGCTTCTAAACTGTCTAAGAATTGAATTTTGATGGAGATTCTTGGACACTAGAAACTCAGTAGTGTAAAGGGTTGGTAGTTTTTGATGGATATTATACTGTGAACTTTTATCTAAGTTTTTAGTAGTTATGGAAATGTTTCAATTTTCCAGCATTCTACCTAAACAAGATTATTTTTGGAATGGGAAAGATCTAATTATTTGAAGATCATATACTTTGGATTGTTCTCTATTGATTTAGTAATTAACCAATGTCAAAATGTTAAAACTTCTTTCTGATGTTGAATAATTACATTGTGCATATGTTAGATAAGTTACCTATTTTATATATCTTCTAAAAAGTGATTGATAGAGAAACTATGCATTCTCTCCATTTTATCCTTTCTTATTTATTTAGTTGTTGTTTATAAGATTATCCCTCTATCCAAGAATATATGGGAAGCCTTACTAATTTTTGGTTAAAAGTAATTTTCATTTAAAAGAATTTTTTGATTGAATATCTAACAAGGGAGTTGAACCTTACAAAAATTCAAAGAGGAATTAAAGAAGTTAAAATTCCTCAGCTATTGGGAAATTGTATTTGTCTTATAAATTTGGTTATAGAAATTTTTTATTATTTCTTTCATTAAAAGAGAAATCTGTACACCAACAGAATCTTGGTGACTCTACTAGGGAGTCGAGTGGAGATGATCTAGTATTTCACTATTTAAAAAGAAGATATCATGTTGTAATATGGTACTCCCACATTATGATAATTTTACTATTCTTCAACCCAATCTTGGCTTTAATGACACCTAGGAAGATACCATATATGATTTGAATGCAATGTCTTAGAGGGAAAGGGAAAGTAACCAACAATATTTACAAGTTTCTAGAACCCTAGAAAGGGAGGAGGAAATTGGCGAATAACTAAGAGGGGTTCCTATGATTCAAGAAGCTATCGTGGTAAATAGATTGGCTCAAAGGCCAATGAGAAACTAAATAGCAAAATCCAAGAAAGGTAGCTAAAAAGAGATTTACAAGGATAAATAAAGAGAGGGGTTTAACTGATGATGACTTTGAAGCTTTAAGGTTGATTAATTTTAATCCTAATCACACCCTCAAAAGAAAGAAGAAAGTTTAGTTAGTTACTAGGCCTACATCACCACCACTGGCACAACCTTCCTTGGTCTTACAAGCCCTTTTTATCCCTAGTACTATTACCCCCTCTTTTTTAAATATCCAACCTTTGAATATTATCAATCCAAATATGGCTTTTTTGGGTTGACAAAATGGACCTCTCGCACTTGGAGAAAACCTTGGAGCCATGCCCAAGGGTGCTAAAGACTTCTTGCCCAAATTTAGTGGAGATGTAAAATTCTAGTTGAAGATCATTTAAGCTCTTTCAAAGTGGCTTAGAGGATTATGGACATCCCTACTGAAGATATTGTTTGACTCTTTGTCCAAACCTTTAGTGATGTTGTTGTTGATTGGTTTAATTACCTCCTGCATGCCTCCATAACTAATTGGGATAACATGACCCATGCATTTGAAGCATGTTTCAAACCCCCAAGTGATGGAAACTCTCTCCTTATCCAATTATCACAACTTAAGAAATAAATTCAAGAGCCAATGAGGGAGTTTGTGGCTAGATACAAAAAATCTTAGAGAGAATCCACATAGCCTCAAGACCTAGCACTAAAAATTGAAAAGGTTTCTTCATAGGAGTGATGCCACCTAATATTTCTTTCCAGATGAGAAGAAATGTACCAACTAATCTAGCTACCATCCAAATATTAGCTATTGAATTAAAGGATGACTTAATAATTGAAGGAAAATGGAGGAGAGACACTCAAACCTCTACAAATACAAATTATATTATCCAAAGCCTCGTCAATGATGTTATCATCCTAAAGAGACAACAAGGTAGACCTAGTGTTTATCCAAACTAATATTAGAATTAAGCTACAAGAAATAATTTTCATGCACAACAAGAAAGAGGTGCTTACCATTTTCTTGGCTCACAAAACAAGCTAAAAATTGAAGCTCCCCCTAGTAAGGAAGTAATGTGTTCTTTCCACCTTACTACAAATCATGATGGTAAGACATGTATGGACTAGCTAAGACACTTGTAGATGAAAGAAACTGAAGGTCAACATGGGATTGTCACTGAAGTAGAATCTAATTCACCTAAACTAGACACCTCACAAGCATTCTTTCTAGAATACAAGTCTGATTCAGACCAAATGAGAGATGTTCTATTAGCCACAAATGATCCTTCATGTTTGATACTAACTAGAGCTCAAAGAGCGGCAAAATTTACTCCTGGGATGGGCTTGAGTTCACAAGGTGCAAAAGTTAAAGACTCATCTCAATCTACCAAAGACACTCCTAAAGGTACTGAGAATTCTTTTCCTAAAGAAAGTATTGTAAATTCAAGTTCTTCTACTTCCTTTGATATAGTTTAGCTTTTTAAACCCTCTCCTATGACTATATCTACCGCTGATTATTTGAAGTATAATCCTAACAAATTAGATAGACTAGTCAAATTTATAAAGAGTGAGTCATGTAATAATTCCCAACTCATTGGAGAAATTTCTAGTTCAACTGAAACTATTACTTTAACTAGTGAATGCACCTCAGAACAACCCATTGATCTTGAAAGTCCAATGATTTATGAAATAGATAATCAAGATACAAAACCTAATCCTTTTTATATTTCTCTATTACTCAATGGCATAAAAATCAGCAATTGCATTATTGACTTAGGTGCATTTGATAATATAATGCCTTCTTCTATTGCCAAGGCCCTAGGGATGACTCTTACCAAGAATTATGGGAAATGATATTCTATGGATGGTAAAAGGGTACCTTTGATAGGCTAGGTAAAGGATGCACAAGCATTCTTGGTAGCATACCCAAACAAGAGGCTGAAACTAACTATCCTGGTGATTGAAATACCAATGAGTTACAAGATGTTTCTTAGTAAAAAAATTTGTAGAGACATGGGTAGTGAGATAAAGATGTACTAGTCTAAAGCAATTATCCCTGTCATTGATAAGAAAGTCTTTTTGACTCCTGAGGAGGAAAAAATGACACAATGTTTCCTTTAGATGACCCAAAGTCCCAATCTTCTATCAATATTTTAGTTTGGCAATTATTTTATCTAGTTAGGAGAAGAGACAATTCCCTTAGAAGAAGAAGGAATATGGAGGCTGGAGTTTGAGGGAAGCCACTCTAATTCAAGTTTAAGGGCGAGGGTTGTCCTAATTTCTCCTAAAGGAAGCATGTCAATATACTCCTTCAAATTAGATTTTCCTAACACCAATAATACTTCTGAGTATGAAGCTTTTATTTTAGGATTTCACAAATTGAAGTTGAAAGGAATATAATTAATCACTATAGTAGGGGATGCTAAACTAATTGTGAAGCAAGCTTGGGGTCTTTACACCATAAAGAATGATTGGCTAAAAGGATAAAAAAATTTGGTATGGGAAAATGTTGAGTTTCTTGATGCATTCAATATCAAAGCCATCCCTAGAAGCAAGATTTTTCGAGTGGATTCTTTAGTAGTATCAACCTAATTACTCCTTCTACACCCAAAATTTGATTAGAGGCAATACAAGATTGAGATGACTTATCAGAAAAGTGTGCAAGATAATGTAAATCATTGGTAGGCCTTTGATGACGATAAATAGATTGAACAATTCATGGCCTATGCAAGATGTGTTGTTAATTCTTATTTGAAGGTTCTTCAAATAAGCTACATGATGATGGTTTAAATTCCCTAGATGAACAAGAAATATTTTAATTGAAGGGAAACATAATTCCTCATGGGTCGATTTCTCTTGAAAATATTTTTTCCCAAAAAAGTGAAGGTTTCACATCAAAAAAGGCCCAAACCTTGTAGTGAGTAGAGAATATGATAAATATCGATAGCGGTGATGATTTGAAATGGGTTTCTATTAGAAAAACATGTTCTTATGAAGAAAAGGATAATTTTATATCATTATTAACTAATTTTAAGGATGTTTTCTTGGGGTTATGATGATTTGAAAAATTTCAAGAATGGGGAGTATAGACACTCTATTATGTTGAAGTTGAAAGTTGTTGCCTTCAGGCAAAAATTGAAAAATTACAATCCTAATGTGTTCAAAGCTATTTTTAGGGAGGTAGAAAAGATGCTCAAAGCACAAATTATCTAACCCATCCACCACTCTACCTGGGTAGCCAATATTGTCCTAGTGTAGAAGAAAAATGGAGAAATAAGGATCTTTGTAGACTTCTGCAACCTGAATTAGGCTAGTCTTAAAGATAACTATGCGCTTCCCATAATGGAGCATTTGTTTCAAAAAGTTGCACGAGCAGAAATGTTGTCAATGCTTGATAGTTTTTTAGGTTACAATCAAATCAATGTAGCAGAGGCAAATCAACACACAATATATTTCATAACTCCCTGGGGCACATTTTCTTACAATAGAATTCCTTTCATCCTCATAAATGTTGGTGCCACATTTTAGCGAGCCATGAATTCCTCTTTTAGAGACTTGAGAGAAAAAATCATTGTGATCTATCTTGATGACCTAACTATGTTCTCTAGGAATAGAAAAAAAAACTTTAAAGATTTATCAACTATGCTTTTGAGATGCAAGGAACATGGGATATCCCTAAATCCTAAAATGTTAATTTTCTTTGCTGAGGAAGGGAAATTTCTAGGACACATTGTTTCAAAGAAGGGAATTCAGATAGACCCTAAGAGGGTAAAGGCTATTCAGTAACTGAATCTTCTAGTGTATAGAAGTGGAGTCAAAAAAAATTTGGCCAAGTTAGTGTTCTCTTAGCTTTCATGACAGATTTTGTTGAACTTACCAAGGACATAATAAAGATGATGAGTGAGAAAGAAGTCTTCAGGTGGAATGGAGAGGGGAAGAAAGCATTCAAGGAGATTAAGAGATCTATTTCTCTAGCTCCTCCCTTGGTGACTCCTGATTTTAAAAGGACTTCATCATTTATTGTTATGCATTTGAGCATATGTTATCAAGTATCTTAACACACAAAAATAGTCAAGGTATGGAATCCCCTATTGTATTCATAAGTGTACCATTGAAAAGAATGAATTGAAGTATCCACTCATTGAAAAGAAAGCCTTTTTAGTTGTGAAGGTAGTTAAGAAATTTAGGTATTGCATCCTACATTCTCATTTTGTTGTTTATGTTCCTTAAATTGCTATGAAAAGTATTTTAAATCAACAAGATCTAGGGTTAAATAAAAGGGTTACTTGGGTGGTTAAAAGATGTGGGAGCATCTCAACCCTTCATACATTATGATGAATTTCATAATATTGTAATATTTAGGTCATTTAGAATTTCCTATAACCATGTTGAAGAAATGGTTAAAATTCTTAACTTTTCATTGTGATGTATTAAAAACAAGAAAAAAAAAAGATTTGCATTATAATGGGAGTGCTTAAAGAAGCATTGAAAAATGTAGAAGAGTTAAAAGAATGTAATGGGTTGGTTAAAAAGGTGGTTGGGAAGTTGTAAAACACCAAAACCACTATAAAATAATTGTATTGGTCATTCCAAAAATAAAATGAATGAATGAGAAGAAGAAGAGATCATTTTCAAACAATTGGGTTCTTAAAAACTTGTCATTTTGATTGGTGTTAACTATTTTTGTTTTTGTTTTAGTTCTTGTATGGTCATTTACAGCATAGAACCCATGTATATTATATACATCTGAATGATAGGATGAATAATTTATTTTCTGTTTTGGGTTTGGAGCAATTTTGTTAAGTTTTGAAGAAGTTATGCTAGTTTTGGTAAAAGTGGTTATTTTCAGATTTAAGGATGCTCAATTATAGTTGGATTTAAATGTTTAATACAAAGACATTTGGATGAAACAAAAGCTCTAGTTATATTAATTGGAAGGATATATGAACTAGCTTTCATTTCCAATTGGTTTGAGTTTTTTTCATTTATATATATAAGTTATGTTCATTTTAATGAAGACTAGTTTTAAGGATCTTTGTTGAAGTTGCAGACAATGATTTGTGCTTGTAGACCCATTTTCTCTGTCATAAATCAAAAGTAAAACTAATAACCCTATCTAGGGAATCTAATAACTTCCTCAAAATGACTCCAAATAAAACCAAACCAATTTTCAATCAACCTTATATTTGATGTAATGTATCTGAAACAAGACTAATTCTAAATCTTTCCCCAATATTTTACTATCATAACTTTGAATTAAAGAGACCATAACTATTAAAACTCTATTACTAAAAATGAGCATCCCAAATTATCCATCTCAATACCAAACTTGAATCTCTCCATTTCAATAGTATGTACCTAATGAAATCACATTAAACTCGAGTTCTCTTTACACCATGAGTAAAATCTGAAGATTTATTTCCATGTGGTAGAAATAAGGGATTATTTTCATAAGACAAGTCCCTTGAAAAAAAATCAGATTTTTACATACCCAAATCTGCATTATCATAGAATTTGGGAATTTGGAATTGATTCCATTAAACCCCAATTAAAATCAGAATATTTTTCTAAATAGAATCTACACAAAAGAACAAAGAGTGTTCAATTTAAAATCTCTCTTCAAAAGATATATAAATCTGCACTTACCAAGTTGAAACTATACTAAATAATTCCAAGCCAAATTCCATCAATTCCCATTCTTCATCTATGAATACACACTTTTCCAGATTAATCACTAGTTGCTCTTCCTGGAGTCTCTTTAGGACCAACCTTACATGTTCCAAGTGCTCTTCTTAATCAGCCCTTAATCCAATAATTCTTGCACTTGTCTTGCCACTTCTTTATTCTAATCCAAAGTAAGCTTATAGGTTTCTTTGTTAGGCAAAGAAGCACCAGGCACAAAATCAATTTGATGGCTGATTGATATTTTAGGTAGTAGTACTATTGGTGTACAATCTAAAATAATATCCTTGAAATTATCAAGAATTTTTTGCACTTCAAGAGGTATTGGCTGCAATTTCATCTCTTCCTCCTTCCTCATCTTGTAAATCTTGCAAGAACTCCTTATCACTACCAATTAACACACTAGGCATCTTAGAAATTTCCCCTTCATTCTTTATTAAGGACTGAATTTTGAAAATCTTTCCATCTTTCTTGAAAGAAATGACATTTTCTTCTCCATCATAGATCACCTTCCTATCAAATTTCCATGGTCTTCCCAAGAGAAGATGGCATGCATCCATGGGTAATACATCACAAAATACTTTCTCTTTATAAGCTCCAATAGAAAACTCAACCCATGTCTGCTCATTAACAAGTACACTTTGCTCTTGATTCAACCAAGTCACCTTATAGGGATTTGCATGGGGAACCTTGTAAGTTTCAACTTCTTTGCTGCCTCTACTGATATAATGTTATCTGTAGACCCTAAATCCACTATAACCTTACAAAATTTTCCTTGAATCTTTCACTTGACTCTAAAAAGAGCCCTTCTCTTCTTAGGTTCACTCAGATTGGGCTGCCTTATGAGTACCTTTCTAATCATCAAGTTCTCACCCATTTCTTATTCTAGTTTGCTAATTTCATTAGTGCTTAAGTTGCCACCATCTTCTTGAGCATAAGCCACTCTCTTCTCATTACTAGGGGTTGAAACCTATAGGTAGGATTCTCAAGCTATCCACATTGGTAACACTTCATGGTGGCAAAGTAGGAGTTGCTCCTTCTTGCTTCTCTTCCTCTATTTCCTTGAGATCCTCTTCCTCTACCAAAAGATCCCCTTGTGCTGATTTCAAAACTTTGTTCCAAGAGTCTACTTTCCCCTTGGTTTCTTGATTCACCACCTCTACTAGAACCACCTCTTTGACCACCTCTAGAATCTCTACTCCCAAGCTTAAAAGATTTCCATGTCCCATGGAAATGTGCAATGGTGAGTTCTGCAAACAAAACATTGGTTCCTTGTCTTTATCACTAGGTCCATGCATTTGTTGCATACTCTATCTTTCTCAAATGATCCCCATCAATGGAGTAAAGATTGGTTGCTATCCATCACACTTCATGTTGCTTCTTCATACCACTAGTTATATCTCTACCCACAAAAACACTAAATCTTTCGTTGGCTTAGATACTAATTAGATAAACCAGTCTTCATTAAAATGAACATAACTTATACGTATCTAAATGAAAATGACTCAAACCAATTGAAAATGAAATCTAGTTCATATATCATTCTAATTAATATAACTATATTTTCTATTTCATCCAAATGTGTTCATACCAAACATTTCAATCCGACTATAGTTGGGTATCCTCAAATCTGAAAATAATCACTTTTACCAACTAGCATAACTCCTTCAAAACTTAAAAAAATTGCTTTAAACCAAAAAGAGAAAAAAGATTATTCATCCTACTATTCAAATGTACATAATATACATGGGTTCTAGGCTGTGAATGGCCGTACAAGACCTAGAACCAACACAAAAATAGTTAACACCAATCAAAATGACAAGTTCTTAAGAAGCCAACTGTTTCAAAATGATTGCTTCTTCTTCTCATTCATTCCTTTTCTATTTGTAATAACCAATACAATTATTTTATAGTGGTTGTGGTGGTTTACAACTTCCCAACCACCTTTTTAACCAACCCATTACATTCTTTTAACCCTTGTACATTTTTCAATGCTTTTTAAGCACTCCCATTACAATGCAAATATTTTTTTTCTAGTTTTTAATACATCACAATGGAAAGTTAAGCATTTTAACCATTTCTTCAACATGGTTATAGGAAATTCTAAATAACTTAAATATTACAATATTATGAAATTCATCATAATGTATGAAGGGTTAAGATTCTCCCACATCATGAACCTCTTGTACCCTTTGTACCATTTGAACTAAGCTCAAAAGGTTCAATTGGTTCATCACTTCAAAATGTTTTTGATCTTCATGGAATATGGTTGACAGGCCCTATCTTTTGATGCCACAAAGTTTTATTGTTAAAATATGTGTTATAGTTGGATGCCTAGTTGGATTTGACATGGACCATGTATGTTGTCATCAATCATGAATAGTTAATAAATCAAAGTAAGGTAATCATAAAATATCATGCCAAGATTTATTTTTAAGGGGTAAAATAGAAATTTGGCATGTAGAGAGGCAAAATATCATTCAAATTTCTCACTTTATATTTATTTGCATAAGCCACTTTGTCACATCCTCCTTTTCCTATGGAATGTGTAATTAATTATGTCCTTCCCATGATTAATGCCCTAATTTTGCTACAAAGTATATATGAGTGAAATTTTCCCTCTTTCAAGACATAATTTTCTTCAATTGATTAAGTGTCAGCAATAGGAGTTTGAGGAAGGAGAATCATCTTTTAGAGTTGTAATAATTTCTACTATTTAGGTAATTCTTGAGCCCTTTAATCCTTTTTCTTTCACCTATTAGTAGAAGAGATTGTATTTGCTTCTTTAAATTTCAAGTAATGAGAGGGAATTTTATATCATGAAGTCCACTCAGCACATTTTTTGGAATACCCATAGTTTGTGTCGTAAATCACCTATTGTATTAGACATAGATATTTTAGGGGTTGATCTAGGTGGGGTAACAAAGAGGTTGTGTGAGAAGCTTGCAGAGCCCTTCTCTACCAAAGTCTTGGATACTAATTTTCTTATGGCCTCCACTTTCCCACAAGCCTACCCATGTCTAAAATTAATTTAGGAATGTATTCAGAGGTATGATATACCTAGCTACAATATTTTGAAGAAATATAAAAGCATATTGTTGAATATCTCTAGGAAAACAATGTCCAAGTTATTCCATCTTGAAGAAAAAATAATTTGCAAATTTGACTCCTTTATTGCAGGCTAGATTTTCAAAAAAGTTAGATGTTTATGGAAATTTCATTGCAAAGAGTTTGACTATAACTCCTTATAAAGATGGCTCTAGGTTACCAAAGATTCTTAAGAAAGGTCAAAAGACTTCTCAAGTTCATGATGTCATGGTCCTGTTCCACCAAATTTGTGGTTCCCCAAATATGTCTTCTTTTGAAGAATGGATGTATTTTTATATTCAGACTATTTTGCTAGTTTTCTAAGAAATCAGCTCAAAGGAGCTTTAAGTATAAAGAAATATTTTTATATGTCTTCATACTTGACATATATGTTGGCTAGTACACAAGATTTGTAGTATCTATATCATGAGCCCTAGGTAGAAAATATCACAATATATAATTATTACCTTGTGTTTCATAGAGATAAAGTTTTGGAAAACTTTAGGGAGGTTCATGACATTTTCTCAAGGAAGTTGTGTTTTGAAATGAAAGGTTCTCCTCATCATAGGTTTTCTTCTAAATCTCAAAAAATTGTCAAAACCTTTGGTAGCATTTATATCCAATTCCCCAAGTTTACCTATGTGAGGATGGGTGGTTTTGATGAAGAACCTTTAAGGCTCCCTAGGATTTCCCTTGATTGTTTCATATTGGTTGATGTATTTCGGCAATTGGTCTCAATCATAAATAAATTTTCAACTGATGAAGCTTCTAATGTCATTTTTCCACTCAAGCAAGGTAAGTTAACATGTAAGAGTATGGAGGATGCTATATGCATAATTTCATATTTAATCAATTTCTATCTTGGCTTCTATCATGCTAGAAAAAAATTTAATAGCAAAGGGATAGCTCATAGCCTATTTGATTCTCATGTGAACTTTTTGCATGATCCTAAATTTGAAGACTATTGGGAAGATTTTGCAGACAAACTAGAGGTTTGGAGGAGAGAATATAGAAGGCTCACCATTTTCTAGATTAAATTTTTTCATTTAAATTTGGATATTGATGTCTTTGGTATAAAATAAGATAAAGCATATTTAGCAAGAACTCAAATAACATAATCTTTAATTTCTAAAAAAGCAATTATTAATTGTGACTCTAAAGAAGAGGACAATATTCTTGAGAGAAGAAAGACAATGTTTGAGAGAACAAATTCTTGGTTAATAATGAAAAGAGCCCAAGTGCTGAAAAATAAATTGATTCCTATTCTAATGTTCATTTCAAATCTACAGGTAATAGGAGATCTGCAAGGATTAAAAATGTGCAAAGAAATAATCCTTCTCTGGTGAAAAAGTGTTAGTTTGTGGTGACTAATTAGGAAAGTACTATACATACTTCATAAATTCTTTGGGGCTCAAGGAATTACCCAGAAGAAAAAAAAATTGGGTCCTATTTTATAAGGATTTTGGGCTAACTTGTAATTATTAATTATAACCCTAAAGCGGTAAAAATACTTGTATAAAAGAGATTAGGGTTAGGGATTATTTCATTGTTGTGATGCAAAAATTGGTTCTTGCAGTAGTATTGAGTTGTAAGGGATTATGGATTGTAATTAGGTTATAATCAATGGATCGTAATAATATTAGACTTGCTATTTGGTGGACATAGCCTAGGGATTGGGTGAACCACATTGAATCTTGGTGTCTTGCATTCTTTTTTGTGTCATCTATTATTTTATTATATTGTTTATATTTTCATGTAATTGTTTTTTCTATGGTTTAATCCTAACAAAAAAGTATGTTATAAGAGAAGAAACAATATGATGACACATGTTGAGTCAAGTGAAGCTATTCAAGTTGATAGTCAGCCTGATAGGGATTTCGATGGTGTCATGATTGATAACCTTTAGCAGGTTCAGATGATAGTAGGAATCTCTCCACAGAGGATAGAGAACTTGAATAATCTAGATAAAGGCAAGGAACCTCAAAAGGCCTTGGATTCCACACCAAATTGGCTAGTTGCCTCGGTTAATAAGAAAAGGATCTTACTTCTTATTTGCTTCCCCATTGATGATATTATGAGTAAATGCACTACCAAAGGCTTGAAATCTAAAAGGACTAAAAGTTTAGCTAGGATAGTGTTTGGCCAAGAAATAGGCAACAACATTGCTGAGGTGGCAACTTATAACCTAAAAGATGATACTGGTACATTAGACTTGAGTAATTTTGAGATTATTCACACCAATCTGGAGGTGATTAACCATGAAACAAAGGAGCACTCAGTAGAATCATCTATGAAAAAAATTATTCTACAATAAAAAAAAGGATTGCGTTGAGAAGAAGAGACCAAAGGAAGAAATCCATATGATATCAAAGTACATAAGGACATTAAAAGGGTAAAGTGTTGCAACCGATAGTTCATATTAGCTCACATTTGATCCTAGTGCACTTGAAAATCAATAGCTAAAGGATGATTTGAGGAAGGGCAAGGCCATAATTTCTCTCATGCATAATTGTATTTTTTGTGTTTCACATATGCTTACTAAGTATATACAATACTTGCATAAGATATTTACTATTGCTGAAGTAGTGATAGTTGAGGCTCGTACTTAGATGACAATATAGAAAGATGAATCTAAAAGATTGTCTCCTATTGATATGCAGCTAGTAGATGTGGAGGAGTATGGTCTTGATAAATTCTTAGAGGAAAATCCATTGCATTTGGTTGATGGAGAACTAATCTGTATATTGTAGAAGAACATAGCTTGGAGGCTCTCTAATTATGGTTTAGCCATTTCCCACATTTAGTCTATTGGTGTTTTGAAACGTTATGATTTCAAATTATCTCTATGAGAAAAAAAAAACATCTAGGGGCAGCTACTTCCCATCTACAACATACCCTTTTAGACACCAAGCCAACTATCAGGCTAGACCCTTCTACTTTAGGCTCTACAAAAACTAGGCAGGTGTACCTATAGATTCTTCATATGGTACTAGTTGTTCAAAAGCATACACTAAATCTAAACAAAGAAGATAAAACCCTTATTTTTCCTATACTCATGCAATGGCAAAGATGTGCAGTAGAAAATTGCAAATCCTATGAAATCCACAAGCTGAGTGAGGATAACACTTTTTCGCTCTTCAACATGGAAGGGAAAAGATTTTGATTAATGATGTTAAATATCAGCAAAACCCAAGTATGTAACAATGAACACATGCAATCTCCTAGCTGATTAGTCCCTTATACAATGGGAATAAACTAAATCATAACATACACATGGATACCTGAGATATAATCATATATTTAGATATTAGATCTATCCATTCACCTTGTAAATAGACATTTATCCTCATAAAAACTCTCATATGTATTGTAATACCCTCTTGGTGAAACTTGCAATCCTATCAAGGTACATAAGCATTTACTTGGCTCTTTGTTCTAATAGCAAACCTATCCAAACATACAACCTTAAGGGATTGAAAATGGGTTTAAGCTCTTTTTTCTTAAACACAAAATATTACATTCAATAAAGGAAGGAGACAAGAATCAGAATAAAACTAAGAAAACGAAGCTCTGTATTAATCTCCTTGAAACCAATACATAATATGTATGCCAAAAATTAGAATATACACAAAAAATAATTGTATAAACTATTTGCTTCAAGGGAACTACTATTGGAAATATAGATGGAGTAACTGAGAGGGGAGGGGTAAATCAATTACCACAAAAACAATTCCAAAAATCCCTTAGATGTCTATAATGCTTACTTACTACTGATACTCGATAAATAGTGTAGGAATACTGTAACTCGGTAGGTTAACTAGTTACTAATCATCTAGCATTCATAGTTATTAATATGCATGCAAAGGTTAAATAAATGAGCACAAGAGACACCAGATTTAATGTGGAAACCCAATATGGGAAAAACCACCAAGTAACTAGTCACCAATTTTCACTCTTCTGAAGTGAGCCCTGTTAGGAGCCAACTCTATTAAAGGTTATAATACACACTGTTAGGTGTGACCTTGTTAGAGGATTTAATCACCCTATTTAGAGTGGCCTAGTTAAAGGTCTTTAGAACAATTCAACTGAACTATCACCTTGTTAGAGGATTTACAAAATGGCTGTTAAACCAACTCTCTAAAGAGATTCTAGATTCACTGTTACAATGATTAGAAAGCAAAAATGAGGTGACCTGAATGATATGCAACTTATCTTTTGCTGATTACAGATCTCTGTTTGGCTTCACTAGATCCTTATTGATCGAATACAACTTTGCAGCTCCTCCAGGATATCTAATCCTTCATCAAAATTTGCTCAATATTTGCTTATTCCATCTTCATCCATAGACACATACTCACACTTAAATTCACAACTTGAACATCTATATATACCTTTCATATTATCAAGTCAACTCAAATAAAGAAAAAAAATCATTATGTCAGTCGGCTACACTTATTGCACGAAAAAATTGAACAATAAAATCTTTCGCTGGCCAACCCAACTTGGTAACCACTGCTTCAGAATGGTTTTCTAGTGTTAACCAAGTGAAGCTTGGTAAACACTGCAAATCCTACAAAAATCCTTTGGAGACCAAGAGAACTTGGTTAGCACTGACCTTCCTTTGCTATCCTTGTGAGCTCAGTAGAAGCTAACTCTCTGCCACATTTCCTTTGATAACTGAGTGAACTCAGTAGACATTAACTTTTCTTCATTAACCTTGTGAGCTAGGTTAACACTAACTTTCTGCTACAAAATCCTTTTATGCTTGAGTGAGCTTGGTGAACATTAACTTTTCTTTGTTAACCTTGGGAGCTCGGTTAACACTAACTTTCTGCTACAAAATCCTTTGATTCCCAAGTGAGCTCAGTAAACATTAACTTTTTTGAGTAATGTTCAGGAATGTTTGGTAGACACTATAAATTTCTTTGTTGATCATTTGAGCTTAGTAGACTCTGTCTGATAACTGATATGACATTTGTGTAACATCAAAAATAATACACAATTAACAATTGTATCCAACAATCTCCCTCTTTGGCATTGATGGCAACACAACATGTCATAGCAGAATGAAATTTGAAAACAAGTCTAACAAGTCTTCTTCTGTCAGAACAATTTTCTATATTAGATAGCAAACTCTCCCTCTTTTAGTAATCTCCCTCTATGAAAGAATTCCATAGCAAACTTTTCTTCTCAAACAAATTTTAGAAAGATATGACAGTAAAACTCTCCCTCTTTGACAACACATGCCAAAGACAACACAACTCAAATGAATTTTAATGTACCTTGAGTACTGATTCATATGCAATATTTTATGATTATGCTACATCAATTGATAGATCTTCAACTTGGTATGTGTTGATGCATCACTAAAACTTCATTTTAGTGAACTTCAAATAGGGGAGTGACCCCTAACTTACCTCTTAGATACAAGAATGCATCCTTAGGTAATTGCTTTGTGAATATGTCAGCAATTTGTTCCTTTTTATGGACATATTCCAATCTGATCTCCTTATCTTGCACCAATTCTCTGACAAAGTGATATTTTATTGCAATGTGCTTGGTTTTGGAATGCAACACTGGATTCTTAGATATGTTGATTGCACTTGTATTATCACAGAACATAACAACTGGTTCTTTGATTTCTACCTTCATGCCTTCCAACAACTATTTAAACCAAACAATATTAGAACAGTTTACTGTAGCAGCAACATGCTCTGCCTCTGCTATAAATTGGGATGTACAATTCTACTTTTTGCTTGTTCAAGAAACCAACTTTTTTCTAAGAAAGAATTCTCCTCCATTGTACTTTTTCTGTCATCAAGGTTTCTTGCCCAATCAACATCAGTAAACACTTTCAAATCTAGATTACCTCCAAATTTGTACCATAAACCATAATCTTCAGTTCCTTTCAAATATCTCATTATTCTTTTAATTGCCATCATGTGATTTTCTCTTGATTTTGTTGAAAATCTTGCTACAATACCAACTGCAAGGGCAATATCTGGTCTAGTATGGACTACATACTGCAACTTTCCAATCATAGATCTATACAATGTTTGATCTTCTTCTTTTGATTCATCTTCCTTGGTAAGTTTTAATCTAGTACACATAGGAGTCCCAACTGGTTTACAATCTTCCATACCAAACTTTTTCAATATCTCTTTGATATATTTTGATTGAGTGATGTAGATACCATTTTTATTCTATTGAATTTGAAGACCAACAAAGAATTTGATTTCACCAAACATAGACATTTCAAATTCTTTGTTCATTTGTTCTAAAAATTCTTTGCAAAGATCATCATTCCCTGTGAAAACAGTATCATCTACAAGTATTTCTACCAAGACAATCTTATTATCTGGTCCTTCCTTTATATACCAGCTACTGTTATCATTAGTTCTTAGAAAACCAATCTGAATAAGATAGTTATGCAATCTTTCATACCATGCTCTAGGGGCTTGTTTCAGACCATACAATGCCTTGTGTAAGATAGTTATGCAATCTTTCATACCATGCTCTAGGGGCTTGTTTCAGACCATACAATGCTTTGTGTAATTTGCAGACCATGTTCATTTTATCTGGATCAACAAAACCTTCAGGTTGTTCAATGTAAACCTCTTCATCTAGTATACCATTGAGGAATGCTAATTTGACATCCATCTGATAAACTTTGAATCCTTTGTGAGCAACATATGCAAGTAAGGTTTTGACTCCTTCCAATCTTGCAACAAGAGCAAAAGTTTCTCCATAGTCTATTCCTTCTTCTTGAGCATATCCTTTGCATACTAGTCTAGCTTTGTTTCTTGATACCTTACCATCTTCAGTCAACTTGTTTCTGAATATCCACTTAGTTCCAATCACATTTTTATCTTTAGGCCTGGGTACAAGAGTCCATGTCTTGTTTTTCTCTATCTGCTCTATTTCTTCATTCATAGCCTCAATCCAACTATCATTTCCCAATGCATCTTTGATATTTCTAGGTTAAAAATCATCAAGTAAACAAGTACCTTTCACCTTACTTCTTGTCATGGTTCCTTCAAATTTGTCTCCAATGATCTGATTTGTTGAATGATGTCTCCTAACATATTTTGCTAATACAGGTTCCTTGCCTTTTGAATGAATTTCATTGTTATTATCTTGTATTTTAACTTCAGGTTTTAGCTATTTTGGCTTGGTAGATTTTGGCTCAGGTCCTTCAGACTCGGTAAACACTTGCTCAGTAGCATCTAAATGTAACTCGGGTTGTTGTAGCTCAGTTTGAACTTCCTGTAACTTGGTTACTGATGACTCAGGAGTAGAAGATTCTTGATTGACTGGTATTGTATCAGGTTCAGTGAAAACAAACCTTCTATAATCTTCTAGTTCCCTTTTTCTTTCTTCTTCAGTCCTTTCTGCAAACTCATCAACTTTCACATGTGCACTTTCTATGACTTTGTAAGTAGACAAGTTCAAACATCTATATGCTTTACTTTTGCAAGAGTATCCCAAAAATATTCCTTCATCACCTTTTACATCAAATTTTCCTTTTCTAGATTCTTTCAAAATGTAACATTTACTTCCAAATACTTTTAGATAACTTACATTAGGTTTATAGCCATACCATAGCTCATAGGGAGCTTTGAATGAGTCATTTTTTAGTTGTACTCAGTTCAAGGTATGAACTGCAGTGTTGATAGCTTCCTTCTAGTATTTGATAGCAATATTCTTTTCAATCATTAAGGTTCTTACACAATCCATGATAGCTCTGTTCCTCCTTTCAACTAATCCATTTTGTTCAAGAGTTCTAGGGGCTGATACCTATCTTTTGATTCTTCTTTCAATGCATAAGTTATTGAACTCATGTGAAATAAATTCTCCACCTATGTCTGACCTCAAGCATTTTAATTTTTTCCCTATTTCCTTTTCTACTCTAGCCAAATACCATTTGAATTTCTCAAATGCTTCTAATTTGTTCCTTAGATACATGACAGTCATCATTCTCGAGTAATCATCGACAAAAAGAATGAAGAACTTTTCTCCAGTATAGCTTTCAATTCCAATGGGTCCACATAAATCAGTATGCACAATTTCTAATATATCTTCAGACTGAAAGTTTTTACTTTTAAAACTAGTCTTTCCCATTTTACCATTCTGACAATTTTTGCATAGACCGACCTCAGGTTTCTTTATGTTAGGAATGCCTCTTACTTTCTTGAATTTGCTTATCTTCTCCAAATTATCAAAATTGACATGACACAACCTTTTATGCCATAACCAACTTTCTTCAATTTGAGCAATAAAACATGAACATTCACCTAGTTCAAGATAGAACAAGTTACCTTTAGTTTGAGTGCCTGATCCAATTAGATTTCTTTTGTCATCCAACAGTCTTGCTTTTCCATACATGAATTATACTTTGAATCCATTATTGAGTAGTTGTGCCACACTCAAAAAATTATGCTTTCGTCCTTCTACCCAATAGGGATTATCACATATAAGTTCTTTGGTGAGAGAGATTCTTCCTCTTCCTTTTATACAACAAGGTTCATTGTTACCAAAGCTTACACTGCCACCATCATAGTCTTCAAAGTATTCAAACTTAGTTTTATCACTAGTCATGTGATGAGAACAACCGCTATCTATGATCCATGTATCATTTTTTCTCATATAAGAAATGAGTGTCATTTCCTCATCATTATCAGATTCATCTTTCACAGTAATGTAGACAATTTCATCTTCTTCTTCATCATTAGAATCATTAGAATCTTTAGCCATAAAACATGTTTTCTTACCTTTTTCCTTGAATGATTTGAAGTCTTTCTTCTCATCTTTGTTCTACTTGTTTGGGCACCTAGCAGCAATATGACCAATTTTTTCACATGAAAAATAGATTAGAGAAACTTTACCTTTATATTTTCCTTTGCTTCTAGAATATTTTTCTTGCTAGTAGAGCTTCAATCACCTCAAGATCACTGTCTGAAATTTTGGTCTGATTCATTTTCACTTCCTGACTGAGATTCATTTTTCTTTTTACTTTTCTCCTTGAGTGAAAGCTTGGCTTCAAATGCTGATTCAAGGTATTTTAGTCCTATATCTCCAATAGAAGCTAGATGAAGTCTCATTAACCCTTTCCATGCTGAGAAGTTGTCCCTGTTAAGTCTTGGAATATCCCTCTTATAAGACATCTTGATCTTTGGCTTAGATCCTTGAAATCTTATCCTATAAGCACCAAAAGTGCTGATACCAATTGTTGGAAATATAGATGAAGTAACTGAGAGGGGAGGGGTGAATCAGTTACCACAAAAACAATTCCAAAAATCCCTTAGATGTCTATAATGCTTACTTACTACTAATACTTGATAAATAGTGCAGGAATATTGTAACTTAGTAGGTTAACTAGTTACTAATCATCTAGCATTCATAGTTATTAATATGCATGCAAAGGTTAAATAAATGAGCACAAGAGATACCAGATTTAACATGGAAACCCAATATGAGAAAAACCACCAAGTAACTAGTCACCAATTTTCACTCTTCTAAAGTGAGCCATATTAGGAGCCAACCCTGTTAAAGGTTACAATACACACTGTTAGGTGTGACCTTATTAGAGGATTTAATCACCCTATTAGGAGTGGCTTGGTTAGAGGTCTTTAGAACAATTCAACTAAACTGTCACCTTGTTAGAGGATTTACAAAATGGCTATTAAACCAACTCTGTAAAGAGATTTTGGATTCACTATTACAATGATTAGAAAGAAACAATAAGGTGACTTGAATGATATGCAACTTATCTTTTGCTAATTACAGATCTTTGTTCGGCTTCACAGGATCCTTATTGATCGAATACAACTTTGCAACTCCTCTAGGATATCTAATCCTTCATCAGAATTTGCTCAATGTTCGCTTATTCCATCTTCATCCATATACACATACTCACACTTAAATTCACAACTTGAACATCTATATATACCTTTCAAATTATGAAGTCGGCTCAAATAACAAAAAAAAATCATTACATCAGTCGGCTACACTTATTGCATGAAACAATTGAACAATAAAATCCTTTGTTGGCCGACCTAGCTTGGTAACCACTGCTCTAGAATGGTTTTTCAGTGTTAACCAAGTGAAGCTTGGTAAACACTGCAAATCCTGCAAAAATCCTTTGGAGACCGAGAGAACTCGGTTAGCACTAACCTTCCTTTGTTGTCCTTGTGAGCTCGATAGAAGCTAACTCTCTGCCACATTTCCTTTGATAACCAGGTGAGCTCAGTAGACATTAACTTTTCTTTGTTAACCTTGGGAGCTTGGTTAACACTAACTTTCTGCTATAAAATCCTTTGATGCTTGAGTGAGCTCAATAAACATTAACTTTTCTTTGTTAACATTGGGAGTTCGGTTAACACTAACTTTCTGCTACAAAATCATTTGATGCCCAAGTGAGCTCGGTAAATATTAACTTTTATAAGTAATGTTCAGGAATGTTCGGTAGACACTGTAAATTATTTTTCTGATCATCTGAGCTCAATAGACTCTATCTGATAATTGATATGACATTTGTGTAACATCAAAGACAATACACAATTAACAATTGTATCCAACAACTACAATATTACTATTCATAGCAGAGAAATATGCTAAGAGTGGGTGGTATCACATAAAAAAAATTGGAGTCATTCTTGTTATCATAGTAGTAAAGATTGGAACCCCTTTATTGGTCTCTTAATAGTGAGAAATGTCAAGATTGGAACCACTTACTGGTATCACACCTCAAGAAAATAGAACTAGATCTGGAACTATACTAGTCTCTCAATAGTGAGAAAATTCCCAAAATTTGGACCTTTACAAATGAGAGAAGGAGAGAAATATATAGACAAGAATCATTTTTCGGATTAGATTTGATGATGCCATGTGTCCACTTGAAGCTCTTCCTATTGTTGCTATTGAAATGTATCTCTTCTTTCTTGGTGGTCAAGAATCAAATCTCATCACAACCAAATAACTATTTTGTAAAATATCTCCTTAGAGTGATGAGAAAACCTACTTTATTAGAAAATTTCATATAAGTAGGAGCCTTTAATTTAATTCTCTTTGACTTCATGTACTCGTGATCATGAAATTCTCAACTACCTCTGCCATTGCCTTTGAGATATTTACTTTTCCTTTGGTAGTCATTCAAAATCTGATTTTATATGATCTTCACACATCTTTACTCAACTACAAATCCAATCCTCACTCAAATAATGCATCTACGAATCAAATCATTCACTCATTCTATTTAGCATCACATAGAACCATGCCCTCTTCTTGCATTTTTTTATCAATATTCCATATGCCACCCTAAGGGTCAAACCTGACTGACCTCTATATGAGATCCATGTGTCACCTTCTGACTGGTTGGACTTGTCACCTTTCTACCTTTTCAAAATGTCTCAACCATATTTCTTAATTGACCATTCTGACCCATAAACTCGTGAACCTTCATTCTAATTGTTTATCTTTCCTTCACAACAGATTATGCCTTTTATGCATTTTCTTCTATGATTGAGTGATCATTGCATTTGGCTTTGAATTCAACTACATTGCATGGTCAAGGTTAAAATTTCCTTTTATTCTTGCTAACCATGCAACCATGTGACCAAACCTTTCTAACTATCATTGTTGGGTCACCACTTGCTTCTCTTACCAGTTAACTAACATTGCGACTACACAATTTAGCATCTCTTTAACCTTTTTGCCAACTCATGGTCAAAAAATTAACTCTTGACTTTTACCTTGTGACTATATGAACAAAAACCATCCCTATGAGAATGGCCCCACCTACCACATGTTTGATTTTGATTCACTTGAACTACCCAAAATTATGCCATGTCATTGGGTTGGACCTCCTTCCATAGGCCCAACCATACAAGTTTTTAGCTTCAAAAGAAATGACCTCAGCAATACTACATGTCAATTTGTTGCTTCCCTTCACTCTCTAAAATTTGATTAGTTCCATAAAGTGGGAAAGCAACATCTTTTGATCTTTAGATGATAGATGGTTCCACAAGATCTTTTGTGTTTTGAATCCAATCATCAATTGTGTCCAATGAAATGATGCCAATCTACCACTATGCTTTGACAATTACCCAGCTATTCTAATAGGTCTACCTTTTGTGGCCCATAAAAGAGATGACATCATCTATGTCAAGTGTTAGGTAGTCACTTTCTTGCATTCTCTAAAGGTCAAGCAAGTTCAAAATGTGGAAAAGTAATGCCCATTGATCTCTCATCTGATCTACAGCCTATGAAAAATTGTAAACTTATGACCCCCATCTATCTTTTAAACCAACAAAGAACTGTCGATACACCACATCATTCTAACATTACATTGTCACATCTTCATATCATCCACATGGAAGATAGTTGCAACTTCATAACCTTAACTTGAGATTAGCTCTTTACCCTAGTGACCATGCAATCAAAGCTTTCTCTCGATCATGACTACAAACCATGATTAAGCTAAATCACTTGCAATGCTACAAACACACTAGAACTGAACCACCTTTTGCCCTATCACACCACTAACTATTCAATGAGCCTTAACTATCATGAAATCGTATAGACCTATAAGTAACTATCATTGCACAATCATGCCACCAAAAGCCATTAGTTGTTAAAGGGGAGTGAAGCTATGCCAAAGGGCTTGTCACAATGTCACAACTTAAGATATATGGTAAGACATAAAAAAGGAAAGGGCTCAAAATGTAGGATAAAATATAACATGATTTTATGTATCCATTTCAAAAATTTAAAATTAAAACCCTTAACACAGGAAAAGACAAGGTCGTAACCCTAGGGTTTGGACATGGATGACAAAAAATTGAAAACCTGGGCACTAAAAGGAAAATTTATCCTTGATTTTCACTGGCAATCACAAAATTTTCTAAGAAGTAGAAAATTAGGCTAACATAGTATTTTGAGAAGGAATTCAAAGCAATTCAAGATGGTATGAACAAAGACTTATAGAATATTAGTTCAACTCCCCTGGCACCTTTCAAAGAAGGAGGTTTAGGTGTAGAAACATTGGCTAGGTAGTATGAAGAACCACTAAATGCAATTAAAAATGGAGCTAACTTGACTATGGTTGATCTTACCAAGCTTGCTAAAGTTGAAACTATGGTTAGCATGTGTAGCCAGAAGCATCTAGAATACCTATACAGTTTCATTAGAATGAAACAAGATAGAGACCCATGGAAGAACCATCTGCAGAGCATAAAGAGCCCAAACAAGAATGTCATGTTAGGATTCATAGGCACATACAAAGTCTGAAAACTAGCATAAGGACCTCCTACCCAAGATGATGATGAGGAAGAAGAAGATTCATTGAAGAAGAATGATGATGATTATCTCTAGGGAATCTTTACTTTATGTTATTTTTAATTTCAAGTTTTAAATCAATTTCTTCAAGGGTCTACGTACCTGTTAAAAAACTTGGTTATTTTAACTACTTTTAAATTGTCTAAGAATCAGGTTTTAATGGAGATCTCAAACATCACTTTATTTAAGATAGAAACTCAGTAGTGTAAAGGGTTGGTAATTTTTGATGGATATCATACTATGAACTTTTATCAAATTTTTGAATAGCTATGCAAATGTTTTAGTTTTCCAACATTGTACCTGAACATGGTTGTTTTTGGAATGGGAAAGATCTAATTATTCAAAGATTATATGCTTTAGATTTTTTGTTGTTGATTTAGTAATGAACTGATATCAAAATATTAAAATTTCTTTTTGATGCTAGATAATTATATTGTGCATATTTTAGATAAGTTACCTATTTTATATATCTTCTAAAAAGTGATTGATAGAGAAACTGTACATTCTCTCCATTTTATCCTTTCTTGTTTATTTAGTTGTTTTTTATCTAATTATCCCTCTATCCAAGATAGATAGGAAGCTTCACTACTTTCTGGTTATAAGTAATTCTCATTTAAAAGGATGTTTTTATCAAATATCTAACAAGGGAATTGAACCTTACCAAAATTTAGAGAGGAATTAAAGAAGTTAAGCTTCCTCGACTATTGGGAAATTGTATTTGTCTTGTAAATTTGGGCATAGAAGTTTTTAATTATTCCTTTTATTAAATGAAAAATCTATACACCAACGCCTACCATTCTACTTTCATTTCTATATCACATCCACTTCTCTCTCACCTCATTATCATGATCTTTTTCATTTTTAGTTGTCATCTATATCAACATAGTTTTAGGTCCATTTTAGTTATCATTTATATCATCATAGTTTTCGGTTCTTTTTCAATTATCATTTGCATCATCATAGTTTTAGGTTTTTTTTTAGTTATCATTTGCATTATCATAGTTTTAGGTTCTTTTTAGTTATCACTTGATTCATCATAGTTTTAGGTTCTTTTTTAGTTATCATTTAGATTATCATAGTTTTAGGTTCTTTTGAGTTATCATTGGCATCATCATAGATGTAGGCTCTTTTTAGTTATCATTTGCATCATCATAGTTTTAGGTTCTTTTTAATTATCATTTGCACCATCATAGTGTTAGGTTCTTTTTAGTTATCACTTGCATCATCATAGTTTTACGTTTCATTTAGTTATCACTTGCATGATCATAGTTTTAGGTGTATTTTAGTTATCACTTGCATCATCATAGTTTTAGGTACATTTTAGCTATCACCTGAATCACCATAGTTGTAAGGTTCATTTTACATCATCGTAGTCTTTTTTCAAAAATTCATTAAACACCATCACATCCTACATCAAAATGTTAATAACATCACACATCTCATATCACTCCTATAAAGCATCACATCTTGCAAACACAAGAGTCAGTAACATCATACATATATCCACATGCATCTCATAAAAACATATTGTACAATAAAATCACATAGGCATATTACTCATTACAGATATACCCCACTGCAAAGAATGCTTATATATATATATATATATATATATATATATATATGTATGTATGTATGTATGTATGTATGTATGTATGTATGTATGTATGTATGTATGTATATGTATATATATATATGTATATGTATATATATATGTATATATATATACATATATATATATATGTATATATATATATACATACATATACATATACATATATGTATATATATACATATATATATATACATATATATATATACATATATATATACATATATATATACATATATATATACATATATGTATACATATATATATACATATATATATGTACATATATATGTATATATATACATATATATATACATATATGTATATATATACATATATGTATATATATACATATATGTATATATATATACATATATATATACATATATGTATATATATATGTATACATATATGTATATATATATATGTATACATATATGTATATATATATGTATATACATACATATATATATACATATATATGTATATGTACATATATATATATATGTACATATATGTATATATATACATATATGTATATATATACATATATGTATATATATACATATATATGTATATATATATACATATACATATATATATATATACATATATATATATACATATATATATATATGTATATATATACATATACATATATATATATACATATATATATATATATATCTCAATGAATAAATAATGCATCACCTATCCCTGAAAGAATACAAAATATCTATCATAGTCCAAATCTAGTATCTATATAGTACATATATCTATACAAATACATATGGGTCTATGCCCGCAAGAATCTCAATCTATACATCAAAAATATCATGAAGATCACACAAATGCAACATATCACTGCTCATCTATATCTCATCCATTGCCTCATCTCCATGAGACTCATAACAATCCCTCTCTGTACCCTATGTTGGTGGTGATGGTGGTGGCCTCATCCTCCCTCCTCTAGTACTTATACTCTCTACCTGATCCATCCTCCCTATTGTCCCTCTCTCTCATCTTTGGCTCTGCTCTAACCTATGGCTCTACCCTGTCTGTTGAGACTCTCCAGTCCTCTATGAGCCCCTAGTGCTCCACACTCACTCACCACCACCTTGCATACCTATATGTGTGCTAGTTGTTCCTGACTATGTTGCCCATCTATAATACTTGATCTGATCCATTGACATAGCTTCATGGTATTCCCCCTTGTATAAACCTTCCCTGTCCTATAGATCCTCCACCTCCCCCCTTAGCTACCTTAGGTACCTTAACTCCTCCAACCCTCCCCCCATTTCCATCTATACCCTTAGAGTCACCACCTCCACCACTATCATATCTCTCTCTTCCTAAACAGTGTCCACCCTCACCTGGAGCCTCTCCCTTTTTGTCTCCATTCCAAACAATTGCTCCTCCAACCACCTTGCCTCTAATCATAATCCCCTAGCTCAATCTCCACTCTATCTAGATACCCCTAAGTCACATCCCACTCCCTCTAAAATTGATCTCGCTCAAATTTTTGCTAGTTCCTCTCTTGTTGAGTATCCTATAGTAGCTGGCTCATAACCCCATGTACTTGTTGCATGGATGCATATCTCCCCTCTAATTTACCATCTCCTCCACCTATAGATGATCCTCCTCCTCCTCCCCTAACTGGATTGTGGACCTTGTCTCCTCCTTCCTGCTATGGCCTCTCTAGTTGTACCCTAACCCCTCCTATCTCCCTCCCTCTACCTCCTCCTTTGTGGCTTCTCCCCTTAAAGTAAAGCCTCTACCTACTATCTTAGGCTTCTCACCTCATACCTCCCCTGCCTCACCACTTAGGTGATCTCCCCTACCACCACAACCATGTTGGTCAGCTATTCCATTCCTACTGGTCTTAGGTGATGAAACTAGTCTTAGTAGCCCTCCATGGACCCAGCATTTATAACCCTATTGAACTAGTCCCAATCCTATAGCATTAGATCTTGCTATGCCTAGAATAAGCCCTCTATTTGTAGAAGTGGCCCAAATAGCATAAGTGACTCTCTCATACCATAATGGATCACCAAGTACATTATTTGGCCACCTAAATTATCGCAACACCTTATCTAGTCAATACTGCTAGGCTATGTACTCCCATCAACCAAAAATGAAACATTGCAAAATGGTGTACAACAATTATTGCCTCTCCTCTGCCCATGGACTCAGACCCATGTATGGCCTCCATGTCATAGCCTAGATCTCATCAATCTAGAGTTGCCAGTAGTCCCCCTCCTTAGTATGGTGGTATGTCAGTGGATCTCACCAATTGTATACCACTAACTCCTCCAGTTGCCTATCTCTTTGTCAAATTAGTCTAAACACCACTATATACTCCCAATCTTAAACCTATAGTAGGGTAAGAAACCCCATGATCCTACCCTGATGATGGCTTGTGCCCTAGTAAACTATCTGATGCAAGTCCTAATATAAATCTGTGAGAATCAGTGAGCCCCATGTAATTGGGACCCCCTTATCTATAATTTGGATAATCATAGGAATCAGTACCAGTGTCACTTTGGTATCGCTAGCATATGGGGAAATATACCTTGACACTTTCCTGCATACATAGAAGTATATCTGTTGATCTACAACCACCCAATCCAAGTGCTCATCCAAAAAAAATCCCCCCTTTGGACATGAAATTGGACTTCATGCCCCACTAGGCATTACACTACCTGCTCTCATGTGACTCCCCTATTTGACATCACTAGCATGCCCCATACTAGTAGTTAGAAGATCTTGTACACATTGTCCAAGGTGATAGTTATCTCGCATGTCGATAGATGAAACATCCCTACCTCATTGTGTCACCACTCATATAATGTTGTCACCATCACCATGTATGTATGTGTGTGGGGTAATCTAGCTAGATAACCCAGCTTGATGACATCAATCCTTGTGCAATGTGCTAGGGTGAACTACTCTCTAATGCATAGTACCATGGTGCATTACTCTCTCAACACCAATCCATCTAGTGACCACTACATCCAACAAAAAAAATTCATATCAGTTCTATTTTCATTTAACCCTCTTTGCCTATGTTCATGACCTTTCCCTTTACCTCTAGAACTTAACCTTATGACTGCAATCTCACAAGTGGGTTTGCATTCTTGCAAACCATCCATGTCCCTGTCGCTATAGATCACTGTAGGAATGCATTCCTATATTTCTATACCATAGAGAAAACACATTCCTATTTATCCCTCCCCAGTCAACCCCTTCCCAATTCCTATGCTAACTTTTACCCTTTACCACCTTTAGCCTAGGAGATTACATTCTTGCTAATAGAAAAACTTTCCCATGATCTAAACCTCTTTCCCACAAAAATTGTAAGCTAGGACCACTAACCTATGAGGAATGTAATACATATTTCATTATCCATTAAAAGTATAAGCGAGGACCACTAACTTGTGAGGAATGTAATCCAAATTCACTTTCCTACAAAAATGGCTTACAACCCACTATTTAACCTCTTACTCTTGACCCTTTTGTGGGATCATGATCCTGCTGATCCCTAGAGTGATCCTGCTAGACCTATGCTTATAGGAACACCCTTTCAAAATTTTAGGAATTCTATAAACCACAAAACCAAAATCACAAGAGAAAAGTTTTAATACCTACCAATCGGTCTAGTGTCTTTCATTCCCTTACACACCGTACCACATCCACCCTTGCTCTAGTTCTCCCTATATAGCCATCATGTCATCTAAACCGGAGCTCTATAATCACAATATCTTGATGTAAATATGAGAGCAGTTACTCCTTTCTGACCCTCTTAGACCCTCTTATAAGCTCCCTATGGTGCCATACTTTCCTCTTTGATCCCTCTAGCCTAATTTCCCCCCTCTGACCCTATTATTTTCACAATTTATTGTCATTTTAACACTCTTTTAGTTCCTCTACATTCTCCATCTCACCATAGCTTGTTATACTTTTGTCAAGAAGTCATCGTGCCTTGTCTTCTCTCCTTGTCACCTTCTTAAGGGAGCATCATAAAGTCTAGTCTCTCCCATTCTACTTGATACTAGGGTAACTATATTGCTTTAAACAAATCCTCTATGCATCATTTGTGTTCGAACTTATTTGAAATAGTGTTGTCTGAACACTATGTCAAAGAGGAGGAAATGTAGACACCTAAATATAATTACATCACTAAGTAATCTTCAAGGGTATTATTGATTAAATTATTTAATACTTAATAGATTAATCATCATATAATAGTTAATTAATTAATTTAATTAACTATAGTTCAATTGATAAAATCAAATGACAATGCAAAGTCTAATCATCAAATTAAATCCCCATTCCTCTATTAAGTTAAATAATTGTATATATTTATTTTATTTAATCCAAAATCCCCTTTTATTAGATAAATCATTTAATAAAATAATCCCAAACCCCTAACCATTCCTCAAACCCTATCATTACCCAAATCCAACCCATTCACCCATACTAACCCTACTTAGGTAGCTAATTAACCTACCCTATTAATGCTAAACCACTTGCCTCCTAATCCCCTTTTAAGCCAAGCCTAATCCTCCTCCTAATAAACATCTACAAAAATTTAAGGGTTAAGACTTTCCAAATCAAACCAAAGTCAAAATTCCTCTCCCATCTCTTACATTCCTATCCAAGAGCATTAATGGCTCTTACATGCATTAATGACCCTTTAATGCCTCTTATAACCCTCTTCCACATTCCTCCCTGATAACTCCCTTTGACCCTCTTCTCCTATCCAATCCCCTTATGACACTTATCACAAGGCTATGACTTTGAAGAAGCACAATCCATGTGCTTCCCCTTCCTTGCATCCTAGCCCTCCCTCATCAAAACTCCATCTTTGCATCTTGGCTCTCCATCTCACTACCCTTACCCTATAAATTGGACCCTTCCCTTCTCATAAATCATCAAACTCTCATGTAAACTTATAATGTCCCTTTGAAGAAAAAATCATCAAAACTCACCCTTACCATGCAAGAATTTATACTCATCCCATACACCATGTTTTACTGAAGGCTTGAACTACATTTTAGCATACATCCATCATCTTTTTGGACACACCAAAACATCAAGGTCACACTTGGGGATCTCACCATGCTTGGTTTGCCATCCTCTACAATGTTTCCTTTGTCCTATCATTTGTACTATTATTTTATTTAGACGTGTGAATGTTAGATTAGTTTTGATATTCATAGCATACTATTTCATAACATACACTTCCAACTAAACAAAATAAAAAGGAAGAAACTTAAAAAGCTATTCTACTCATATAAGGAAAGAAATTGTGGATGTCTTAGTTTATCCAGATAGTGTAATCTCCTAAGGTAATTTATTTCATTCATGTACTTATTCTTCTAATTAACATGAAATGAAATCTAATCTAAGTGAGGAAATGAAGAAACCATACAAAAGTTCAAATCAATGTAAGAAATACTTTGTGAAGATCAATAATGAATCAATAATAACTTTGATAGCATTATGGAAATAACTTCAACAAGTGTTCTCTCCTACTCTACTCTACCTCTAATTTTGTCTCCTTTAATGAGTTACAAATAAGAAGGCCTTGACATTTTATAGTTTCTTAATTACAATAAAAGTGACAAATGTTTATTCAAAATGAAGGGCCAAAATTTTTTGACTTTGACAATGTTTGTTGTTGATGTCAAAAGGTTGTTAATTGGTTGTGGCTATAATACATAGTGCAAAGTTGGTCTTTGTAGATGATGTGATATAGTGATTGAATTTACATGAAGTTTATTAAGCTAATCATGAACTAAAATTTATCATGATTCAAAATTACTTCTTGTCATCCATGTGATAGGAACCTTTCTTTGGAAAGCTCAAACATCTACAGGTATGAGTTCATGACATTATCTTTGTTAAGTTATAAATTCCTATCAAAAAAAAAATTCCAAAGTTTTCAATAAGATAAAAAAAAACACACACATGCACATATACATACAAATATGTACATATATACATACAAATATGTACATATATACATATACATATCTATACACACACACATATATAAACACAAACATATACATAAGTTATAATGATTTAAAATAACTGGGGGGGGGGGGGGGGGGGGGTGGGAATCAATTATCCTCAAGTCTATGTGTACCAATTAAACTTTTAAACACTTCAACTAATTTAAATCTGATCATTAAGTAGCTTAGTCTCTATAGAAACTTATCTATAATATAAACTTGAGTATTAAGTGGACTACTAGAGTGCAAGAGTATTTACATGAAGTTTGTTTAGCTAATCATGCACTCAAAGTTTTATCTCCCTCTTTTTTAGTATTTAGTGGACTACCAGATTACAAGATAGGTAGTGTTACATCTATAGGTTCCAATGGTTGATAGCCAAGAAAAAACTCAAATGGACTATGCCATGTATTAGTATGGAGTGCATGATTGTAGCTATGTCAAATGTAAGGAAATATCTCATCCCATGTACATGGGTGTTTGGAGTGATACATTCAAAGGATATGAATAATCATTTGATTTACTACCTCTATTGGGCCATCTATTTGAGGATCAAATTTTGTAGACTTTGTCAACTTTTGTCCATTCTATCTCATAGTGAAGACCAAAATTTACTGATGAACCTTCTATTTCTATTAGAAATAATTCCTTTTGGGAATCCAAAATCGACCCCAAACATGCTAAACAAATAGCTTGGAAGTCTCCTCTACTAAAATTGTTTTTTTACAAGCTTCCATGATAGCCATTTTAGAAAATCTATCAGCCACTAGATATGTACAATCATTTCCCCTTCTACTAGTTGGAAGTCCAAACATAAAATCCATTGAAATAGAATGTCATGGTTTATCAGGGATAGGTAATGGTAGATAGAGATCCAACATACAATTTAGAGTCTTTGTAGTTGCACATGATACACAAGATTTTATATATAAAATGATGTCCTATTTTATTTTTGGCCAATAAATATACTTTTGGAGAACTATAGTAGTCTTATCAATACAAAAATGTCTTGCCACCCAGCTATAGTGTGCTTCCCATATCACTTTCTTCCTCTCTTCACTAGGGACACATATGTTATCAATATGGAAAAGTAACTCATCATGTATATAAAAATCAAGAACATGTTGTGCTTCTAAAGATTTATTGTAAATGTCACAAAAATTAGGATCATTAACATATAGTTGACCCCAAGTTTTTGTTTGATGTCCATGGGAATCCAACTCCATTGTAAAACATATGATTGGAGACCTATTCAAAGATATTGCTACTTTATTATTTCTCTCTTTTTTATGACAAATATTAAGGTGAATTTTTTTCAAATAAGATGAACAGCTTTGATGCCTATCATTCTACATTTTTGCAGGAATAGAAAAGGTTTATGACATGCATCTATTATAATTTCCTTTCCTAAGATACAATGCTTCCCTTGAAAGCCTAAAAAATGCCATACAACTCCTTGTCATATGTGGGCTACATGTATACTATATCGAAAAATGTTTCACTATGATGTACAATGGGGTGCCTATGTTGCATGAGTACAACACCAAGAGTATAATATGATGCATCTATTTCTATTTTGAATGATTTTTGCAAGTTTGGAAGGACCAATACTATAGTTGAACATAATCTTAGTTTTAATTCCTCAAAATATTTCTATTTTTCTTCTATTCACTAAAATTTTTTGTATTCTCCAGCCCTAAGTGATTGATTAAGAGGCCATGATAAATGGGAAAAACAAAATACAAATCCATGATAGAATTTAGCTAGACACAAGAAATGATGAAGTTCTATAAAAGTTTTAGGAGGTGGCCTAACTCTAATTGTCTATATAGGATCCACATGAACACCCTCTCTCTTAATGACATACCCTAAGTATTGGATGCTTTGCATACCAAAAGATAAATTTTCTATGTTAGCATAGATTTTATGTTTTTGAAGAGTCAAAAGAAACTTTTCAACATGATGTAAGTGCTTAGACTAGGTTTTACTAAAAATGAGAATATCATCCAAATAAACATCTATAAAAGAATAAATGAATGATCTAAGAACATCTTTCATCAACCTCATAAATCTAGTAGGAGAATTTTTAAGGCCAAAAGGCATGACCAACCATTCAAAAAAAATCTTCCTTGGCCTTGAATGTAGTCTTCCATACATCTGCAAGATCAATTGGTACTTGGTGATATCCAAACTTCAAGTTAATTTTTGTAAAGAATATAGACCCCATAAATTGATCCAAAATATCATCAATTAGAGGAGTTGGATATCTAGTTTTCACAATAATTTTTTTAAGTGCCTTGTAATCAATACAAAGTCTCCATGTTCCATCTTTCTTTCTTTCCAAAACAATTGGACTACCACATGGTGAAGCACTTGGTCTTATGTGTCCCTTTACAAATAGTTCTTGAAATTGCCTCTTAATTTCATCATTTATAAAAACTAACCTCCTATATATTGTCTCATGTGGTAATGGTGTTCCTAGAATTAAAAAATTAGAGTTCTTGACTTGATAGTGTGTTGGGACCCCAACTGGTTATTTAAACACACTATGTTACTCTTAGAAATTTTTTATCCATCTCCTTTTGTTGGTCTATGATTTTTGCCACCTTATAATGTGTGTTAAGAAAAACTTACTTTGTTTTCTCAGGATGAATCATGAGGAGGAAAAAATTTCCAGTTTGAGAAATCAAACATTTTCATTTTTTAGCACTATTTAAAGAAGCAACTTGAGTTGGACATACCTCTTGTATTTTATACCTCTTTTCACCAAGCTTGATTATGACATTGCATGTTCTAGATTCATAAAACCCATGCCTTTGATACATGAATGACTACCACAAAAAAACATCACATATTATCTAAAGGTTCTACAACACAAATTATTTCATCCTTGAATGGTTTGATTGAGTATGGTAGGCAAAATCATTAATTTATTTTAATATCTTTTCCCTTATTAACCCATCCCATAGAGTAGGTTGTGGGTGTCTTTTCAGTTTTTAATCCAATCTTTTGACTCTCTCCATAGAAATTAAGTTCTTTTGGCTACCATTATCAACAATAAAATGTAGAGGCTTTTCATTAATCCACATTTGTGAAAGGAATAATCTCTCTTCATCTTCACGTGGCACTACTTTCAGAGTTGCAACTATTTCTTATGGGTTTGCTTCTATCACTAAATCATTCTCTTATTTATCAAAATGTTCTATTGGTGTTGATTTAGGCTCAACTTCCTCTCCTCATATTTTTGTCATCAATTTTTTAATGTTGTGATACTCCTTTGTGTTATGGGTTGGGATCTTATGTATCTCACACCACATGTATGTATCTATTTTTGTCTTTTTAGTAGTCCACCATGTATATTGGGTGGATTTGAGGGAGGTTCCCTACCCACTTGTTTTCCTAAAAATATATTTCTACCTTTGTCCCTTGGCTTATTATTTGAAAAGTGTTCTCTTTTCCCTTTCTGTTTAAAATTTTCTTTAATTTTTGCAACATATTTGAAGGAACTTGCTAATGTTTCAATATTCATGAATTCTATCTCATTTTGGATATATCTATGAAGTCCATTGTGATATTTCAAAATTATGTACTTCTCTAAATCTTCTATACCAAGTTTTACAGAAAGTGCATGGAATGTATTGGTGTAATCTTGTACAGATTGGTCCCTCTTTTGTTTAAACAACTACAATTCTATATATTTCTATTCATATATATCTTCAAGAAAGTATACATTTTATGTATTCCACAAATTCTCCCCATTTGGGCTTATTAAAAGAGAGTATTGTTAAGCCTACTCTAAAAAGTGATTCTCTTTCTTTATTCAACATGTTTGTTTCCCATGCTAGTTTTACATGACTTTCAAGTGGGAAAATGTTATTTTTTCTACATCAGAGAAATGATTCATAGAGAAGTATTGATCCAAGTTCAATAACCAATTATTGACAACATCAAAATTAACTTTTCCTCCAAAATTTGGGATATCAAAATTCACCTGTACTTTAAAAGGGGCATTTCCATGGAATGTTACTACCAATCAGGTGACTGTCAATTCTACAACATTTGCAAAAAATGATTCATCATCTCTTCTTATTGCCTAGCCAAATCCTCTTCCACCAACTTCTTAACAACATCAAATGAATTCTCTGACATCTTTGGTTTTGTTCATCGCAAAGGAGCATATTTAGACAAATCTTGTATGGTCAATCCTAATCTTTGATAGGTGGTTCTTGTGTTAGTTGGCATACATGAATGTTACCACTCTAATATCATTGATCTGATTTATAAATTATTTGAAACAAAAATATCTAGTGTCATTCAAATACCTACAATATCAATGTTTAAATTTTGGAAAGACACTTGAAAAACTCGAAAGGTTTGTATGCAAACCAAAAGCCATCTTATTATTCAAAAATGTAAGAATATATAAAATAATGAAACATCAAAAGTCACCTCAGCCATGAATATGAAATGTTTAAGTGGCTATAATAAAATAACAATATTTATCTAAAGCTATTTAAAACTAGGTATTTATTTACCCCAACTTGTCAGGGTCATAATTTTTGAGCTAGAGCTCAAAATTCAAAACCATTTGCACTGTTGGAAAGAAGAACTAAAAATCTTGTTTTAGCCCCTAAAATAGGCCATATTAGGCTTCCCAATTTAAGGGCTTGATGGAAGTTTCAACTTTAAATTTTGAGTAGAAGACCTCTAAAAAAGCCATTTTCTAAGAGCTAGAAAATCCTTTTAAAAAAATATGAAATTTTAAAAGTAATTATTGTTTCTATTTAAAGTCCTTGGATATTCTAGATCATTCCTCCCTTGTCAAGAGGAAAAATTGATTCTACAATGCAATCTCATATCATAACTCCTTAGCCACCATGAATTCTCTATTTTCACATGAAAACTTCTCTGTTCACTTCTTCATACACCTTAGAAATTTTAGGGTTTTTCCTCCTTAAGAATACATAGATGACTTAGGATTAGATATGAATCAATGACTATGATTCATCCATTTTGCCACTTAAACCTTCCCTTTTTCTAATTGGTTGCATGTAATTGCATTGGGAATCCAACTTAAGATTCATCCTTATCTCCAAAATATCATAATTCAATCTTTAAGTTGGCTAAAAAATGGTTTATATAGTTGTTTGTGCCATTACAATAAACTATGAAAAAACTATCTTACTTGACATCTGAAGTCTCTAAAGCTCAGCATATATTGATTTCTTTACTATGGCTTGACATTTGTATCACTCAGCATGCACTGCTTGCTTGGCTCTTGAATCACTCGGCATACACTGTTTACTCCACACTTGAGTGACTCGGCACATGAGTGGCTCGACACTCACTGTGGACTCTGCATGCTCTATTATATACATGTTTTTCTTGGCATGTACTACTTGTTCGGTATGAAATAAGAAAATGGCTTAAGTGTGTAGACACTCACTTGTCAAAACCAATCTGAGATCAATAATCTCCCCCTTTGACATGAGTGTCAAAAACACTTGGTCATGCATTAATATCCTTATTCTTACAAGCATAACATATCTCTTATTTGACTTTTATACAAAATTTCAAAATTTTGTAACAACTTATACCTCAAAATTTGATAACTCCCCCTAAGTTAATAAGTATGTTCAATATTCAAAATTTTGTGCTCCTACTAAGTAAATGTGTCTCAACTAATACTCTTTGACTTCATGTTATTCTTTTCTTTCTCCAACTTAGCTTATTCTATCTTTTTCTCTATCCCTTTTCATACTCTCTCCCATTCTTCTCTATCTCCTTTCTATCTCCCCAAACTTATATATCTCCCCCATTTTTATTTATCTCCCCCTTTTTGACACTAATGTTAATGGGCTATACACTAATAGTGTGTTTGTATAGAAAATATTTATGGACCTCTAAAATAATTTTGAGAGTTTCATCCCAATTATCACATGCTACATCCAAAGACTTAATTTGGATAGCCAGCTTAGCAGCAAGGTGAACTAGGCTATCTAATGTTGAAATATTGGGGTCTTTCTTCATAAGAGTTTTAGCATAACCTAATTCCTTGTGCAAAATCCACATGTGTGGGGTCAATGTTGTTTGGATGCTAATTAGTTTTTCCCTTATATTGGCTTCATCTATAGATAATGTTTCTAACTAACTCTAGGTTTGTAGAAAATTTCTAAAGTGCTTTTTACTTTGAGCTTGTGTCATAGGAAATTTTGCAGCTTATTCATTTATTTGACTTTCCAAACTCAAAATGTGGCTTCGTGTCTCTTTTGTGAAGAGTGTTGGATTACATAGTTTAGTGTACAATGAGAAAATATTCTCAAGTACCTTCTTCAAACTTTCTACTTTTGTTGCCAATTCAACTTGTGTTAGTGCTATGTCACGTGATATTTTCTCATTCACTTTGCTTTGCAATTTATTTTCTAACCATTCTAACAATTTAGCATTTGTATCAAGGTCTAGATTACTACCCTATTCCACTATGTTTTTTAGTTGTTCAATGAGTGGCTTGGTCTCATCTAGAGTAGGTAGACTAAATGCATCTAAAATGATGTCTTTGATATCCAGCAATGCTTTCTTCTACCTATGCTTCCTTCTAAGAAGTTCCTAATGCTTTTTTCTGGCTAGGAATTCGTGGAGTATACTCATCTGCTCAATTGTCATTGTGTCATAATCATATTTTATTAACACAATCTCTTCATCAAGTCTTACATCTCCATATTGTATTATTGCTTCAACCTTTGATGAGCTTGGACTTAGCATTGAGATCTATAATGGTGTTGTGTCTGTTCTCAGCTTCTAAAGAGTATGTATGGAAGGAGTCCAAATTCTAGTAAAATTATTAGGGCTTGAATTGCTACTTGCTCCTTCACCTTTGGTGTCAACTTGGTCTCTTTAGGCTTGTCCTTTTTTTTGACAATGCATTGATAACACCTTGTACTTGTGTTGGAGGTGCAGATAAGATTATCTAATTTATTTGTCTTTATGCATCAGTAGTGGCTTGGGTTTCCACTATATTCTTCTCAACTATATCAACCTTTTCAATTGTATCAACCTTTTCTAATGTAGCTTTAGATACTTTATCCAAAGGTTGTACATTAGTAACTAGAGGGTTGATAGTAGGTGGTTCTTGTGTATTCACCTCTTCCCATGTTGTGTTAGTCACTATTTTTTGCAATTCATTTACACTCACTAATACAGGACTATTAAACAATTTTTCCTATAGTGTAGATTGATCAAGTATCCTTTTTATATCTTCCTCTATAAGGGGATTGATGTTCTAAGTAGTTAGATTAGAACCATCCTTCACTTTGATTTTTTAGTATTCTCACTTGTTACATGTTGAGGGTTGACATCTGGAAATTGTGTATCTTGTACACTTTGTTCTTCTTGTTTCTCTACCTCAGCTATTTCCTTGTCATTAATGTTCATTTTTGTACCTCCATCAACTGCATCTTTATTGTTCTCATCTTTTTCATCGTCTTGAACCTCAATAAGCTCTTGTTCACATACCTTTACTATTGCTAGTCCATATGTAACTTTCCACATCTATGTGGACTTCTTCACAAAATCTTCAATATTATTTTGCAATATGCTAAAGGCCCTATATTTTGGAACAAATCTAACTACATATTTCTTCATATCCTTAGCACTTTGTGCCTTACTAAGTTCAAGCATGACTTGTGGAAGTGAAGTGTCCCTTATTTTTCTTTCCAAGTTCAAAGAACACTGCCATTTCTAGTCAACTCTTTCATATAAGCTTTTAGGCATAGAGTTAGCAATCTCTAGTGGGGCTTTCTTAAAATTTTCCATCATGGCATATATATCTTCCTCCACTTGATTCTTTTCAACTTTACCAAGGTTATCGAAATCAAAATGAGAAAATCCTAACAAATTTGCACTATTCTTAATATTTTCACATAGATTCTCTAGATCTAATAATGGATTGTGAGTCACCACTTTGAATTGGCTATTGTCATCTGATTCAATTCTTTCGTCATTAGATTCAACTTGTGCAATGTATTTCCTCCTTGGCTTTTTCTTAGATCCTCCTTCCTGGTCTACCAGCTTGGTTTTCTCCTTGGCCTTTTGTCCAATGATATGTGCACTAGCCCTTATAGTAGGTGCAATTAGTTTGTGTTGTTTTGGTTTCATAGTCTTCTTGGACCTTGTCACTGGTTAGGCCTTAGCCTTCCTCTTCTTTTGATCAATGGAAGTAGGATCTTTCTTGGTTTCTTCTCCCTTGGTATCTTGAACAACTTATGTCTCCTCCTCTTGCCAATCTTCTCCCATTCCTTGAGTTAGTGCAAGTGGTGCTTGTGTCTGGGTGTCTTCTTCCTCTTTGCCCTCTTCTTCTTCATCCTCTTCCTACTCAGCACCTTCACCAACTTTGGCTTTCAACTTCTTCACCAACTTCTCCTTCTTCTTCATAAAAGAGGTAGTCTTTAGTTCCATAGTGATTTTAGACTTAGCCATCTCATAGTTTCTAAATGTAATAGCATCTTTGTCTATATCTTCTGCAAGTAAACTTGTAATAGTTGCAAAGGCTTCATCTACATTTATTTCATATCCTATTGGTCTCAACCATCTTACCCTTGGGGTTACTACTTGAAAAAATGTATAGTTGGCATCCACTAGGAAAAAAAAATCATCATAATGCTTTTCCACTAGTGATACTAGAATTCTCAATCTTTTCTTCATAGAATACTTAAAGTCCTCAAAGTGGCTAGTCATAATTGACTCAAAGTTTTCAACCAATTGTTCAATGAACTCACTAATTTGTAATGCCACTCACCTATTTGTTTTCTATCCCATGGTGCCACATGTAGGGAATGTTTTTTGAACATAAAATAAATTGCATATAAAAATAGAACCAAATTTGCATTGAGCACTCTCTTTCTTTCTTATAGCTCCTAGGTTCTCAATCAATTGTTGTAGTTGTAACTTTGCTAGATCATATGTGTGATCATTTTTCACAATCTTATAACCAACATCCACTGCAATACAGGGCACACTATTTAATCTATTGCATTGGTAAAACTTATGTTAAATAACCCTTACTATAAAGTCAATCAATGGATCTATAATGGTGTCAATTATCATTCCTCTATTTTTCCACATGGCTCTTGTATTCTTCTCAATGACTTCTTTTGAATCGTTCCTTAGAGTCTTAGGCTAATCTAGGGTTAGATACCATGTTACCCTATGGATTATCCTTTTGGTTATTTTGATAGGTCCATTTTGTAACAAAGTGAACTATCATGAATTTTTCTCAACAAAATTCTAATCCATTCCATTTTGAATACATTTGGGAAATATAGGGCATAAGTTAACCCTTTCTTCTCTATAATTTTAAATTCTTCCCTTAGTACACCATTATCATAGAGTCTATCATATGCTTTCCTGATCTCCATATCTCCAATACTAAAAAATTTGCAATTGTAACATTTCCTAACATCTTGAACCATTAAAACATTTGGGGGTATGATGGATAATTCACTAAAGGGGTCTTATTTGTAAGAAATATCAAGTATGTCTTTGAATATTGGTTTTTTGACATCATTGAACATTCAAAACCTTCTTACCCTCTACATTCTTTGAACAAGATGCCATATGTGAAACTAGGGTTTATGAAAGTAGAAACAGTGTAACTCGATACTTGATAAATACCTTGCAAGATCTGATGAAATGGTGTTGAATCACTGTCAAATCTTCTGCAATCACTTTTGGTGGAATTCTTGATCACCTCTTTCTCTTCTTGGTCTTTCTCAATTTCAAAATGATGTAAAATGCATTGAAACTAATAAAATGCCCTTTTGAAAACTTGCAACTAATGTTGAGTTCTTATACAACTATAGGCTCGACATCAACTACTTCAAGGCTCACTTGGAAACCATTAGTAATTCACTCGGTAGTCATAGTAAACTTTTAATGCTCAATGATAACATGAAAAACTTAAAAGATCTTTTTTTTTTAATCAAAATAACATCTTGCATATTTATTCATGTTTATGTAGACTTTTTAGTACTAAATCCTTTTGGAATTGATGAATGATATAATTTTTAAATATCAGTCCCACATACCTCTTGATTGCTTATTTTGATGAGGTGTGATCACCTGACCCATTGGGTGAAGCTATCTCTTCTTCATTTGATGTGTTGTAATCATCCTTTTTCTTCCATGTCTTCCTCATTTTACTTCTAACATTTTCAACATCTACCTTGTCTTTTCCTTTATCAAACTCACAACTTGGTGCCTTTGACTTTGTTAGACAATATTGACTGATGTGACCAGTCTTCAAACAACTAAACATGTGGTTTTACTCAACCATCTTTTGTAGTCACCTCTGACGTGTGTCCTAATACAATTATCAAGAACATGTCCATATTCTTGACAATAATGACAACTATATCTTGTAGTATAATCTTAGTTATAAGAGTTACCATTGTTCCTTACCTTTGTTTGCTTGTCTAATGACCACATGGGTTTAGATCTGCACTCAAAAGCTCTATGTCCATACTTCTAAAAGTTATAACAATATCCTTCAAATCTTTGTGTGTGCATGGTCTTGGTTGTGCATTCATGTGCCTAATGACCTTGTTTGTTGCACTTGTGATAGTGAACCATGCTTTTGTGCTTGACATTTTGATTTGTAGTTCTGTTGCTACACACATTAGTAGTATGTCCTTTATTACCACAATTATGACAAGTAGGTTTGGAATTCTTACCTTTATTGTTCCTTTCTTCAGTAGTTTCGGATGACTCTCCTTCTTCAATAATTTTGTATCCCAGTCCAGACGTGTCATTGTTAGTTCTAGGGGATCTCAATAACTGCTCAAAGTATTTGATGGCTTCACTTGGTTTCTTGAAACTTTTAGCAAATTCCTTTTCCCTTTTTAGGTCACTTTGCAATTGTTCATTCTACAACTTCTATGTTGTTATCTCAATGTCTTTGACATTCAATTCGTAGTTGGCATTCATCATTTGACTTAGTGTATCCAATTGCATGTTGGAAACCTTGGTTATCTCTAATGATTTCTCCTCCAATATATTGCTCAAAATTCTTTTTTCTTCTTCAATCATGGATTTTTCTTCCATAGATTTCTTCTTCTATTTAGTCACCTGACATAGCAATATGGCTTGTGATTCTTGCTCTAACTTGAGATTTTTGATTCCCTCAGCTTGGGCTCTATTCTTTTCCATTAGATCTACAACTACTACATCAAATTCATTGGAGTCTCCTTTAGCAAATAGCTTAGTAGTGTCAATCTCTTTGTATTGTGTGTCATTCTCCTCAATAGAAATTTCCTTCCTTCCCTTCAAATATTTCTTTAATTCTTCTTTTGTTTCATTCAATTGATGTAGGATGAGATTTATTTCAATCTCTTGATTCCTAATAATCTTTCCTCACTTGTAGACTTCCATTTCCAAGATCTTTCCTCAAAGCTTCAAAGCTTCTCTTTTAGAGAACTAGGCTCTAATACCAATTTGTTGAGATTACAATAGGAAAGATTTTTTTATTTTTTATTTTTTTTTTGGGTTGGGGGGGGGGGGGGGGGGGTCGGTAGTTTAAGCTTTGACCCATAAAAACATTCACCACACATCCATCTCATGCATTAACTAAGTAAATTGAAATACCATGTAAAGCATATACATCTGAAACATGTAAACAAGTAAATATTCACACATGTATTACACTAGATATGATTACCTAGAAACCCTCCAATGAGAAGGTAAAACTGGGGTAGGGATGACACCCACAAATCTTCAATACTACAATAATAAAGTGTATCCAATGAAGGTTACAATGTTTGATCATGAGACATGATCTACCCTGTGAAAGGTTTGCCCTATTAAAGGCTTACAAAGATTTTTAGGTCTCACCTTGTTAAAGGATTTCAACACCCTATTAGAAGTGTGCCTTGCTAAAGGACTTTAACTCATAATTAAGAAATCACCCTATTAAAGGATTTCAATATAGCCTGTTATGACTACTTTGTTAGGAGATTTAATTAATTCACCTGCTAGAATGACTCGGCAATGATCCTGCATTTAGCACTTGGTTGCTTGATGACATATCACCTCTAAAATAATGTATTCTTGATCCTTCTCGATCAAATGTCTCTCTTCTATATATTTTTACTTTCCTCTATTCTCCCTTAAATGATTCTACAATGCAATCTCAGATCATAACTCCTTAGCCACCATAAATGCTCTATTTTCACATGCAAACTTCTCTCTTCAATCGTTCATACACCTTAGAAAGTTTAGGGTTTTTCCTCCTTAAGAAAACATAGGTAACTTAAGGTTAGGTATGAATTAATGGTTGTGATTAATTCATTTTTTCACTTAAACCTTCCCTTTTTCTAATTGATTGCATGTAATTGCATTGGGAATCCAACTTAAGATTCACCCTTATCTCCAAAATATTGTTATTCAATCTTTAAGTTGGCTCAAAAATGATTTACATAGTTGTTTGTGCCATTACAAACAACTATGACAAAACTTTCTTACTCAGCATCTAAAGTCTCTAATGCTCGGCATATACTAATTTTTTTACTATGACTTGGCATCTATATCACTCAGTATGCACTTCTTTCTTGGCTCCTGAATCACTCGGCATACATTGTCTGCTCAACACTTGAATGACTCAGCACATGAGTGGCTCAGCATTCATGTTGGACTTGGCATGCTCTATTATATACATGTTGTGCTCAGCATGTACTACTTGTTTAGCATGAACTAAGTAAATGACTTAAGTATGTAGACACTCACTTGTCAAAACTAATCTAAGATCAATAGATAAGACTCTTTTAATAAGTAGAGATGGTTTAATATGAGAAAACAATCTCTAAAAGGAAAAAGCAATTCTGAGAGAGATAGACACATGATCTCTTTAGAAAAATGATTTGATAGTGTAAGAATTTGGTATAGCTCAGATACCATGTAAGAATTTTCCTTAGGACAAATTTTACCCAAGATTGTAGGATTCAAACACAAGCACAACTATAGACCAAAAAGAGTATGATCAATACCCATTGTTGCCTCATTTTTTTATGATATGCTCAGCTTTGGCTTTCTTTTCATCTTCAATTCTACCTATGTGCATACAGTTCTTGGCAAGATATCCAAGTTCTGTACAAATAAAACATCCTTTTTTAGTATCCCTTTTCCTCATATGATGTTTCACACAATTTTCCCCAATGTGTCCAAATTCACCATAGTAGTGACATCTACACCATGTGTTATAATCTCATCCAAATATTTCTTTCACAATTTGTTCTACTGGGTTCAATTGCTTAGTTTTGCACTCTGAAGATTTTTGTCCTTGTTTCTTGCAATTGTGATATTTACCTTCAAACTTAGGTTTCTCTTTGCATTCACTTGCTCTATGACCATGGTTATTGTAGCTATAATGCTTTCCATTGAATTTTTCTTTACCATTACTCCAGCATTTGTTTGATGTATGACCTATCTTACCACAGTGATTGCAAGTAGGCTTTTTATTCTTTTGAGCTCCTTGTTGAGATGATTTAGCTTCTTTTTGATCCTATTCAAGCTTTTCCTTTGTGTCTATATTGACTTTTTTCATTCAATTCATTCATGCTTTCCTGAGATTTCATCATTTTTTCATAGGTTTTCTTTTCAATGTTAAGATCATTCTATAATATTTCATTCTCTGATCTTAGATTCATAAGCTTTTTGTTTGCATTAGTGAGTTGATCAATGAAGTCTAATTGTTCTTTTCTTCTATTTCTTCTACAACATTACCTTTTTCTTATATGATTTCACATAATCTAACTGATTGAATTTCTTGTTCTCTTTTTAGCTTTCTAACTTCTTCTTGAAGATTGGAATTATTTTCCAATAGATCTTTGATTTCTTCATTAGCTTCATCTAAATTTATTTCTAGACATATGTCTTCAATTTTTTCTTAGATCTTTCGTTATTTTCAATTATTGAGAGAGTTTCTCCTTTTTCTTTCTTGAATTGTTCAATAGCCAATTCCATATCCAACTTTTCATTGTCAATAGCCTTATCTAGCTTATATACCTCCATTGCCTTTGATCTTGTCTCAAGCTATTAAACTTATGATGTGAGAACCAAATTCTCTAATACCAATTGTTGGAAATATGAGGTAGGTAAGGTTACTGAGAGGGGAGGGTGAATCATGAACCAATAAAACTTTATCTTACTTCACCAATTAATCCTTCATAAATTATTCTAATCTAATTGCATGCATGAAAGAACTAAATTATTTAAAACATTCATAACACCTTGACACAAGATATGGTGACCCAAAAACCTTCCAATTAGAAAGTAAAACTTAGGTGGGGATGATAGCCACAAGATTTAGTAATAAAGTATACATTTAACCTATTAAGCTTGTAATTGACCACTTCTAGTGATCTTTCATGTTAGGAGCAATAAAGACTGTGAGATCCACCTTGTTAAAGGATTTACAAACATACAATGAAGTATGAACTTAGTTAGGATATTTAGCAAAATAATATTAAGTCTACCCTATTAAATTATTTAACTGATAAACCTATTAGGATGAACCAGTGGTTGATCTCTAATCTGTAACTCTAATTTGCTAAACAAGATTCCTTATATTTCAATGGTCACCTAACTATGATAGATAAATCTCTATTGTCCCTTATACTACTTGTAGCCTTCTTCAATTCACACTCTTTCTCATCATATTTCTCTTCACATACTTACTTTGATACGATACAATGCATTACATATATACCAATCCAAATCACAACTTACTGGAGTCAACTACAATACCAATTTCATCATAATTCACAAAGTCATCCCAACTGTTGTAACTTAGATTTTGAAGACAAACTTGGTGATATTCTGATACACAAAAAATACTACCAATGCTTAGAAATATTTGGCACTTGGTTGAACTTGAAGCTCGATCCATACTAATCACTTCCAAGTAGCTCAAACTTGGTCATCACTGTGTGACTCAATGAACACTAAGAAACTCAGTAGCTATTGAATCACTAATTTGATACTGCATGACTCAGTCAACACTAGCTTCATATTGTTAACATTGTGAGATCATTAGACATAGTATAACATGGTTAACATACCATATCTTAGTTAACACTATGATCTTCTTCACTTCTACTAAATAGCTCGGTAGCATCTACTATGCTTGGTTTGCACTGTACATTGTCTTTAAAACTTGGTAAACACTATGTAGCTCAGCAGACACTACAAACTAACTTAGGTTCTTGATATACACTGTATTCTAACCACTTGGCTTGGGAATAACTAACTCACTTGGTAAACATTGTAAATTTAATGATAGGCTTGGTAGCAACTATAGATCTCGGTATCAATGTAACCATTTTACTAACTATTGAGTTCACGATAGACAATTTGACCTTAATTTTAACAAGCACATGGACTTAGACTCTCTTGAATCAAACCCTTCTACAACAACTCGTGAACTTTTCTATTCAACTCTTCAATTTTTGTTGGTGTCATTTTGTGTGCTGCCTTGTTTGGAAAATTGGCTCTTGGAATCCAATCTATCTAGTGACTAATCTTCATCACTAGGGGTAATCCAATAGGTTCATTATCTAACACAATATTAGAAAACTCTCCCAACATATATGTAACTTCTATAGTACCTCCTCTACTTCATTTCCATCTTTTGGAATTATAGAAAAACATATATTCTCACACTTCATACCTTGGAGAAACTCCTTTCCATCAACGAAACATGTTTTGGCAGCACTACATACCTTTTCTTCTTTCTCCTTCAATGGCTTCATCTTATCTTTCACTCCATCCTTTGTCAAAATATAGGTATTTTCTCACCCATCATATACATCATATCTATCAAACTTCCATGGCCTACCAATCAAAGTATGACATCTTTCTATAGGTATGATATCACAAAGCACCTCATCCTAGCAGCTTCTAATCTTGAACTTCATTGAGAATTTCTCACTAACCATGACCTTGTGGTCATCATGCAACCAAGAAATATGATATGGGTGTGGGTGTTTCTATGTCTTCAACTTCGATTTTGTGACCAATTCTTTTAACATCAGATTTTTAGTACTTCCACCATCAATGGTCACTTTACAACACTTATCTTCACATTTTCACCTTGTGTGAAACAAGCTCCTTATTTGATCAGGTTCATTCTTAGCACTTAGTAGAACTCTTCTATTAACTAGAAATTCTCCTCTTTTAGCATCTTTAGAATGTGATGATCTAGCATCTTCATCAACATAGGCAACTCTATCCCAACCTTCAGTTCTTTGATTGGTCCTTCCTTGGCACTGGGAACATTCAAATGCTTTATGCCCTTCCTCTCTACAATGAAAACATTTTCCATGGAAACCTCCTCTTCTAGATCCTTGCCCTCTTCCTCTTTGATCTATATTATTTTGGTCATAGAAATGATTGGAATTATTTCCCCTCTAGTTTTGACTACTACTTCCAGCCTCATCCTTGTTCTTCTAATAATCATTTCGGCCTCCATAAGATTGTCCCCTAGATCTTCCACACAACCTCTACTATTATTTTTGTTATCAAACATTTTGCTTATCTTTTCCTCAACTCTTAGGGAAAAATGGTATGCCTCCTCAATATTGGTCACTCAAAAAAGACTCAATTCCTCTTGAATTCTTGGCCTTAACCCATTAAGATAATGGGCCACTTTCTTCTTATCAACTTCTACATGGTTGGTTCTAATGAGAACTCAGTAGAACTCTTCGGTATAGTCTTGAAAATATTTTCCCACTTGCTTAAAACCTTTAATTTTCTTCAATATATCAAGCTCATAATCCATGGGAATGAATTGTCACTTCATTTTAACTACCATCTGATCCCATTTGGTTATTTTTTCCTTTCCTCTTTTATCTCAATCCAATTGGATCTCCTACCATGAGATCTCTATATGACCCTTTATTTTGGCCTTCGCAAACTTGACCCTATCTAGATCTTCAATATCTTCATATTCAAAATATTATTCTAATTCATTAAATTTGATCAATTCCTCTAAGTTGATATTTCTCAAAAATGTTGGAACATCAAACTTGGTTCTTTTTCCAATATTGAAAATGGCCTTAAAAAATTTTCCCTCCTCTCGATTAAGAACTTCCTCTACTATAGCTTGGTATGTATTTCCTTCTTCATTTCTTTCATCCTCACTTTCATCATCTCCTATTGCAAGATTCATTCCTTTGTGTATCTATTCTTGTAATCCTTGCATTTTCCTCTGGAAGGTTCTAAAATCATATGTATAACACCTTCAACACTTCCACCACACTCTCTTTATAGAGACATTTTTGCACTTCTATTGAAATCCTAGTGTAAATTGCCTCACAATCGGTGATCTATCTACATGCATAGCCCAAACCATGATCTTGATGTGAACTACCTCATAATCGATGATCTATCCCCACACTTAGAAACTCCAGCTATGATACCACTTGATGAAGGATGCTCCCCTTAATACCATAAATCCATAACAAAAACAAAGAAACAACAACAAATTATGAGAACAAAATATGGGCTTCTTATTATCACTACAAATGTGAAATTATAGAATTTACAATTACAATATGTTAACCCACATGGGTGCCTTCATTATAGTAATATGTTAGACAAAGCTATGAACTATCACCTAGAGTTGTCCTAAATAATGTTCGAGCATTTCTTAAATAGGCAATTTTATATTGCACAAGAAGGTTCTAAATACTCAAACTTAATATCTAGGGCTAACAAACCCTAACAATACATATAGAGTTGACCAAACACACGTTAGACATTTAGTTTCGAAGTTTTGGTCGGCCAAATTTAGAAGGCCATAACTCTTGAACCATTGCTCTAATTGGCTATTATAACCACTTTTTGAAAACCTCAGCTTCTAATCTACAAGCTCAAATTTGTGCAAGCGCCCATGTATCAAGTTTTTAGGCCTCATTTGAGAACATTTAAGCCTTCAACAGTGAGCTTGAAGTTTATATACCAAAATTGAAAATGAAAAATCCACAATAAATCAATAAATACACATGTAATGGTATTAAGACTCAACTTTTAGGCTAATATATCCAAGATCAATATCCACCTCTATAATTAAGACATTCCAAGCTTGTATGACTAACTTGCTAACCAAAAAACCTCCATATATAACAACCTTGCATTAAGATAACCCTTATTGAAACAACTAAAATGAACAAATACATAGGCTTAACCAAGGAAACAAGTAGATGATTAAGGAATTGGAAGTTTATGTCGAGTGATGCTAGAGTTTACCGACTGATAGTATAAGCCAAGAAAAATATAGTGTCAACTAAGCATTAGTATTAGAAAGTATGCTAAACAAAATAGTTAGTATCGACTAAGTAATTCAGTAATGACCAAGCGTCAAAACCCATTTTTGGCTGAGACAACATTTTTAAGTTTGTAAGGAGATCTTAATTTCTAGCCAATATAATTAAAGTCTTAGAATGTGGAAAGTATGTTGAAGATAAGGATGGATGACCTAGAGCATTTAATTCAAGGGAAATTGTGTTTGAGCATTTCTATGCTGAATTCAAAGAGAATTTTGGATAATTTTCTAGAAGAGAAAGGAGGAGATGAACTGATGGAAGGATTTGATGAATCTGACCAAAGCATAAGATCTATAATGATGTTTAAGTATAAAAAGATTAGAACTACCTATTTAAGGAGACATAAGGGTAACCTAATAAGGTAGGAGTAGTTGTTGATTTTGTTAATTGGAAAACTTGAAATGAAGTGTTGAGGTGAACAAAGATTGCTTGAAGGGTGGTCAAGTGAATCAATGATGGAGATGTTAATGGAGGTCATTCAATGAATCAATTGTTGGACCAAATTGTGATCTTTATTTTCAAAGTGAGTTATATTTATCATATCAACCTATTTTTACTTTCTTACCATTGTATCAGTTTAAAATCATTTAATCAAGGTTGACCTAATATTCATTTATAAGTCCTTTAATCAAGGTGACATTCTAATGGAATTTTCTTAAACCCTCTAACAAGGCCACTCCTAATAGGGTCATTAAATCCTTTAACAAGGTCACATTTAATAGTTTATTTTGTAACCTTTAACAAGGTTGGCTCCCAATAGAGATCAATTTAGAAGAGTGAAAAATTGGTGACATGTTGCTAGTAATTTTTTCCCAAATTGGGTTTCAACATTAAATCCTAGTGTCATACTTGTGTGGATGTTATCTGATATTTTTTTACTATTAATGTCTTATATTCTACAAGTTTGTTACTATTAGGATAGTCGATTGCAAGTTTTATGTTTCTAAATGTTTACTATAGAGACCGAGCTAATAAATGTTTGGATATGAAGTATTTGAAGTTATTAAATGTTTAATTGGTAAATCTAGACCTAAGGATAATTGATTAACCCCTCTTCTTAGTTAATATAAATCATTCTAACAATACTAATTGTTTTGATTGACAAATTTTCTAATATATGGTTGATATTGATGCTCGATTAACATTGTATTTTACTCAGCTTATACTATCAGTTGGTCAACACTAGCATCACTTGGTATATACTTCTAGTTCCTTAATCTTTTTCTCTTTTTCTCTATCAATCCAATGCATTTGGTTTTTTTTAGTCATTACTTCTAGGCTTCAATACAACTATCCTCTCCTCTTGGGTTATGATTAAACAATCATAATATCTTTTCAAGGTCGAACTAATCAAGTGCCCATTATAGTTTCTCATAAATCAACCTTTCTCTAGGTCCTTTTGCTATCTCTTCTTCTCAAACTTTCTTCATCAATATCCTTGATATGGAATTCCAATCAAATAGAATTTTTCTTACCAATAAGGTTTAACATCAATGACAATATAATAATTGGTCCAATTGTAGTTCCAACAATCTCCCTCTTTGGCATTGATGGCAACACCTTTATTTACCATGCAATCTAAAACATTCAATTGCTTCAAGAAATTCTCTTTGTGTTTAGTATCACATCTTCATTAATATCCTTAGTTTCATTCCAATTCTCATTCATGTAGCTCTGATATGCAACACATAGACTCACTCTATCATATCATATAACAAAATTAATCAGCTCTCACTTTATTGTTGGCACCACCTTGCATTGATCTCAAACTGGATCCTAACTTCATAACATATCCCTCTTTGATAGCAATGTCAAAGACACTTCATCTTTCTCATACATCTTTGTCATGTAGATATTTTCATGTTAATACTTCTATATATCATCTTTTCTTATGACTAATATAACATCTTTTTCTTCTATCCTCACTACTTTAGGAAGTTCCTAAAGTATGACTTTTTGCATCAACTTGTAAGATATTATAATCAACACATTTGATGCAGTGCTCCATCTTATCTTAAGTAGACTTAGCTAGGGGAATGATCCCTAATTTACCTCTTAGATACTCATGTGCATCCTTAGGTAAGGCCTTAGTAAAAATATTAGCTATTTTCTCCTTAGTATTCAAATATTCCAATCTCACTTCTTTATCTTGAACTAATTCCCTCAAGTAATGATACTTGATAGAAATGTGTTTGGTCTTTGTGTGCATTATAGGGTTATTTGATATATTTATAAAACTTGTGTTGTTATAATAGATAACAAATGGATCAATGATATCTTCCTTCATTCCATTTAATAATTTCTTCATCCACACAATGTTAGAACAATTTAAATGAAGTTCCACTTCTTGCTTGTCCATGAAATCAATCTCTTTATTGGAAAGAAATATCCACCACTTGTACTCTTTCTATCATCAACATTTTCTTCCTAGTTAGCATCTGTGTACACTTTTAGTTCGAACTTATCATTCTTTTTTTAATATAGTTAATAGTCCTTGGTTCCTTTCAAATATCTTAGTATTCTTTTCATTGCCATCGTATGATTCTCTTTAGGATTTACAAAAAATCTTGCAACAATCCCAACTACTAGTGCAATATCTAGTCTTTTGTGAACAACATATTTTAGCTTCCAAATCATTGATCTATACAATGTCTGGTTCACATCAATAGAATCATCATTCTTAGAGAGCTTATGTGTAGTAGTTATAGGTGTGTTAATTGGTCTTGAATCTTCTATCACAAAGGTTTTTACTATCTCCTTGATATGTTTTGATTGAGTAATATAGATACCTTCCTTCACTTGATATACTTGTAAACTAACAAAGAATTAGATTGTTAGGATTAAACCTCAGACAAAAATAATAGTTACATGAAAATATAACTAATATCAAAATATAATAGATCACACAGAAAAGAACACAAGACACCAAGATTTAGCATGGTTCACCTAATCCTTAGGCTACGTCCACCACTAGTAAGTCCAATATTATTATTATCCAGTGATTACAATCCACAATCCCTTACATCTCAATACCTCTGCAAGAAGCTACAATATCACCATTACATTATGAAATCCCTAATCCTAAGCCTTTTTATCTAAGCTTTTGTCACTTATGAAATTAGGGCTAGAATAAATTGTCCAATGGGAAAAATAGCAGTTGATGCCTTTTACAATATAAGGTCATTTTTGGCTTCAGAGGCACTACCCCCAAAAACCTCCATGGAGATGTTTCCCCTTGACCCCACCCTATACTATGACAAGGAGTGTATCTAGGGCATTGCCCTAGGACCCCACAGAGGCATTACCCCTTGACCCCATCTTGGTGGTGCTACCCCCAAACCTCGTAGAAATAATATGGGGAGAAAATTGTGTCGAAAAAACCTATGATTTTAATTAGGCTCCACATCACAACAATATCCCACTTGGAGACTGAGCATACTCCATAATAATAACCTCCCACTCGGAGACTAATCATAGCACTGCTAAACCTATAGCTCCCACTGGAATATCAAACCACCCTAGAGTCTATTATTCTTTTATTATGTTCAGTCTAAAAGATCAATTGAAGCTGAAGAGGAATACAGCTTCTCCCTTGGTACTACCTTAGTAGACATAAATGTTGGATTATAAAATGTATGAATCTTGTCCAACTTTAACTGTCCATCATCCAAAATTGATCGAATGAAATGGTAACATAACTGTATGTGTTTTGTCTTTGAATGCAGATCTAAATTCTTGGCAAGATGAATGGCACTCTGACTATTTGTAAATAAATAATTATCCTTCTAAGGGTGTTCTAACTCTTCCATAAACAATTGAAGCCATATCATCTCTTTGGTTGCCTCTGTAGCAGCAACATACTCTACCTCTATAATGGATAAAGCATTAACCTTTTGTAAATTAGAAACCTAGCTCACTGTTGTCCCACCAATAGTAAATACATAACATATAGTACTCCACCCAGTATCAATATCCCCTACCAAATCTGAGTCAACATAGCCTTGTAAGTCAATAGTAGAGCCCTCCAAGTGTAAACACTTAGTGGATGTTCCTCTCAAATATCTAAAAATCCATTTGACTGCATTCCAATGCTCAATTCTTGGATGACTCATATATCTGCTAATGACTCCCACTACATGTGCAATATCTAACCTTGTACATACCATAGCACACATCAAGTTTCCTACAATTAAAGCATAGGGTACCTTGGACATCTTATCCTCCTCTTCTTCTATCTTTGGACACATCTCCTTAGTCAACTTCAAATGATGAGGTAAAGGTGTGTTGGTAGCTTTAGCATTCTCCAAAGATAAATGTTGAAACACCTTCTCAATATAATCAGCCTAAGATAAATTCAATTTCATGTTCTTCCTATCTCTACAAAATGTTTGTACCAAAATGTCATGCCCAAAAATTACAGGGCAAACACACATGGGAGATTTATTTTTTTAAATACTAATAAAAATTAAATCTTACATGATAAAAATAATATATGGTTTAATTAAAATGAATTAATCTAAAATAATATATTCTTTTTATTTACTTTTTAAAAATTCCATACATAAAACAACAATTACACTAAACCTACTCGTAAATATGAATTACAAGTAAAGTTAATTTTAAAATATAATTAACTTAACCATTATAATATTAATTAAGAAAAATACTAATTATCAACACAATTAAATTACTTGGTAATAAATTAATTGATTCCCATTCTTACTAATCAAAATATTAAATTTATAACAAATAACTGACTACACTAATATTAACACCTAATATACAAACCTATCTTAGAACTTTAACATAATCTAATAAAGTAATTTAAACATTTAATTTTAAAATTTTAAATATAATATTAATCTAAAAATAACATATTTAAAACATTTCAAAATTTTAAACTTTTTATAATAACTACTACCCTATCTCATCACACTCATACCTAAGCTTGTTAGAAATGCTTTAGAATAACTGAGAGGGGGCGTGAATCAATTATTCAAGGTCCAAATGTCTTATTAAAACTTTTGACTAAGTATAGTGAGCCCATTCAATCATTCATTCATCCAAGCTTTAACTTTTCTAATGAGCAAGTTACTGTAAATCAACATGCAAGCATAACACATATGAGATCAACACATAACACAATGATTTATGTGGAAAACCAATTTGGAAAAACTACAGTAACATGCTACTCAATTCTCACTCTTCTAAAGTGATGCCCTATAAAATTTCTACCCTATTAAAGTCTTACAACACACTATTAAATGTGACCCTGTTAGTGGATTTAACCACCCTATTAGAAGTGGGCCTGGTTAGAGGACTTTAGAACATTCACTTGGAATGCCACCCTATTAAAGGATTTACAACTAGCTATTAAACCAACCTAAGTCCATACAATTTCCATATCTAATACAATTGTTAGAGAGTATTAGAAAATCTTTGACCTAACTACAACATACAACTTATCTTGCAGATCTTAGATCACTTCTCAGTTCATACCATTGCCTGGTCTTTAATCTCTACAACTTTGATAGCTTGCCCTCCTTTCAAGCTTAGTCTCCTTGAGTCTCCATGCTCAATGTACCAGTGCAATCATCTCTTCATGACCACTTGTAGAAGTAGAGCCTCTATGCTTTCCCTTCTCCTAGATGTCTTCACCTTGACACCCTTCTCCACTTCAAAATTTGGCTCTTTGGCAGCAACAACATTAGCAGCATTAGCTTCTTAGTCTATGACTCCTTAAATAGAAGTCTTGAAGTACCTTTCCTGCTCGATTCTTCCTTCTTTTAATTTCAATTTGTATGGATAGATAGGATTCATTGCATCTAACTCATATTTTATTTCCTCTAGAAACTTCTTGAATTCACCTAAAAATGGTTTACATAGAATTTTGTGCCACCATCTCATCATCCTTATCTTCCAACTAGTTCACAAAATTTAAGGTAACCACTTTGTCGATCTAGATTTGGTGAATCTTCATCATTTAAAATAATGTAGTAGCTCAGCACTATTAAAATACTAGTGCTTGTCACATACTGTGTTACTCGGCATCAACTATGTTTTTCCTAATGCTCGGCACCTGAAGATCACTCAGTACACACTAGAATTTCTTGTTACTCAGCTCCAACTGAGAGTTTTCTTAGCTTCAACTAACTTGCTCGGCACCCACTAATGATCTTACTTTAAGCTTTGCAATCAATCTTGTTACAACTTCTTCATCCAATGTTTCTAAGTGTGACCAACCTCTGTATCCTTAAGTATGTGATCAATACATCATTTAACCATTGTTTTAACTAATCCTTGCACTTCATTACAACATCATAACTCAACCTTTCCCTTAGGTGCTCTTGTTACATCTTGTTGATCAAATCCTCTTCATCAATCAACTAAGTGATAGTACTTGGATCTTATAAGAAAATTCCATTCTTTCAAATAGCATGTTTGACATCAATGAAAAAATAATGATTGAAATCATTCTTTTGACAAAAATATTCCTCCTTTGCAACAATCTCCCTCTTTGATCTTCAACAATAAGTTTTTCAATTAGATTTCCAACAAAGCTAACCACCCACATTTATTTCACCCCTTACACCTTGCTTTAAATTTTGCATTCTCTACCATGCACTTGAATAAAGGGCTGAGAATATTATTTAAATTTGGATGGCATAAAGCCTTTAAAAAAACTAGTCACCTTCCCATCCTTTGATGTGATTGGTTGGGGGAGTATGGGTTGACTTCTTTTTTTAGTTTCCCCTACTTCCATGCTTGGCATACATCCTCATGGGGGAAAAGGAAAGAAACATAGGAAAGTGGCTAGGCCGACGTGAACTACTTGGGAGGTGTGGGAAAGGGGTTAGGTGGGGGGTAGGGAGGAGTTAGGGGGTAGTTAGAAGGAGGGAGTAAGATGTTAGATGAAGTTAGTAAGGGTTTTCATGGTTGTTAAATGTGTAGAATAGGTTAGCAATTAGAATATAGCTAGTGTTTTTTTTGTTTGAATAATTTAGTTATAGTTTAGTTGTTCTATTAGATTTTAATTAGTGTTAGTTAATAATTAGTTTTTAGTTGGTGTTAAGTTATTGTATTAGTATGTGTTAGTGTTAGAATTATATTTGGATTTGGGTTGGTAAGTTAAAAATTAATTGTTATTTGTTAGATGTTAAAATTTGTTAGTTCTTTTAATTACTTGGTATTAATATATTAGTTAGTTAGTAAATTTAATTATTGATAAATGTTAGTATTTTAGTATAGTTTTAGGTAGTTATAATTAAGGATTTTTTTTCTGCCCCCAAATCCTTCATAGAAAATGCATGTGCTAACTAGTGTTTCAGCCCCTTAATTTGATCCATGTTAGACCCAACTATAGGCATATCATCAAAATATAAACATAAAATAATGTAGTTGTCATCATCCAACCTCTTAAAGTAAACACAATGATCTGAATGACACCTACTATATGTTAGGGTTAAACCATGGATAGAAATAACAATTACATGCAAATATAACCAATATCAAAAAATAATAGATCACACAGAAAAAACACAAGACACCAAGATTTAATGTGGTTCACCCAATCTCTGGGCTATATCCACCAAATAGCAAGTCTGATATTATTACGATCCAGTGATTACAACCTAATTACAATTTTTAATCCCTTATGGCTCAATATCACCGCAAGAACCAATTTTCACATCACAACTATCAAACAATCCTTAACCTTAAGCCCTTTTATACAAGTATTTTCACCGCTTTAGGGTTTGTTGCCCGGTTATAAAATTTGCTTCAATTTTGTAAGCCATGATTAATTTTTGAAACTCGCCTGGTTTTAAGCTTTAAATTGGCCATTTTATTTTTGAATTCTTGTGAGTTTCTAAATCTTCATGTCACTGGCTCATTCCCAGCTCTGCACAACACTTGAAATTTTTAAAATCTGACTTCTAAGCCTCAAGTTATTGCAGGTTAATGATAGCCTCGAAAAATATGTTTTCATTAACCTCTCAAAAGGTTAATGTAAGCCTCCAAAATTAACTTCTTAAAAGAGGTTAAGATGAGCTCAAGATCTTAACCATTAACCTGCCAAACACAAAAAAAAAGGTTAAGATATGTTCAAAGAAAAAAAAATTAACCTTTCAAAACGTTAAGAATGAAGCTTATTTTGATGCAAACCATTGTCATAGTCGGCAACAGCATTGGAGGAAGTTGAAAGTAGAGCAATGAAGTTTATATATCAAGATGATATCAGGCTTGTAGAGGAGCCATTAAATTGCAGGCTTTCAGAATTGAGAGCATGCCTGCAAGAGGGCAGAGATGTACTGAGAAAGATTAGAGGAAAAAACAATGTAGATCCAGAGTTCAATGAGTTGGTGGAGGCCATTCAAATGGCACAAAAAGTTAAGCATCCATTCAGAGACCTATGGAAGCGTAGAAACACGCCTCAAACTGTCATAACAATCTACTTTCAAATCTTTCAACGATTCACTGGTATCAACGCTATTATGTTTTATGCACCTCTGCACTTTCAATCATTGGGATTCAAGAGTGATGCTTCGCTCTACTCTGCTATCATTACTGGTGTAGTAAATCTTGTTGGCACTATAATTTCAATATTCTCCGTTGATAGAGTGGGGCGCAGAATGCTTCTTATTGAGGCTGGGGTACAGATGTTTATTACCTAGGTGATAATTGGAGTTCTGTTGAGAGTAGGCTTCAAACAGAGTGAACACCTTTCTCGTAGCACAGCTATTATGATAGTGGTTATGGTGTGCACATTTATTTCAGCATTTTCATGGTCATGGGAGCCTCATGGATGGCTAATTCCCAGTGAAATATTTCCGCTGCAAACTAGATCAGCCGGGCAGAGTCTCACTGTGTGTGCCAACTTTGTCTTCACTTTTGCCATTGCACAGGCATTCTTGTCCACTCTTTGCCATTTAAAATTTGGGATTTTCTTTTTCTTTGCTGGTTGGATTTTAATCATGACTATATTTGTATTCTTTCTCCTTCCTGAGACAAAGAATGCACCAATTGAAGAAATGGCAGAGAAAGTGTGGAAACAGTATTGGCTATTGGAGAAATATGTGGAGAAGTAGAAAATGTTCCTTATTGCTGGAATTCATTCTCCCCTGCCTATACGAAAGTGGGAGCTTGGAACAAGGAAGGGAGTTCATGGGAAAATTATTAAAAATGGTTATTGTGCGGATGTGTGTGTTAGCAATGCATCAGTGTTACTATATTCATAGTCATTTTCCACACATGATACAAGCATAGTCACAGATATGGAGTGGGAGGTTATTCTTACCTATATGAACCACTTTGGTGGGTAGGCATGATTACAATGATTGTTGGAGAGGTTGTAAATTTTGTAGCCTATGCATTTGCTCCAGCTATTCTAGTCACCCCTTTAGGTGCACTCAGCATTATTATTAGTGCAGTACTTGCACATATCATACTGAGGGAAAGGCTACACATATTTGGTATTCTTGGTTGTGTTCTTTGTGTTGTTGGCTCCACAACGATTGTCTTGCATGCCCCTCAAGAACGTGATATTGAGTCTGTTAAAGAAGTGTGGGATCTTCCAACTGAACCAGCATTCTTGTTATATGCAGCTGTGGTAATTGCAGCTACTTTGGTTCTTGTGTTCCATTTTGTTCCACAATATGGGCACACTCATATTATGGTATATATTGGTGTTTGTTCCCTTATGGGGTCTCTTTCGGTTATGAGTGTCAAAGCGTTAGGAATTGCTCTGAAGTTAACATTTTTGGGGCTGAATCAGCTTATATATCCACAAACTTGGGCATTTTCCTTGGTAGTGGGTATTTGTGTTATAACTCAAATGAATTATTTAAATAAGGCACTCGATACTTTTAACACAGCAGTTGTTTCTCCCATCTACTATGTGATGTTCACATCATTTACCATACTTGCGAGCATCATCATGTTCAAGGACTGGGACAGGCAAAATCCATCTCAAATTGTCACTGAAATGTGTGGATTTGTCACAATACTGTCAGGGACATTTTTGCTGCATAAAACCAAAGATCTTGGGGATAGCTTATCATCTGGAGTAGGTGTATATGCAAGTTCATCACCATCTTTTTCTTCATGCATTTCGAAGCATCCTCAAGAAAATGGGTGCACAATTGGGGAGATCATAAATATAAAGTCCGTATTCAACACAGTCGTACACACCACATGCTCTTGATCTCTTCATGAGAAAGAGGATATGAGTTCATTAATAAAATATTGTAACTTGATTGAATCATTCAAATATTAAAAGGAGATCAGCAATGATTGATTAGTCAATCTACCTCTCAAAGGTTTAAGATCCAAGTTTTAGGTCATGCTGGGTTAATTTTATTGAGGTTAATTAACCTCACCCAAATCACGTATTTGGGAGGTAATTACTAACCAAAGAGGGGTAGTTATTAACCTCTGTGTCTATATAAGGGCTCTTTTGGGCTTTGAAAAGGGACTTTTTTTTTTACTTTAGAAGAAGGGAACACTATGCTGAAATTTTGATCTAGGGATAAATTTTGGAAAGTATGTACACTTTTTACCTCTGAATTGAAAAATCTCTATTGCTTTCTTGGTGCAAGAAAATAATGGAATGTGCAGTTTGAGTTCCCTCTTTTCGAATCTAAATTGTTTCAAATGTTGATTCTCTTTGTAGTGAGCATTCTCACGGTATGGTGTAGATGTTTATGAATCTATGGATCAGCGTTGTGCTAGTAATAGTTTTTCAAGCGTAGATCTTGATCATTGTTATTAGCAATTTTAAGTTAGTAGTTTGAGAAAGCTTTGAAGTCGTGTGGTGCATTCGTCATCATGAGCTTTCTCCCTTTTCAATTTTAATTTTATATCTATTTGAAAAGCTTCAAAATTATATCATACGAGGGAGCTGCCCCTCTAAACGCAGAGGAAGGCCGCATATCAAGGGCCTATCCAACTGTTGTGAACGATTTGCCACACACACTCCGTTGGGCCAATTCTACAGTGACAAATCTGTTTACCAATAGGGTTATATTTAATAATTACATGTCGGCTCATAATCCTGATAAAATAGGGGCCAAAAAAAATTCCAAGGTGATGCCCCGAGCCCTAAAAAATTAATGAAATATGTATAGTACTTTCCTAATCAGTCACCACAAACTAACAATCTCCCACTTGGGGACTAATCAAACTCCACACTAGGCAACACTATATCCATGCTCATGCATAAACCTGTCAAATTTTAAATACTATTTCCAAGGTGCTTGCTTCAAGCTATATAAACTTTTCTTCAATCTACACACTAAGTTCTCCTTACCTTTGACCTCAAATCCCTATGGTTGTGTTTTATATATATATATATATCCAAATCACCATGAAGAAAGGTTGTTTTAACATCAAGTTGCTCCAAATGAAAATCTTTAGTAGCCATGGTGTGAATAGAAGTCATTTTAAGAATAAGAGAAAATATCTCATTAAAATCAATGCTCTTTTTCTATGCAAATCCTTTTACAACTAACCTGAATTTAAATATTTTCTTACCTCCATCCTCTTCTTTTAACCTATAAACCCATTTATTTTTTAAATCTCTTTTACCTATAGGAAACTTGCATAAATCCCATGTCTTATTTTTCAACAAAGAGTCCATTTCGTCTTTCATTGTAGACTCTGGAATCTTTGTATCCACTTGCATGGCTTCATCATAACATTCAAGTTCACTAGCATCAATAAGTATAATAGAATACAAAAAAGGAGAAAATCTTTTTGGAGGTCTACTTAGCCTTATTGACTATCTAATATTCACTAGGGTGTGTGGTATTTGTTATTGCGATTGTAGCACATCATGAGAAATTGTTGGAGCATCATCTTTTAGAGTATCATCCAGCACTATATAATCTTCTTTTTTCTCATGTTGCTACAACAGATCTTTGTACAACACTTTCTCATTGAATATGACATCCCTACTTCTTAAATTTTTACAATTTTAAACATCCCAAAGCCAATAACCAAATTCATTAATGTCATATCTAAAAAATACACATTTCTTTGACTTAGCTTCCATCTTGGTTCCATTTTCAGAATCTATATGATAAAATACTTCACACCCAAAGGTTTTGAGAAAAGAATAACTCACCTTCTTACCAATCCATGCTTCCTTTGAAATACCATAGCCCAAAGGAGTAGAGGGACCTCTATTAATCAAATATATAATAGTATTGGCAATCTTCTCCCACATGTTTAAGAGCAACCTTGCATGCAACCTCATGCTTCTTGCGTGCTCCATTATAGACCTATTCATGCATTCAACCAGTTCATTTTTAAGGGAAACCTTGCTTCTTGCATGCTCCATTATAGTTATGTTCATACATTTAGCCACTCCATTTTCCTATGGAGTCCTTGGAATAGTTTTCTATCTATGAATACCATTAGTGGAGCAATAACCTTCAAATTCATGACTGCAATACTCACCACCATTATCAAATTTGAGACATTTTAATTTCTTTCCAGTCTCATTTTCAACCAAGCATTTTCATTTCTTAAAAGTTCAGAATACATCAGATTTATGTCTAAGGAAATATACCCATACCTTTCTAGTTGATCCATCAATAAATGTAACATAATAATGAGAGCCACCAAGGGAAGATACCTGAGCTGATCCCCATACATCTATATGCACAAGCTCTAATCTCTCACTTTTTTTTTTCCTTCTTAGTCTCACAAAACTCACTCTCTTTTGTTTTTCATACTCGCCACTTTCATAGAAATCCATATTAAAACATTTCAGACCTGGTAAAACTTTCTTTGAGTGAAGTGCTTTCATACCTTTCCCACTCATGTTCCCAAGTCTGTTGTGTCACAATGCTATATCAGAATCTACAACAGCTATTTGTTCTCCCTACTCAAAAGTAGAAACTATTATTAAACATTTATTTTTCTATGAAACAATCAAAGTAGAAGGAACAAAATGACTTGTACAAAGATATAAGGTGCCTACTTTCACACCTTTTGCTACTACAATGGAACCTTTTTGATGAGGACACAATCCAAGACAAAATGAATGCAATAGTAAAAGGGGAATATTATTATCAAAATTTATGTGCTACTACATTTAGCACAACAACAAAAAAAGACTCCATGACATGCCTTATGGGCTTACAATGTTATCAAATTCTGGAGAAAACCCTTCTCACAGTACCCTCTCCCAAACTCCACCAAAAACTACCTTTACAATGCTAGGAGTGACGTTAAGTAGCTCAAATTAGGTTTAGGGTTAGGAATAAAATTTAAAATATGCCATTTGGCATCCACCTCCAAAATATAAAGTTCTAGAAAATATGTCAGAAGTCAGTGAAAAATTAGAAGAATCTAGAAATGGTAGTCTAACTTCTGGGAGGCATAACTTTTGATCTGAGACTCCAATTGACAAACTGTTTATATTTTTGGAAAGCTCTCCAAGTCCTATCTATCCCTATGGACAAGAATTGCCTCTTCCCCATTTTTTGGGCCCGTACAAGTCCATTTAGTACCTTAAATTTGACTTTTAAGTGCTCTTAGAAGGTCTCCAAGCAACTTAAAACTACAATAATGTTCAAACTATAAAGTCTTTTGATTTGATTCTTTTTTTGGGGTGCTTTAAATTACATTACAATCATCACTCCAACTTACACCCTCTAACTCATTATAATTATGGCTCAATTACAAAATAACATATTTTCTACATTGGCACATATTCCAAGGTGCTCAAAAACTCTAACCCATTAAACCAATAGTGGAGCTATGAGAGTTGGAATATTTATTTGACCCAAATAGGTATCCTAAAATAAAAATATTTTAAATAGAAACTAACACTAAGCATATTTTTGAGTGATACAGGATTGCCTTTGCACCGCTTGATGTTCTTGCATTAGACACCCAGGGTAGATTAAAAAGTGACCCTGTCACTTTATAGCTGGTAAAGGAAAACCCAAATGGGCAACCTCTATTATGGATATCCAAGTTGATTCTTCTATTGTTCATCCTTTCTACTTCACCAGGTATTCTTCATACTACTTTTTTCTGGTAATCCGGCCCACACGACTATCCAAAATTTCTTCAATCTCTTCCTTCGCAGAAGTAGGAATTGGACTCGGCTCTAGCATCAACTCCTCATCTACACCATCATCATGATATTATGTCAAATTTGTAATATTAAAAATAGGAGAAATGTGAATCCCATCTGGTAGCTCCACCTCATATCTATTCTCTTAATCATGTTTCTTCAAAATTTTGTAGGGGCCAAACTTCATCTTCAGTCTAATACAGGAGCATCAAGTGGTACCTATATCACCCAAAAATATGCTTAGTGTTAGTTTCTATTTAAACTTATTTCATTTTAGGATACCCATTTGAGTCAAATAAAGATTCCAACTCTCATAGCTCCATTATTGGTTTTTTGGGTTAGAGTTTTTGAGCACCTTAGGATATGTGCCAATGTAGAAAAATAGGTTATTTTGTGATTGAGCCATAATTATAATGAGTTAGAGGGTGTAATTTTGAGGGATGATTATATTTATAATTTAAAGCACTTGAAAAAAAGAATCAGGTCAAAAGGCTTTATAATTTGAAAGTTATTGCAGTTTAAAGTTTCTTGGAGACCTCCTAAGAGAAATTCAAAGTCAGATTTGAAGCACTAAATGACCTTGTACATGCCAAAAAATTGAGGAGGGTTATAGAGTTCTTGGAGAGCTTTTTAGAAATGTAAATGGTTTGTCAATTAGAGTCTCAGATCAAAAGTTATGCCTCCCAGAAGTTGGACTACCATTTCTGGATTCTTCTAATTTTACACCGACTTCTGACATGTCTTCTAGAATCTTTTGTTTTGGTGGTGGATGCCAAATGGAATATTCTAAATTTTATTCCTAACCCTAAACCTAATTTGGGTTACTTAAGGTCACTTTTGGCATTGTAAAGGCAATTTTTGGTGGAGTTTGGGAGAAGGTACTGTGAGAAGGGTTTTCTCTAGAATCTAATAACATTATAAGCCCATAGGGAATGTTGTTGAGTCTTTTTTTTTTGTGCTTAATCTAGTAGCATATGACTTCTGATAATAATATTCCCCTTTTCCTATTGCATCATTTTTATCTTGGGTTGTGTCTTCATTAAATCGTATCAAAGCAAGTTTTCCTAAGCGTGTAGCCAGAGTACTGACTATGAGGTAGTTTACACCATGATTGTGTGGTTGTGGGTTTTGATACAAGAATATGCCTCCATAAAGGGAGCATGGTGAAAGGGCCAGAGTTTTTACTCCTAAGGTTAGAGCCCTCCAAAGACAAGTCCACGTATTGCAAGAGGAGATTCGTAGAGGGATGAATGTTGACATTGGTGATGAAAGTGAGGAAGAAAATGAAGAAGTAAATATTGGGAAGGAAGGGGAAGGATATGGAGAAGTCCTAATCCAAGTAGAGAGGCTTTTTAGGGCCATTATCAAGCTTGGAAAAAGACCTAAAATTGACATCGGCATGCTTTTGGGAAACCTAAACCTAGATGAGTTGATCGACTAGATCAATGAACTGGAAGAATATTTTGAGTATGAGGATATCGAGGACCTTGATAGGGTTAAGTTTGCAAAGGCCAAAATGAAAGGCCATGCCAAAATCTGGTGGCAAGAGATTCAGTTGGAAAGAAATAGAAGAGGAAAGGATAAAATTAGAAGATGGGATCACATGGTGGAAAAACTAAAGAAGCAATTCATCTACATTGATTAAGAGCTTGATTAAAATAATAGACTCCACAACATACACTATGGGCTTACAATGTTATCAGATTCTGGAGAAAACTCTTCTCACAATACCTTTTCCCAAACTCCACCAAAAAAATTGCCTTTACAATGCTAGAAGCAACCTCAAGTAACTTGAATTAGGTTTATGGTTAGAAATACAATTTAGAATATGCCATTTGGCATCCACCACTAAAATAGAAGGTTCTAGAAAACATGTCAGAAGTTGATGTAAAATTAGAAGAAACCAAAAATGGTAGTCCAACTTCTAGGAGGCATAACTTTTGATTGAGGAATCTTATTAAAAAACTATTTATATTTTTGGAAAGCTCTCCAAGTACTCTATAGCCCTAGGGACAAGCCTTTCTTGTCACCCATTTTTTGGGCATGTACAAGGCCATTTAGTTCCTCAATTCTTACTTTAAAGCACTCTTAGGAGGTCTCCAAACAACTTAAAACTACAATAACTTTCAAATTGTAAAGCGTTTTGACCTGATTCTTTTTTTAGAGTGCTTTAAATTACAATTATAATCATCCCTCCAACTTAAACCCTCTAATTCATTATAATTATGGCTCAATTACAAAATAACATATTTTCTACATTGGCATGTATCCCAGGGCACTCAAAAACTCTAATCCAAAAAACCAATAGGGGATCTATGAGAGTTGGAATCTTTATTTGACCCAAATGGGTATCTAGAAATGAAAACACTTTAAACAAAAACTAATGCTAAGCATATTTTTGGGTGATACAAGATTGCCCTTACACCACTAAATGCTCATGCATCACTTTTGAAACCTTCTAATTTTTATCGTTAAAACTAACTACACAACCCTCATCAGAGTTTCCTTCCTAAAATCAAATTCCTACTCAGTTTTGGAACATGTCTTACCTTATGTAGTAGCCAATGATTCTCATTCTACAACTTAATCTTAACTTTTCCCTTTCCAACAATCTAACAGGGTTCATTATTCCCAAAATAAACAAGCCCAAAATCCCCTTGGACATAATCAATGAAATAAACTCTATGATGTGTAGTTTGAAATGAAGCACTAGAATCTAAAACCCATGAATCATCAACACTTTCTAAAGACAAAAGCAAAGTATCCTCTTCGGATTTGTTACTTACCACATGTTCCTCCTTGTTCCCTTTTAGTTTATCTCCTTCATTTTTCTTTAGAGTCCAACAATCTTTCTTCTTATGCCCTAGTTTACCATAGTACCAACAAACTCTTGGTCCTCTAGATTGAGACCTCTTCCCCTTTGATATTCCTCTTGATCTCCCACAATTTTTGGAATTATTTCCTCTCTCAGTCATTAAGCCTCTTCTTTGTGCGTTTAAAACACTTCGTTATGTAGATCCACCTATGGTTTTCCTATGAGTTTCCTCACTCAAAATAACAACAATGACATCATCAATTTTAGGGTATTAGATCTAGAAATAGAATTACTTACAACATTACCAAGCCATTCCAACTTTCAGACAAAGAACACAAAATCAAGAGAGCCCTAATTTCTTCATCAAAATTAATACCCACAAAAGATAACTGACTAGTAGCAGTATTAAACTCATTTAAATGATCTGCAACAAATCCACCTTTTTTCATTTTCATATTAAATAAAAGCTTAATGATTTTACCTTGTTTGAAGTAGAGGACTTTTTATACAATTTATCTAGGCTTTGCATCAACTCTTCTATCATCTTTTCTTTTGTAATATTAAATGTCACTAATGATGTCAAGCATAATCAAATGCTTCCAAGTTCCTTTCTATCTAAAATCTCCCAATACTCATCTGACATAGCTCCTTGTTTCTTGGATTTTCCTTCCAATGGCTTCCATAAATCCCTCTGATAAAGATAATCTTCCATTTGCATCTTCCATAACTAAAATTTTTGCGCATTATACTTCTCCACCTTTAGCTTAACCTCATCTACCACTTCCCCCACATGATACTCCCACTCAACTGTGAGACCTTCCTATAGAGGATTGCTAAAAAATGACAACAGTCTAGCTTAAAAAAATGATGATAGTCTAGCTCTGATACCACTTGTTAGGATTAAACCTTAGATAGAAATAATAATTAAATGAAAATATAACAAATATTAGAAAATAATATATCGCACTGAAGAGAACACAAGACACCAAGATTTAAAGTGGTTCACCAAATCCTTGGACTACGTCCACCAATAGCATGTCCAATATTATTATTATCCAATGATTACAATCCACAATCCCTTACAGCTCAATACCACTGCAAGAAGCTACAATATCACCATTACGTCATGAAATCCCTAATCCTAAGACTTTATATACAAGATTTTTTCACTTACAAAATTAGGGCTATAATAAGTCATCCAATGGGAAAAATAGTAGCTAACACCTTTTACAATATAAGGGCATTTTTGGCTTTGGGGGAACTACCCCAAAAAACCCCCATGGCATGTTACCCCTTGACCCCACCCTATACTATAATAGGGAGAGCACCTAGGGCACTACCCCAAGACCCCAAAGGGGTGCTACCCCTTGACCCCATCTTGGAGGCACTACCCCAAAACCCCCATAGAAATAATATAGGGAGAAAATTGTGTTGAATAAACCTCTAAGTTTGATTAGACTCCACATCACAATAATATCCCACTTGGAGACTGATTAGTCTTACTGCAATAGGGAGTGCACCTGGGGCACTACCCCAAGACCCCACAGGGGCACTGCTCCTTGACCCCATCTTAGGGGCACTACCACAAAACCCTTGTAGAAATAATATAGGGAGAAAATTGCACCAAATAAACCTCTGAGTCTAATTAGGCTCCACATCGCAATATCGATTTCCCCAAATATAGACATTTCAAATTCCTTCTTCCTCTCATTAGAAAATTATTTCCATAATGCATCTTGTCCTCCAAATATGATATCATCCACAAATATTTCAGCTAATAGTACCCCTTTACCACCTTTAGTTTTCAAGTACAAATTTTAATTGTCATTGGTCCTTGAAAACCCAATTTTTACCAAATAGTTGTGCAACCTTTCATATCATTCTCTAGGGGGTTCTTTCAGTCAATATAGTGCTTTATGTAGTTTACATAACATGTTCTTCTTGCTAGGATCAATAAATCTTTCTAGTTATTCAATGTAAACCTCTTCTTCTAGTATTCTATTTATAAATGTAGATTTGACATCCAATCGATATACTTTAAAACCTTTTTAAGCAAAATATGCAAGTAGAGTTTGAACTCCTTCCAATCTTGCAACTAGGGAAACTATCTCCCCATAGTCAATGCCTTCTTCATGTGCATATCCCTTTCATACCAATCTAGCTTTGTTTCTTGTGACTTCTCCTTTCTTATTCAACTTATTCCTGAATACCCACTTAGATCTGATAACATTCTTGTTCTCTGTTTTAGGTACTAGTGACCAAGTTTTGTTCTTCTCTATTTGTTAAATATATTTATTTATTGTTTGATTCCAATCGTCATTGTCAAAAGAATCCTTCACTATTTTAGGCTCAAACTTACAAAGTAAACATGTGTCACTTCTTAGTTTTTTCCTTGTCATAACTCCAAAGTCTTTGTTTTTGACGATTTTCTTATGTGCATGATGTCTTCTCAAATATTTTTCTAATGTAGGCTCTTTTATTCTTTCTTCTTCTTCAGGTTCATCTTGTATATTTACTTTAAGTTCATTTTGTATCTATGCTTTATCTTCTAGTTTCTTGGCACTGGTTTCCTAGTGCTTGACAACTTCTTCTTGTATCCTAGCATCATTTTGCTGACACTTGATACCTACAATCTATCGCTTGGTAGCCTTATGTTGCAACTCGACACCTATAGTTTTTTATTACTTGATAGCCTTGTTCTCTAGTTTAGATAAGGAATAGGGCACACCTTCATTGATATATATGAATGTGTTGTAATCTGTAGGTTTCTTTTTGCATTCTACTTCATTTTTTTTCATATACATCAACTTTCACATTTGCACTTTCCACAACTTTGCTAGTGTTATAATTCAAACACTAATAAGCTTTGCTCTTAGTGGAATATCATAGGAATATGCCTTCATCACTTTTAGCATCAAGTTTTCTATTTCTATTGTTATTTAGTATATAAAATTTTCTTTCAAAAAATTTAAAGTATTTCACATTAGGTGCATACTACCATAACTCAAAGGGTGTAATATTTTTTAGAATTCTTTAGAATAACTAAGAGGGGGGTGAATTAGTTATCCAAGGTCCAATGATGTCCAATTCAACTTTTTCTTCTAATCTTTAATGGCACATAACTGAGATATCATGCATGCAATTAAACATTAAACAATCATGAAAAGTAAACATGCATCACACCATAATACTAAGGATTTTGATGACCCAGAAACCCTCTAGGAATAAGAAGGTAAAATTGGAGTGGGGATGATACCCACAAAATAACTGCGCAATTGATTTCAACCACTTTGATGGTCTGCCATGTTAAAGGCCTGCCTTGTTAAAGGCTTTACACACTATTAGATGTGACCCTGTTAAAGGATTTAAGAACATTCAACTTAGAATGCCACCCTGTTAAAGGATTTACATAGAGTTGTTAGGCTCACCCAAGTCCATGGGATTTACAATCACCTTCTCAAAAGAATCTTTCATCCCTCTCTAAGGATCTTCTATCCTCCTCCTAAGTATCTATTTACCCTTCTCCTAAGGATCTCTTTATCCTTCTCTTGGGGATCTCTTTATCCTTTTCCTAAGGCTTATCCACCTAGTTGTTAAGCTAACCTAGCAATGTAGGATTTCAATATCTAATACAATGGTAAGAGAGTATTAGAAGGGTTTTGACCTGATAAAGATTGCAACCCTAACTATGCAGATTTCAAATCACTCTTTAGTTTTTTTCTTTGCTTGGCTTTCCTCCCTTGTAGTGTAGACAACTTATTCACCCTTTAAGATTTGTCTCCTTGAGTTCTTTAACTCATCATGCTAATGCACTCTATGGTCACCTAATCAACTTAGAGTCTTGATGCTCTATTCTTACTCCTCTTTGGCTTCTTTGCATGATCATACTTATGACCAACTCCCTCTCATACATGTGCTCATGATCTCTGACCTATAACTCCTTATAAAGAAGTTAAGTTCTTTATTTCCCGCTCAAATCTTGATTTGATCTTGAGAAAATGGTATTGTTTTCCCTCACAATTTCTTCTTCTAGAAACTTCATGATAAATCCATTAGCATTCACCTTGAATTGGTTTGCATGGTTTACATAGAATTCTGTGACATCTACTCATCATCCTTATCATCCAACTAATTCACAAAATTTGATGTAACAAACTTATCGCTACTGATCTGGCGAATCTTTGACTAAACAAATAATGCAGCAACTCAGCATCATTGGTTTACTGATGCTCAGCACCTGACCAATTCTATGTTACTTGGCACCTGAATATCACTCGACTCCTATATCATGCTTGGCACCTAAAGTCACTTAACACTTGATCTTCACTCAGCACCTAAAGACTACTCGGTACTTGAAGATCACTCGGCACTTGATCTTCACTCGGCACCTAAAGGCTGCTTGGCACCTGAAGATCACTCGGCACTTGAAGATCACTCAGCACACACTAAAGTTGAATTTTCTTAGCTTCAATTGAGAATCTATTCGGCTCTAACTAGCTTTCTCAGCTCTCTCCAATGAACTTAGTTAGGTTTTACAAATGACTTAGTTAAACCTTACATCTTTGATGTGTCTTAGTGTGTCCAACTTCTTGGAGTATGTCATCAATACACTATTTCATCAATGGCTTGGTTGATCCTTATACTTCATTACAACATCATAACTTCAACCTCTCTCTAGGTACTTTAGTTATATCTTATTGATTGCCACCTCATTGACAATCAACCAAATGATAGCATTTGGATCACTTAAGCAATTGTCATTCTTGCAAGTAGCAAGTTTGACATCAATGACAAACCAATGATTGAAAAAAAAATTTACCAGTTCCATTATTCTTCATTCATGATCATTTCAATCATTTCCAACAATATTTGTACCTTTCTTGACTTGTACTCAATTCAAAGTATAAATTGTTGTACTTACAACTTCTCTCCATTATTTTTGTGACACACTCTCCTCTATTATTAGTGTTCTAGCACAATCTATTATTGATCTATTCCTTTTTTCAGCTATTCTATTTTGTAGAGGGGTCCTAGGTGCTGAAATTTGTCTCTTGATTCCTCTATCATTACAAAATATGTTAAATTCATTAGAGATAAACTCTCCTTCTAATGTAGGACCATCTTAGGTTACCTTGTAATCCTACTCATTTTTCTTTATTTTTCTTATCACTAGAAAGTTCCAGTTACTATCAAGTGTCAATTACTACCAAGTTGCATTTAGTGTTGAGTTATAATTACTATCAAGTTCTTGTATGTATTGAGTTTTCTAGTGTTGGTTGAGTATTCTTTCATGTATCGAGTGAACCTAATATTTGTTGATGATTGGTTCCTTCTTTGATCAAGTTTATCTATGATTGGATCTTAGTTTGAACTAACTTATGTAATTAATTTGGATCATGAATTTAATGTTACAATCTAGTCTTGGGACATGTGCAAACCATTTTAACATTGGCATTTCTATTTTGTAATGACTTAGGTAATCACTTAGAGAGTTGACAACACATGTTCCTAAAAGAGTGAATATAGAGGTGGATTGTGGATTTTGAAGTTGTATTTTGTATTTGGTCATAACCTAGAAGGCCTTACAACTGGGCATGTATGTTGATAATAAAATCAACTAATAAAACAAGTTGTTATTCCTTCTCTCCTTGGTATTTTTCTCTATGTTGTTTTCTTCTATTATGTTACTTAGCAAGGTTTTTGGATAGTTGGGTGTGCCTATAACCCTATCTATTCATACCCATCCTTGCGTCAGGTGGTATCAAAGCTTGAGGTTTGTCCTTGTGGTGCTTGGATCATGTAGAAGCCTAAGTTGAATTTAGTTGTATGGTTGCAAATCTACAAATTTCAACTATAACTTTCTAAGGGTTACAATCTTATAGGAACTTTTTGTAATGATGGTTCAAGGTAGAGGAAATGTTGACCCTACTATTATGGATATGGTGAGACAAATTGCAGCTAGATTAGATATTGTGGAGATAGTCCATAGGAGATGAGCATATCTTGATGATGTGAGTGATGATGAAAGCACACTAAACTCTAATCCAAATCCTAAAGAAGATTAGGATGAAGAAAGGTCGTTGAGAGTAGTATCTAGTGTTAGAAATAGGGAACACTAAGAGGGGGGGCGAATTAGTGTTCTACAAATGTTAGCCCAAAATTGGATATTATAATTGACTTATAACTTGCCAATTCTTAATAGTAAAAGTAACCAAATATAAAGAAGAATTATGGCAACATTTTTTTAACTAGGGAAACCCTAGCTAAGGGGAAACCATAGTGGGGATTGTACCCACAAAATGATCCACTAAACAAAAGTATTTAGTTAAGGATATTAACCCTATTAGGAGTCTATTACATGTATATAGTATCTTGGTCCTTGTTATAGGACTAAGACCTGTTAAAATCCTCAACCTATTAGGAGTTGTTATGTACAATTACAAAATGTATGCAAGATGAGCCCATTTCCCAAACATGCAATATACAATGTAGTTCCTTGATACAAAAGGTAGATACAAAAACCTCTTTACAATGTTGATATCTTCAATATCTAATCTTTCCTTTGTTTCACTTTACATACCTGTAATCATACATCATAATTTTCATCACTTATAGTTTGCATATCATTTGTATAGCTTTCACATAAGTTCTCATATCACTTACAACCTAGATACGGCTCTACATATTGCATTCTTTCCTTCATACCTTTACATTTTACTAAAAAATTCAGTCAGCCTTCAAGCTTTCGCACACTTGGAAAAATGAAATACTAACTCTTTCTCTCTTATGGTTAACTTATAGGATGTCATCTCTAATTAGTCAAGTAATTTCATAAATACCCATTCTCTTTTATGCTTTGTTCCTATTTGTATATTGTCATAACTTGTGAAATCAATACTAATGATAGTGGAATCAATAGAGGAAATAGGTGGCAATGACAAATATGAACACTAGGAAGAGTGTAAAAATTAGCTAGAATAGAACAACATTAAGAACCATAGTAGGAGGATTAGGATAAGTGTAAGGAATACTATTGTATGAAGGTTGTGAGATGGTAAATGAAGCAAGTGGAACACTCATAGGTAGAGAAGAAATAGTAAGACTACTAATAGGAGGATTAAATGGTTGAATATAAGTAGTCACAATAGGAGAAACATATGAAAGAATGCTAGAGATAGGTTTGGAAAGAGATAAGGTAGGTTCAACACTAGTGATATGTGAAGCCATTCCTATTTCAAATTTAGCTTGAGTTGAAGCCTTAACATAAGTGTGGATAAGGTGAGTAAGACCACATAAAATATCCATGTCCATCATTGCATATCACTTTCTTAAGAGAATCAAAAGTAACCATAGCATTAGTATTGTGATTCTCTTGAATAAGTAAATCATGTATTTTACCAATCTCAGTAGCAATTTTAAGAACTTGTTTAGGAGGAACCCTTAAAGCCTCATCCTCATTATGAGATGAATGAGAAGATTCATGTTCCATAGAAGGATTAGGGTCATGAGATACCATAGGATCACTAAGGTTCCTAAAGAGGGGAGAAAAGGAATCTTGATCAAAGTGAGTCGTGAATCTATGACTTCTCCTAAGGGGATACTATAAGCAGGGCTTAAGGTAATATAGCCCAAGGATTCACCTACATTAGACACCCAAGGTTTCAAAAACAAGATTTTCCATAAGGACTTATTAACATCTAAAGAAATTCAAAACATAAATCCCATGTGCATTCTTAATCCACAAATCCTCTTCATCAATCATGCTAAAATTTTGTCCAAACTCACTGCTACAACCAACTATATCATCAAAAATATCAGCTCTTCTCTTGCTACTACAACTACTAGGATCAAATGAATCATACTTGTCGCAAGCCTCCATATGATTAGAAATTCTCTTTTGTCTTCTTCTACTCTTAATCACAAGATTAGATAACATTCTTTCAACAATGGGAACCTCAACCACAATTTTTTTAATCTTCGAGCTAAAGTCTTAAAAACACTTAAATTCTCACTACAATATTTGGGGTTAAATTGTGACAATAGGGTAATTTGTGGATTTTCATGTTTTTTTGCAATTGTCCACAACATTATCACAATACTAACATTTGTGTCACAATTGTGATGACCAAGTGAGTATAAAAAAAATAAAACATGACATAAATCATTCTCCATTTTTTTGATCAATTGTGAAGAGTTGCACGTGAAAGATGGTCGAGAGCTCTGAACGTTGGTGGAGATTTCATTGTTGTGCCCTTGTGATCGTTGTATTTTATTGTTGTACCCTTATGATCTCTACATTTTTTGCCCTTGGTGGAGATCAGTTGATATCTAGGATTTCGTTGTAGTGCCCTTGTGATCGCTACATTTTATTGTCACCCCCTTGTGATCTCTACATTTTGTTGTCCTGCCCTTGTGATCTTCATGCTCTTGCTCTGCAATTTCATTGTCATGTTTTTCCTTATGTAAATTTTCTTTTCTTTTCCTTCTAAACATGTATCTCTTTCTATTTCCCTTAGTAGATGATTAGAGAAGCTTCTATTTATGTATATATACATATCAATATATATGTGTGTGTATATACATATACATATATATGTGTATTCGTGCTAAGTGACTTACCTCAAGATCCAACACAAAAATAATGCAGATCAAAAAAAATGGGCAAAGTTCACAATAATGTTGACAAAAACATATCATAGTATATTTTTTAGAAAGAAACAAGCTATTACCCAGTTAAATTAATCTAGTTTTTTATTAGCTAGGTTGATTACAAATTCCTCTAGAACTATCATCAAATTAGGTACAATAAAACAAACAATCAATTGTTCCCAGCTAGCAGAATCAAATACAATTTTCCAAGATGATAAAATTGCATATGAAGATGGATGGATGTATGTATGTATGTATGTATGTGTATTTCTATGTATATATGTATGTGTATATGTATACATACATATATATATATATATATGTATATATGTATATATGTATATATGTATGTATGTAGATATACATATGTATATGTGTATTTATGTGCATATATACATACATACAGACACGTGTGTGTACATGTATGTATGTGTATATAGAGAGAGAGAAATCTTGTGGATTTAGAGATTGGTGGAGATTTAGGATTTTGTTGTCATGCCCTTGTGATCATTGCATTTCATTATCATGCCATTGTGATCTCTGGATCTTGTTGTGATGCCTTTGTGATCTCTATATATGTATGTATGTATGTATATGTATATATACACATGTGTATATGTATATATATCTATATATACATACATACACACACACACACACATATGTGTGTGTGTGTCTATGTATGTATATAAACCAAGAGATCTCTATATATATACATACATACATAGACACACATATGTGTGTATGTATGTGTATATACATATACATATACATTAAGAGAAGCTTCTTTATATATACATACATAAATACATATATACATAGACACACACATGTATGTGTATGTATATATACACATACATATACATAAAAACAAGCTTTTCTAATCACTTGCTGGGAGAAATATAAAGAGATACATGTTTAGAAGGAAAAGAAAAGAATATTTACATAAGTACCTCTTCTCCCCTTAAAGAAAACTATAGATCAAGGTCACACAGATCACAAGGGCATGGCATGACAATGAAATTGTAGAGCAAGGGTGTGGAGATCACATGGGCATGACAATAAAATTTACAAATCACAAGGGCATGGCAATGAAATGCAGTGATCATAAGGGCACGGTAATGAAATCATAGATCTCCACTGATCTCCACCAAGGGCATAGAAATGAAATGTAGAGATCATAAGGGCATAGCAATAAAATGCAATGATCACAAAGGCATAACAATGAAATCTCCAACAACATTCAAAGCTCTCCACCCTCGTTCAGACTCTCCACCCTCTTTTGCATATAAATCTCCATAATTGCTCAAAACAAATGGAGAATGATTCATGTTGTGTTTTCTTTTTTTAAAAAACTCACTTGGGTGTCACAATTGCAATGCAAATGTCAATATTGCAATGGTGTCAAGGAAAATTGCAAAAAAAAATGAAAATCCATAATTTACTCTATCATCATATCTTGTCATTGTAATTTGACCCCAAATATTGTAGTGAGAACTTAAGTGTTTATAAGACTTTCAGTTTTGTTAGTAAACAGTTTTGTCCTTCCAAAATTAAATACAAAGAATGACTCAAGACACCCAAATAGAAGAACAATTGCCACTAACAATTGAAAATACTATCATGAGATTGATAGCTTTCCTCTGAATTGAGAGGTACAACTCCCTCTTAGAAAGATATTCAAAGAATTTAAATAACTGGTTAACATAAAGGTTTTCTAGCATTTACCCATCACTATGGGATAAATACGATTATAAGATTTAAAAGCTATACAATGAAGAAAGAAAATGAACAAATAGCCACAGGACTACCTATCCAGTTTCTCATATCATAGGGAAAGTACAAAGAAGCATTATCTTATTTTGTTGAATATGAATGATAATGCAAAACTGCACCTAAAACATGAAAGAAATGACTGTAGAATCATTTTCAATCCAAGAAAACCATATTCAAACTTTAGAATCTGATGTATGAAACTCTCTTTTATTTCAGATGCATAACAAAACAATAACAATATTATTTTATCTCTGTCATTACAATCAAGTTGCAAAAAAATAGAAATAACACTACTATTCCCCTCCCTATTACAATCACTGCACATAAAATATATTCTCCCTTTCCTGTAGCTGTAGAACTCCCAGTGAAGAGAAGAACCCCCCTTACATCTAGATCTTTCAATAAATAACATTTTGGGTTGTCTTTCTGGTTTCCATAATCGTTTCTTGAAAATCAGTTTCATTATTCTCATGACTTTTCTTCTTCTTATCCCTTTGGAATTTTAATAGCTAAGCCACTTTAAAGTTTCATAAATTATAATAAATCTTTTTACCAAATTTAAAAATGAATCCCTTGTGCATTCTTGGATAGATGGCATGTGCTGGTTACAAATTGCAATCATAATCCTGTAACTATCATTAATATATTGCTGCACTCAAATAGTCATAACTTTTGATCTGTCAAGAATCTTGCAAAACAGCTTGGCAAGGATTTAGATAACTAGGTTTTCTTAAACCAATCTGGAATTCAGCTCAATCCAACAGTTGGATTAAAAGTTGTGGGCCCCGCAACATGACTTTTTTTTTTTTACTGTGGCATATCTGTATTTGCTGGTGTGTTGATAGACCTGCATTCAGTCCATCATAACTTTTGACTTTGGCCAAATTTTGAAGATCACCTTGGTGGACCTTTAGAAAACTTAATTTTGAACAACATATCCAAAATTCGATCAGATCCAATAGTGGAGTTAAAAGTTATGCCACCCGCATTGTTACTATTATTTTAATGCTGTCAAAAAATTTGACTCTGCAGACTCGAACACGAAGTTGAAGTAGAAACCTTTGGTTCAAGTTCAAGTTCGAATTTACAGATATGTTGCACCTTGGAATGTATTAACAATTCAGCCTTTTGCAAACCCAATCTTAAAATGAAGCAGAAATTTGAAGTTCTGAATTTGATGGTTCCACCTAGCATATCTTCATAACTCTATCTTCTTCACAAGTTAGAGTTCATAATCTATCATCAGACATTAAAAACCAACCCAAATCAACTTTGCAGAGTTAGCTTGGGAGTTTAGAACATGGGTGCTAAAAGAATGGTAACAACTGGCTCTGACTAGGGATGTGGGCCGTGAGGGACACAAAGAATCCAGCAATCTCTGGTTGAGACCAGTGTCTAGCAATTGGGCAACAGAGTCATGGGAACAAAGAAAGGAGAAAATTTGCAGAGAAAGGGAAGGACAGAGAGAACACCAAAGCACAAAGCTAACAACAAGACAAAAACCAACAAACTAAAACTAAGCACAACCAAAACTTTATGTACAAAGAACTGGGCAAGCAACCCAGACTCAAAAGAATGTATCTAACTGCTCATGGAAAACCATTAACTGGTTCAGAAAAATATATGCCAGTGCAGAAAAGTGGCTGGAAAATGAGATGCACCACTCCAAGCAACCATCAAGTAGTTGATAAAAGCATGGACCTGAACATCATGTTTTGGACCAACCCCTTAATCACTATGCCAATTCCAAATAGCCATACACCCCCATAAAATTCTGATTTTTCGTGTTCCCCCAATGCTTGATCTCCATGTGGCTGCAACATTTTGATTTGACTGACATGATGTTGAAAATTTATTTCACAACTTCCTCTTTTGATCAGATTTTTAGAATGAGAATAATTTTTTAAATCTGATTTCTCTTTGATATCAACACCAAGCCTATTTTCAAAGTAAACATGTTCTAGAATAGGCTGATCACAATCTTTTAGAATTTCAAGGAAATCTTTATTTTCTCTTTCATGGAAAAGAAAAACCTCATATTCAAATAATTCATTACTCATATCAGCTTCAAAATCAAATGATTCTTGCATTTTAGTCCTCTCAAGATCTTGAGATGCTTTGGACTGTAGAAATTCTTCACTGATCTCCATGTAACCAAAATAAAAGCATTCATAACCAGTATGCAAAATTTCAGTTTCAGCATTATCACCCTTAAGTTTTTCTTGATCTTGATGATCCATTACACTTTCTTGATTAAAGTGACCAGCTGAATATACATCAGAAATATCAAATCTAAAATATTCTAATTTGGAAAAGAAAACACCTGGCAGCAAGCTCTTACTCATTTCAACATCAACAATGCCATCCAGAGGGTCTTCTTGCTCCTGTGGTAATTCAAGATTTGATCTTTCTCCTTGAGAGGTAAAATGAAGATGGAAAATTTTATTTTCCCTGCGTGTATCAAGATAATAGTTGCCTTGTTGTTGATGTTGATTTATCACATTTTCCACTATTATCACCAATGGCTGGGACAACATTAGATATTTTAAAAGAAAAAAATTCAAGTTCCTGCAAGGGCATAGCCAATAATGAGCTTTCATGTAGCTAATTATCACCAAGTTCTCCTTCAGTAGAAAGCCTAGCAAAGCAAGTCATCATATTAGATAACTGAGGAAGATGTTGATCATTCATTTCAGAATGCAAACCAGATTCTTCATTTTTTATGCACTCAAATTGGAAATATTCATAATTAGCTTGCAAGGGATTTTCTACTTTACCATTATCACCATTATACCTTTCTTGGTCTTGTTGATTTGTCGTACCTTACTAAAAAATATTAGTTGCTGAAATTGCATTAGAGGATCCAAAAAAAAAAGACTCAAATTGAAATAATGGTGAAGCCATTGGATTTGATGTTTCAGAGATGTGTTCATCATTATTCTCAATGTGCAAACAATCTTTTGACATATTAAAACAATTATTTTCAGCCGATGGGGTTTTTTGAAAATCTTCATCATCATACTCAACATGTAAATGATATGCTCCAGCCGTATCACAAAGATTATCTTCAATCAAAGGAGGCGTTAGAAAATCCTCTTCATTAAAAACTGTCAGATTTTGACAAACAGAAACAGGGGGTGTTGATTTTTCTTTTTTAAGAACCAGGTGCCTTTTTTGTGTGGGTTTTATCTTTGGATAATACTGTTGTTCTAGGAAGCATATTTCAACCTGTGAGGGTTTAGCACATTTCATCCCACTTAGAATCATGTCATCATCTAAACTGATAGCCTCCCTTTGTACATCTTGTAACCTCTGCAACTTTAATTGTAGAAGCAAGAATTTAACTTCAAATTGCATGGCAACAATGAATATACACAACTGGTTATTCTCACTTGGCTGGCTAGCTAGAGGAATCTTACCAACACTTCTATTAAATCTATCAACAAAATATCTCATGGCTTCCCCTTCTTTGATCTTAATTTGAAAGAAATTTAATAGCAACTTAACAACATCAACCGCAGGCATAAACTTCTGTAGAAATTTTACCTCAAGATCATTCCAACAAGTGATGCAACTATCTGGTAAATTCTGGAACCAATCAGTAGCATTTCCCATAAGGCTTTGAATAAATAGCCTGATGGATACATTTTCTTCCTACACACCAAGAATACTGCATGCAACAGTGACTGCTTTAATGTGGTCATTTGGATTCTAAGTCTTATCTCTAGAAAACTTGGGAGGTATTCCCATGATCTTTTAGGTAGGGTTGAATATTGGACCAAGGCAAATGGTTTGATCTGAGCCCCCCATGGCTGAGTGGCAACCACAGCCATAATAAACACTGGAACTCAAAAATCAAGATTCAGCAGGTTTGAAATACAGAGTCGCCAACCTCCATCCTCGGAGAGGTAACCTTCAGATTTCCAAGAAAAGATAAGCACTGGAACTTGCTTTCTTCCCCAGCGGAGTCACCAAAAACTGTTAGTAAACAGTTTTTTCCTTCCAAAATTAAATACAAAGAATGACTCAAGACACCCAAATAGAAGAACAATTGCCACTAACAATTGGAAATACTATCATGAGATTGATAGCTTTTCTCTGAATTGAGAGGTATAGCTCCCTCTTAGAAAGGTATTCAAAGAATTTAAATAACTGGTTAACATAAAGGTTTTCTAGAATTTACCCATCGCTATGGGATAAATACGATTATAAGATTTAAAAGATGTACAATGAAGAAAGGAAATGAACAAATAGCCACAGGACTACCTATCCAGTTTCTCATATCACAGGGAAAGTACAAAGAAGCATTATCTTATTTTGTTGAATATGAATGATAATGCAAAACTACACCTAAAACATGAAAGAAATGACTGTAGAATCATTTTCAATCCAAGAAAACCATATTTAGACTTTAGAATCCAATGTATGAAACTTTCTTTTATTTCAGATGCATAACAAAACAATAACAATATTATTTTATCTCTGTCACTACAATCAAGTTGCAAAAAAATAGAAATAACACTACTATTCCCCTCCCTATTACAATCACTGCACATAAAATATATTCTCCCTTTCCTATAGCTGTAGAACTCCCGATGAAGAGAAGAACCCCCCTTACATCTAAATCTTGCAATAAATAACATTTTGGGTTGTCTTTCTGGTTTCTATAACCATTTCTTGAAAAATCAATTTCATTATTCTCATAACTTGTCTTCTTCTTATCCCTTTGGAATTTTAATAGCTGAGCCACTTTAAAGTTTCATAAATTATAATAAATCTTTTTACCAAATTTAAAAATGAATCCCTTGTGCATTCTTGGACAGATGGCATGTGCTGGTTACAGATTGCAATCATAATCCTGTAACTGTCATTAATATATTGCTGCACTCAAACAGTCATAACTTTTTATTCGTCAGGAATCTTCCAAAATTTCTTAGAGAGGATTTAGCTAACTAGGTTTTCTCAAACATATCTTAAATTCAGCTCAATCTAATAGTTTTATTAAAAGTTGTGGGCCCCACAACATGACTATTTTTTTTGATTGTGGCATATCTGTATTTTCTGGTGTGTTGACAGACCTGCATTCAGTCCATCATAACTTTTGACTTTGGCCAAATTTTGAAGATCGCGTTGGTGGACCTTTAGAAAACTTAATTTTGAACAACATATCCAAAATTCGATCAGATCCAATAGTGGAGTTAAAATTTATGCCACCCGCATTGTTACTGTTATTTTAATGCTGTCAAAAATTTTGACTCTGCAGACTTGAACACGAAGTTGAAGTAGAAACCTTTGGTTCAAGTTCAAGTTTGACTTCACAGATATGCTGCACCTTGGAATGTATTAAAAATTTAGCCTTTTGCAAACCCAATCCTAAAATGAAGTAGAAAATTGAAGTTCTGAATTTGATGGTTCCACCTCAGCATATCTTCATAACTCTATCTTCTTCACAGGTTAGAATTCATAATCTATCATCAGCAATTAAAAACCAACCCAAATTGACTTTGCAGAGTTAGCTTGGGAGTTTAGAATGTGGGTGCTAAAAGCATGGTAACAAGTTTGAAGATAAAAAAACCTATGGTTGAGGTTCCCACTATTGAAAGATAGTTATTTGATCTTGATATTAAGAGCAAAGGAAGAAGAAAGAAAATTTCTAATCAATGAAGGCTTGCAACAAGTATGAATCATTTGATCCTAGTAGTTGTAGTAGCAATACAAGAGCTGATATTTCTAATGATACAGTTGGTTATAGCATTAAGTTTGGACAAACTTCTAGGATGATTAATGAATAGGATTTGTGGATTAAGAATGTGTATGAGATTTATGTTTTGAATTTCTTTAGATGTTAATAATCCCTTATATATGGAATATCTTGTTTTTGAAACCTTGAGTGTCTAATGTGTTGGAAATGTAATATAGATAGGGTGACTAAGAAGGGGGGGAAATTAGGAACCAATAAAACTTTAAAATTAATTCACCAATTAAACATTCACCACATAATCTATACTAGTTGCATGCATGAAAGAATGAAAGCAATAAAAAATTCACAGCACTTTCACACAAGATATGGTAACCCAGAAACCTTGAAAAATAGAAAGTAAAACTGGGATGGGGATGATACCCACAAGCATTATGATTGCAACACAAAGTTGGCCTATTAAGGCTTACAGTTGACCACTTCTGATGAGCTTCACTCTTAGGAGAAATAAGGACCATTAGGTCCACCTTGTCAAAGGATTTACAAATATACAATGAAGTATGCACTATCTTAGGAGATTTGGGATAAGACTGTTAAGTCCATGTTGTTAGAGGATTTGACTGATGCACCTGCTAGGATGAACCAGTGATTGATCTTTGATCTCCAACTTTGATCTGTTGAATGAGATTTCTTGAATTACATTGATCACCTAATTGTGATAGATAAGTTTTTGTTATTCCTTATATTTCTTGTAGCCTTCTTCAATTTGCACTCATCTACTTCTTACTTGTTCACATACATTTTTTTTATTACATTTGGATATGATACAATGCATTAAATATATACCAATCCACTTAATTACTTGTTGCAATTGACTATAATATGAAATTCATCATAATTCACAAAGTGGGCCCACTATTGTAAATTAGGTTTAGAAGACAACTCGACGATGTTCTGACACTCGGCAAACACTGTCAACACTCGATAGACTCTAGCACTTAGTTGACAATGAAGCTTAGTCCATAGTGATCACTTTGAATAGAAGGAACTTGGTCAACACTATATGACTCAGTGAACACTAAGAAACTCAATAGATACTAAATAACTTGATTGACACTGCATGGCTTGGTCAACACTAACTTCACTCTATTAACATTGTGAGCTCAGTAGACACTAACATTCTTGGTTAACACTACAGAGCTCAATTAACACTAAGATCTTCATCACTTACACTAGAAATCTTGGTAGAGTATGCTACACTTGGGCAATATTGTAAATTATCTTAAATGCTTGACAGATATTATGAAGCTCAACATGAGCTGCAATTCTGACTATTTAGCTTGGTAGCAACTAAAACCAATTGATTAAGTGTTAAGTCACTAATAGAAAAATTAACCTTAATGAAAAAAATCTCCCCTTTTTCATTGACATTAATAGAAATAATCTTGTAATATTTTATGGTTTCTAACCTCATCCCATTTGGAGAGGTTTTTTAAACCAATTTACCCATTAAAATAGGAATTGGTGGGTTGATAATGTTTAAACTAGTAAATGCCACCAATAATTTTAAATAGGTAGATGGGACAATGATCACCCATCATTTTAGGAGATGGGTGGCTGGGAGTTCAACTCCGACCGACCCCTTTTCATATTAAGTAGGTGGTTATGAGTTTGAATCTAACTATTAACTAATTTTTGGAAAATGAATTTCAAGTGCCACGTTAGTTGTTCAGCCACATCATCAGTTGACTAGGATTATGATGTCATCATTTTAAAACCTTTTATCTTGAGTTTAAAATTGTCATAACTTCCACATACAGACTCCATTTTTGACAAAATGAACATTGTTAGAAAGCTCCTAACATGCTCTTCAATTTGAAATTCATTGTTGACCACTTTTGAGATTTTTATTTTTTCACCTTTTGACCTTTGTACCTAGTTTGACCAATCTTTGATAGGCCATAACTTTGTCATCTGAACTCTAATTTTCCCGTTCAAGTTGTGTTGGAGTCAAAATTGAAAACACTTTGTAATGATGTTGGTTCTTGGAGCATTGGGGACATTTCAATTTTAACTTATTTTTATCCCCTAGATCAAGCCTCCCCAATGAAAAAATTTGAACCTCTAAAAGTTTGATTACTCATAAAGTAGGTGAGGGTATAGTTCCCTCACTTTTCCAATCTCCATCCATCTTGCCTTGCTTGGATACATCCCCTTCAATCTCACTCAAACATATTCAACTAGTCCTCTTCATGAAATTTTGACATTCCTATCAAGGATAAAATCTTCTAGCAATTTTGACATGTAGTCTGGTGAAAGATCATCAACAGATGGAACCTAAATATCTATGTCCTCATCCAAGATTATTGGAGGCTCATACAACTTCAAATTCTCAACATTGACAACTGAGTAAATTTTCATGTATAGAAGAAGATTAATGTGGAAGGTGTATCACCTATTTTAGTAGTGCAAATTGAATACTAACTATTAAATGAAAGCATTAACAATACTAAACAAGCTAACACTTAAGATAGGACCGAGGGTTATCACCACAAAAGGAAGCAAACCAAGAATGGTAGGCTCCTAATGGCATAACACATGATATGAAGGATTTGTCCTCGATTTAGGAAATGTGTGCTCACAAGTATAGTTCAAGCTTCAAATGGATCGATGAGGTGAGTGAGATAAGGTTGCAACAATGGAGTCATGGAGTGATTTTTCCATTATAATGGTATTTTGGTAGTGTTTGTGCTCTCAAAATAGCATTATAACTTTGCAATGGAGGATGGATTGATTTTGTGAAGGGAGGAGGTTCAATTTATAGGCCAAGGGTTGAAGGAATGGAGGGCCAAGATGTAAGGATGGAAAGATGGTGAGGGAGGGCTAGGATGCACTCGAAAGGGAGCACATGGATTGTGCTAGTTTAGTACCAATAGGGAGGTAACACTTGTCACAAGGAGGATGAGTGTGAGAGGATAGGATAAGGGTTGGTCAAAGGCTTGATGAGGGTGGTTGAGTATGGAAGAGTCATGAGTGGGGATGGGAGAGGTGTAAGAGATGTGTAAGGGTCATTTATGGCTTTTTGGGCTTCATAAAGATTTATGGTTGGGATATTTTGAGGGGAGACTTTGGTTTGGTTTAGGAAAGTCTTAAACTTATTTAGGGAATGTGACAAGCTTAGGGGGGGAATTAGGCTTGGGTTTAGGATTAGATTAGGGATGTTAGAGATGTGCAAGTGAATGAAATTCATGAGGGTGGGTGAGTTAGTGGCTAAGCTAGGTTAGTATGGGTGGATGGGGTGGATTAGGCTAAATGGAGGATTAGAGATAGGTTAGGGGTTATTAGATTTTGAGACTTTTATTTATCAAATAGATTTATTTAATAAATGAGGGTTTTTGGAATTAGATAGGGGAATAGGATTTAATTGATAAATGATAGGTTATTTGATTTATCAATTAGGACTATAGATGATTAATTAAATTAATCAGCTAGGGGATGGCAAAAGATTAATTAAATAAGATTTTAATTAATGATGCCTTTAGAAATAGCTAAATAGTATTACAAAAGCAGTGTAATCAAATTTAGGTGTCTACATGTCATGTCCCCTTTTCAAGTAATTAAAAATAATAATCTTTGCTAAGGCAGGCAGGCCCAAAAAGGTGAAGTTTTGGAAAAAGGGGATAATCTTTGGAAGCTAATGGACTAATAAATGAAGATTATTATTAAAATATGTTTTATTAAACCCTCTTGGATGTGAGTTAGGGTTATTCCCTCTTTTAAGGGGTTTGGAGGCATTCTGGGCTCATTCCAGAACTTGATTTTTGCTCATTCTTTGTTATTCTTCAGAGGCTGCCAAACCTGTGGAGAAGGAGACCTAAGAACGGGAGTTTGCAAATTTCCAGGGAGACCCAAGAACAGGAGTTTGCAGGTTTCCAAGAAGGCTAAGGATGGGATTTTGAAGCCATTTCATGTGCATGCTCATACAGAGTTTGCCTTTGTGCTGAACAATGCAGATTTGTGGGTTTTCGGGTGTGTTTTTTGTATGAGTTTGGTGTTTTCAGTTGAATATTTCATATCAGTTTGGGTTGATGTTGTATTTCAGAATTTAAGGTGTTAAAATAGATCTGAATATATGTATTGGGATGTGATTAAACTTCTGAGATAGATTATTAGTGTTTTTGTGGTGTTTCTGAGCATTTTTGTGTTAATTTCGGGAGCCCGATGAGCATTGTTTTTGTCCTACACTTGTGAATTGTTGTGTTAAGGCTATATAGATCTAGAAATTTCATTTTTTAGGCTGTTATGCTGCTGAAATTTCTGTAAAAATTTCCATTTTCAGATTTATTAATAATTTGTGAAGTTGTGAAGCTTTTGGCACTATTTTCAGCATACCCGATTTGGGGTTTCTTGAGAAATTTGGTGGATCTTTGTGATATTAGTTGTTTGATCTTGAAAATCTGATTAGAGGCATGAAATATCATGTAAAATTAGAAAAGGGAAATTTCAGTGGTATCAGAGCCATTATCTTTCCAGCCTGAGGGTTTGTAGAAGTTTGCATGTTAGTTTTAACAACTACCCAGATCTTCCATGTCAGTTTTGACAACTACCCAGATCTTGCATGTCAATTTTGAAACTTACCTAGATCTTGCATGTTAGTTTTGACACTATCGAGATCTTGCATGTCAATTTTGACAACTACCCAGACCTTGCATGTCAGTTTTGACAACTACCCAGATCTTGCATGTCAGTTTTGACAACTACACAGATCTTGCATGTCATAATTTATGGTTGCATGTTGCTTCTAATCAGTTGCATGTCAAAATCTATGGTTTCATGCTACTTCTAATCATTTTCATGTTAGTTCTTGGTGAATTTAGTTGTTTCATGTTGCTTCTAATCAGTTGCATGTCAAAATCTATGGTTGCATGCTACTTCTAATCATTTGCATGTTAGTTCTTAGTGTTTGAAGAAGTTATATCCTATTGGGGTTACACTCTACTTTATCTAGAATGGACAGGTATAGTACAGAGTCTCAGAGGACACGATCTTGGACAATTAATATCCAGAGTCAAAATAGTAGAAAGGATGGTTATTTAGACATTCGAGATAAACCTATGAAAATAAGCCATGACATGTCTGAACAGTTGGTTGAGCACCACCGTATGATGAATGACATGTTGTCCGACCCAGCTAAGGTGGATAAGTTGACTAGATTTCTATTTGGAAAATTTTCTCACAGGGCAGATGACACAATTACCAAGAACTTGCATGAGGAGTTTGAGAAACTAGCTTATAGCCAGGCAGAGGTCTCAGATTCTACTCCACCACAGGAGGTAGTGAGAAAGGATATTACACAGATTGATAATAATGGTCAACTTGATACTCAAAATGAGACAATTGTATATAGGTCATTAAAGGGTGATATCACAAGTATTCAGGATGGTATAGTTGCAACAGGTAGTGACTACAGCATAGTGGGTTCAGATGATGATTATGAGGATGTTGTTGTGCATGATGGTGAGATACCTGGTAGAGATGAGCAGACATTGAGCATTCATGACTTTGCTGAGAAAGAGTACCAGGCGCAGTTAGATGCTTCGTCACATGGGGTTGAGGCTGGTAGTACTTCACACAATTTTTCCAGCCAACTAAAAGTGAACAAAGACAGTATTGTGACTTCATTATCTCATCATGACAGGTATGTGGAGTTAGTTGGTATTGGTCATATTACTCAAGTGAGGATTTTGGTTGAGTTACTAGCTGATTCTAGTTTATAGATATGGACTCAAGATTGTTATATTGGCATTTGGGATTCAGTTGACTGGAGATCTTTAACACTTTTTGGTAGCAGTGTTTTTTTGGGTGCTATCATGGATTTGATTAGCAGATTGCACGGTGTTGTCTTTTCTTGTGCTAGCAGCTTGTCCAATGTTGGTATTAGTTTTTATACATCGGTATTGGGCTTTGTTCATATATCCAGTCAACCATACTTGCTGGAGTGTGTTGATGATCTTTCATATTTGGTAGTGTGTACAGATGAGTCCCAGGATCATATTGGCATTGATGACATCCAGAAGGATGTAGTGGGCAATTTTGAAGACTTAGTTTCCTTGGCAGTTTCTTTTGGTACAGAGGAGTTGGATAGCAGTGCTATAGTTTTTGATACTCCGTTTGTTTATATGAGCTTTGGAGTTGATTCACAAGATATGGATGGTAATACTCTAGAGACTAGTAACTTTGAGGATACTCCTTTAGATAGTGCATCAGAGGAGGTTTGTAGGAGATAGTCTAGCCAGTGCCATCATGTGTCTAATCAGTTGAGAGTTAGTGAGTGAGACATTGCTATTGCTTGCCAACATTTTGATGTTGCTCGTCAATTGTTATTCATTTATGGATGGGGTTCTCCTACTAGTGATGAGCAGGGAGGCAGTTATCTTTCCTTGACAGAGTTCCACTCTTTATGGGAGGCTATCCAAATTCTAAGATAGGATTATATGCAGTTGGTAGCCGATAGAGATTATCTTATGGAGTGGGGCAGTATAGCATACGATGCATTGTTGGCCAAGGAAGATGAGGTGAGTGAGCTTACTCAGCAGCTTGAGGTGACTTTTGAGATTCTTGAGAGTACATAGTTTTCTTTCAAGGAGTCACAATTTCATTTGGCTAAGGTGACCATGGAGTTAGAGAAACTACAGTCTTTACTAGATTCTATACAGTCACAAGCTATGGTGTCTGGTGATTCGAGGATGTCAATGGTCGAGATTGTCAAAGATAGTGGAGATGGGGATGCATCCATCCTTGATACTAATATTGGCATATCAGATTTGTCCTCACTAGAGTCAGGTTTAGTTGAGTTGGGTACTGCAATAGATTGTTGTGGTATGCCTGACATGGTGGTGACCTCTAGTACTAATGGCACGAAGACTAGAGATGATGTATCAAAGACCATGCGTGATGTCGATGAGCCGATAGTTGGCATGGTTTTGGCTAGTAATACTACTCCCTTGGTGATGTCTTCAGAGGTAGTAGTCAATTCCAACTTGGTTAGTGATCAATTGTAGTTAGTTACATCTAGATTACAATTTGAGCCACTGATTGAGATTGGTTCATTCTATCGACATTACATTGTGAGATATGCTCGTGACCATATTGATGAGATGATGATACAGAGATGTACTTTGGTTCCTAGTGCTTATCATCAGTTATGGGATAGTTTGATGCCTCAGGATGAGAGTTGTGATGGGCACAACATGGCGATAGGTCCTATAGTTGATAGCTTGATAATACATGACTTAGAGCAGGAGTTTTGGAGTGATGCTTCAACGGGTGTTGTTAGTGATTCTACTCCTTTGGCTATGATATCTCCTGACTTAGCTAGTGAACAGTCACAGTGGGTTGTATCACTTGTTCATGGTGAGCTGTTGACTGAGGTTGGTTTTTTTTATCAACATTATATTCCAGAGTATGTACATCAATTAGCGTTTGATCCTTGTGCTGAGGAGTTGATGGCAGACAAACTTGGTTTGGGTTCCATTTCTGGCTCTTTATCTTGTGATGTCCTTTTACCATCAGTAGTGCATGGGAGTTATGGTTATGAGACAGTGGCTAGTGATTTGCAGAGTTGTGTTGACTGCAGGAGTTGTATAGTGTGTGGATTCTCCATACTTGGTACAATTTCATTCAAGAGCGTTCACCATTGTTGTAGAGTTGGATTGTACATTCCGTATAGGCCAGTGGGATACGTTGATGGTATTTACTGTGTTGGCAGTTTGATTTGTGCCCTTTACTTGGGTTCTAATGTTCTAAGAGTTTGTGTCTCATGGGTTTTTGATTGTGGTAATGGTGATTTTGGAGTTTGGTTGAGCTATAATTGTCAATTTGATTATGGATTCCTCTTGGTCATATTGCAGAGGATATTGCAGGAGCCTGTGTTAATTGGTAGTAGTATAGTTCATGACTACATTTGGGATCTAGTGGATTGATTGGTTTATTGTTCAGCCATTGCTTGAGGACAAGCAATGTTTGGGAGGGGAGGACTTTTCATGTCCCCTTTTCAAATAATTAAAAATAATAATCTTTTCTAAGGCAGGCAGGCCCAAAAAGGTGAAGTTTTGGAAAAAGGGGATAATCTTTGGAAGCTAATGGACTAATAAATGAAGATTATTATTAAAATGTGTTTTATTAACCCCTCTTGGACGTGAGTTAGGGTTATGCCCTCTTTAGGGGTTTGGAAGCATTCTGGGCTCATTCCAAAACTTGATTTTTGCTCATTCTTTGTTATTCTTTAGAGGCTGCCAAACCTATGGAGAAGGAGACCCAAGAACGGGAGTTTGCAGGTTTCCAGGGAGACCCAAGAATGGGAGTTTGCAGGTTTCTAGGAAGGCTAAGGATGGGATTTTGAATCCATTCCATGTGCATGCTCATACAGAGTTTTCCTTTGTGCTAAACAATGCAGATTTGTGGGTTTTCGGGTGTGTTTTTTGTATGAGTTTGGTGTTTTCAGTTGAGTATTTCATATCAGTTTTTGTTTCTGCTGTATTTTAGACTTTAAGGTGTTAAAATAGAGCTGAATATATGTATTGGGATGTGATTAAACTTTTGAGATAGATTATTAGTGTTTTTGTGGTGTTTCCGAGCATTTTTGTGTTAATTTCGGGAGCCCGATGAGCATAGTTTTTGTCCTACATTTGTGAACTGTTGTGTAAAGGCTATATGGATCTAGAAATTTCATTTTGTAGGTTTTTATGCTGCTGAAATTTTTGTAAAAAATGTCCATTTTTAGATTTATTAATAATTTGTGAAGTTGTGAAGCTTTTGGCACTATTTTCAGCATACCCGATTTGGGGTTTCTTGAGAAATTTGGTGGATCTTTGTGATATTAGTTATTTGACTTTGAAAATCTGATTAGAGGCATGAAATATCATGTAAAATCAAAAAAGGGACATTTCACTACATTTTGCCCCTCTTTGACATAGTGTTGAGACAACACTATTTCAAAGAAGTTCGAATGAAGACAACACGAGAAAGATGTTTTCACAACAAGGTTGCCCCAGTATTGGATAAGAAGAGGAGAGACTAGACTCAGATGATGCCCCCTCAAGAAGGAAACGGGGAGAGAAAATGAGGCTTGACAGTTTCTTGAAAAATACAAGAATCCGGGATGAGCAAGGAGACTTAGATTGGCAAAGAGAAAGGGTTGAATTAGCTCAAACTCTCACTACGGGAGAATGATAAAGGGAGAATCAGAGGCACAAAAGGAAGCAAGCTTAAGATGATCCAGGATTAAGGGGAGGACGAAGGAGGGGAGCACTAAAAAAAAGAAATCTAGGAGGAGGGGAGGGATGATGGGATAATGGAGAGGCAGGGAATCCACTGAAGCGGGTTAAGTGGGGGGATACTTCAAAGAGAAGGACCACCACGTAGTTGAGCATTATAGTTAATATAGGAATGTTGGTTAATTGCCAAGGTTATTAAGAACAGCAAGGCCTTTGTACCAATGGTCCAAAGGACTGACAAACGGATGCAAAAAAAGCATGCAAGGATTGCCCCAGCAGCACACATGAATCCCAGAGGAAGCAATGTGGAAGCGATATTGGGTAACCCACAAGCAGAAAAGAAAAACAAACAAAAGATGCAGAGGTGCAATTTAGCTAAAGGATGTAGTGGAATAGCTAATCAAGATGTGCGATGTGTGCAAGAGGTTTGAGCAAGGATGAATGGGCACGAAAGCTGGAGAGATATAATAATACGAGGGTTAAAAAGGATGTACAAACTGATGGACCAAGATATGTTACAATGGGACAAGTTGTGTTTTGTTCATGGTTTGGGAAATGGGAATGTTTTTGAAGGGTGGGAGGACCAAGAAGGGTAGTTAGGGGACCAGGGGGGCTATAAGGGGCTGGAAGGGGGCTAGTAAGGTTTATTTACGCTAAGACGGACAAGGAGATATTATTGTGAGGAGCTCTACATTGGAGATTATGATGGCGAGTAGTGGGCGACTGGAGCACCGAGCGAACATTGTGCGATGGGTACAAGTATAGGGGACACCAGATCGATCGGTAGGGCCAAAAACTTTTCCTTATTTTTGCTTTCTTGAGATTTTATGGTATTCTCGCGAAAGCGAAAATGCGATCCCGTAGGCACGGGTCCAGTGGGATCACAATCCCATCACAGTAGCTTAACCGTGTAGGACTAAAATGGGTAGCAGACATTTTGAGCAAGATCGCGATCTTGGGGTAGGAGGTTCTGCGGGAACGCTAGAAAATTGGAAGGATCACGTTCCCACTAAAAGGAATGCGAGTTGGGGCACGAGAATGTGTTCCCACCGGTTAGGGATGAGAAAAGGTGAGGAAAGGCAAAAGTGCATTTTTGTCAAAATAGATTTTGGGGGGAACACTGGATGGGAGGTTGCGGGGAAGTGTGTGCGGAAATGCAAGTCAAAGGCAGAGGGTAGAAGAGTTAAAGGCGTGATCCCGCGAGAAGATAAACCAGTGGGAACGTGATTTTGTTGCTATAGGAACGTGACCACAAGATTGCTGGATGAAATAGAAAAATGAGGAAAGGAAAATTTGCGAACCCGCGGGAAGGTAAGCCAGCAAGAACACGAGTTTGTGAATGTTGCGGGATCACGAGTTCGTGGGAATGCAGTCGGTGAAACAAAATGCTAAAAAAAGGGGTGGGATGGGTAAGGGGAGAGATGGAGGATGAAAATCTAATGTAGAAAGACTAATATCTGACTGGTTTTGTGGTGTGTAGTGGTCGCTGGATGTTTTAGTATCACGGGAGCAGCAAGCGGCAGTGTTGCGGGCGGGAGGGATGCTGACACCAGCAAACTAGGCGAGGATTCAGATGATCGAACTGGGGTACTTGGCGAGGTTGCCCCATACCCAGACTTACATGGTGATGGTCATAGTGCTGTGCGAGAGATGGCATAGTGAGACGGCGACGTTCCACTTGCCAACGGGGGAGATGACGGTGACACTAGAGGACGTGTATCAGATATTCAGATTGTTGGTACGAGGGATGCCAGTTATGGCGATGAGAGAGATGACAGTGGATGTGGTCGTGCAGAGATTGATGGGGCCAAGAGTTGAGTACAAGATTTGATGGGGATAGTTTGCGATGGACAAGCATTTAGATCGGGTGGTAGTAGAGAGGAGGATCTATTTTTATGTGCTAGGGCTGGTTTTGGGGTACATTGCCCCAGATACAGGGGGTATAGGGGTTACACTGGCACTGATTCCAGTGGTGATGTAGATAGTGGATGCGAGGTGCCCAGCAACGTGGGGTTCGCTAATGTTGGCAGAGCTATACCAAGACCTCCACTAGATAGTGTACCAGGGTGGCGACCGTTAGGGGAGGAGTATTGGGTTTCCTACATTGTTACAAGTGTGGGCATGGGAGCACATTGTCATGCTGAGGCTATTGGGGCAGAGGGACAGAGAGGCGGAGGAGCCAGTGGTGTACAGTTGGGTCGAGCCCCTTAGATACCATCATACAGATTCAGTAGATTACTGGAGGGTGGCTATTGATGAGATATCAGTAGTGGTGTGGAGGCCATATATGAGCCTAGGGTCGTGGGCTGAGGAGGGAGAGTAGCTGTCCTACACCATATCATTGTGTTTTGTGTTTGGACGGTAGGAGTATGTAGCAGAGCAGTATAGGCCAGACAGGGAAATCTGATAGTTTGGGTGGCAGTAGGTGGCTCTAAGGGAGCCACAATGGTATCAGCGGGTGACACGCGAGCCAGTGTCGATGTACTGGGTAGCCTTGCGATGCAACAAGCTTTTGAGAGCATGGCTAGAGTTAGAGCCACAGCAGTGGGTGTGGTTTGGGGGTTTAGTAGATGCAGGATCCACCCAGGAGTATCGAGACACGTGGATGTGGCTGAGGCCGGTGGGGAGAGCACAGGGGACGAGGGTGATGGCGGTGGCAGGCGAGCTAGCCCAGGCAGCCCGATAGGGGCAATATGTGGCCAGAGGATTATGACAGTGTGTAGTAGGGGCTTTCCAGGAGGAGGAGCCAGCTTGATAGAGGATGAGGGTTGTGGGGGAGAGGGGAGCTTAGCTAGAGAGGGGAGCGAGAGAGTGGCAAGAGGTGCCAGAGAGAGGAGGAGAGCGGGGGGCAGAGGAGTAGGGGCCACAGTGGCTAGTAGGAGGAGATGTAGGGGGATCGTCTACCTAGGGAGGAGATGATGGATTGGTGGGGAGTTATGCATCCTTACAGCAGGTGCATGAGGCCATTAGCCAGTTGCTCTGGGATACACAGCAGCAGCGAGATCAACTCCAGATAGAGCATGATCAGTTTAGATAGGAGCGGGATGTAGTGCAAGGGCAAGCGGATAGGGCAGGGTTGGAGATGGGCAGATTGCAGATGGAGCTAGGGTGGACGGAGGGTAGGTTGGAGGTGGTGAGCTAGGAGAGGGAGGCAGCGCAGGGGAGGTTGGATGCACTAGTGGTGGAGGTGGCGACATTAAGAGCGCAGGCACCAGTGGGAGGGGGCTTGGATGAGTTGAGGAGACTGCAGTCTAAGGTGGAGGATTTGAAGGAGAGGGCTAGATTTTATCGGGGCAAGTATCATGCAGCGGTGCCAGCATCCCAGATTGAGCATTATAAGCAATCGACTCGGTCCAGTATAGCAGGGACACATATAGGGATGCATGGTGGAGGGGACAGTGGATGGAGCACTGGGGGCTCATAGAGGATAGGTGGGTCTCAACACACAGGGCATAGTCACAAGACAGGACATAGCCAAAGGCAAGACACAGGGATGGGTAGAGATGAGGCAGAGAGCTCCGGGACAGGAGGGGGAGTGATGAGGCCACCACCTCCACCACCAACAGCACCAGGGGCAGGGAGGGAGGCAGAGCAGTGACCAGTGATAGGCTGGATTTTTGTTATATGATGAGTATTTTGTGCAGAGCGGCCATTTTTGAGATACATGGAGAGTTTTTTGTGTGGGCTCGGACCCATTGGTATGATATGGACATTTGTACACTGATGGACTATTATTCTTTCATTCTTTCATTGATATATAGATATGATGATTCTAGTGTTATATGTGTTATGGACTAGTATAGTGTTTTGATATATGCTAGATAGATAGTGATGTTTTGCTGATATTACTGACGGTTGGTGATGCAGGATACGACATGTGCTTATGATTTTTTGATTGTGCTAAAAATTTGTGATGCAGGATGTGATTTTTGATGACTTTGTATACATGATACAATATGTTTTTGATGTGATTCAGCTATGATAGTGTAGATATGATGTGATGTGATTTTTGATCTATGATAGCACAAATGTGATGTGATTTGATATGATGCTCGATGACATGATTTTCCTTATGATGTGATGATGATGAGATTTGTTGTATGATAGATATCATGTAGTATGATAGGTTTTTGATATGATCCTGATGATGTGATGTTGCTTTATGATAGATGTGATGTGATCCCGAAAAATTGATTGTTTTTGGAGAATATTTGATATGATATTGCATGATGCTAAGTACAGGCTAAAAAATAAGTGACAAATGAATCACCAACGAAAGGATAAACAATAGATTTATGATATGGAAAAATGAATATAATGTTATGACACTTAGGATATGTTAACACAAACTAAGGATGGATAAAAGATTAAAACAAATAAATTGACAAAATAAAATGAAAATTCACAAACTGAAGTACAACTCTTTAAGGATGAACAGTAATGCTAAAATGAGACCTAACTTGATGAGAAAGGACAATAATGCTAAAAATGAAGCACAACCAAATGATGAATAACTATGCTAAAATGAACCATAGTCTAATGATGAATGACTATGCTAAAATGAACCCTAAGAGAGAATAGTAAATTTGTGATACACTAAAAAAACACAAACTAAAAGGTACATCTATGATATATGATAATCCTGTGGGAATAGCATAAAAAAGATCGAGCATAATGATATTCTGTGATATGATAAAGGATACAAGTGATGATAATATAACATCCAAGATTGTTTAGGAGATGTAAGACAAACAATGATGGTGGAATAAGATAACTAATGCTTTGATTTATGATAGTGTTCTATGATATGGAAAGTGATCATAGGAGATACTGACTCTAAGGAGAATAATGGATCAAAAAGAGTAATCAACAAACTCGCAGCCAGGAGGATAGCAGAGATTTGAGAGCTAGGATAGTAATTTATGATAGGGATCACATCATGAGATAAGATTGCATGCGCGAGGCTTTGAATCAAATGATTCTAAGGATGCAAAAAATGATAGCTTAAGGGAGAGGGGTGATGACAATGAGGATACCAGGGTTTCTAAAAAAAAATGAGATGCAGGGGAAACTTGAGCGTGGGGTACTTCGAGAGGAAGTACCACTATGTAGTGTAAACACTTAATTTGATATAGGATTGTTAGGGATTTTCCAAGGTTACTAAGAATGTCAAGGCCTTTTCCCCAAAATTCCATAGGACTGACTCAAACAGGCACGCAAGGATTGCCCCAGCATCACACGTGAGTCTCAGAGAGATCAGTGTTGGAACGATGTTGGATGATCCATAAGCAAATGAGATTACCCAAGTCCATCATGTTTTATCGAAAGATGAAAACATGTTTGAAATATGCAAGGATAATATCAACTGACTCTCAATCAGTGAAAGACTGTGATCAAAACCAACCTTCTTAGGTGTTCTAGTCAAAACACACCATGATATGAAATGATCATGGCGATCTTGAGGAGGAAACAACAAAAGATACATGGAAACAATCAACCAAAAGTAGAAATAATAAAAGACTCCGCAAAGTGAAAAAGGAACCATTTTCCAAAGAGATCAATGGACGAGCTACTAACAGGTTGCAAACAAGACCTGGATAGTATGCACAAGTGAAACTAGTTAAGGACATGGGAACTCGAGACTAGATATCAAAACATAGTAGGTAAATGAGTGACAGGGGAAAGCTCAGGATGAGGAGATAGCGTTGTCATAATACATGGTTTTGTTGAGGTGGGTTTATGTAAAGCACGATTTATGTACAGGGGTTTGGATACTACTATATTCATATAGGTATGGTAGATGGGAGAAAAGGGTTAGTGCAAGGGGTATGAGACATATTTTTACATGGGTAGTATACGCTACATATGGTAAGGATAAAAGGCATGTGATAAGGTAGATCTAGGAGAGTACAATGGTAGGGTACATCAAGTATGGTACACGGGATGCTATAAATGAGATGGGATGTTACATAGTGCGAAGTGCTAGAGGATGATGTTGCGAAGTATGGCGGATAATGATAGGGAACACCTTGGAAAAGTGGGTGGGATGAGTGATAGGATATGGAGGGGCGATAAAGGGGTGTGTGTCGGTAATAGATAATGGAAGAGTTGTAGTACACCTGGCGCCTATTTGCTAGGTTTTCACCAAGGACCTATCCAAGGCGCTTGAATTGCCAAGTTTTCACCATTGGATGCTTTATTTTTATTCTATGCCTTCTTTCTTTCCTTGATTTGCAAATTATGTCGTTAGGCATAAAATTTCTTGAGGTGAATAATGTTGGTAGGAACATTTAGGACTTCACCTTCAAGGGTAGATAGTTGATAGGCTCCTGAGCCAAAAGATGTTATGACTACATAAGGACCAAGCCAAGTGGGCTCGAACTTGCCTTTCTTTTCTCTGTCAGCTTGAACCTTCATGTTCTCTTTAAGGACCATGTCACCTTCCTAAAAACTATGCGGATGGACTTTCTTGTTGAAATTGCACTTGAGGCCACTTTGATAGACCATGAGATGGTCATAGGCTTGTTGCCTTCTTTCATCAAGTAGATCAAGTTGAGTAAGTCGAGCCACTCTATATTCCTCATCAGATATTTGTCCTCGGAGAGAAATGCAGAGTAATGGGAGTTCAACCTCAATAGGCAAGACTACTTTGGCACCATAGACCAAGCAGTATGGAGTTGTACCAGTGGCGGTACGGAATGAAGTGTGGTATGCCCATAGGGCGGGATTAATTTGTAGATGCCAATAATGGCCAGAGTCATTGACAACTTTCTTGAGGATTCTGAGTAGGGTTTTATTAGTTGCCTCAGCTTGACCATTACCTTGTGGGAAATATGGGCTCGAGAAGTGGTGGTGGATGCGGAGGGACGTGCACAATTCCTCCATAATCAGGTTTTCAAAATTACCTCCGTGGTCTGTGAAAATGGTAGCTAGGATGCCAAAGCAACATATGATATGATACAATATAAACTTGGATACCTGAACTCCCATGGCAGTAACAAGGGGAATTGCTTCAACCCACTTAGTGAAATAATCAGTGGCGGTGATTATCCACTTGTGCCCTTCTAAAGAAAGTGGCGCAATAAGACCAAAAAGATCAAATCCCCAACATGCAAAAGGCCATGGTGGTGCAATGGGTTGCAAGTCTTGTGCTAGAGCTCGGATTAAATTAGCATGTTGTTGATAAGGTAAACATCATTTTACAAATTCACATGCATCCTATTCTAGAGTAGGCCAATAATATCCAACCCGAAGGATCTGCTTTGCTAGCACCATCCCACTCATGTGAGCACCACAAAGTCCAGCATGCACCTCTTTGAGAGCCATTGCAGCCTCATTTTGATCTAAACATCAAGAGAGAGTATCATGATAACCACGACGATATAGGGTTTGGGCGATGATAGTGTAACGGGAAGCTTTTCGAATAAGGTTTTGGTGTTGGATTCATGTGAGGTGAGGAGATATGATACCATTTAGTAGGTAAGCATGAATTTTGTGGTACTATTAAGATTGGAGACCAATCAAGACACAGACTCGTATTGATTCATCATTCTCATATGCAGGTTCATACAGTTGCTCAACCAAGAATTCATACTGCGTAGCTTCGTGTGGTATTTCTAAGAGAGAACCAATAGTAGCCATACCATTAGCTGCCTTATTCTAGAGTCGAGGTATCTATATGAACTGGATCTGAGTGAAATGCTCCTTTAGTTGATCAACCAGGTCTTTGTAAGGTAGTAACTTGTCATCCTTGGTTTGATATTCATCCAAAGCTTGTTCGATGATAAGCTGAGAATCACCATAGACTTGAAGCTCTGTGATATTCCATTCAATGACAATTTTGAGTCCTACAACAAGGGCCTCATACTCTGCAATGTTATTGGTACAATGAAATTATAGTTTGAAATATTTAGGGATATAATCACCTTGAGGTGTAACCAAGAGTATGCCCACGCCGGAGCCATGAGAGGTATAGGAGCCATCAAAATATAGCTTCCAGAGTGATGGTGTTTGTATCAAACAGAGGTGTTCATCAGGGAATTCCATGATGAGTGGGTGATTTGCAATTATGGGTGCATCGGCCAAGTGATCTGCAATAGCTTGACCTTTGATGGCCTTTCTATCAATATATTGAATGTCAAACTCACTGAGAAGAATAACCCATTTTTCCAGGCATTCGATGAGTACTGTGCGAGAGAGCATATATTCCAATGGGTCAATCTTTGATATTAGTTGCACAGTATGACTCAACATGTAATGAAATAGCTTTTGAGTGGCAAATACCACTGCTAAGCATGCCTTCTCCATTGGCGTGTAGTTAAGCTCATAGCCTACTAATGTTTGGCTAATGTAATAAATAGCTCTTTCCTTTTCAGCATCATCAAGCTGTGCTAGAAGAGCACCTAATGTTGTGGGAGTAGCTGTGATGTATAATATGAGTGGGTACCCTTCAACTGGAGGAACCAAAATAGGTGGATTAGCTAAGTATTGCTTGATGAGCTCAAAATTGTGCTGGCAAGTTGGGTCCCATTTGAAATTTTGATCTTTCTTAAGCAAGTGAGTGAAAGGTTGACACTTATTAGCAAGCTGAGAAATGAATCGCTGGACTGATTGGATTTTTCCTTGCAAAGAACGAAGATGCTTGAGTGTCTTAGGGGAGCCATATCCATGATGGCTTTGACCTTCTTAGGGTCAATCTCAATACCGTGTTGTGACACAATAAAACCTAGGAGCTTTCCTGAAGTAACACCGAATACACACTTCTTTGGATTTAGCATGAGACGATATTCGGCCAGTCGGTTAAACACTTCCTTGAGGTGAGATAAGTGATCTAAAGAATTGAGAGATTTCACTAGAATATCATCCACATAATCCTCAAGTATCTTATGGATGAGGTCATGGAAGATGACCGTCATTGCGTGCTGATAGGTTGCCCCGACGTTCTTTAACACAAATGGCATCATATTGTAGCAGAATGTGCCCCAAGGTGTAGTAAATGTTGTCTTATGCTAATCTTCTTCTGCTATACGAATCTAATTATATCTAGAGAAATCATCCATTAGTGACAAGAGTTCATGACCGGCAGTGAGATCTACAATCATGTCGATATTTGGCAATGGAAAGTCATCCTTTGGATAGGCTTTATTAAGATCCCAGAAATCAGTGCAAATTCTGATATCACCAAAGGGCTTGGTAATAGGTACCATATTAGAAATCCATTCAGAATAATCTATTTGTCAAATGATTTTGGCCTCTAACAACTTCTCTAGCTCTGCTTTGACTAATAAAGCCACCTTGGGGTGCATTTTTTGAAGTTTCTGCTTGACGGGCTTGGCCCCTGGATCTACTGCCAGATGGTGTACAACTAGTTTGGGGTCCAACCCCGGCATATCCTAATATGACCATGCAAAGTAGCCTATATTTTCATGGAGGACTTCAAGAAGAATTTTTTCTTGTTCAAGTGGTAAAGAGGCTATGATGTATGTGATATGTGGTATCTCTATCAGACTGATATTTAGAGGTCGAGTTTCTTCTGTCAAAATTGAAGATATAGGAGGTTGATCTGAGAGGTTTTCACCGTTGGATATGTCCTTTATTTTTGTTTCATTTTTTGAGTCACCCAATGGCGCTCCAGAGGAGTTTTCACCATGGGATGCTTTTCTTTTATCTTTTTGCTTTTTTGTTTCTTTTCAAACTTCATTTTTGTGACTGGAGTTTTCCTCCTCCCTGAAGTAACCTGCTGGATCCAGCTTGTAGACATATGCCGATGGTGGAGGTGGTCGTTTATGTGGCATTTTTGCCCCCATGAATTTAAGGAGCGCGTGCTCGGTAGAGAACTCATCAACATGAATGACACTTGGTTGGTCCCAATCTATGAGTTTGGGGTGAGCGAGGGGGAGGTCTATGAGGTTCAAGGATAACTGGTAGAGCACAGAGGCTCCGAGGATTATTTCATCAAGGAAAATATCATCGTAAGCTTTCTTTTCAACTTCCTCAAGGATTTCTTCAACCTCAACGAGAGTGTTTTGGATGTTCATAAAGGCGTGGCCTTCCGTTGTAGTGCCCCCAGTTGCAAGGAGTCCATAGCCCAAACTTTTAGTTTTCTGCCCTTGGTGTGCATCTATAGGCTATCTCATACCTAATTCCTAGCAGCCTAAACCACCTCCTTGATAATCCCATTGCTCTGTGGCCAAGCAATGTGACCAGGGATATTTCTATTTAAAGTGATCAAGAAGTGCTTCACTTTTAGGAGGCGGCTCTTTGTATAGCCATGTGTTAATGTCTGGTGTATTTTTTGCTCCATCAAGGATACCTTTGGTGACAAAAGTAGTAGGGCCCAACTGGTGAAGCTGAGAGGTGGTTTTTGGTATAGGTCCTTGATGTATTGGGCATCCTTGAGTATGTGGGTAAAGTGGTAGAGAGCCAACAAAAAAAGCATTTGTGAGACTATACTCACCACAACCTTGGTAGTTGATCTTAACTATGGAGGGAGTGGAGGATAAATGGTGTTCAGATTGTGGCAAGTGCCAGGGGAGTTGGCCATGGTGGTGCCAATTTTGATCCCAGGATAGTGATTGGTGTATGAAGCTTTGACCACATTGCAATAAGAAAAGGGTTCAGGATCTACATGGATGGTAATCTCAGTGCCATTATGCAAAAATTTGATGCACTGGTGATATGTGGATGTAACGGCCTTCATGGAATGAATCCATGGATAATCGAGGAGGATGTTATATGGAAGATTAAGATCAACTACATGACAAAGTGTTTCTTGAGTGGCTGGGCTGACTCTGATAGGGAGCAAGATGGTTCCTTTAGTAGTACGCTCCAAATTGTCATATGCCTTGATGGTGATTACCTCATTGATGATATATGCTTCAGTGTATCCCGCTTGCTTGATAAACTTTAGAGTACATAGGTTTAGAGCCGATCCATTATCTATCATGACACATTTAACTACAAAGTCAAAAACTATAACAGTGATGTGAACTGGGAGGGTGTGATCGGGTTCAACTATTGGGATATCAGTGGTTTTGAAAGATAAGGCACATGAGGTTGAAAGATGGCCAACCAAGTTGCGAAACTCAGTGGCATTTATGTCGGAGGGGATGTGTGACTCACATAGAGTGTTTTCAAGGATCTCTTGATAAAGTGGGCATGTCCGTCAGAGATCTAGGATGGAGATCTAGGCCGACATGTTTCCAAGGTGTACCAAGATGTTATATTGTGGCCCTAGTGAAGGTGATTCTGATGGAGATACTCAAGATGGAGGTGGTCATGCTGATGGTGGTCTGATTTATGTGGATATAGATGGACCAGCTATATTGAGTCATGTTCGACAGGTAACAACTGCACATTGAGTGTCTGGGCCTTTGATGTTGATGACACTGTCAGATGGTTCAACTTGGGATATGCAACCAATTAAGCTACCATAGTCTAAGTATGCGGAGGTATAATTCTGAGATGTGTCTCAGTTGTCACCTTGTTTACTCAGAGCATTGTTAGGTTTTTTGATAGGAGGGTTTGTAGGTGCTTTTCTCGGGTTTGTGTTATGAGGAGGGAAAGCATTTTGATACATCATTAATCCTGCATTGGGTGAGGGTTGTGCCCCCACTGTGATCTCCTTTTAATCAATGAGGTCCTATACATAATCCTTAAGCTACATGCATTTAAGGGTAGTGTGCCCTTTGACATGATGGAATTTGCAATATTCGTTATCTTTGTACCAGGATGCTCTAGACTGATTGGGTTCCAAGGGTTGCGTTTATGGATACCAAACAAGGTTTTTTTTGCCAATTTTTTGAAGATTGTATCAAGAGGTTCCCCTAATGGGGTGTATGTTCATGGTTTCCTCTAAACACGGAGTTTACTACCTGCTGCCAGTGTGATAGCATTAGTTTGATTATGAGGAACCTGCATTTTTTGATGAGGTTGCACAAGTGGCTGGTGATATGAAGGAGGTTGCTGTTGATAAGTTTGTTGTTGGCAAAATATGGTGGGAACATTAGCAGTAGCTCCAACAATATGGACCTGTCGAGTGTTAGTAGCACCATCCGTCACTATGTTTTTATTTTTGTTCCAATATTAGGTTTTTTCGTTGCTCAAACCACGGTCCTGTGTGTTTTCCTTGTACAATCTGATGACAATGTCTTTAATGAGACCTTGCTCGAGGCCCATTCCTTTTTCTTTGATGTCCTTGTATGTTTGCAAATAGTTCATAACCATATGATGAGCAAGGCTAGGGTGTGCATTGTTTATGAACATCTTGACAAGATGGCGCTCGGGGATGGTGCAAGAGATCCTTGTTGTGAGGATCTGCCAGCGTTGTAAATACTCTGTAAGGCTTTCCCCTCCTTTTTTTTTAGTGTGAACAAGGTCTACTATAGATAATTTAGTCTCAACAAGATGGGTATACTGAGCAGCAAAGGCTTCAAAAAGTTTTGCAAAAGTTTTAATAGTACCTTGAGGTATGCAACAGAACCATTCCAAGGCTGGTCCTGTTAGGCTCTTGGGAAAGAGCCGCATGAGGAACACATCATTATAAGCTACCTCCTGACAATGCATATATAATTCCTTAACATGTGTGACTAGATCACTTTTCCCCCTAAATTTGTCAAACTTGGGGACCTCGAAATGTTTAGGAAATGGAGTCAATGTGATAGTCTTATCAAAAGGAGACGGGCAATCATTTTCAAATTTGAAAGTCTTGGTGTTTGTACCATCCTTGAGGGCTTTGAGAGCATTTTTTATCTCTTCCCATTTAAACTTTACAGGTGGAGGAGCTAGTGCCCCCAATCCAGGTGCCCCCGGTGGAGTGGATGCTATGGGTTGCTAGAATATGGGTTGTGCATAATATTGAATCTGTTGAGGTTGGTGTGGTGGGTAACCATGAGGTTGCTACCCTATGAGATAGTTCTATGTGGGTGCTTGGACATATTGCTGGTGTGAAGACTGCAGCTGGAGCGGTGGTAATGCAGATGATGCTTGTGCTATGCTCTTAGAATTTATACCATGCCCAATATATGTGGGTTGTGTGCCTGCTTGATAGTAGGACTGATTTGGAGTAGGCACAAGGTAGTTAAATCATGGTAAAGTTCTTATTGTAGAGAATTGCAGTGGCAATGGATTTTGGCTATTTCCTAGAGGTGGCATGGAGAAATAGTTGGTGAGGGGTGGGAGTGAATAGCTATGTGAAGCAGTGGATGATAGTGTTGAAGGTGTGAATGTGACTATAGTGTTGGGGGGAAGACTAATGATGATTGCCTATGTCGCGGCAAAATTCCAAGGTCCCAAAGGGAATGCGGCTAAAGAGCTTTGGCTAGGGACAAAGGAGTTGATGGTGATGTTTGGTGGGATGGAGGATGAGGTATTGGACCCTAATGGTGGTATTTGAGTAGCAAATGGACTAGATGCAATATGGGGTGGAAATGAAAAGGTAGTGTTGCTAGATGCAAATGGAGGATTTGGTGGAGCAGAAAAATGAGTGGTGGAAGCAGATGCAAATGGTATACTTGAGGTTGGTTGAGATGTAGTATGCACTAATGGTTGAGTGAGAGTGGGATGAGTGTTTTGTGGAATGGGAACCGACACCTAGGTCGAGGGGATATTTGGGTCTGTTGATTCTACCTGAGGTGGTTGCCATCCAAACAATGGGTGAGTAGAATCTATTATGTTGATAGGTGGTGGATGTCCAAACTCAAAGGCACCAACATTGTCTTGTAAGAAATTTTCCATGATGGTTTCCTTGTTGGGATCTATAATGGCATTGACAATAGTAGCATGACTAGGTTGGTTCATGAAAGCCTCAATATCTATGGATGATCCTGGTTCTTCTGGGATTTGTGGTGGTGGATCTAATGGTGTCATGGATACCACAGAGTATGGCTGAGCTCGAGATGTGTTACTACTAAGACTGGGATCCATATCCCTCTTCCATGTGTGCCTACCAAAATGTGTGGTGAGTGGCATGAAAGGATGCTCCTCCTAAAGATGTAAATGCAGCGAGGGGTGATACTAAGGGTGTCCAAATGATATGGTGGTTATGCTTCGCTAAGATGTGAACATGGGAAATGTGATAGTGATGCAAAAGGTGTGACCCTAACCTTTGGCTCAAGGTGATGTGGGACACCAAAAATAACCTATTCCTAGTGAAGTGTTGTGTTTCAAGGATACTCAAGATAATGAGAGGTGTGATGCAAAAAAGTTTCTAAATGGGTGAGGAAAAAATGCTAAGATTTTAACAATGCAGGTGGAGGATTCTTCTCCAATAGCCTAAGATGAGAGGAGATGGTCTGACTTCAAATGCTTAGATGGGATAGTACAATTCCTAGATGAGAGACTAAACCTGCAAGTGTGTAAGTGTGTGTGGAAAAAGGAAGGACCTAATCAGAATGAGTAACAGTAGAGTTGTCGATAAGGCTCGTATTAACACCATGTTGAAGGGTTAGGTTTTGGATTTTGTAGTCCCATTCAGTTTTCAATGCTACTTCAGCTCTATCTTTCTCAATTTGATCCAATTTGGCAATCCTAGGGTTGGGAGTAGGCTTCTTATGCTCTGCTTTGATTTCCTTGTAGGCTGGTATTTGAGGAAGCTTAGCCTTCTTAAACTTAGTCTTGGGATGGCTTGACATGAGATATTTCTGAGGATTAAAACTCACAACTGTGGGGTTCTTTTTAGAGGCAGTGACTACGCTAAGTATGCCCTATGCTAGGATTGACCAAGTTTGGCAAACATTCGTTCAACAAGTAAAAGATCAAGCAATAGATAAGAACAACCAGATAGAAGTTTTGATTCCCAGAATGTGATACTTGCACCAAGGAGTGTGTATATTTCACAAATGTTTCGATCAGTCACTTCAAACACATTAACACCCTAGATGGTTGTCTACAAGATTGACAGTTGGCTTAGCTAGGGAGTCCCCGATATACCCAAGGTACGTGAGGCCCAAATCTGTAGATGAGACCAAAAAGATGTCACACAGCCGAGAGGAGCAGTAACCCACTTCTCCTCTTTCACTTCTCAAGGGTATAAAGTTCCTTGAGGCTTAGCCTGAGTGACAAAATCTTGATCCCAAGAGAGGTGTCTTTCGATTCACCTCCCGATTCTTATACTCCACCGGAATGATGGAGTTGAGGTCATCCTAAGGGGTGATGAAATCCCCAAGCAGGCCTCCTAACAAAAAGAAGCAAGGTTTTGGATCCTAGTCTTATACACCCAAGATAGCCTCAAAAGATGACAAGGGGAGAAAATATTTGGATGACCTTAGGCTAAAAAACACGATTTTTCTTTTCCACTGACACTTAAGTTTTTTATTCTACACCTTGCAAACACACATGTTTAAGATGTAAATGTTCAATTCCAACTTGAAGTGTCAACAAAAGTAAAATTGATCAAAGAATGCAAGCAAGAAGAATAGTTAGGGTCAAAAAATAAACCCACGCACCCAGAGGCCCTCCACGTCAAGTATCGATTGATTTTCTTTAAGGCATTCAAGAGTTGGTGTGAGTTTGTTTTAAGCCCAAAACAAAGATGTGTGTCAAGCTCGATTTCAAGCATGCGCCCGGAGGCCCTCCACGTCAACTAATTTTTGTTCAATTTTAGAGCCCAAGCTTGAAGTGTGATCGATCTAACCTAGATTTTTGGTCATTCAAAAAAATTTGTAAGTTAAGGCGAATCCTCAAAAAGCTAATTAAGTAGGATCAGTTTGGAACACTTAACACCTTTTTTTCAAGTGGACCCATCCCCATATATGGCGTTGAGATTGCAACCAATGGTTAGAATGATAGGCGGTTAGAAAAGTGGTGAGTCCAAATGAAGACCACTTAATTTGATTTTTGTTGATTTGTTTTAACTTAACAAATTTTGTAAATGTTCAAAAATCAAATTTGCCTAAATTGCATGCAAAAGAGAGATTTGTTTTGTTCGTTTTAAAGCACCAAGATAAAGTGTTTGATTTGTGGGGTTGTTATGCATACAATTCCATTTTTCCCAATTTGCAAAGAGAAATGACAATGACTTTGACCTGCCCAACAAAAATTGACAGCGCTTCTGCGGAGAGAATGCAAAAAAATGCGTTCTCACTAAGGTACCCACGTTCCCACAAGAAAATTCATGATATCGCGGGCTGATTAGCAATCTCGCAGGAGTATTCTTGATCCCGCAAAATAGTGCTCAATCTCGCAGACCCCCTATTCATGGGGATGACAATCCCGCAAAGATCCTGGGTTACAGGGATGACAAAAAAAACTGTTAAAAAGAAAAACTAAAATATGAGCCAAAAACTCGAGAGCTCTTTTTGACAGAGCGATCCCGCGAGTTTATGCCCTTACAACGTTCTCGCAAGCAGGAACAATGATCCCGCTGACAAATTTTTATTACAGTCCCATGAAGATTTCAGAAAGGAAATGGCACTATGGGAATGATGATCCTACTGTTTCTAAGGTGCATTTCCATAGGAGGATTTGTCAGCGGGGATGCAAAGCAAGTTTTAGGACAAGTGGTAGAACTGTTCGATGACGACCTACAAACTTGTCGTCGCGAGTTTGCATTCCCGCCAGGTGGAGATCACATGGGCATGACATGAAAATGAAATTGTAGAGCAAGGGTGTGGAGATCACATGGGCATGACAACAAAATTTACAAATCACAAGGGCATGGCAATGAAATGCAGTGATCATAAGGGCACGATAATGAAATCATAGATCTCCACTGATCTCCACCAACGGCATAGAAATGAAATGTAGAGATCATAAGGGCACAACAATAAAATGCAATGATCACAAAGGCATAGCAATGAAATCTCCAACAATATTTAGAGCTCTCCACCCTCGTTCAGACTCTCCACCCTCTTTTGCATACAAATCTCCATAATTGCTCAAAACAAATGGGGAATGATTCATGTTGTGTTTTCTTTTTTTTAAAAACTCACTTGGGTGTCACAATTGCAATGCAAATGTCAATATTGCAATGGTGTCAAGGAAAATTGCAAAAAAAATGAAAATCCATAATTTACTCTATCATCATAATTTGCCATTGCAATTTTACCCCAAATATTGTAGTGAGAACTTAAGTGTTTATAAGACTTTCAGTTTGAAGATAAAAAAACCTATGGTTGAGGTTCCCACTATTGAAAGATAGTTATTTGATCTTCATATTAAGAGCAAAGGAAGAAGAAAGAAAATTTCTAATCAGTGAAGGCTTGCAACAAGTATGAATCATTTGATCCTAGTAGTTATAGTAGCAATAGTAGAGTTGATATTTCTAATGATACAGTTGGTTGTAGCATTAAGTTTGGACAAACTTCTAGGATAATTGATGAATACGATTTGTGGATTGAGAATGTGTATGAGATTTATGTTTTGAATTTCTTTACATGTTAATAATCCCTTATATATGGAATATCTTATTTTTGAAACCTTGAGTGTCTAATGTGTTGGAAATGTAATATAGATAGGGTGACTGAGAAGGGGGGAAAATTAGGAACCAATAAAACTTTAAAATTAATTCACCAATTAAACATTCACCACATAATCTATACTAGTTGCATGCATGAAAGAATGAAAGCAATAAAAATTCATAGCACTTTGACACAAGATATGGTAACCCAGAAACCTTGAAAAATAGAAAGTAAAACTAGGATGGAGATGATACCCACAAGCATTATGATTGCAACACAAAGTTGGCCTATTAAGGCTTACAGTTGACCACTTCTGGTGAGCTTCTCTCTTAGGAGAAATAAGGACGATTAGGTCCACCTTTTTAAAGGATTTACAAATATACAATGAAGTATGCACTATCTTAGGAGATTTGGGATAAGACTGTTAAGTCCATGTTGTTAGAGGATTTAACTGATGCACCTGCTAGGATGAACCAGTGATTGATCTTTGATCTCCAACTTTGATCTGTTGAATGAGATTCCTTGAATTAGATTTATCACCTAATTGTGATAGATAAGTTTTTGTTATTCCTTATATTTCTTGTAGCCTTCTTCAATTTGCACTCATCTACTTCTTACTTGTTCACATACATCATTTTTATTACATTTGGATATGATACAATGCATTAAATATATACCAATCCACTTAATTACTTGTTGCAATTGACTATAATATGAAATTCATCATAATTCACAAAGTGGGCCCACTATTGTAAATTGGGTTTAGAAGACAACTCGATGATGTTCTGACACTCAACAAACACTGTCAACACTCGACAGACTCTAGCACTTAGTTGACAATGAAGCTTAGTCCATAGTGATCACTTTGAATAGAAGGAACTTGGTCAACACTATATGACTTAGTGAACACTAAGAAACTCAATAGATACTGAATAACTTGATTGACACTGCATGGCTTGGTCAAGACTGACTTCACTCTAGTAACATTGTGAGCTCAGTAGACACTAACATTCTTGGTTAACACTACAGAGCTCAATTAACACTAAGATCTTCATCACTTACACTAGAAATATTGGTAGAGTCTACTACACTTGGGCAATATTGTAAATTATCTTAGATGCTTGACAGATATTATGAAGCTCAACATGAGCTACAATTCTGACTATTTAGCTCGGTAGCAACTAAAACCAATTGATTAAGTGTTAAGTCACTAATAGAAAAATTAACCTTAATGTCAACAATCTCCCCTTTTTCATTGACCTTAATAGAAATAATCTTGTAATATTTTATGGTTTCTAACCTCATCCCATTTGGAGAGGTTTTTTAAACCAATTTACCCATTAAAATAGGAATTGGCGGGTTGATAATGTTTAAACTAGTAAATGCCACCAATAATTTTAAATAGGTAGACAAAACAATGATCGCCCATCATTTTAGGAGATGGGTGGCTAGGAGTTCAACTCCCACTGACCCCTTTTCATATTAAGTAGGTAGTTATGATTTTAAATCTGACTATTAACTAATTTTCCGAAAATGAATTTCAAGTGCCACGTTAGTTGTTTAGCCACATCATCAGTTGACTAGGATTATGATGTCATCATTTTAAAACCTTTTATCTTGAGTTTAAAATTGTCATAACTTCCACATACAGACTCCATTTTTGACAAAATGAACATTGTTAGAAAGCTCCTAACATGCTCTTCAATTTGAAATCCATTGTTGACCACTTTTGAGATGATTATTTTTTCACCTTTTGACCTTTGTACCTAGTTTGACCAATCTTTGATAGGCCATAACTTTGTCATCTGAACTCTAATTTTCCCGTTCAAGTTGTGTTGGAGTCAAAATTGAAAACACTTTGTAATGATGTTGGTTCTTGGAGCATTGGGGACATTTCAATTTTAACTTATTTTTATCCCCTAGATCAAGCCTCCCCAATGAAAAAATTTGAACCTCTAAAAGTTTGATTACTCATAAAGTAGGTGAGGGTATAGTTCCCTCACTTTTCCAATCTCCATCCATCTTGCCTTGCTTGGATACATCCCCTTCAATCTCACTCAAACATATTCAACTAGTCCTCTTCATGAAATTTTGACATTCCTATCAAGGATAAAATCTTCTAGCAATTTTGACATGTAGTCTGGTGAAAGATCATCAACAGATGGAACCTAAATATCTATGTCCTCATCCAAAATTATTGGAGGCTCATACAACTTCAAATTCTCAACATTGACAAATGAGTAAATTTTCATGTATAGAAGAAGATTAATGTGGAAGGTGTATCACCTATTTTAGTAGTGCAAATTGAATACTAACTATTAAATGAAAGCATTAACAATACTAAGCAAGCTAACACTTAAGATAGTACCGAGGGTTATCACCACAAAAGGAAGCAAAACAATAATGGTAGGCTCCTAATGGCATAACACATGATATGAAGGATTTGTCCTCAATTTAGGATATGTGTGCTCACAAGTATAGTTCAAGCTTCAAATGGATGGATGGGGTGAGTGAGATAAGGTTGCAACAATGGAGTCATGGAGTGATTTTGCCATTATAATGGTATTTTGGTAGTGTTTGTGCTCTCAAAATAGCATTATAACTTTGCAATGGAGGGTGGATTGATTTTGTGAAGGGAGGAGGTTCAATTTATAGGCCAAGGGTTGAAGGAATGGAGGGCCAAGATGTAAGGATGGAAAGATGGTGAGGGAGGGCTAGGATGCACTCAAAAGGGAGCACATGGATTGTGTTAGTTTAGCACCAATAGGGAGGTGACACTTGTCACAAGGAGGATGAGTGTGAGAGGATAGGATAAGGTTTGGTCAAAGGCTTGATGAGGGTGGTTGAGTATGGAAGAGTCATGAGTGAGGATGGGAGAGGTGTAAGAGATGTGTAAGGGTCATTTATGGCTTTGTGGGCTTCATAAAGATTTATGGTTGGGATATTTTGAGGGGAGACTTTGGCTTGGTTTAGGAAAGTCTTAAACTTGTTTAGGGAATGTGGCAAGCTTAGGGGGGGAATTAAGCTTGGGTTTAGGATTAGATTAGGGATGTTAAAGATGTGCAAGTGGATGGCATTCATGAGGGTGGGTGAGTTATTGGCTAAGCTAGGTTATTATGGGTGGATGGGGTGGATTAGGCTAAATGGAGGATTAGAGATAGGTTAGGGGTTATTAGATTTTGAGGCTTTTATTTATCAAATAGATTTATTTAATAAATGAGGGTTTTTGGAATTAGATAGGGGAATAGGATTTAATTGATAAATGATAGGTTATTTGATTTATCAATTAGGACTATAGATGATTAATTAAATTAATCAGCTAGGGGATGGCAAAAGATTAATTAAATAAGATTTTAATTAATGATGCCTTTAGAGATAGCTAAATAGGATTACCAAAGCAGTGAAATCAAATTTAGGTGTCTAAAGAAGGAATTGGTACCAATATTTTCTAAGATCTCAAAAGGACCATACGGATAGGCTTGAGCTTCCTTCCTTCACCTTGCATTCTTTCCTTACTAGTATGTATCCAAAGTCTATGACCAACTTGGAAATGGTGATCAATGTGATGCTTATAATGGTGAGGCTTGTATTTTTCCTTGCTCTACTCCAACTATGCTTCTACTACTTGGTGGATTTCTTAGACCTTCTAAATGAACATTAAAGCCTTTTCTACATCATGGTATCCATCTACAAAATTGTCCTTCTTGAAAGCAAAATCCATCGGTGTCTTAGGTAAGTATCTGAAGCAAGTCTCGAAAGGAGACCTCTTTGTAGAAGAGTGTTCAACATGTTTTTTCAATATGTTGCACACAGTGAAGACTTTCATCCCACAACTCAAGATGCTTATTGCAATAACCTCTAAGAAGATAAACAACCATCCTATTGAATACCTTTGTCTATCCATGGGTCTTTGGATGGAAGGTTGTGCTCTTTTTTATCTTGGTGTGCATGAGTCCCCACAAAGATGACCAAAATTCCCCCAGGAATCGAGAATCTTGATCTAATACAATAAAAATAGGTAAACCAAAATGAACCCATACAAATTGAAATTACAAATGAGCTATCAGTTCAACAATAACCTACTCTTAACAAGGCATTAAAATACACATTTTGTTGAACCAGTCAAGTAATATATACAACTTCCTAGACATAGGTAAACCCCCCACAAAGTCCATAGATACACTTTCCCATGGATGGGATGGTACCGGTAAAGGTGTGTACAAACCCAATTTCCTATTGCTTAGTTTTCTATTTGCACATGTTACACATCCTTTCATATGCCTAGTGATAGTTTCTTGCATACAAGGCTAGTAACAATTTTTTTTTCAATTGAGCCAATGTCCTACTTGCCCCAAAATGTCCTACAATCAAAGAGGTATCTAATTTCCAGATTACATGTGCCCGTTCATCTTTAGGAATGCATAATTTCCCCAAGTGGTACAACAAATTATACTACACATAGTAATCTTTCTCTTCTACATGTTTACCCTAGACTAAAGCTGCATAGATATCCTTAAAGTTCTCATCATTACCATATTGTTCCTAAAAACTTTCATGAACCATAGAACTATTCTGAAGGATTATCAAAAAATTCTTAATAGGAGGCCTAGAGAGAATATATACTACTTTCTTATAGATAGCCTTCTTATACTTAATTACCAAATGAAACTATTGTGGAAAATCCATCCACCTAAAGTACCTACTTTGTTGCAACATAGATTGTGAGTGCAAATATTGCAGTGGCTAGAGATCAGTGTGGATTACAATTTCTTTCCCCATTAAGTAGTGTTTCCATTTTTTAACACTCTAAACTAAAGCATAAAGTTCCTTAACATAAGTGGGATAATTACTTACTACTCCTAAAAAAATTTCAAAGTACTAGTAGACTAGTTTACCTCCTTGCACTAATATAGCTCCCATGGAAAACTCACTCACATCTATCTCAATTTCAAATTGTTGATGTAAATCAAGTAGAGCCAGAACTGGTGCAATGCTCAAATTTTCCTTTAAAGTATCAAAATCCTTCTATTGTGGACCTCTCCACTAAAAATTTACCTTTGTACTAGTGCAAACAAAATTTTACCTAAGTTCAGTGGGGATGGAAAAATTTCTACAAATGATCACTTGAGTGCCTTCCACATGGCCTATAGAGTTATAAATGTCCCTGCCCAAGAAACTGTTGTCAGGTTGTTTGTTTGAATGCTAACTAACATAACCACAGATTGGTTTAACCACCTACCCCATCAGTCTATAACTATTTGGGATGACATGAAAACAACATTTGAAACTAGATTCAAGACCCCTGAAAATGAATGCTCATTGTTACTTCAACTAAGTCGATTGAAGAAAGAAATGCATGAGCCCATGAGGGATTTCATAGTGAAATTCAATAGGTTGATCGCAATAATTCTAGCTACCTCCAAATCAAATGGAGAAAATCAAAAAATATTCTTTGTTAATGTTGTTCCCCCTGATGTAAGTTTTCACCTCATTAAAGATGCAGTTGCTAATTTACTAGCCACTCAAAGATTGGCTATCCAATTAGAAGATGCATTCATTACTGCTGGCAAATGGAGGAGATATGTTCAAACTTTTGGGCCTACTTCTACCTCTACACCCATAGACTCTTTCATACAAAGTTTGATGAATGATATAGCCATGCTGAAAAGGCAATAGAATAGACCTTATGGTCCTTACCAATCCCCCTATCAAGATGTTAATAGATGCTAGCAACAACAAGGTCACAATAAAACCCCTCTTAATAGCTTCTTAGCCAAGGTTAGAAATTGAGGGAGCACCTAAAGAGACTATTTGTTCTTTCCATTTGACTATGGACCATGATGGGAAAACTTGCATGGATTGGTTGAGATGTGTTCAGCTAGCAAAGGATGCCCTTGGCATTGAATCGCTGGTTGTAAGTGAAGGACTAAAAGTGAAGATGCAAACACTTATTTTCTTGAATATGAATCTGACTCAGAAAGAGGGGGAGATGCCTTTGTGACACTCCAAGATCCATCTTTCACTATCATTAATAGAAACCAAAGAAATTAGAAACCTTATCTTGGAACTAACACAATTGCTTCAGGTTCTAAAGGAAAGGAACATGTACAGAGTGACCCAGCAAAGAACACAAATTTCAAAATTTTATCTAGGACAAAAATAGTCACTAGTACATCTTCTTTTGACATTATATATTTCTATAAATCTTCTTCCATATCCATTTCTCTAGAAAAATATTTAAGAATGAACCCTAAAGGGTTGGATAAGTTAGTTTAGTATGTGAAAGGGACACCTGTCACTAATGCCTAGTTTGTTGACCATACTATTGATGAATATCCCTAGAGAAACCAATTTTTGTATCTAAAAAATACATAGAGCTAGTTGTTAGTGCTATAGAAGGAGAAGTAAAGGAAAGAAAACCAAATCCTTTTTATGCATATTTGTTGCTAAATGGACAAAATCTTAGTAATTGTATAGATTCAGGAGTCTCTGACAACATTATGCTAGCCCCTACTACTAAAGCCCTCAGCTTGGACCTCACTAAAACCTATGGGAATTGCTTTTCCATGGATGGAAAGCAAGTTCCCCTTGTTGGCTAGGTGAAATATGTACAAGTAGTTCTTTATGCTTGCCTTGATAAGAGGCTAAAACTAACTATCTTAGTAGCTGATATACTAGCTAGTTATGGGATGTTACTTAGTAGAACCATCAGCAAGGATATGGGTAGAGAGATCAAGATGGATTGGTTTAAGGCTTATATCTTAGTGGGTTAAAAAAAGATAAAACTCGAACTAGAACCTAAGAATAAATACATGTCGGTGCCCTAAGACAATCCAAAGCCCATATATTGTATCAAGAGAATTAATTTGGAAATTATATCATCTTGCCCAATGATAAACCTAAGGATGATAGTATAAGAGACTATAAGGACACTATATGGATTTTGGAATTCAATGGTAGATGCTCTAATTTAGGGGTAGGGGTAGGAGTTGTTCTGATTTCCCTTTTAGGAGAATTGTTTCCTTTCTCATTTAAATTAGATTTTCCACAATACAAATAACACCATAGAATATGAGATCCTTCTCCTAGGACTACAACAAGCCAAGGTAAAGAAAATAAAGCAACTAATAGCAAGAGGTGATGCTAAACTTATTGTAAAATAGGTAAGGAAATAGATTTATGTGAAAAATTATAAATTGAAGCACTATAGAAATTTAGTGTGGGATGAGACTGAATTTTTTGATGCTTTCTCTATTGAATTTGTACCTCATTCTCAAAACACCAAAGTTGATTATCTAGCTATTTCAGCCTCTTTATTATTACCACACCTAGAATTCACAAGTGAAACCTATAGAATTGAAATGATTTATAGACCAAGAGTCCTAGATAATGTAAATCATTGGAAGGTCTTTGATAATTATGCACAGTTAAGAGATTTTATTGAGTGTGCTGAAAATTTTCCTAATATAGTTTTTGAAGGTTCAGAAAAGGATAGCAAGGTAGTCAGAGAGGAGTTGGTTGAATCAGGGGAAATTGTTCAACTAAAAGGAAATAGAATTTTGAAGGGGTTAGTTTCTTTGGAACATCTATTTGGAAGGAAAGATGATAGAAATATTTCAAGAGAAAATGATATAAATAAAAATCTAAAGGGACATGATAGGGTAAACATTAGGAATGAAGAGAATCTCAAATGGATCTCCATTGGCCAGATGTGCTTAAGAAAGGAAAAAGATGGTTTTCTTAAACTTCTCACCAAGTACCAACTATCTTCGCATGGGGATATTGTAAGAATTTGGCTTAGGCCAGAATTCACCCAAGAACTAAAGAACTCAACACAAGCACATAGTAGACCAAAATAGACAAAGTATGATCAGAATGATGATATTCATTCAATATGACTACTTAGCCAACTTGAGAGTACACTAGGAATGCCTGTATATAAAGGCCTTAGGAGAACTTCTAGAATGCATAGAAGTTAGAATCATGATATGTCATACAACTAGGCACATGTCCACCAGATATGGGTTATCCTCCATTGAGCACAAGATTAAGTGTGATGATCTGAAGATAAGCCTACAATGGTGTAACATGCAAATCAGTGGTGTAGACAACATGTGCTCAATGAGGAGTGTGGATAATTGTGTTGTCATCATGACAACTTAGTGAATAATGCATACTCCTGTGTTGTAGACACCATGTGCAAAATTAGAGTTGTGTAACTCAATGAGAGTACACAAACTCCTAAGTGTCTCACCTAAAATAATAATAAAATAATGCATTAACCTAAGTAAACTTAAGTGTAATAAGTAAATATTTATTTACACCTACACCCTCCCTTAAGTGCAACTTAGGAGAATTCCCTTAAGCTTACGAAATCTAGGATGCAATACAAAATGGGTCATGGCTACTAGGCCATGTTAGGTACCCATGTACATAACAATATGGAATCTCCCATAAAGTGGGGAAAGAGGGAAAACCTCATGGGAAAAACCCTCCCCCAAAAAGAGAGATAAATAGGGATGCATGGATGGATGGAGGAATGAAGACCGCCCCATTACAACATACATCCAGTATATACATAAGAGAATGATGAGAAGAGGAAGAGAGACAGGATAGGCTCCCATCCCCCCCCCCCAAAGAAGAATGTTGAACATTGATTGCTTCGATGAAGAAGCTAATCCAAGACTACAGAATGGTGTTCCTCCCCTTAGGAAGAAACAATGCCAAGGGTACAAATGAGATGCTTCTGTTGTGCATGGAAAGAATCCCATGAATAAGTGATGTCTGTAAAACCTGCTCAATTGGCTGAAGAACCTATCCCAAAGAACTATCTATCTCTACAACTGATGAAGAACCCTACTGCAACTGCTAATCATAAGTAGCCACAATCACTTCAACCTATGAGGATCGATCATGTAGAGAATGAACAACAGAGTCAGATGGAACCCTTGTGACAATTGAAGAAGGTACTTTTGCATCAAGAAGAAGAGGCAGATCATCAATACTATCTCTCAAATCTATCACTAAACCTTGAAAAGTCATCAACTAAGGTAAGTATGTAGCAACCCTGGTTGAATGCAAAAGGACCTGTTAATACCATGTGAACCATCTATAGAATACCAGTTGCTCTAGAAGACTTCCCTCTTTGTAACTTCCCCTCTGGATGCATATCCACTAAATCTATTGAACATTTACCATTGGAAAAGTTGATTTGAGGTAGACCTTTGACCATGTGGTATGTGCAAAGTTGCTAAAGATAGTGGTAGTCAAGATGACCATACCGCTCATGCCATAAGTGCATGTTTGAATTGGATTGAGATAACAAGGCCTTTGAAGAAGACTTGGGTAAAAAATGAGAGAAAGAATACAACCTTTTGTTATGATTCACTTTCCCCACTACAACTAAGGAATCATCTTGAAGACTATGCACCTTTACTAAGTCTGAAAGGAATTCAACTCTATGTCCATCTCTGAGGTGAGTGATTTGGTAGATTGAAAGGAGATTTGAGCTTAGGTTTGGAACATAGAGAACCTCTTGAAACTCTCCATTTTCCATCTCCACATTTCCTTTTCCTTCAACTTCCATTTTTCTATCATTCCCCATGAAGATGTGTGGTACCTTGGACTGATTCAATGAAGAGAAATACTCCTTTGAAGAACCCATCTGATATGAGGTACCTAAGTCAAATATCCATTCCTTTGAAGAGTTTAATTTTTTCATGAGTGCTTGCCCTTTTCCCTTTGAATTTGAAGATGATCCTTTATCATTGTAAGCATTAGGTAATGGAACATTATGTTTCTTCATGATGTTGGTCAATTCATCAATCTTCTTGAGATAAAACTCATGCTCTTCATGACCCGATTTCTTGCAATAAGCGCACTTCTTCTTCTCCTTATTGTTGTCCCCCTTCTTGTTGGAATTTGAGGACTTGCCTTGTTGATTTGATTTTGGTTTTGTCTTTTCTGCATCCTCAAATTTTTCCTTCTTCCATTTCTTCTTACCCTTTCGTTTATTTGAATATTTTCCAGCTGAATTGTGAGAACTCTCATTGTTTCCCACCAATGCTTTAGATTGACGTGATTTAAGAATCCCCATTGATTTCAACTTATTTTCTTCATCATCCAGTAGTTTAGCATATTCATCAAAAGTGACTTTCTTGTAGGCAAACCCTAAGATAGTCTTTGAGGTGTTGAAAGAAAATACAAATGTGGAATACTCTAATCGCATCTTGTTATGGATGAGATAGATCAATCTGTCATCTTTTATAGAACTCCCACAATCAGTAAGCTTCATCCTTAGCTCATTCACCTTGATGATGAAATCTTGTATGGAGTCATATGACTTAGGATCTAAGGAGACAAGCTCATCTTCAATTTTGAAAAGATCATCTTCAAACACTTTACCATATAGGCTTTCGAGGGTATCCCAAGCTTCCTTGGATGTAGTACATTTCTTAATTTGATACATGATCTTATCATCTACCCCCAAACATATATCACCTAGGGCTTTCTTATCCATGGGTACCCAAGCTAAAATATCACTTGCTGAAACATTATCACTTGCTAGTTTAGGAAGAGTACCATCTACATATCATGAAACTCCATTATGCATTAAGTGATACAACATTTTGATTGACCATGAAGCATAGTTATGAGGAGTTAATTTAGGAAACTTAAAGTTGCCCATAATGCAAAAAAATGAAAGAAAAGTGTAGAAAAGAGAGAACACAACACCAAGAACACCCCCCCTTTTCACTAAAGCAAGAAACCCCACCCAAAATAGATGCTTTGGGCACTTTATTAGTAATGCGATTACAATGGGCCACTTGCCAATTTTGGCCTTTGTGGACTTCTGATTTTTCTTGTTACAACCTTTTAATGGAGTACAAATCTAGAACTTTACAATGTGCTACAATTCTGAAGCATTACAAAGAAAAGAAAGGCCCTATTGCTAAAAGTGACAATTTTGTCCACACAACCCTACAATCTAATAGTAGATCTAGAAAGTAGAAAAAAAATAATGCACTTTCATTTTGAAGTTGCAAAATGCAAGATTATCTAGGTACAGTCACCAAAAAATGCAATTTTTGAACAATTCGTGAACCAAAACCAAAAAAATTTGCACCACTAAAAAATTTAAGAAATTCTACCCAATTTCAAAAAAAATTGCACTGATTTGGAGTCCAGATGTCCAAGTTATGGCCTCCCAAAGTTGGACTACAAAAATCAAAATTAATCTTAGAGGGGTTGCATCAACGAATGATGGGGTTAAATTTGACGATCATACGGCCATCATAGCAATTGTAATTTGCCAGGAAATTATGTCCAAATGGGCATCAAATTTGAGCTCATTTATTAGATGATGTTAGACACCTTGCTCTCGGATGACGTGGTAGTTGGCATGGAATTTTTGTACTGTATGGAAAAAGGCTATGTGGCAAGGTGACTGGGATCTGATGTGGAACTAATTGGACTCCTTTCGACTATTGATTGTGCAAAAATGTGCAACTAGAAAATGCCACATGGGTGAATGAGAGAAGGCTAGGTGGATAGGTCTACGCAACCAACTAAAAAATTTCGTGTGGCAGAGGTTTTTCTTCCACCACTTTTCACCTATTGGCCTGCATGCACAGAGTGCTAGAGGCCAACAAAATTTGTCACCGATGCCAAAAACTGGCTAGCAGTGATGTCAGAGGAGTTTTTAGTCATCAGGTACTATGGATCAATCCCACATTTGTTGGTGTTAAAGCTTGCACTCACTTTAAATAGTGAAGGCCATGAGCTTCCAATAAAGGGAAACACGCCAGATGCAAGGTTCTCACCGATGGGTAAACACTGCCACCATTTGGTATAATGTGAATGCCTGCGAATATTTCATTGACATGGTTGACCAATGCCAAATTTGTAAGGAATATTCGATGGTGAGTGTATTATGCCCATTGCATTCTGTGGAATTAATATGGTATATGCCTACTAATAAAATAATAAAACCCTATGAAATAAAATAATTTCACCAAATATATAGTCGAGTTGGGGTGTCACTACCCAGTTTAGCAAAAAAAAATTCTCTGCTAGGACAATTATTAAATTTGAAAATAATAATTCGAAAAATACCCAAAAAATGGCAGAGATAAATTAATTCAAATTCAAAAATCAAACAATCAAATCAATGAAACGATCATACCCGAATTGCAAATCAAGGCCTCCAGGTTCCAATTTGAAAAATAAATTTGCCTCATGATCAACTTTCACCAGCATAGGCAAATTTATAGTTGATATTCACCGAATCAACACTCCGGATGCAACGGTAAGGTCAAATCTAGCTCTAGATGCTCCCAATTTCTGCAAATCCTTTGGATTCATGTCGAGGTGCTAAAGCATAAATGGTCTTGAATGGCTATGTAATGAGAATCTCCCTTAACTCTGATACCATGTAAGAATTTTTCTTAGGCCAAAATTCAACCAAGAACTAAAGAACTCAACACAAGCACACAGTAGACCAAAATAGATAGAGTATGATCAGAATGATGATATTCATTCAATATGACTACTTAGCCAACTTGAGAGTACACTAGGAGTGCATGTATATAAAGGCCTCAGGAGAGCTTCTAGAATGCATAGAATTCAGCATCATGATATGTCATACAACCAGGCACATGTCCACCAGATATGGCTTATCCTCCATTGACCATGGGATTAAGTGTGATGATGTGAAGATAAGCCTACAATGGTGTAGCATGCAAATCAGTAGTGTAGACAACATGTGCTAAATGAGGAGTGTGGATAACTATGTTGTCATCATGAAAACTCAGTGAATGATGCACACTCCTATGTTGTAGACACCATGTGCAAAATTAGAGTTGCGTAATTCAATGAGAGTACACAAACTCCTAAGTGTCTCACCTAAAATAATAATAAAATAATGCAAAATAATTAAATAATGTATTCAACTAAGTAAACTTAAGTAAGTGTAATAAGTAAATACTTATTTACACCAACAGATATGAAGACTTGAAGAACTTAAAAAATGGATATTTTAGACATCACATACCTCTGAAACCTGAGGTAGTTAATTTTAGGAAAAATCTTAGAAGTTATAATCTCAAGGTGTCTGAAGTAATTTATAAGGAGGTAGAGAAATTGTTAAAGGTCTACATAATATATTCAATTCATCACTCAACTTGGATAGCGAATATTGTCCCTGTGAGAAAGAAAAATGGTGAAATAAGGATCTGTGTAGACTTTAGAAATTTGAATCAAGCCAATCTCAAGGACAATTACTGATGCAGGGGACTCCCCTTAATACCATAAACTCATAACAAAAAAAAGAAACAATAGAAAATTCAAGAAACAAAATATGGACTTCTTATTATCACGGCAAATCGCAAATGTGGAATTATAAAATTCTCAATTACAATATGCTAACTAGAATGGGTGCCTTCATTATAGTAATCTGCTAAATAGTGTTGCGAACTATCACCCAAAGCTATCATAGACAATGTTCAAGCCTTTCTTAAATAAGCAGTTTTATGCCACCTGGGAAGGTTCTAGATGCTCAAACTTAATACCTAGGGCTGACAGACCCTAACAATACACATAGAGTTAGCCAAATACATCTTTGACAAATTAATTTAAAAATTTCGGTAGCCCAACTTTCGAAAGCCATAACTCACGAACTGTTGCTCCAATTGGCTATTACAACCACTTTTTAGAAATGCCAACTCTTGATCTACTAACCCAAAACTATACTAGCACCCTTCCATCAAGTTTTCAAACCTCTTCAGAGCACTCTAAAGCCTCCAATGGTGAGCCTAAAGATTTTCCTACAAATATTTCCACCAAAAATCTATAATAACTTCTCTGATACTTAAGTTGAAGCAATGAGATTGTTAAGGTTAGCTTATATCTCTAAAATGAACCTTCCTATAGAAAATGAGAACATTTTGAGCTTGTATGACAAACTTACTAAAAATAGAAAGTTCTCATAAATAGTAACCAACCTATCTACTAGTCCTTATTAAAATAGAAAAGCCTGAAAATCAAATATTTTTAGGTGATGCAAGATTGCCCTTAGACCCAAGATGCTCCAACATTAGACACCTGGGATAATTTGATAAGTGACCCCATCATGTCTCAGGCATTCAGAGGAAAACCAAGATGGTTGACCTCCTCCTTTGCTAGCCATGATGAATCCTCAATTGGTCTCCCTTTCCATTTGACTAGATATTCCACATAAGTTTTGTTGTTACACCAAGTATGCCATAAACCAAGATTGGTAGCTTTATTCCCAATCAAGGGATTAGATTGATGTTTACCATTTTTCATTTTATTCCATTGACTCATTTTGAGGTCCCTCCAAGCAAAGGAAAGATCACCAACCTTTTCCTCTTGGGATTCAACCATGTTGAAATCTCCTCCTATAAACTAAGGTATGTTAGGGAGAGAAGCCAACCAAGCCCAGAGGTCTACTTTCTCCCTATAATCATTCAAAGCATATATAGAGAAAATACCAAATATATTATTATTGAAGTTGATGGTTATCCTCAATCTCTTTGGTAGTCAAACTAGCTGTTGGAATGTTCCACTACACTTCTGCAACTTCATTTCCATCACCTCCTTCATAATACTCAATCAAATCTAAAATATTTAATTCAGCAAGCAACTCCACTTCATATGCATTTCTAGAATCATGCCTCTTCACTATCTTGCATGGTCCAAACTTCTTCATCTTCAACTTATTATATGTACCTACTGGAAAATGCTCCTTTCTCAAATGAACCATGACTTCATATCCAATTTTAAATTCATTATATCACCTTTTAACATCTACCTTAGCCTTATACTATACATTCATCTTTATGATGTGCTTCCTCACCTGCTCATGGATGTTCTTCAATTGTTTAGCAAAATCTTCTCCTTCAACAATACTTATCTCTCCCTTATCCAACTTCCTCAATTCAAAAAGATTTATGGGACTACTCCCATATCCAATATGGAATGGTGATTTACCAGTACTCTTATTGACAGAATTATTATAGGAAAATGTTGCCTATGGTAAAATCATATCCTATCCTTTTGGTTTATCTCCAACCAAGCATCTCAGCAAGTTTCCCAAATTGTGATTCACAACTTCTATCTATCCATCAGTTTGTGGATGATGTGATGAACTAAACTTCAGATCTTTCTTCAACTTCTTCCACAATGTACACCAAAAATACCTAACAAATTTGGTATCTTGATCTAAAACTATACTCTTTGGCAGACCATGTAATCTCACCACTTCTCTGAAAAACAACTTTGCTACATGAACAACATCACTAGTCTTCTTGCAAGGAATAAATGTGTCATCTTTGAAAACCTATCAAGCACCACAAAAATGGAATCATGCCCATGTTGTGTCCTTAGTAATCCAAGAATAAAAACCATACTGACATTCTCTCATAACTCCTTTGGTATAGGTAATGGTTGATACAACTCTATATTCTTCTACACTCCTTTCGCCATTTGACATACTCGAAAACTTTGTACAAACTTTGTCACATCTTGTTGTAACTATGGCCAGTAAAAATTTCTAGCAACCAAACCTATAGTTTTATCTCTGCCAAAATGTCTAGCGAATCCTCCACTATGCTTCTTCTTGATGAGGTTCTCTCTCACTGAACTTCTTGGAATGCATAACTGGCTTCCTTTAGACAACATATTATCTTGGATCATAAAATCCAACCACTTTGTCCTGTCAAGTGTAACAAGCTCTGTACAAGCCTTCAAGACTTCACCAAAATCAAGATCATCTAAATATAATGTACTAAGCTCCTTGAATCCAACCACCTCTATATGCATTCTATCAACAAAAGTTGTCTTCTACTAAGAGCATATGCAACTTTGCTAGACTTCCCACTTCTATGTTTCAAAAAAATGTATAACTCTACAAAAACTCAACCCACTCTAAATGCCTTTGGTTCAATTTTTCTTGACTATTAAAATATTGGAAAGCTTGATGATCAATATACAAAATAAACTCTTTGGGAAGAAGATAGTGTCTCCACTTCTTCAGTGCTTGAACTATAGCATAAAATTCCTGATCATAAATAGAATATTTTTTTTTTGCATCATTCAACTTCTCACTAAAGTAAGCACTTGGCCTACCTTCCTAGCTCAAAATAGCTCCTATTGTAGTACCACTAGCATCATAGTCTACTTGAAACACCTTGTCAAAATCAAGAAGTTCTAAAATAGGTTGCTCAGTAACTTTTTTTTTCAACATATTGAAACTATTATCCACTCCTATAGTCCACTTAAACTCTTGCCTATATCCTCTCATTGTTTTAGTCAAGGGCCCACAAATACTACTAAAACTTCTTATGAACTTTCTATAAAATGTAGCCAGTCCATGAAAAGTTCTTACCTTTATCACACTCCTTGGAGTAGGCCATTTAAGGATAGCCTTCACTTTCTCTGGGTCCAATATCAAACCTTCTCCTGAGACTACAAATCTCAAATACACCACCTCCTTCTTTACAAAACTTCACTTCTTCAGGTTTATCAACAACTTTTCTTCCCTCAACTTTTCAAACACCTTGTGAATATGAATCAAATGCTCCTCCAATGTATTACTAAATATCAATATATCATCTAGGTAAACAATGACAAACTTATCTAGAAACTCTTTTAGTACCTCATTCATGAGCCTCATGAAAGTGCTTGGTGCATTGGTTAGCCCAAAAGGTATGATTAACCACTCATACAGTTCTTCTCTTTTCTTGAAAGCAGTCTTCAACTGATCACCTTCTCTAATATGAATCTGATGATACCCACTCTTCAAATCTATCTTTGTGAAATACTGAGCTCCACTCAAGCAATCCATAATATCATCCATCCTCGGTAAAGGAAATCTATACTTGATGGTGATCTTGTTGATAGCATGATATTTTGTGCACATCCTCCATTCTTTATTCTTCTTTGGTCCTAACACTACTGGTACATCACATGTACTCAAACTCTCTCGAATCAACCCCTTTTACAACAACTCATGAACTTGCCTATTCAACACATATGCTCATGTTTCATACCTTTAAGAAACTCTTTTCCATCAACAAAACATATTCTAGCAGCACTACATACCTTTTCTTCTTTATCCTTCAATGGCTTCAACTTATGTTTCACTCCATCCTTAGTTAGAGTGTAGGTATTTGCTCACCCATCATGTACAGAATGCCTATCAAACTGCCATGACGTACCCAACAACATATGACATATGTCCATAGGTATGATATCACATAGTACCTCATCTTGGTAGCTCCCAATCTTGAACTTCACTGAGAACTACTCATTGACCATAACCTTGTGCTCATATTGCACCCAAGCAATATGATATGGATGTGGGTGTTTCTATCTCTTTATCTTCAACTTGGTGATGATCATTTCCAATGCCAAATTATCATTACTTCCACCATCAATGATCACATCACAACACTTGTCTTCACATCTACACCTTGTTTGAAACAAACTCCTTCTTTGATCAGGTTCATTCTCACCACTTAGCAGGACTCTTCCATTAACTAGGACTTCTCTTTTAGCATCTTCAAAACATGAGGATCTGGCATCTTCATGAACATGTGCAACTCTCACCCAACCTTCTATTCTTCAATCTATCCTTCCTTGGCATTGGGTACATTCAAATGCTCTATGCCCTTACTCTCAACAGCGAGAACATTTTCCACGAAAACCTCCTCTTCTAGATCCTTATCCCCTACCTCTTCCTCTCTGATCTCTATTGTTCTAATCTTGGAAATAATTGAAATTATTTCCCCTCTAATTCTAACTACTATTTCTAGCCTCATCCTTGTTCTTTTGATCATCATTATGACCACCACCAGATCTTCCATCGCGACCTCTTCCACTGTTCTTATTGTCAAACTTCTTGCTCAATTTCTCCTCAAATCTTATGGAAAATTGATATGCCTCCTCAATACTGCTTATTTGAACTAGACTTAGCTCATCCTAAATACTAGGCCTTAACCCATTAAGATAATGAGCAACTTTCTCCCCATTAGCTTCTGCATGGTTGGTTCTAATGAGAACTTGGTAGAACTTTTCGGTGTACTCTTGAACAAATTTTCCTGCTTGCTTCATTCATTGCATCTTCTTTAATAAATCAAGCTCATAATCCATAGGAATGAATTGTCACTTCATTTTAGCTAGCATCTGATCCAATCTAGTAATTTTGTCCTTTTCCTTTCTATTTTTCTCCAACTGAACCTCTTGCCACCAGATCTTTGCATATCCCTTCAGTTTTTCCTTCACAATCTTGACCCTATCCAAATCCTCAATATCTTCATACTCAAAGTACTCATCTAGTTCATTGATCTAATCAATCAGCTTTGTTGGGTTAAGATTTCTTGAAAATACTTAGGTCTTTTTCCAATCTTGGAGATGGCCCTAAGAAGCCTCTCTTCCTATGGGTTTAGAACTGCCTTTGCTTTGGCATTTTCTTCTACTTAATCCTCATCCTCACTTTCATCTCTTATGGGAAGATTCATTCCTCTACGCATTTGTTCTTCCAATGCTTGCATTTGTCTTTGGAGGGCTTGAAAACACTCAGGTGTAACACTTGTTGCTCTTCTGCCACACTCTCTTTGTGGTGGCATTTTTGCACTTTTGCTGAAACCCTAGTGCAAACTACCTTACAATCGATGATCTGTCTACACATTCAACCCAAACCATGATCCTAGTGTGAACTGCCTCACAATTGGTAATCTGTCCACACACTCAAGAACTCTAGCTTTGATACCACTTGATGCAGGGGACTCCCCTTAATACCATAAACTCATAATGAAAACAAAGAAACAACAACAAATGTGAGAAATAAAATATGGGCTTCTTATTATCACCACAAATTCAGAATTATAGAATTCTCGATTACAATATGCTAACCTGAATGGGCGCCTTCATTATAGTAATCTGCAAGATAGTACTACAAACTATCACCTAGAGCTATCCTAGATAATGCTCAGGCCTTTCTTAAATAGCCAGTTTTATGCCACCTAGGAAGGTTCTAGATGCTCAAACTTAATACCTAGGGCCAACAGACTCTAACAATACATATAGAGTCAACCAAATGCATCTTTGATAAATTATTTTAGAAATTTTGGTAGCCAACTTTCAAAGGCCATAACTCACGAACCATTGCTTCAATTGGCTATTATAGCCACTTTTTGGAAACATCAGATCCTGATCTACATGCTCAAAACCATGCTAGCACCATTTTGTCAAGTTTTTGGACCTCATTCATTCACTCTAAGGCCTCCAACGATGAGCCTAAATATTTTTCTGCAAATTTTTCCACCAAAAATTTACAATAACATCTCTGATACTTAAGTTGGAGCAATGAGATTTTTATTGTAGGCTTATATCTCTAAAATGAACCTTCCTATAGAAAATGAGAACATTCTAAGCTCGTATGAAAAACTTACTAAAAATTGCAAGTTCCCATAAATAGTAACGACCCTGTCTACTGGTCCTTATTAAAATAGAAAAACTTAAAAAATAAAATATTTTTGGGTGATGCAAGATTGCCCTTACATCCAGGATGCTCCTACATTAATTACATGCTCCCCACTATGGATCATGTTCCAAAAATAGTTGATAGATCTAAAGTCATGTCAATGCTCGATGGATACTCTAGATATAACCAAATCAGCATTGTGCTTGATGACCAACACAAAATAGCTTTCATAACTCCATGGGGGACCTTTTCTTATAATTGAATGCCATTTGGTCTGATCAATGCAGGGGCAACTTTTCAAAGAGCAATGAATTTCTCTTTTAAATATTTGAAGGATAAAATAATTGTAATATATCTTGATGATTTGACTGTATATTCCAAAAGAAGGAAACACCATTTAAGGGATTTGGAGGCAGTGTTGAACTAGTGTAGAAAACATGGTATATCTCTCAATGCTAAAAAGTCTATATTCTTTGTGGAAGAAGGCAAATTGCTCAAACATATTGTTTCAAAGAAAGGCATAACAATTGATCCGAACAGAGTAAAGGTGATATAGTAGTTAAGCTTTCCCACCAATAGGAGTGATTTAAAGTCCTTTTTTGGTCAGATTAACTTCTTAAGAAGTTTCATCCCTGAATTCTCTCTTTTATGATGAGTATAATGAGTGAAAAACACCCTTTTAGATGGTAGGAAGAGGGTAAGAAAGCTTTTGAAGATATTAAAACAACTATTTTGAATGCCCCATGTTGGTAAGTCCTAATTTTAAAAAGGATTTTATTGTTTATTGTTATGCTTTAGAACATACTCTATCGAGTATTTTAACTCAGAAGGATGATAAAGAAAATGAAGCCCTAATTGCTTTCATGAGCATTCCCTTGAAGAAACATGAATTGAATTACACTCAAATGGGAAAATAATCATGCATTATGGTGAAGACCATAAAATAATTTAGGTATTATATCTTACATTCTCATTCAACAGCTTATGTACCTAAAATTGTAGTGAAAAACATTCTAACTTAACAAGAGATTGGGATAAATAAAAGAGCAATGTGGGTAGTGAAGATTCAAGAGTATGATTTGATAAGAGAATGAGGTTTATTTAAGGTAATAACTAAAAGTAAAGAGTCATCTGCTGAGGACAATGAAATAATACCTTATGTTTTGTTGGTAACTTCAACAGATCCCTGGTTCTCTAATATACCATACTTCTTGACATATGGTGAATGCCCCACAAATATGAGATATAAGGAGAAATGAAATCTCAGACTAAAGGTAGAAAAATATGTAATTTCTAATGGTGTGTTGTATAAAAGAGGAGTGGATGGAACCCTTTTGAGATGTGTGGAAAATAAGCAATAGAAAAAATTTTTGGAATTATACCATTCAAATTTTTGTGGGGGACATTTTTCATCTACTATAACTACTTTCAAAATCCTTAGAAACTAGTTCTACTAGTGAGCTATGTTTAAGGATGCATATTCTTTTGTGAAAAATTGTGAAAAATGTTAACTTTTCACAGCTCGCCCTTAGTTAGCAACTCTACCCCTAAGGATAGTAGTAATTGATGAACCTTTCCAACAATGGGCTATCAACTTCATAGGGCCATTAAACCCCCCATCTAGTTCTTGTCATGTATACATATTGATAGTTATGGATTACTTCACCAAATGGGTGGAGGTTGTATCAACTAAAAGGGCCAACTAATAGGTTGTGTGTGAATTCTTAGTTGAATACATATTCATTAGATTTGGGGTTCCTTAAAAGATAGTAGCTAACAATGCAACCTATTTTTCATCCAAAGAGATCTCTCTTTTTTGTTATGAACATGGTGTATCATTAGCTCACTCCTTGGACTACTTTACTCAGGGAAACAGGCAAGCCAAATTTATTAACAAGGTTTTGATTGCTATAATTAAGAAATTGGTAGCTAATAATGTCCACAATTGGCACAAAAAGTTGTATGTAACATTATGGGCTGATCGGGATCACTCCTAAAAGAGCCATTTGCATGGGCCCATTTGAATTAGTCTATGGAGTAGGTACCCAAGTCTCTTTGCCTCTGGAATTGTCTGCCACAAAATTTTAGTCTTTGATTAAGAATAATTTCTTCCAAGACTCTTTAGAAAAAAGGGTGATGTATTTGAACAAGTTGGAAGAAAAAAGAAACAAACTTGTTGATCATATTGTTGGATACAATTGTTCAATTTTGTGTTGTCTTTGATGTTGCACAAATGTCATATTAGTTATCAGATAGATTCTACCAAGCCCAAAAGGTTAGAAAAGAAGATTTACACCATCTACTGAGCATTCTCAGACTTTACCTTGTGCAGACAGTTGTTACCGAGCTTTCAAGGTTAGCAAAGGAAATTCAATGTCTATCGAGCTTACTCAGTCATCAAAGGAAAATATGGCAGAGAACAATTCTTACCAAGCTCTCATGGTCAACAAAGGAGATCCAATTCTTAGAGTTCACTCGACAACCAAAGGATTTGATAGAATTTGTAGTAATAACCGAGTTGAGATGGTTAGCTTAGGAAATTATTTCTAGAGTAGTGTTTACCGAGCAAGGTTGACCAATGAAGGATTTCATTATTTTGGGAAATAAAGTTTATTTGTTTAATGTAATATTTGTAGCTGACTAATGTATGGTCTATTGGTAAATGTAACTTGTAATTGAGCTGACTTGACAATTTGTAATGTATAAATAAAAGGTCAATTTGTGGATTCTAATTGAAAGTAAAGAGTATGCAATGACCTGATTGTGTGAAGAGGTAGTGTAAGAAAAGTTTTAAGAAGGATTAGATATCCTTGAGGAGAAGCAAGAACCTTAATGATTGAAAAGAGCATTTCTATCAAATACTAAAAGGAAGCTATTAGCACTATAGTTCATACCTTGAACCAAGTATAGCTAAAGAAGGACTCATTCAAAACCCCCTATGAGTTATTGTATGGCTACAAACTCAATGTAAGTTACCTAAAAGTATTTGGAAGCAAATGTTACCTTTTGAAAAAATCTAGAAAAGGTAAATTTGATGTGAAGGGTGATGAAGGAATATTTTTGGGATATTCTTGCAAGAGTAAAGCATATAGATGTTTGAATTTGTCTACTCACAAAGTCATAGAAAGTGCACATGTGAAAATTGATGAGTTTGCAGAAAGAACTAAAGAAGAAGGAAAAAAGGAACTAGAAGACTACAAGAGATTTGTTTTCATTGAACTTGATACAATGCTAGGTACACCTATCAATCAAAAATCTTCTACTCCAAAGTCTTATGTAACTGAGTTGTAGGAAATTCAAATCGAGCTAATGCCTACCAAGTTGTAAGGACCTAAGTTACAACTAGAAGCTATTGAATCAATAGCTACAGAGCCTAAGCAACCAAAACCAAAACTTGAAACACAAAAAGATAACAATGCAAGTCATTCAAAAGGCAAGGAGCCTGTGCTAGCCAAGTATGTTATGAGGCATCATGAACCAGATTAGATCATTGAAGATAAATCTAAAGGAACTATGACAAAAATTAATTTGAAAGGTACTTGTTTACTTGCTGAATTTGAACCTAGAAGTGTCAAAGATGCATTAGAAAATGAAAGCTAGATTGAGGCTATGAATGAAGAGATAGAGCAAATAGAGAAAAACTAAACATGGACTCTTGTACCCAGCCCTAAAGACAAAAATTTGATTGGAACTAAGTGGGTATTTAGAAATAAACTAAATGAAGATGGTAAGGTGTCAAGAAACAAAGCTAGATTATTATGCAAAGGATACTCTCAAGAAGAAGGTATAGACTATGGAGAAACTTTTGCTCCTGTTGCAAGATTGGAAGGTGTCAGAACCTTACTTGCATATGTTGCATACAAAGGATTCAAAGTTTATCAGATGGATGTCAAGTCAGCATTTCTCAATGGTATACTAGATGAAGAGGTTTACATTGAATAGCCTAAAGGTTTTTTTGATTCAGACAAGAAGGACATGGTCTGCAAATTGCATAAAGCATTGTATGGTCTAAAACAAGCCCCTAGAGCATGGTATGAGAGATTACATAACTATCTTATTCAGATTGGTTTTCAAAGAACTAATGATAATAGTAGCTTGTATATCAAGGAAGGACTAGATAATAAGATTTTTTTGGCAGAAATATATGTAGATGATACTTTGTTCATAGGAAATGATGATCTTTGCAAAGAATTTTTAGAACAAATGAACAAGGAATTTGAAATGTCAATGTTTGGAGAGATCAAATTCTTTGTTGATCTTCAAATTTAGTAGAATAAGAATGGTATTTACATCACTCAATCAAAATACATCAAAGAGATACTAAAAAAAATTGGTATGGAAGACTACAAACTAGTTGGGACTCCAATCTGTACTGGATTGAAACTTACCAAGGATGATGAATCAAAGAAAGTGGATTAGACATTGTATAGATCTATGATTGGAAAATTGTAGAATGTAGTGCATACAAGACCAGACATTGCCCTTGTAGTAGGAATTGTAGCAAAATTTTCAGAAAAACCAAGAGAAAATCACATGATGGCAATCAAAAGGATCATAAGATATTTGAAAGGCACTGAAGATTATGGATTATGGTATAAACTTGGAGAAAAATTGGATTTAAAAGTGTTTACTGATGCAGATTGGGCAGGAAATATTGATGACAGAAAAAGTCCAAGTGGAGGAGCTTTCTTTCTTGGAAAGAGGTTGGTTTCTTGGACAAGTAAAAAACAAAATTGTACATCATAGTCCATACTAGAGGCAGAATATGTTGCAGCAGTAGTAAATTTTTCAAACATTGTTTGGTTTAAACAATTATTGGAAGGCATGAAGGTAGAGATTAAAGAACTAGTTGTCATGTTTTGTGACAATACAAGTGTAATTAATATATCCAAAAATCCAGTGATGCATTAAAAAACCAAACATATTGCTACAAAGTATCACTTTGTTAGAGAATTGGTCCAAGATAAGGAGATTAGATTGGAATATGTCCATAAAAAGGAACAAATTGCTGACATATTCACAAATCCTTTACCTAAGGATGCATTCTTGTATCTAAGAAGAAAGTTAGGGGTCATTCCCCTATCTAAAGCTCACTAAAATACAATTTTAGTGATGCATCAACAAGAATAGAATTGAAGATCTATTAGTTGATGCAGCAAAGTAATGAAGACATTGCATATGAATCAGTACTTAAGGTACATTGGAATTCATTTGAGTTGTGTTGTCTTTGGCATGTGTTGTCAAAGAGGGAGAGTATACTGTCATATCCTTCTAAAATTTGCAAGAAAAAGAGAGCTTATGCAAGAGGGAGAGATTACTGTGAAAGAGGGAGATTTTTGTATTTGAGGAAGTTTTGTGGAATGAAATATAAAAGGGAGAAGCATTCTATCAGAAAATTCAAAAAAGACTTGTTTTCAAATTTCATTCTACTATGACATGTTGTGTTTCCATCAATGCCAAAGAGGGAGATTGTTGGATACAATTGTTCAATTATGTGTTGTCTTTGATGTTACACAAATGTCGTATCAGTTATCAGATAGAGTCTACCAAGCTCAGAAGGTTAGCAAAGAAGATTTACAATGTCTACTGAGAATTCTTAGACTTTACCTTATGCAGACAATTGTTACCGAGCTTTCAAGGTTAGCAAAGGAAACTCAGTTTCTATCGAGCTTACTTAGTCATCAAAGGAAAATATGGTAGAGAACAGTTCTTATCGAGCTCTCATGGTTAGTGAAAGAGATCCAGCTCTTACCGAGTTCACTCGGTAGTCAAAGGATTTCATAGAATTTGTAGTATTAACTGAGTTGAGATGGTTAGCTTAGGAAATTGTTTCTAGAGCAGTGTTTACCGAGCAAGGTCAGCCAATGAAGGATTTCATTATTTTTGGAAATAAAGTTTATTTGTTTAATGTAATATTTGTAGTTGATTGATGTATGGTCTATTGGTAAATGTAACTTGTAATTGAGCCTGAAAATTTGTAATGTATAAATAAAAGATCAAGTTGTGGATTCTAATTGCAAGTAATGAGTATATAATGAGTTGATTGTGTGAAGAGGTAGTGTAAGCGAAGTTTGAAGAGGGATCAAATATCCTTGAGGAGAAGCAGAGTTGTATTTGATTAGTGAGGATCTATTGAAGCAAAGCAGAGATCTGTATCAACAAAGTTTAGTTGCATCTCATTCAGGTCACTTATTGTTACTTTCTTACCATTGTAACAATATTTCCTAAATCTCTTAACAGAGTTGGTTTAATAGCCATTTTTTAAATCCTCTAACAAGGTGGACAGTTTAGTTGAATTGTTCTAAAGACCTCTAGCAAGGCCACTCCTAGTAGGGTGATTAAATTCTCTAACACAGTCACACCTAACAGTGTGTTTTGTAACCTTTAACAGGGTTGGCTCCTAACAAGGCTCACTTCAAAAGAGTGAAATTTGGTAGCTAGTTACTAGGTGGTTTTTCCCATATTGGGTTTCCACATTAAATCTAGTGTCTCTTGTGTTCATGTTATTTACTTTTGCATTCATGTTAATAATTGTGAATGTTTAAAGATTAGTAATAAGTTAATCTACCGAGTGATAGCAGTAAGTAACTTGTTTTACATCTAAGGGATCTGTGGATTTAGTTTTGTGGTAACTAATTCACCCCCCCTCTCGACTACTCCATCTATAATTCCAACACATGTTACTAAGCATCAAATGAAGGTGAAAAGGATTTTCGACATGAGAACTGGACCTCACAATTTCTTGAATGGGGATAAAGTTCTTTTATGGGACAAAAGAAGAGAGCCTAAAGGAATTCATGGAAAATTTGATTCTCTATGGAAGGGACCATTTATCATTATAAAAGCTATGGGTCTGAATGCTTTCTACTTGAGTTATCCATATGGCACAGGCTTGCCCTTTACCTACAATGGGCAAGACCTAAAGTTATTGAAGTTGTAACTTATCAAAGGAACCTTAGTCAAGTACATTCCCCATTTTTGATTTTCAATTTGTTTCTTTTTCCTCATTTTCTTTGTCATTTTCTACTTAGGTGTTCTATGTGCTAGTTTGGTCTCCAGCATTCTAAGTTCTCTATGTACTCCACCTACCCAGTTCCTAGTCAGAGCCCCTATTATCCTCATTTTGAGTTGCCCTTTATTTTGACTTTTCTTTGTTCTCCCTCAAAATACCCAAGTTATTTGTTGAAACAAATCTTCCTCAGTCTCCCATGTCTTAAATACCATCAAACCTTGCATATAATAATTTACCTTGTGTTATCTGTCACAATCTCTTGTATCTTTGAACCTCTTTGAACCCTTTTGAACCTTGCTTTGAAGCAATTCAAAGCAGTTCAATCAAAGGATTTTATACTAACTGTCTTCCTATAGGTGGGACCCACTACATATTGCAAATCTTTTCTTTTGAAGCACATTGAACTCCTTTGAAGCTCAGTCCAAAGTAGTTCAAAATGGTTCTATCACTAAAGATTTTTAGGCAAAGAGTGGTTATGTTTTCCTAAAGGTTCCCAGTTGTTGAGGCATTAATTAATATGTCAGAAGGTAATAATTTGGGGTCATCCTTTAATCTCAAATACAAGGAAAGTTGTAATCATGACTCGGAAAGGGAAATATTTCACCCCAAAAATAGATCATGTGTCAAAGGATGGTAATCATTGAAAGGATAGCCACAAAGGAAATTTATTAAATAAAGAGGTCTTGTCATGGGTTTTCCAACATACGAATCTAGCCGCAACTAATTTCCATGAATGCCTCATTATGAGGTCGTACTTCTACCTATATGTTCTCGCTTCCTTTTAAAAGAACATAAACTCTTTATTTTTGTTTTTCATGCAAAAGAATGAATTGAGGAAGGAGAGGCAAAAAAAGAAGGAAAAGGGTTTGATTTTTCTCAGCAAACTACAAGTGAGAGTACATAAAACCCCTCCTTTTGTTCTATCCTTTATGTGCATTTCAAAGAAAGAATCCATATTGGGATTTATTTTTCTTCTTTTAAATGAAATCAGTTTTGCATTTCTTTGGGAATGTTTCAACTTTAGAATGTTAAAAACCTGTCATTTGTGATACTAATTTGGAGGGTGTCAAGGTGGAAAAGTTGCAATCTGATTTTCTTGAGCAGGCCAATGAGATGAATGGTTGTTTAGAAATCCTAACCAGTAGTCTAATTAAAGTTGCAACTTTTCCCTTTGTTCTATTGAGTCCTAAATTACTTCATTTTTGTATTGATCACTATGATGTAATGACTAAAAAGAATTCTAAACAAGGATGGAGAACCTATGTTAGCTATTTCTAGAGAAACCATTTCCTCAATCTTGTGTTTACCTGAATGTACCTTTGTTGCATTTACCCCAACCCAGTCTCTAGTCAAGTATTCAGAGAACCCAAGTAAATACCATAGCATCCTAGCCAAGAAGTGGACAGAAACCAATAATGGAGGTGGTTCAAGACTGCCCAAAATAGTCACTAAAGACCATATGAAACCCCATATTTATGACCTTATGGTTCTGTTACATCAGGTTAAAGGTTTAGCTAATTTTTTTCCTTTTTGAAGAATGGATTATCACTATATAGAGATTATTCTAAAAGGACAATAGTTGTTATATTGTGCTGAGGTAATTGCTACTTCATTAAGGAGCCAGCTCAAGCATGCTAAAGAATCTAGAGAGAATTTTTACATGGCTTCTTATCTAACTTATTGCATCGCTTGTGTTAGTAATGCTACCTCCCTTCCACATGAAACCTAGAGTGAAGATATAACTATCTACCAATACTACCCTCTACTTCAAAGGGACAGGGTGTTAGAAGATTTTTTTGAAAGTGTGTGACGTGCTAATAGAAAGTGTGCATGTGAGCTTAAAGAAGGCACCAATGCCAAGGTTATCCTTGGATGCCCAAAGGTTAATTCAAATCTATAGGAGCTATTTTATCCAGTTTCCTAAATTCACCTATTTGAGGGTAGGTGGGTTTGAAGAAGAATTGGTGAAACTACCTCACTATGCACTTGATTTTTTTGTTCTGGCCAAGGTCTGCAAGCAATTGTTCTTAGTAATTAAAGATAACTTGCCTCAAGAGAACTAGGAGTCAGTTCTCCCTATCAAACTTGGCCATTTAACCTACAGTAGCATGATTAATGCCTTGGTCATTGGAAGCAATTTTCTTGGTTTTAATTTTGAATCCTATCAAGGAAGGAGGGATTTTGATAGCAAAGGATTTGTAGCTCAAGTCCTTGGTTTAAAATGCCAGTCATCTACAATTCCACATTTGAAGTATTTGTGGTAGGATTGCAAAGATTGCAAAAATTAAGATGAAGTGTTGAGAAGAGATGACTCGAGACTAACATTTCAACAAATTAGTTCCCTCAAACTAAAGTTTCAATTGGAAGGAGTGGTTGAAGATGGTTTAGACATTGTCGAACTAGGATGGGAAGAAGCAAGTGAGTCAAAACAATAAGAAGTGGATTGGAACCTAGAAGAAGAAGATGATATAAATTTGAGAACCAAGTCCATCCTCACTCACACATACAACTAGCTAAGGAGAAGAAGTATGAGGACATTCAATGAACAACAAACTAGAAAATCTCCAAAAAAGATTTCTTTTTCTAAACTACTAACTTCTTACATTCTAGTTTTGTCTCCATTTGTAGGTGGTTCATCGACTCCTAATAGGCAGAAAAGAACACCATCTCCTACACAAAACATGGCACCTAGAACAAGGTCAAAAACCAAGTTTGAGGCACTTATGCAGTAGAAGATTCAAAAAGAAAAGATGATTTCTCAAGAGTAGAGTCTAAGTGATGGACTTAGTTTTTTAGATAACCCCGACGATGATGTGTAGCTAATAAAAGTTCCTAAGTTAGACCAGCCCAAGTTCATGACTCCTACCAAAGAATCCCAAGAAATCTCCACTACTCTTATTATCTCATCCTGGTTGTCTAATTTAGTTAGCAAGAAGAGGAACCTACAACCTATGTCCACATTAGTAAAGGACATTGTCACCAAATACACAAACCATGGCTCTAAGATCAAGAAGTTAAAAAGTGATACTCATCTAATCAAAGATCCCATAACTAGGAAAACAATAGTAGAAGCAGCCACATATAAACAAAAGAATGAATCCAATGAGATTGATAGTAAAGGCCTCAAGGTCACCACTATGGAATTAGGAACCATTAATAGAGATACAGGTAACTGCTTTTTCAAGTTCTTTGTTGATCACATGCTAACCCAATTAGAAAAGGACAATAAAGAAAAGAAAGAACTTAAGGCACTAGTGATTACCATGGCCACCTATATAGATTAATTAATGAATCTTGGTGCTCTTATAGTGGTTCAAACCCCACAATCTTTTGATCCTAATTCCACAGATAGCCAATAGCTAGTTAAACAAATATAGAAAGGAAAACTACTTAGATGTAGTGCAAGACTGGGTAGCTTCCATAATCAAAGAAGGCAAAATATTTATTTTGGATTTCACTACTACATGCACTAAGGGAGAGACACTATTGGGTGAAATTCAAATCCTCATACTAGGATGGGAATCCAATTGACATCAATGTCAAATCGTCGTGTTCCAAGTTAATGAAGTTGAAAAATACAGAGTACTAAAATTTCTTTGGGAAAATCCTTTCAAAACTGTGGATTTATGCATGTTATTCATCCTAAAAATTAATATGGGTTGGAAGGAGTCTATCTACAGAGAAGCCATTAAAGAAATGTAATCAATCAAAATTGAGATTGCCAAGATCCATAAAGAACTCCTAAAGGATATGAATGTTGTAAACCCCATAGGGATTCCAGAATTTAAGGATAGCAATATTGGCTCAGATGTGTTGAAAAAAGCTTCAATGATGCAATAATGAAAATCAAAGACAACGACACACCTACAGCTAGTGATTTCACTACACTGGTAAATATCGAGTCTATGTTATATTTAAATAGGAATCTCATGTCACAGTAAAGTCAAAATATTAAGGAGTTCAAATGGAAAAAAATGTTTGCAGATCCAAGTTGTTGAGTTTGAAGAACCCTTACTCCCATGCAATGCAATAATTCATGAATGCCTTCACGAACTAGAAGTTGGTGAAGCAAACCATGGCTGACAAAGAGAAAATTGGTCATGAAAGTTAATCAAATTAGTTACTTTATATTTGTCTTTGGAACTATTTCAAAAAAAATTCTTTACTATTTGTAACTATTTTAACCAAAAGGTTGGGCTTTAATGGAGGCCTTTTCAGATATGTAAAAACAATAAATGCTAGAGCATTTTAACTAGTTAAGAGTTAGAGATTAGAAGGCTGGAATATACTCTGTTAAAGTTAGTTTTTTTTGAAGTTAATTAGAATGAAATAGCAATAGAAAGATAGAATATATATGTCAATGTTTTTCAAAAGACTTGGTGCTAAAGAAAGTTTTCCAATATATATATATATATATATATATATATATATATATATATATATATATATATATATATATATATATATATATATATATATATATATATATATATATATATATCACCTTCTACTATGCTTTGAAACTTGGTGTTTGAAGCAATTTGATCATTTTTACTTTGTGAACTTTGATAATCATGTGTATGCAATATCTGTTGTTATTTCCTCATAGTTTATGCTCTTTATTTTCTTGCACAATTAGTTTGAACTATAATGGTATTTAATTTTCAGTTATATTGTTGTTGATGAAGAGACTTTGGGCTTTTCATATCATTTTTGTAAACAGATATGTGGATTGTTACCTCAGTGCCTAAGAGTATGTGAGAGTTCCTTATGCACTTTCTAGTAAAAAGTGTGTATTTCATTATTTTTAATTTCTTTGAGTCCATTGATAAATTTTACAAAAGGAAGTTGTACCTATAAATGCAGAGGGAAAACAAATAATATGAGCTTTTCCCAACTATTGTGAATATTTTTGGATTTTCCATTCCCTAGGTATAGAGTAAATTATTGTTTAATTGGAAAAGACAATCTATTCACTAACACTTAGTTACTTGTAATTTTGCATCATTGCAAATGCATCCAAGTGGATATGGATTTGGATGAGTTATTATAGTCAAGTTAAATTTTTTAACTTTTTCAGATATCAAATAAACTTGAGAACTTGTATCATACAAAGTATCAACCTTAGTATGTTTGATAACAACCCAAATATGAAATAATTCATTCCTTTGCTTATCATTCTTAGGAGAAGATTCTTTGCTTGTACTTGCACTTATATTTGAAGAACTTGTAGTTGGAGAAAGGGATATACCTTTTCCTTTACCTTAGATTTTGGCAGCAACAATATTTGTCTCATCTTTGGAGTTAGATCCAAGATCCTATTGAATTACAGTAGTCATCTTTTGTTTACCTTTGTTTCCATCATATCTCTTTGGCTTTTTTTCTGGGTGTAGCTTCTAGCACTTAGAATCGCCATGCCCTTCTTTCTTGCAATGTGAGCATGTGCATTTTTCACCCTCTTTCTTCATTGTAGCTATCTTTTTCCCCTTTCCTTTGTCTTTGGATTTACCTTCAAAATTAGATGGCTTCTTATCAACCTTTTCAATGAAAGTACCCTTACCCCTTGACTCTAAATGTGTTTCCTATACACATACTTCATCCAAATTACATGGATTCAAAACCAAAATAGAATGTCTAAGGTAAGAATGAAGACCACCTATGTACTTGAGTAAAGTATTTTGGGTGTACAATAGAACATTTAGAGAAATAGCCTTTTTCCAAAACTTATGGGTGTACTCTTGGATAGTCTGACACTTCCCTTGCCTAAAATATTTCTAGTTCATCATTAACTGTTGCATATGGCCTAGAGGGTAGAATTGCTTCTTTAAGACACTAACAAATTATGACCAAGACAATTTGAACTTACCATACTATGAAGTTTCATCATGAGTCCTACTCTCCCACTAGGTTATATCTATACCACCTAACCAAAGAGTGGATAACTAAATTCTATCAACATCATATGCAATGTTTTGAACTCTATAGTAGACTTCTACTTGCTGAATTTAGTCAGCTAATTTTTCATCATTTAACTCCCCACAATACTTTAGCAAGTCAAAATTTACATCCAACTTGATTCGAGGCTTATGTCCACCCTTAAGAATGTTAGAAGACTCATAATGGGTAGAAGAAGGAGCAGAGGGAGGTGTGTTAGGATCACGATCATCTCCTTTCTTTTTCCCAATGTTCTTTTGAGATGTACATCTTTGCATTTTTTCTTCTCTTTCTTGTACCAAAACTTCTACCATTCTTTGCAAATTTTGAAGTCTTCTAGATACTCTTATCTTGAAAAATGTGTCCACCACCTTTGTCTGCGATTTGTGATGATGGTTTAGTCCTTTTTTTCTAATGTCATGATTGTATTCCTTGAGCTTTCCGTCACCTTTCTCAATCCTGGATCTTGTTAGCATTCAAATCTATAATAATAGTCACACAAGGGCTTTGATACCAAATTTGATCTGATTAGGATCTAGGACTATTACAAAGAAATTCTTAACATAATTATAGTAAGTTAATCCAAATAATTGATTAATAAATTAACATAATTAGAATGCTTAAATGAACAAAACATAATAAGGTAATGACTGAAAGAAAGAGAGAAGAGAGACAGAAGACAAAACACAATTGATAATGAAGTTTGTCCACAAGTTGAACTACATCTCTGGGTCCTGCTCCAATAGAGGGAATGATCTAATTAGCTGCAAAATCAGTTAAAATTGTTTTGAAACAATTCTCTTCAAGAAAAATTGTAGCATTATTCTCCAATATTCTAGAATATTCACCAAGTCTCCAAAATCATAATCTCCTTCTCATCACTTGGATGCTTTTTCAAAGGACTAATGCCTCTTTTTATACATAAAATTAGCCATAATTAGGCTAAACCGAATCATAACAAAATTATCCCCCCTAACCAACCTCAAGTAATATTTTTAACCCCCCTAACCAAATCATAATCTTGTAATATTTTATGGTTTCTAACCTCATCCCATTTGGAAAGGTTTTTTAAACCAATTTACCCATTAAAATAGGAATTGGCGAGTTGATAATATTTAAATTGGTAAATGCCACCAATTGTTTTAAATAGGTAGATGGGGAAATGGTTGGCCACCATTTTAGGAGATGGTTGCTTGGGATCTCAACTTCCACCAACCTCTTTTCATAGAAAGGATGGATTCTTAAACATTTAACATGAACCAGGACCTATAAATAGTAAAGGTGATTGTTTGGTTTAGTGGCTAAGGTGGAAGGCTATTAAGTAGGTGTATATGTGGTTATGAGTTCAAATTTGACTATTAAATAATTTTTGGAAAATGAATTTCAAGTGCCATGTCGACTGTTCCACCACATCATTAGTTGACTAGGATGATGATGTCATCATTTTAAAACCTTTTATCTTGAGTTTCAAATTGTCATAACTTCCACATATAGACTCCGACCAATCTTTGATTGGCCATAACTTTGTCATCTGAACTCCAATTTGTCCTATTCAAGTTGCATCGGAATCAAAATTTCAAACACTTTGTAATGATGTTGATTCTTGGAGCATTGGGGACATTTCAATTTTAACTTATTTTTATCATACCAAAAATTTGAATTCTCATAATTACAAGTCAAAACTCTCTTCATCAAAAATCTAAATCTTCAACTCATTTTTTACTGTTGACTATTGTTGTAGCTCAATAACCTCTTACTCTATTTTTTGATTTTTCAAAATTTCTTTTGTAAACATATTTTATGCTAATTTGTACATATTTTTCCATATTACTACTTCCCCATACATATATCTCTCCATCATAAATATATCTGGAGTATGATAATAGTTTCCTTTTATACAAATAATCTTCTCCCCCTTTTTTGACATAAATGCCAAAAGTGCAAAATATTTACAAGTTAATACCAAAATGTGACAATAAATCACAATGTACCTTCAAGATGATTGTCATGGTCTTGTCCCAATTCTCTTACAATACCTTGGATGCATGCAACTTCTTCTAAAAGTTTCATCATACGGTCAGGTATGGAGAATTTATTATCATAAATCAGTGTCTTTGCATGTGCAGTGTACTTTTGCAGTGCATTCATGTTTGGAAGAATCATGCCTTAAATTTTTGAAAGTGTTGCAGTATAAAGTTTGCTTGATAAGGCTTACAATTGACCACTTCTGGTGATCTTCCCTCTTAGAAGAAATAAGGACTTTTAGGTCCACCTTGTCAAAGGATTTACAAATATACAATGAATTATATGTTAGGAGATTTTGGATAAGACTATTAAGTCCAACTTGTTAGAGGATTTGACTGATGCACCTGTTAAGATGAACCAATGATTGATCTTTTATCTACAATTTTGATTTATTGAATGGGATTCCTTGAATTATAATGATCACCTAATTGTGATAGATAAGTCTTTGTTATTCCTTATATTGCTTGTAGCCTTCTTCAATTTACACTCATCTACTTCTTACTTGTTCACATACATTTTCCTTATTACATTTGGATATGATACAATGCATTACATATATACCAATCTACCTAATAACTTGTTGGAGTTGACTACAATACCAAATTCATCATAATTCACAAAGTGGGCCCATTGTTGTAACTTAGATTTATAAGACAACTTGGTGATGTTCTGACACTCAGAAAACATTGTCAACACTCGACAGACTTTGGCACTCGGTTGATGTTGAAGCTTAGTCTATAGTGATCACTTCGAATAAAAGGAACTTGATGAAGGGCACTTCCCTTAATACCATAAACTATAACAGAAACAAAGAAACAACAACAAATGGGCGAACAAAATCTAGACTTATTATTTGCACCACAAATGCAGAATTGTAGAATTTCACAAGTACAATCTACTAACCCACATGGGCACCTTCATTATAGTAATCTACAAGACTAAGTTGTGAACTACACCCAAAGTTGTCCTAGACAATGTTCAGGCCTCTCTTAAATAGGAAATTTTATGCCACTTGGGAAGATTCTAGATGCTCAAACTTAATACCAAGGGTCGAAAGACCCTAACAATACATATAGAGTCAGCCAAATACATTAGTAGCATTTATTTTAGGAATTTTATGTAGCCCAACTTTGGAAGACCATAACTCTCAAACTGTTTCTCTAATTAGCTAATATAACAACTTTTTAGAAATGTGAGCTCTTGATCTACAGGCTCAAAACTATTCAAGTGCCCTTTCATCAAGTTTTTTGACCTCATCCAGGCACTCTAAGACCTCTAATGATGAACTTGAAGATTTTTCTATAAATTTTTCCACCAAAAATTTGCAATAACTTCTCTGATACTTAAGATGGAGAAATAAAATTTTTATGTTAGAGTTATAACTCTAAAATGAACCTTCCTATAGAAAATGAGAATATTTTGAGCTCATATGACAAACTTACTAAAAATAGCAATTTCCTAGAAATAGTAACCCCCTGTCTACTAGTCCTTATTAAAATAAAAAAGACTAAAAATAAATTATTTTTGGGTGATGCAAGATTTCTCTTACACCTAGGATGCTCCTACATTAGACACCTAGGGTAATTTAAGAAGTGACCCCATCATGTCTCAAGTGTTTAGAGGAAAACCATGATAGTTAACCTCCTCCCTTACTAGTCATGATGAATCCTTTCCTGGCCTCCCTTTCCATTTGATCATGTATTCCTCATAAGTTTTGTTCCTTGTACTTTTGTCAACATGATTGTCTAGTATCTCCTAAATCTCCTTTATAGTTGAACTAGTTGTTGGAATACTTCATTGCACTTCTATAACTTCATCTCCATCACCTCCTTCATAATACTCTGTCAAATTTGAAATGTTATATAGTGGTGAAATATTCAATTTAGTAGGAAACTCCACTTCATAAGCATTTATAGAATCATGTCTTTTCACTATCTTGCATGGTCCAAACTTCTTCATCTTCAGCTTATTATATGTACCCACTAGAAAACACTCATTTCATAAATGGACCATGACTTCATCTCTAATCTGAAATTCCTTATACCTCCTTTTCACATCTGTCTTAGCCTTGTACTATTTATTCATCTTTATGATGTGCTTCCTCACCTCCTCATGGATGTTCTTCAAATGTTCAGCAAATTCTTTTACTTCAACACTACTTATCTCTTCTTTATCCAACTATCTCAATTCAGATGCATTTCTAGGACCACTCCCATATACAATCTAGAATGGTGATTTACCATTACTCCTATTGACAAAAATATTATTTGTGAATTCCTCCTATGGTAAAATCATATCCCATTTTTTTGGATTGTCTCCAACCAAACATCTTAGTAAATTTCCCAAACTCATATTCACAACTTTTATTTGTCCATTAATTTGTGGATGATGTGATGAACTTAACTTCAACTTTGTCTTCAATTTCTTCCATAATGTATGCCAAAAATACCCAACAAATTTGGTATCTCGATCTAAAACTATACTCTTTGGCAATCCATGTAGTCTCACCACTTGTCTGAAAAATAACTCTGCCACATGGAAACATCACTAGTATTCTTGCAAGGAATAAAATATGTCATCTTTAAGAACTTGGCAACCACCAAAAAAATAGAATCATGCCCACCATGAGTCTTCGGTAATCCAAGAATAGAATTCATGTTGACGTCCTCCCATTGCTTCTCTGGTATAGGTAATGGTTGATACAACTTTGTATTCTACTTTAGTCTTTTCCCCATCTGACATACTCTGCAACTCTGTACAAACTTCTTCACATCTTTCTACAACTATGGCTAGTAATAATTCTCAACAACTAAAGCTATGGTTTTATCTTTGCCAAAATATTCAACCAATCCTCCACTATGTTTCTCCTTGATGAGATTCACTCTCATTGAACTTCTTTGAATGCACAACTAGCTTCCTTTCAACAATATACTATCTTGGATCATGAAATCCAACCACTTTGTCCTATCAAGTGTAACAAGTTATGTGCAAGCCTTCCATGCTTCACTAAAATCAAGACCATATAGATATAAAGTACTAAGTTCCTTGAACCCAAAAACCTCTATCTACATTTTTGTTAGCAAAATGTTGTCTTCTACTAAGAGCATCTGTAACTCTATTAGACTTCCCACTCTTATGTTTCAAAAAAAATGTATAACTGTACAAAAACTCAACTCGCTTCAAATGCCTTTGGTTTAATTTCCCTTGACTATTCAAATATTGCAAAGCTTCATGATCAATATAAAACAAACTCCTTAGGAAAAAGATAGTGTCTCCAATTCTTCAATGCTTGAACTATAGCATAAAATTCTTGATCATAAACAAAATATTTTCTTTTTACATCATTCAACTTCTCACTAAAATAAGCAATAGGTCTACCTTCTTGGCTCATAACAACTCCTATTGTAGTACCACTAGCATCACAGTCTACTTAAAACATATTGTTAAAATTAGGAAGTGCTAAAACATGTTGCTTAGTAACCTTCTATTTCAATAGATTAAAACTCTTATTTTCTCCTATAGTCCACTTAAATTATTTCCTATTCCCTCTCATTGTTTCAGTCATGAGTCCACAAATACTGCTAAAACCTCTTATAAACTTTCTATAAAAACTAGCAAGTCCATGAAAATATTTTACCTCTATCACACTCCTTGGAGTAGGCCACTCAAGGATAGCCTTTACTTTCTCTAGTTCCATTTTCAAACCTTTTTTTGAGACTACAAATCCCAAGTACACCAACTCCTTCTTTACAAAATTGCACTTCTTCAAGTTTATCAACAACTTTTCTTCCCTCAACTTATCAAACACCTTATGTATATGAATCAAATGCTCCTTAATGTCTTACTAAAGATCAAGATATCATCTAGGTAAATAATGAAATAACTTGCCCATAAACTCCTTTAGTACCTCATTCATGAGCCTCATGAAAGTGCTCAGTACATTGGTTATCCCAAAAGGCATGACTAACCACTCGTACAATCCTTCCCTTATCTTGAAAGTAGTCTTCCACTCATCACCTTCTTTGATATGAATCTGATGATACCCACTCTTCATATCTATATTTGTGAAATACTCAACTCCACTCAAATAGTCCATAATATCATCCATCTTTGACAATAGAAGTTTGTACTTGATTGTGATCTTGTTGATAGCACAAGAATCTGTGCACATCCTCCATTCTCCATTCTTCTTTGGTGCTAATACAGTTGGTATAGTACATGGACTTAGACTCTCTTGTATCAACCCCTTCTACAACAACTCATGAACTTGTCTATTCAACTCTTTACTTTCTACTTTTGTCATCATCTGTGTTGCCTTGTTTGGAAAACTAGCTCCTGGAATGAAATCCATTTGGTGACTGGTCTTCCTCATTGGGGGTAATCCATTAGTATCTTATTTGATACAATATTAGAAAACTCTCCCAATATATCTACAACTTCTGCAGGTACTTCCTGTACTTCTTCTTTACTATCTTTTGGAATTATCGAAAAACACATATGTTCACAATTCAAACCTTTGAGAAACTCTTTTCCATTAATAAAACATATGTTGGCAGCACTAAATACCTTTTCTTCTTTCTCCTCCAATGACTTCAACTTATGTTTTAGTCCATCCTTGGTCAAAGTGTAGGAATTTTCTTGCTCATCATATACAACATGAATATCAAACTACCATAGCCTACCTAGCAACATATGACATATGTCCATAGGTATGATATCACAGACTAACTCATCTTGGTAGTTTCCAATCTTGAACTTCACTAAGAACTGCTCATTGACAATGACCTTGTGATCATCTTGCACCCAAGCAATATGGTATGGATGTGGGTGTTTCTATCTCTTTAGCTTCAACTTGGTGACCAATTGTTTTTGGCACCAGATTATTAGTACTTCCACCATCAATTATCACATCGTAACATTTATCTTCAATTCTGCACCTTGTGTGAAACAAACTCCTTTGATCAAGTTCATTCTCACCACTCAATAGGAATCTTCTATTAACAAGAACTCCTCTTTCAACATCTTTAGAATGTGATGATCTAACATCTTCATCAACATATCCAACTCTGGCCAAGACTTTATTTCTTTTTTATCTTTCCTTCCCTAGTGTTAGGTACATTCAAATGCTCTATGTCCTTCTTTGCAGTGAAAACATTTCTCATGAAAGCCTCCTCTTCTAGATCTTATCCTCTACCTCTTCCTCTCTAATCTCTATTGTTCTAATCATAGAATTGATTGGAATTTTTTCCCCTCTAGTTCTAACTACTACTGCTAGCCTCATCCTTGTTCTTTTGATCATCATTACAGCCACCATAAGATCATCCTCCATATCTTCCATTGTTACCTCTTCCATTATTCACTTTCTCAAACTTCTTGCTCAATTTCTCCTCAACTCTTACGGAAAACTGGTATGCCTCCTTAATAATGTTCATTTGAACTAGACTCAACTCATCCTAAATACTTGGCCTTAACCCATTAACATAATGGGCCACTTTCTCCTTATTAGTTTTTGCATGGCCGGTTTTAATGAGAACTTAGTAGAACTCTTCAGTATACTCTTGAACAAATTTTCTCAATTGCTTCAACCCTTGAATTTTCCTCAATAGATCAAGCTCATAATCCATAGGAAGGAATTATCACTTTAGTTAGCTATCATTTGATCCCATCTAGTGATTTTGTCCTTTCCCTTTCTATTTTTCTCCAACTAAACCTCTTGCCATCAAATCTTTTCATGTCCCTTCAATTTTGCCTTCGCAAACTTGACCCTATCAGGATCATCAATATCTTCATACTCAAATTAATCCTCTAGTTCATTGATCAAATTATCATCTCCTCAGGGTTAATATTTCTAAAAAATGTGGGAACCTCAAACTTAGTTGTTTTTCCAATCTTGGAGATGTTCTTAAAAAACCTCTCTTCCTCAGGGTTTAGAACTACCTTTGGTTTGGCATTTTCTTCTTTTTCTTCCTCATCTTTGCTTTCATCTCTTATGGCAAGATTTATTCCTCTACACATTTGTTCTTCCAATGCTTGCATTTGTCTTTGGAGGTCTCTAAAACCCTTAGGTGTAACACCTATAGCTCTTCCACCACGCTCTCTTTGTGGAGTATTTTTTTGTGCTTTTGTTGAAACCCTAGTGCAAACTACCTCACAATTAGCAATTTGTCTACACACTCAACCCAAACCATAGTCCTAGTGTGTATTGCCTCATAGTCAACAATCTATCTACACACTCAAGAACTCTAGCTTTGATACCAATTGATGAAGGGTGCTTCCCTTTATACCATAAACCATAACAGAAACAAAGAAACAACAAAAAATGTGAGATAAAAATATTGACTTTTTATTTGCGCCACAAATGTGGAATTAACAAATTTCATAAGTACAATATGCTAACCCACATGGGCACCTTCATTATAGTAATCTGCAAGACTAAGCTGTGAACTACACCTAGAGTTGTCCTAGACAATGTTTGGGCCTTTCTTAAATAGGAAATTTTATGCCACACGGGAAGGTTCTAGATTCTCAAACTTAATACTTAGGGCCAAAAAACCCTAATACTACATATAGAGACATCTTTGACATTTATTTTAGGAATTTTCAGTAGTCCAACTTAGGAAGGCCATAACTCTAAAACCATTGCTCTGATTTCCCATTATAACCACTTTTTAGAAATGTCAGCTCGTGATCTATAGGCTCAAAACTACTCAATCACCTTTCCATTGAGTTTTTGGACCTCATTCAAGCACTATAAGGCCTCCAACGGTGAGGCTGAAGATTTTTGTGTAAAACTCTCCACCAAAAATCCATAATAACTTCTCTAATATGTAAGTTGGAGCAATGAGATTTTTATGGTAGGCTTATAACTCTAAAATGAACCTTCTTGAATAAAATGAGAACATTTTGAGCTTTTATGAAAAACTTACTAAAAATAGCAAATTACTAGAAATAGCAACCTGTCTATTAGTCCTTATTAAAATAGAAAAGACTAAAAAGAAAATATTTTTGGGTGGTGCAAGATTGCTCCTACACCCAAGATGCTCCAACATCAGAACTTAGTTAGCACTATATGACTCAGTGAATACCAAGAAACTCAGTAGATACTGAATTACTCAATTGACACTGCATGGCTTGGTCAACACCAAATTCACTCTGTTAACATTGTGAGCTTGGTAGACACTAACATACTTGGTTGACACTACAGAGATTAGTTAAAATTAAGATCTTCATCACTTACATTAGAAATCTTGGTAGAGTCTACTGCACTTGGGCAATACTGTAAGTTGTCTTGGATGTTTGGCAGATACTATAAAGCTTGGCATGAACTGTAATTATGACTATTTAGCTCAATAGACACTAAAACAAGCAATACTGTAAGTTGTCTTAGATGTTTGGCAGATACTATAAAGCTTGGCATGAACTGTAATTATAACTATTTAGCTCAATAGAAACTAAAACCAATTGACTAAGTGTTAAGTCACTAATAGAAAAGTTGGCCTTAATGTCAACAATTTCTCCTTTGGCATTAGTGATAAAAACACTTAATCATACCAAAAATTTGAATTCTCATAATTACAAGTAAAAACTCCCTTCATCAACAATCTAGATCTTCAAATCATTTTTTACTATTGATTATTGTTGTGGCTCAATAACCTCTTACTCTGTTTTTTGATTTTTCAAATTTTCTTTTGTAAACATATTTTTTGCTAATTTGTACATATGTTTCCATATTACTACTTCCCCATACATATATCTCTCCATCATACATATATCTAGAGTATGATAATATTTTCCTTTTATACAAATAATCTTCTCCCCTTTTTTGACATAAATGCCAAAGGTGCAAAATATTTACAAGTTAATACCAAGATGTGACAAGAAATCACAATGTACCTTCAAGATGACTATCATGGTCTTGTCCCAATTCTCTTGCAATACCTTGGATGCATGCAAGGCTATCTACACTTTTTTTGAAAGTTCTATCATATGGTCAACTATGGAGAAGTTATTTTCATGGATCAGTGTCTTTGCATGTGCAGTGTGCTTTGCAATGCATCCATGTTTGGAAGAATCATGTCTTGAATGTCTATAAGTGTTGTCCTTATTCTAACTTCCTCCCTTAGTAATTTTGTTTGAAGATCTATGAAGTACTTGATCTTTGTAAAATGTGTAGAACTACAACTAGGATCAAGTGACAATTGATGTGCACTTGCCTTCATATCTTCATCTATCTTGGATAGTTTATACTTAATCTCCTTAGTAAAGATAGATGTGTCACTCAACTTTACAAAAGAAGAATCAACATTATTTACATATGTTTCCAATGTAGCAATAATAGTAGATAATTCTACTTGATCGATAGCTATCTTCTATGCTACTTTCTTGAAAATTTTGTTTTCATATTTTCTCTCTACCCTCTACAGAAGTTTTTCTTGTCCATTCAGTTCTTCATTGCATTTGTGGACAATTTCAAGCAATTTATCTAAAATAGGTTGTTTCTCATCAACCTCAATGCTCAAAGCATCAACAAATATGCTCTCGATATCTTCAAGTACATGGTTTTTCTTTTTATTTTCCTCTCTAAGATTTTGTTGCCTTGGTCTTTCTTCTAGAGCTCACCAAGGGTATCCATCTAATCAGGAGTCAAATTGGAAAGATCCCCATCTAGTATTACAATTCCTTCCTCTAGATCAATCTCTTCCTTAGAGGTTTCAACCTCTTGACCTTTTTCCTTATGAATAATAGAGGAAACAATTTATTTTCCTTTATTTAAAACTCTAGTGCTTGGTTGAGACTGAGTCTCCACTGTCATTGCACTAGCCATGGTGGAAACAACAGTGAAAATAGTATAAATAGAAAAAAAAAATATAGGAATAGTAGAAACAACACTAACAGAAAGAATACCTCATTGTTGCTTGGTAGAGTCTGATACTAGAATGATTTGAGCTTGTTTCTTAGTAGATGAAGTGTTAGACACTTCACTTGTTGAAGTACTTGGTAATGTTGCTCTAGAGATTGGTTGGGTGCTTGGTGATCCATTTTTAATCTCAACCAACTTGGTAGAAACCTTCTCTAAGCTAGATTGTACTAAGGCTTTTCTTAGATAATGAGGAAGGGAATTCATAACCTCTACTACTATCTTCTCTACATCAGTATCCTCAATACTCTTAATTTTAGGAAGATTTCCTCCTATAGTTTCTTGTACTTCTTCCTCATCAGCATCATCAATATCTACTTTTTCTATTTCAACATCTCTTATTTTTGCATCCTCTTCCATGTCATCTTCTTCATCATCCTTATCATCAATTTGCACAACATTATCACTGTGCTTTTTCAGCCCACATAGATATTTTTCCATGCAATAGTATTGGATTTAACAATAGACTCTATGCCCTTTGATAGGATCAGCAATGCATTAAATTTTAGAGTCATGTTTATTTTATTTTCCTTTAATGATTTATTTACCTCTTTTTCACTAAGACTCAACGTGATTTTTCTCAAGGTCTATTCTCTTATGTCTCTTGCAAATTTTATTGCATTTCCCTATAATAGTGCAACTGCCTTAGGAATTACATCAGGAATTTATGCTTTCAACTCATTTGGAGAGTATTTCTACTTTTCCATTTTTTCCACTAGGGCATCCTCAATCTATTTCTTCTCCTCTACACTTCTGGTTTCATACCTAAGAGACTTGAAGTATCCCATGCCACCTCCTTTTCTAACCTTTTTAATCTTTCTGCAAATATAGGGGTAGTCTTCTAAAATATTATTTTCTTGGCTTCATCTTCTTCTTCTCCAAGCTTAAGTTTCTTTCTATATTTCGTTGCTCTTCTCGTGAACATAATAGGGGATGACTTTGCAGGTTTTGTTATAATTACCTTCCCCTTCTTCTTGGGAGGCTCTTCTTCTTCAAGTTTTTCTTCCTTTACATTCTCCTCTTCATCTTCATCTACTAGTATGTTATCTCATTTACCTTTAGTCAATATGAGAGGAGAGCTTGATGACTTGGTGTTCTTCATGATTTTCTCTATCCTCTTTCTTCCTTTATTCACTGCTTGTGATAGCTTGATTTCAAGTTCAATTCTGGCATTTGTCTCCTCATATGTTCCAAACTATTGAGCCTTGGGATCCACAACCTCATTTAGGTTAGCCTCAATAATATCTTTTGTGTCATCAATATTAACCTCATAACTCAAAGTTTTTACCCATGCCACTCTTGGCCTGATTTCTTGGATGTGAACCTTGTTACAGTCTACTAGAAAATAGATATCTTGCTCATAGTCTTCTACTAATTTCTTAGGAAACCTATATCTGCTCTACATTCTCTATTTGAATTTTTCAAAGTATGCATCCATTATACTTACAAATTTTTCTCCCATCTTTGCTATAAACTCATTAATTTGATAAAATAAAAGTGTATCTTTCTTCCATACCATGGTTCCTTTAGGAGGGAAAATATTTTGTACATAGAAAAAAATAGGTTTAAAAAGAACCAAACTTACACAGATTGCTCTTGGAGACTCGTATGCTCTCCATGTTTTTTCCCAATTGACTCAAGGTCAAAAGATCAATTATTTTCATCACATTTAGTGAGGTCAATTGCTTCACAAGGAATGTGGTTCAATCTACTTGAGTTATATATCTTATGTGCAATAACATGTATTCCAAACTTGATTTATATTTCTATCACACCATTAAGATTCATTCCTTTGTCATCCCACTTGGTAAGAGTTCTCTTTGCTAGTTCAACTACACTTAGGCTTTTCATGATTTTTGCCTTACTTAACATTAGCAACCCAATAATCATGTGTATCATCTTATTTGTGATTTGGATAGTGTGATCCAACCACAAATGCATTTCATGAACTTTTCTCAAGATATATATAATCCATTTCCCTTGGAAATCTCACGGCATATGCATAATGTGTATCAAACCCTTCATCTCCAAATGTTTATGCTCAGGTTTTAAACATCATCCACACAAGGTTCATTGAATGCCTAGTTCACTTCTGGGATTCCAAGTTCTTGAATTGAATAATGATAAAATGACCTAATTTCATGAATTAGAAGTACCTTCAAATGGGTTTATGACTACACTCTAATTGGGTCAAGTGATTTTGCTACAGATGGGGTCAATTTGAATGTAGGAGCCTTGCAATCCACTTAATAAATCAACATCTCTAAACCCTTTTTCACTTTGCTACTTGAAGACACCATTCACTTGGTTAATTCTTGAAGACATAAGTAATTTTCACCAAATACTACTTCAAATCACTCAGGGGCTCAAAATTGTTCTTCACTCTTAGCTCTTAAAATTCACAATGAAATGATTCAATAAATTTTCTCCTTTTAACAAAATTTACTCTTTACAATATCCATTAATTCTTTGTAAAAATGTTCTCTCATTGACAAGTTGTCCTCCACTTGGTTCGATCTTTATTTTTTAGAAGAAACCTTCAGCTTGATAAAGTCTCTTGACTCATTAGGAACTACCACTACTTGTTCTAAACTTGGTACTTGGTAGAGTCACCAACTCGACATCTACATCCAGAATTTGGTAAGGATATGCAACTTGACCTTGCTTAGTAAGGTCTTGTGACTCAACCATGCTCGATAAAGTCTTCAGTTGTCATCATCACGCAATGATCCTTATGTATCTTGAATGCTGATATGGATCTTCTACTTGTTGACTAGAATTAGTATGGAATGTCTTCTTTTGAATCTCAGTTCCAGTCATCTTCATGGATGTCTAAGTTGAAATAGTTGAGTGACCCAACTCATTGACGTGGGTGTCAAAAAATTCATGACTTTGTCTTGCATTCTTTGGATATTTTTGCACCCATTGCTCCCTCATTTGTTTTCTAATATTATCAGTCTTTCCTTTCTTTTCACCTTCAATTATTCCTCTATTAATATAGTTCTTGGCAAGATGTCCAAGTTCTATACATACAAAACATATCTTTGCATTTTCTCTCTTCCTTGTATGATGTTTTATGCAATTTTCTCCAATGTGTCCAAATTGACCATAATAGTGACATCTACACCATGTATTGTAATCCCAACCAAATATTTCTTTCACAATTTTCTATGTTGGGTTCCACTTCTTGGTCTTACACTATGAATATGTGTGTCCTTGTTTCTTGCAATTGTGACACTTTCCTTCAAACTTGGGTTTCTCTATGCATTCACTTGCTCTACATCTATGTGTATTATAGTTGCAACACATTGAATTTTTCTTTACCATTTCTCCAACACTTGTTTGATGTATGACCTATCTTACCACAATGATTGCAAGTAGGTATTTTATTCTTTGAGCTCCTTGATGAGATGATTCACCTTCATCTATATATCCTAATCCATCTTTTCCTTTGTGTCTAAATTGAGTTTTATTATCCAATTGATTCATGCTTTCTTGTGAATTCATTATCCTCTCATTGGCCTACTTTTCTATGACGAGATCATTCTTCAATCTTTCATTTTTTTTCCTTAAGTTGATAAGCTTTTGATTTGGATCATTGATTTGATCAATAAGATTTATTTTCTAAAGAGATAGTTGATTAATTTCATTGCTCTTTTCTTTTATTTCTTCATTGGCTTCATCCTTTTGTTCCATGACTTCACATTACCTTACTGATTAAATTTCTTGTTCTCTTTTCAACTTTCTGACTTCTTCTTGAAGAGTAAGATTCTTTTCAAGTAGATCTATGATTGTTGTATCAACTTCATTTGAACTTCTTTCTTGACAAATGTCTTCAATTCTTTCTTTAGTGTAGATATTTTCATTCATCTATGCTACAAGATCTTTTCTTCTTTTTAGAGATTGAGATATTTTCTCTTTTTCTTTCTTGAGTTGATCCATGGCTAATTATAGATCCAACTTTTCATTCTCAATAGCTTTCTCCATTCTATAGACTTCCATTACATCTTTTCTCAAGCTACTAAACTTATGATATGAGAACCGAATTCTCTGATACTAATTGTTTGAGATGTAATATAGATTGGGTGACTGAGAGGGGGTGAATCAAGAACCAATAAAACTTTAAACTTAATTCACCAATTAAACATTCACCACATAATCTGATCTAGTTGCATGCTTGAAAGAATGAAAGCAATAAAACATTCATAGCACATTGACACAAGATATGGTAACCCAGAAACCTTTCAAAATAGAAAGTAAAATTGGGGTGGATATGATACCCATAAGCTTTATGACTGCAGTATAAAGTTGGCACATTAAGGCTTATAATTGACTACTTCTAGTGATCTGCCCTGTTAGGAGAATTAAGGATTTCTAGATCCACCTTGTTAAAGGATTCATAAACATACAATAAAGTATGCACTCTACTAGGAGATTTGGGATAAGACTGTTAATTCCACCATGTTAGAGAATTTGACTAATGCACCTATTGGGATGAACCAGTGATTGATCTCTGGTCTACAACTTTGATTTGTTGAATGAGATTCCTTGAATTAAAATGATCACCTAACTAGGATAGATAAGTCTCTATTATTCCTTATACTACTTTTAGTGTTCTTCACTTCACACTCATCTACTTCTTACTTGTTCACATACATTTTGCTTATTACATTTGGATATGATATAATTCATTGCATATATACCAATCTACTTAATTACTTTCTAGAGTTAGCTACAATACCAAATTCATCATAATTCACAAAATTGGCCCATTGTTGTAACTCGGGTTCTAAATATGACTCAGTGATGTTCTGACACTCAAAAAATACTGTCAATACTCAATAGAGTCTTGCACTCAGTTGATATTGAAGCTCATTCCATACTAATCACTTCAAATAGAAGGAACTCGATCAGCATTGTATGACTCAGTGAACGCTAAGAAACTCAATAGATACTAAATTACTTGGTTGACAATGCATGGCTCGGTCAACACTAAGTTCACTTTTTTAACACTGCAAGCTCAGTAGACATTGACATACTTGGTTAAAACTATAGAGCTCAATTAAAACTAAGATCTTCATCACATACACTGGAAATCTTGGTAGACTCTGCTACAGTCAGGCAATACTATAAACTATCTCAAATGCTCAGCAGATACTATGAAGCTCAACTTAAACTGCAATTCTAACAATTTAGCTTGGTAGCAACTGAAACCAACTAAGTGTTAAGTCACTAATGGGCAAATTGACCTTAATGTCAACATAATGTAGGTGCATCCTTGATGCAAGAGTATATTGAGTGTAAGAGCAATCTTGCATCACCCAAAAATATTTTTCATTTCAATCTTTTCTATTTTAATAAGGACTAGTAGATAAGGTGGTTACTATTTATGGGAACTTACTATTTTTATTAAGTTTCTCATATGAGCTTAGAATGTTCTCATTTTCTACATAAAGGTTCATTTTGGAATTATAAGCCTACCATAAAAATCTCATTGCTCCAACTTAAGTATCTGAGAAGTTATTGCAGATTTTTGGTGGAAACATTTGTAGAAAAATCTTTAGGCTCACCGTTGGAGGCCTTGGAGTACCCAGATGAGGTCCCAAAACTCAATGGATGGGTGTTAGCACTATTCTAAGCCTATAGATTAGGAGCTAGCATTTTTGAGAAGTGGTTATAATAGCCAATAGGAACAACGGTTCGAGAGATATGGCCTTCCAAAGTTGGGATATTGAAATATCTAAAATAATTTGTCAAACATGTATTTAGCCAACTATATATGAATTGTTAGGGTCTGTAGGCCCAAGGTATTAAGTATGAGCATCTAGAACCTTCTCAGGTGGCATAAAATTTCCTATTTAAGAAAGGCCCCTACATTGTCTAGGACAACTCTGGGTGATAGTTCATAGTTTGTCATTCAGATTACTATAATGAAGGCACCCATGTGGGTTAGCATAGTATACTTGTAAATTTTTTAATTTTGCATTTGCGGTGCAAATAAGCAATCCATTTTTTGTTCTTGCATTTTTTGTTGTTTCTTTTATGAGTTTATGGTATTAAGGGGAGCATCCTTCATTAATCCTTGGGCTATTGACAATGTTGCATCCATGGGCTATATTACCTTAAGCGCTACTTATAGTTTTCCCTTAGGGGAAGTCATAGACTCATGGCTCACTTTGATCAAGATTCCTCTTTTCCTCTCTTTGGGAACCTTAGTGATCATATGGTTTCTCATGAACCTAATTCTTCTATGGAGCATGACTCTTCTTATTCATTTCATGATGAGGATGAGGCTTTAAGGGTTCCTCCTAAACAAGTTCATAAGATTGCTACTGAGATTGATAAAATGCATGATTGACTTCTTTTGGAGAATCAAAATACCGATACTATGGTTGCTTTTGATGCTCTTAAAAAAGTGATTTGTAATGATGGACATGGATATTTTGTGTCATCTTACTCACCTTGTCCACATTCACATTAAGCCTTTAGCTCAAGCTTGAACTAAATTAGGAATTGCTTTATGTATCACTAGTGTTGAACCTACCTTGTCTCTTTCCGAACCTATCTCTAGCATTCCTTCTTATGTTGCTCCTATTGTGACTACTTATATTCAACCATTTGATCCTCTATTAGTAGTCTTCATATTTCTTCTCTACCTGTGAGTGTTTCACCTGCTTCATTTCCTACCTCACAACCTTCATACAATGGTGTTCCTTACATTTATCCTAATCCTCCTACTATGGTACCTAATGTCCCACCTATAGCACCTTCTATTTCAGTTGTGTTGAATGTGTCATTGCCACCTATTTCCTCTATTGATTCCACTATCATTGGTATTTCTCAAAAAAATTCTTCCTTGCAACAAAAACTTGCTTCCCATACTCAATCCAAGTTTAATGTGCCTACATGTGATATGGGTAGTCCTCCACAAAAATAATGCAAACCAAGAAAAATGGGTAGAGTTCAACAAAAATTTTACAAAAACATATCATAGTAGATATTTTTAGAAAGAAACAAGCTATAACCTAGTTAAATTGGTCTAGTTATTAATTAGCTAGGTTTATTACAAATTCCTATAGCACTATCATCAACTAAGGTACAGTAAAATGAACAATCAATTATTCCTAGCTAGCAGGATCAAATATAGTTTTCCAAGGTGATAAAATTGCATATGTAGATGTATGTATGTATGTATATTTTTATGTGTGTGTGTGTGTGTGTGTGTGTGTGTGTGTGTGTGTGTGTGTGTGTGTGTGTGTGTGTGTGTGTGTGTGTGTGTGTGTGTGTGTGTGTGTGTATATGTATGTATGTATGTATGTATGTATGTATGTATGTATGTATGTATGTGACAAAATACAGGCTTAATAGCATAGTATCTCATTTATATTGCATAGAAAATTATCATGTTGAGGAACACTATATATTTTTCAAAAATATTTTGATTGCAACAAATGGAAGTTCAAATATTTATAATATTAATAAATATTTTGAGAATCTTGTGCATAATTGTGTTCTTTTGTTGCATAATCAATCCTTGGATTAGTTTCCTTAGTGTGTTACCTCAACATTGAGAGGCTTTTAGGTCTTTCTTATTACAATTAATAATTTCCACAATGTTTTTAAAATCAAGTAATCTATTGTTTCAGGAAAAATGCTCTTGAATCATTTTTTATATTTTCTAACTCACCTAATCATGACTTCAATCATTATGACTTGAGTTGTCATTGTTTACCTCAAAGAGTATCAAATACAATCAGCCAAACATATCTCATTGAGACTAATTTTCATTCATTATGGATTGCAACTAATGAGAAATCTTCATTGATGAGATATTTGGCTATTCTCAATGAAGTTTCAAATGGCCACAGTCATGTTTGTGTAAAGAAAATAGATGCCAAGGCATAGACTTAACCATTATCTTATAAGCTATCTCTATGCTCCAATTATGTTTTCTCCATGACAATATGTACTCCTACAACTAAAAATTGAAAGGACAATACAAGATTAATTGACAAAATGGAATCTTTATGTCTTATAATTGAAATTTGAGTTGTTCTTCTCTTTTCACTTTATTTGACATCAAAATAACAAATACAGTTTCATTTCTATATTTATATTTTAATTATTCTTAATGTGTTCTATTTTCTTTTCATTTTAAGCCATCCAATTGAATTACATTTACACTTTACATTTATTGCATCATTGTCATATAAATGCTACTATAATTCAAATAGTTCTAAAGTTTTAAGAATAGAACCCTAAGCATAATTATATGTGAGATAGTTTTGACATAATTGTTTGTAATGGCACAAACAACATGTAACCATTTTTGAGTTGACTAATGATTTAATTATGATATTTTGGAGATAAGGATGAATCTCAAGTTGGATTCCCAATGCAATTACATGTAGCCAATCAAAAAATGGGAAGGTTTAAGCAAAAAAATCGATGAATCATAGCCTTAGATTCATACCTAACCCTAAGTCACCTAAGTCTTCTTAAGGAAGACAAACTGTAAACTCTCTAAGGTGTGTAAGTTGTTGAAGGAGTGAAGAGAGTATTTTTCATGCACAAATAGAGCATTCATGGTGGCTAAGGAGTTATAATCTAAGACTACATTTCATAATCAGTTAGAGTAGAATAGAGGAAAGAAGATAGCATACAGCAAAGTGACATCTAATCAAGAAGGATCAAGAAGACAACTATTTAGAGGTGATTTGTCATCAGGAAAATAAGTGCTAACTAAAGGGTCAATGCTAAGACATTTTAACAGGTGATTTCAATCAAAATCTCTTAATAGAGTAGTCCTAACAAGTTGTATTAAAATCCTCTAACAAGGTTCTTAATTAATTGTGAGTTAAATTCCTTTACCAAGGCACACTTCTAATAGGTTTTTGAAACCCTTTAATAGGGTGAAACCTAACGGTCTTTGTAAGCCTTTAACAAGGCAAACCTTTCATAGGGTAGATCATGTTTCATGTTCAAAACATTGTAACCTTCATTGGATACACTCTATTACTATAGTAGTGAAGATGTGATGCAGAAAATCATACAAAACCAACAATAAATATGAACCTTTATGATCTTTTAAACATCCATTCAATAATATCTTTGAACAAAGGCAACTTATGAGGAAAACCCCAACATTGTTGTCTTCAAGACAGTCTTTAAAGATTGATTTATTCGACCCATAAAAAAACAATATTAAATTTTCTAGAAAGGATGAAGTTTTTAGTCAACATCAAGAACTAATATTTCCCAAAATTACAAGATTTTATGATTCCATTTGGCTCCTCAACCAATAATTGTTTCAGACTGCCATTTTTCTGTCATAAACTAGATTTAAAACACCAAACCCTTCCTTGGGCATCTCATATCTTTCTCAAAACGAATCTAAATGAAACTAAACCAATTTCATATTATCTATTAATAAATATAGTTTCCAAATATGTAAGTCATTTATTTCTACCATTCACAAATCATTTTCCAAGCATAAATCGTTGCCTGCAACTCCAATGAAATTTGTTAAAATCCAATTTTCACTCAAATGCCCATAACTTTCACAAATCTATATAAAAACAACCCAAACCAAAAGGGAATGAAATTTAATTCACATATATTTCCAATTAAAATTATTATAATTCTTTATTTTTCAAAATATTCCTGTACCAAACATTTCAATCTGACTGTAGTTGGGCATCCGTAAATCTAAAAATAACAACTTTCGCCAAAACTTGCATAACTTTTTCAAAAATTATTGAAATTAATTCAAAAAAAAGCATGAGAAAGAGGAATTATTACTCTATCTATCCATTACTAATTTACATAGTTTCTAGGCTATACATGGCTGTACAAGGCCTAGAAATAGAGAATAAATGTAAGCAACCAATCAAAATAACAAGTTTTGAATACTCAAATTTTCTAAATTGATATCCTCCTTCTCTCTCTACCTTTGAATGACCATTACAATGTTTTTATAGTTTTTTTGGTAGTTCAAAACTTCCCAACCACTTTTCAAACCAACTTATTACATTCTTTTAGCCCTTTACAACATTATGCATTTGTTTTCACAACCTTTTGTGCACTTTATGCATTTTTCTATTACAATTTTTCTATAATCCCAAACTAGATCAGACCTATGACTCAAATGAATTTTTATGGATATATATAGTTCCATTCACATATTGAATGACCATTTTGACATTACTGATCATATTAAGACCTCCTCAGACAACTTTGACACCTTATTACAAATGGCTTTTCTAGCCTTTACATCTTGACTCAAAGGACTCAAATGAATCCAAATATCTCACATTAGAAGCATTAACCTCCTCATTTCTTTTATATTAGGTTCTTCTACACCAAGATGTGTGGTGGTCGTCCCAACCCTAGTTTTACCTTCTCACTTGGAGGGTTTCTGGGTAATCATATATGGTGTCATATGTGTGTGAATGTTTACCTTCTTACATGTTTTAGATATACATCCTTTACATATTGGGAAAGACTATTGAGATTCAAGAGATTGAAATACATCTCATTCTACATCAACTGAATGAAGCAAGAGAAGAACTAAAGAAATCCTTGAAGAGAAGGAAGGAAATTTCTATTACAAAGAATGACACACAATAAAAAGAGATAAACACTACTAAGATATTTGTAGATGGAGGCTCCAATGAATTTGATGCAACAGTTGTAGATCTAATGGAAAAGAATAGTTCCCAAGCTGAGGAAATCAAAAATCTCAAGTTAGAGCAAGAATCACAAGTCATATTACTATGTGAGGTGACTGAATAGAAAAAGAAATCTATGGAAGAAAAAGCCATTATTGAAGATGAAAAAATAATTTTGGCTAACAGATTGGAAGCGAAGTCAACAAACTAACCAAGATCTCCAACATGCAATTGGATACTCTAATTCAAATAATGAATGCCAACTATGAATTGGATGTCAAGGAAATTGAGATAACAACATTGAAGTTTCAAAATGAACAATTGAAAAGTGACCTAAAAAGGGAAAAGGAGTTTTCTAAAATTTTCAATAAGCCTAATGAAGCCATCAAATACTTTGAGCAATTATTGAGATCCCCTAGATCCAATAATGACACATTTGGACTAGGATACACAAATACTGAAGAAGGAGAGTCGTCCAAAAGTGTTGAAGAAAGGAACAACAAAAGTAAGAATTCCAAACCTACTTTTCATAATTGAGGTAAGAAATAAAATACTACCAATGTGTGTAGGAGAAAAACCACAAATCAAAATGTCAAGCACAAGAGCATGGTTCACTTCCATAAGTGCAACAAACAAGGTCATCATGCACATAAATGCAAAACCAAGACCATGCACACACAAATATTTGAAGGATATTGTTATAACTATTAGAAGTATGGATATAGAGCTTTTGAGTGTAGATCCAAACCCATGTGGTCATCAAACAAGAAAACAAAGGTAAGGAGTGATGACAACTCTTATAACTGGGATTATAATACAAGATATAGCTATCATTATTGTCAAGAATATGGACATGTTCCTAAGAATTGTATTAGGACACACTTCAAAGGTGACTACAACAAGTGGTTGAGTCAAACCACATGTTTTAGCTATTTGAAGACTAGTCACATCAATAGGTATTGCCCAACAAGGTCAAAGGCACCAAATTATGAATTTGACAAAGGAAAAGGCAAGGCAGGTGTTGAAAATGTCAGAAACAAAATCAACAAGACATGGAAGAAGAAAGAGGAATGCAACACATCAAATGGAGAAGGGATCACTTCACCCAATGGGTCAGGTGATCACACCTCATCAAACTAGGCAATCAAGAGGTATGTGGGACTAATAATTAAAGGTTATATCATTCATCAGTTCCAAAGGATTTAGTACTAAAGAGATTACAATTAGCATGAATAAAGATGCAAGATTTCATTAGGAATCTAAGTAAAATATATTTTTTTTCATGTTACTATTGAGCATGAAATATTTCCTATGTGTGCCAAGTGAAATGCTAGAAGATGCTAAGCTAATAGACTAGCTAGTTGATGTCGAGCTCATGGTAGTTGCTAAGTGATTGAAATGGTAATAGATGCTAAGTGAGCCTAAAATTGGTTGATGTCGACCTTACAGTTGTGTAAGCACTCAGCATTTATTGCAGGGTTTTCAAAGGGTATTTGATCAATTTTCAACTCATTTTTCATCATTTTGAAATTTAGAAAGAGCAAGTAGAGCAAGAGGCGATTAGAAAACTCATCCAAAGAAAATGTGGAAGATCTAAGCAGTTATTTTACATTATTTCATTAGATCTTACAAGGTATTTATCAAGAGCTACGCTACGCAATTTATATTTTTGTAAAACCCTAGTTTTGCACCAATGGCATCTAGTTCTAAGAATGTAGAGGGTAAGGAGGTTTTAAACATTTAGCTGGTTAGTAATGAAGTTAAGAAACCTATGTTCAAAGCTATTCCTAACATTACTTACAAGAAAGAACCCTTCGGTGCATTATCCATGATACCACCGAATGTTTTAATTGTGCAAGATGTAAGAAAATACTATAACTACAAAATAGGAAGAATTGGTGATATGGAGATCAAGGAAGCATACAATAGATTATGTGAGAATGGTATATTGAAGGAAGAATTCAAAATTGTTGAGAAAAAAGGGTTGACATGAGCCTTGGATTTTCTAAATGTGTTCAAAACCGCATGGATTAGGATAGTCCTAAGCAAAATTCATGATAGTTCATTATGGTTAGCTAATGGACCTATCAAAATTACTAAGAGGATAATCCATAGGGTTATTGGTTATCCAACCCTAGATTAGCCCAAGACACCAAGAAGTGACTCAAAAGAGGTGATTGAGAAGAACATTAGAGTTGTATGGAACAAGAGAGGCATGACAATTGATACAATTACTGATCCATTGATAGAGTTTGTTGTGAGGGTTATTTTACACAAGTTTTACCAATCTATTATATTAAATAGTGTGCCCTATATAGTTGTGGATGTGGGACATAAAATTGTTAAGAAAGATCACACATATGATCTAGCAGAGTTACAACTACAACAACTGGTTGAGAATTTAGGATAAATAAGGAAGACTAAGAGTGCACAATGTAAATTTGGTTCTATATTGATATGCATATTCTTTTATGTTCAAAACACATTCCCTACATTTGGGACAGTTGCATGGAAAACCAATAGATCACTAGCAGTGTAGATTGGTGAATACATTGGGCAATTAGGTGAGAACTTTGAATCTATGATGACAAGCTATTTTGAGGACTTTAAACAGTCAATGAAGAAGAGATTGAGAATACTAGTATCTCTAGTAGGAAAGCATTATGATGATGTTTTTTTTCTAGTGGATATTGACTATACTTTTGTACTAGCTGCTACACCATGGGTGAGATGGCTGAGGCCACTTGGATATGAAATAAATGTAGATGAAGCCTCTTTAGCTATTAAAACTTTACTGTTAGAAGAGGTTAATAAAAATGCTAAGACATTTGGAAACTATGAGTTGGAAAATTCCAAAATCTCAATGGAATTGAGAACTGTTTCTGTCATTAAGAAGAAAGATAAATTGGTGAAGAAGTTAAAAGCTAAATTTGGAGAGGGTGTTGAGAACAAGGAAGAAGAGGAAGAAGAAGATGAAAAGGGAGAAGATTCTCAAACCCAAGCACCACTAGCTTTAACACAAGGAATGGGAGAAGATTAGGAAGAAGAGGAGACTAAAGTTACTGAAGGAGTCGAGGGAGAAGAAGTCGAAGAAGCACCTACTCCCACTAAACAAAAGAAGAGAAAGTCCAAGGGAAAAAAATGTGGCAAGGGTTAAGAAAACTATAAAACCAAGCCAAACCAAGCCTACAGCACCTACTGCAAGGGCTAGTGCATGTGCAACTACACAAAAGAAAAAATAAAAGAACAAACTAGTAGAGCAAGGAGATCAAATGTAGAAAAGACCAAGGAGGAAATATGTTGCACAAGTAGAACCTGATGAGGAGAAGACACAATCAAATGACAAAAGCCAATTTAAAGTGGTGATTCATAGTCCTCTATTAGTCTTAGAAAATTTAAATGTCAAAATGTTAAGAATAGTGCAGATTTATCAGGATTCACTCATGTAGATTTTGACAATCTTCGTAAAGTTGGGAAGAATCAAGTGGAGGAAGCCATATATGCCATGATGGAAAAATTCAAGACTACCCCACTAGAGATTGCCAACACAATGCCAAAGAGTTTATATGACAGAGTTAAGTGAATATGGCACTATTTTCTAAACTTGGAGAAACAAATAAGAGAAACCTCACTTGCACAAGTGATGTCTGAACTCAATAAGACACAAATTGCTAAGGCTATGAAGAAATATGCAGTTAGGTTTGTACCTAGATATAAATCCTTTAGCATTTTGCAAAATAACATTGAGGATGTATTTAAGAAGACCACTTAGATGTGGAAGCTTACATTTGGGTTAACTATAGTGAAGGAAGGTGAGGAAGAACCCATAGAGGTAAAGGATGATGATGAAGAAGATGATCATTATGACACTATTGAGGGAGGAATAGAAATGCATATATCTAACAAGGCAACAATTGAGCCAGAGCCGTAAGAAGAATAGAGTATGTAAGACACACAATTGTCTAGTGCAATCCCTCAACATGTAACAAATGAGAATACTAAAATAGTAACTGTTAAGATGTTTCTAACATCACAAGATAGAACATCAATCCCCTTACAGAGGAAGATCTCAAGAAGATACCTGATCAATCCACACTATAGGCAAAAATTTTTGATAATCCAATACTGGTCAATATGGATGAATTACAAAAATCAGTGACTAAAATGGCAAGGGTAGAGGTGAATCCACAAGAACCACCTTCTATCATCCCTCAAGTCGCCAATGTACAACCTTTGGTCAAAATACCAAAAGCCACATCTGAAAAGGTTTATACAATTGAAAGGAATAAAGTGGAAACACAAGTCACTACTAAAGAACAACAAGAAATAGGTTAGACAGAGTCATCTACACCTACTACACAAGATCAAGGTGCATGACAAGTCATTGTGGAAGTCAAGGGAAAGCCTAAAGAGATAGATTTGACACCTAGAATGAAGGAGCAAGCAGTTATACAAGCCCTGGTAACCTTACCAGTATCTGGCACTCCTTCCACTCAAACTCTTTAGAAGTCAATCATAGATGCAACACCATCACAGATCTCAGTGTCAAGCCTGAATTCATCAAAGGCTTAAGAAGTCATACAATATGGAGATGTGAGCCTTGATGAAGAAATTGTTCTACCCAAGTATGACTATGATACAATGACTATAAAAAAAAATGGGCATACTCCAAGAAGCCCTAGCAAGGAAGAAGCATCAAGAAATGCTTAGAAGGGAGCATAGGAAGAAGCAAGCACTATAGGATATTAAAGAAATCTTTTTAGATGCATTTAGTCTACCAACTCTAGATGAGAGCAATCCACTAATTGAATAGCTAACAAACATAATAGAGAAGGTTAGTGATGTAGACCTAGATAAAAATGAAAAATTATTAGTATGGTCAAAAAAGAAGTTTCAAAGAAAAGTAAATGAAAAGATAGCAGGTGATATAGCACTGACATAAGTTGCATTGGCAACAAAAGTAGAAAGTGTGAAGAAGGTACTTGAGAATATCTTCTCATTGTACACAAAATTGTGCAATCCAACACTTTTCACACAAGAGATTAGAAGTCACATTTTGAGTCTAGAGAGCCAAATTACTACAGCAGGTGCAAAACTGCCAATGACTCTAGGTCAGAGTGAAAAGCACTTTAGAACATTGCTACAAACCTAGGGTCAGTTAGTTGCATTGTCAGTAGACAAGGCCAACATAAGGGCCAAATTAATTAGCATCCAGACCACTCTAGCCCCTCATATGGAAATTTTGCACAAGGAACTAGGCTATGCCAAAACCCTAATGAAGAAAGACCCAAATCTTTCTACATCAGATGGTCTAGTCCACCTTGTTGTTGAGCTAGCTATCCAAATCAAGTCTTTGGACATGGCATGTGAGAATTGGGATGCAGCTTTCAAGATAATCCTAGATGTCCATAAATCTTTCTTAGACAAACACATTTTAAGTGTATAGCCTATTAACATAAGTGTCAAAAAGGGGGAGAATAAGATAATGGGGGAGAGTAAGAAAAGGGAGAGAAATAAATATGAGAGAAACAAGAGGGAGAAAAGTGCAAAAAGGGTTAGAGAAAAGACAAATTAAGCTAAGGGGGAGCAAGCACAAAATAGCATGAAGTCAAAGAGTATCAATTGAGGCATATTTACTCAGCAAGAGTATAGAATTTTGGATATAGAATAGACCTATCAACTCAAGGGGAGTTATTAGATTTTGAGGTATACAAGTTGTTACAAAATTTTGACATTTTGAAGTTTTGTATATAAGTTGAGTTAAAGATATGTTATGCTTGTAAGAATAAGGATATTAATGTATACTCAAGTGTTTTTGACACTCATGTCAAAGAGGTATATTGTTCATCTCATATTGGTTTTGACAAGTGAGTGTCAACACACTTAATTTATTTACTTAGTTCATGTCCAAACAAGTAGTACATGTCGAGTACAACATGTATATATTAGAGCATGCCGTGTCCACAATGAGTGTCAAGCCACTCATGTGCTGAGCAGACAGTATATGTTGAGTAACATAGGAGTTGAGCAAGTAGTGGATGTTGAGTGATACAAATGCCAAGTCATAGTAGAAAGATTAGTATATGCCAAGCATCAAAGAATTCAAATGCCGAATGACACAATTTTGACATAATTGTTTGTAATGGCAAAAACAACTATCTAAACCCATTTTATCCAACTAAAGATTGAATTATGATATTTTAGAGATAAGGATGAATCTCAAGTTAGATTTTCAATGCAATTCCATGTAGCCAATCAAAAAATGTGAAGGTTTAACTAGAAAAATGGATGAATCATAGCTACAAATTCATACTAACCCTAAGTCACCTAAGTCTTCTTAAGGAGGACAAACCCTAAACTCTCTAAGGTGTGTAATTTGTTGAATGAGTGAAGAGAGTAGTTTGCATGTGCAAATAGAGCATTCATGGTGGCTAAGGAGTTATGATCTAAGACTACATTGCAGAATCAGTTAGAGAAGAATAGAGGAAAGAAGATAACATACAACAAGGAGACATCTAATCAAGAAGGATCAAGAAGACAACTATTTAGAGGTGATCCATCATAAGGAAAACAAGTGCTAACTGAAGGATCAATGTTGAGACATTTTAATAGGAGATTTCAATCAAAATCTCTTAACATAATAGTCCTAACAAGTAGTATTGAAATCCTCTAACAAGGTGCTTACTTAATTGTGAGTTAAAGTCCTTTAACAAGGCACACTTCTAACAGGGTGTTGAAATCCTTTAACAGGGTGAGACTTAACAGTCTTTGTAAGCCTTTAACAGGGGAGACCTTTCACTGGGTAGATCATGTTTCATGGTCAAAATATTGTAACCTTCAATAGATACACTCTTCTACTACAGTAGTGAAGATTTGTAGATGTCATCCCCACCCCAATTTTACCTTCTCACTTGGAGGGTTTTTGGGTAATCATATCTAGTGTCATATGTGTGAGTGTTTACTTGATTACATATTTTAGATATACATGTTTTACATGTTATTTCAATTTACACATTGAATGTATGAGATGGATCTATGGTTCCTATTATAATTCCAACACCACAAAGATGCCATAGCTATAAAGAATACATGGATACCAATTGGCACTTATATGACAAATGATCACAAATAGCCATTTACAAACATTTTTAAGATGTGTCAAATCCTTTTCCCTTGTATAAAATTTCTTATATTATTTACCTTTGAATGTCTAACTTGGTCATGTAGCCTCTGGGATTTCTTCAAATGACTCTACTCTCAAGATGATCTAAAGCTAAACAGATATTTTGCTCATTTTTCCTATGGTCTTCAAAAGCATATTAGCACTCAAATCCTGTTCATAGAACCAACTAGAAAAAAATTCATAAGTCAATCATTATTATACTTTTAGAAATATCACCTATAATATGGTTATATATAAAAAATTAGACTCCAGTGTCCTATGGTATTTTTTACATAGAACATCTTCTCATTGAATTTACAAGTCGGTCATGTATAACTGAACTTTACTATTGCAAAAAAGAATTGATAATCTTCTTAGTAGTAAAATGACCTCATTGGAAGAGAAGCAATTTTTTTTTAATAATTCAGCTACCCATCATAATTGTGATGACCTATTCTTATAGATAGTCATCACTCCCACAACATAGCTATCGCATACTTGTTGCACATGCGATGGAAGTCTGAAAGCTTAAGTTGTCATAATTATGATGGTCTACTATAGCAATTGGGATGGTGTGAAGATGAAATTTTTCCCTTGTCTTCTTCCAAGTTGCAACATTTTTATCCATCACAATTGCAGTAGGTGCCCTTGCCATCGCAATTTGTGATAGCAAAATTTTGATGCCCATCTAACGCTATCCAATTCCTGGTATTGTCACTAGGGTGACGAGTGGTCATTGCAATTGTGATGGCATACCATTACAATTTGGGCCCAAATGTAGTAGTATTATCACTAGACTTGGATGATCATCCTACTTCAAAATTGTTGTCACTAGTATATCCTAGACCAAAGGTATCTCTAGGTCATCTTTGATTCTTCAATTGATCATCAATCTTCTACATGATTTTCTCACACCTCTTGAGTTTATCATTTGCATCTCTCTTAATCTTGAAAACTTTCTTTAGTTTTTTATTTCTAGATTTTGTTTACATGTTCTCATCATTGGTGTCACTTAAGTGCTCATCCAATGCATGATTCCCATTTGCTAGCCTTTGAAGTATAGAATCATTATCTTTGATAATTTGTTTAGCATTCTTCTTTTTAGTTTCCATGCTTCTTTTTGCATCTTTAGCAACTCTCATACCTTTAATTACTTTACACAACCTTAGCGCTTAACTTTCTTGTTCTCTTTTTATCTTGGCAACATCCTCATTTAGGACATTGTTCTTTTCCATCAAATCTTATATTGATTTATTAGGTTCCTCTAAGTTGACACTACCTTTAGATAGCTCATTAATACTGATTAGACTTTCATTCAATTATTTTTTAATTCCTTCCTTTTTGGAAATGAAACCTTCAGCTTATCCCTCAATTCATTAATTGTCTTGTTGTCTTCCTTAAAGGCTTCCTCCAACTACTTTTCATACCTATACCTCTCCATCTTCTCATATCTACTCCCAAGTTCTTAAACTTTTCTTCTAAAGAGCCCAATATCTTATACTAGTTGTTGAAAATAATACGTGATAGGCCAAGATTGGGGCAAATAATTAAGAAACAATTAACACTTTATGATGAAGTTTGGTTGGTCTATATGTGTCAATCCGAGAGTGTAAGCTTGTGAAAGGTGTCCGAGCAGTATGCCATCAAGGGATGATAATTGTGAGATGAGGGATTATGAATATAGCTACAACACACAAAATTGAATCTCTAGAGAACTAAAGAAATCCTAATGATAGGAACTATCACTTCCTAGTGACAAGAACATTAGAAATAGAAATAAACATTAAAAATAATACCAACACTATGCATATAAATAATCTAATACAATAATTTACTAATATAAATCTGATATAACTATAATATTTTAACTCATTATGAAAATATGATATCAACTTCAAAAAATGAAAAGAGTTACTAATAATCTGTTTACTATTAAATAAGTTGTTTTACTCAACTATGTTATTAATCAAATTGTGGACATATTAATATAGACTAACTATTAAAATGAAACCTTACTCTACAAAAAAATAAACACACTAAACTCAAATTATAGAAATCACCAACATTCTATAGAGTGGGCCCTTCCTCCCCAGTTTTTTAAGTGATGAAATTTAAAATGTCTCTTCCTTAAGAAATTTCAATCATGCAAGGTTCTTTGTTTATTGATATGAATTTTTTCCATTCAAACTCTCAGCTAAAAGATGATATATATAAGTTCAAGATGATAACCACCTCTATCTACATGATGTGAAACAAAATAGTATTTTTTTGACCTTTAACAATAATATGTATCACCAAATAATTTTGTTATAACAGAAGGCATATAGAACCATAGGTTTCTTATATTCTACACCTGCATATATGCTTGTAAATCTTACTGCAGAAATGGAACTGTGACATATGGAGTAATATTACTCCTAACATCTGCAGTGGTTTTGATTTGCATGTGAGACTATACTACCCCATCTCCTTAGCAGCAATAATATTATCTTCAACCATATTTGTTTATCTACTTTTTTTGGAATGGAATACAAATATGGGGAGAAGTTGAGCCATGGCATTATTTGGAACCATTCGTAGCAGCAACAAGAGTTTCTATTAGTTGAGACTTTGCTATTTTTTGATCATTCCTATCATTTTTCTTCACTGTAGGCTCCCAAATAACATGGTTGTAATACATATAATTATTTATTTGAAATGCCAACTTGACTATGGGTGGAAATGGAAATAAGAATGGAATATATTCTTTTGTATCTAACAAGTGCATCTTTTATTACAAGCTAAGACTTACGGGTTTCCTCATCAGTTCTTATTCAAAATGTGACAGGATGTTCTCATCAAGGAAATGATAGGAGGATTTGTTCCATATAGCAGCACACAGTGAAGATAAAGATTAGTAAAATGCAGCCAATAATGAATTTTCCATATTTTAATCCCAAAACAATATTAAATACTACTTATTTATATTAAATCATATGTAATGTAAAAATGGTAATAATGAGATGGAATTGAATGGAAATGCAGTAGGTAATTGAGTAGGAAAGTGCATGAAATGGATTAAAATATATAATTAAATAGGTTATACTCGAATCTCATCAATAGGTACTGAGAGGAGCAGGGGTTGAGGGTGGGGGTGAATTGGTACTAAGATAACTCACCTAACTTTCACTGACAACCTTAAACTTGGAGCAAAAATAAACTTTCATAATAACAAAACATATAACTAGAATGTAAATTAAAAGTGCAATGAACAAATAGACAATGCATGTACAAACATAATGCTCAAATTCTGATCTTGTAGAAACCCTTGGCAAGAGGAAAAAACCACAGTGGGGATTGCACTACAATCTTCTTACTACAATTGAAAAGATGCTTTATTAGGAGCTTACAATATGTGACTTTCTAGGTGACTCGCCCTATTAAGAGTGACTAATACATTGCTATAAATATCTCAATTCCAATTATAAACTATTTGATTAAAGGATTTGATCCCACTTGTATAGTTTTCACCTAGTCAAGGGATTTGCAATAAATTCCTATCGAAGGCTACCTCGTTAAGGGATTTAAAACTTGTTAAAATTGCTAGGAATGAAACAAGATAAAATTACATGTTTAATGTACTCCTCTATGTTTTTCAGATCATTTATCCTATCCTCTTGACCATACATTAATTTGGTAGCCTCTGTAAAAATTAGTCTATCATTGTAGCTCAAATATTCAACAATTTTTCACACTTAGCAACTCTCTCACACTCCTCATACTCTTTTTTTTAGAAAAACTATCTCCTTATAAACTTTCTTTACCTCCAAGATGAAAACCCAATTAGGGTTTTCTAATGCCCTCAAAAAGAATCCATCTGTAACTAATTCATAAAAACCAAAATCTATTACCGCATCAACCAAATCATAATACATTTAGCATTACCAATGTGAAATAGTTCTTCTTCTTTTTTCCAAAACTTTTCTTGAATTTATACATAGATTTTTTCACAATTCCTTATTAATTAACCCATTCAATTCCTCAGTTGTAGTAACATGTTTTCCATATTGTCCAAATTCATTAGATTGACCTCCTTCATGATTGATTTGCAAATTGATCAAAATTGGTTAACTCTTACTTGTTCTCTGCACTAATCAGTTAATAGTATTCTCACTTTTACCATCTACCAGTAGCTTACCTTTTCATTGGTGTCTTTCTTGTTCACCACTCAAAAACTATTCGCCTTCATTGCTCAAGCATTCACCGCTTACCTTTTATTACTCGTTCCTTCACCTCTTTCCTTTTACTACTCAGTCCTTCATCACTTATTATGTTCATTTCTTTCATTCTTAACATCTCTTACTAATTGTTTATAATTTCATACCGGTTGGATATGACTTCTTATTGATTACCTTATCACTTCTCCTCACTTTACCAATGGGCTATAACTATTTGTCGATTAGGAAAACTTTACATACTTATGTAAACTAATCTCACCTATGTAATGAATCCTTTCCCACTTGGCTTGAATTCCTTAAATGCATCTAAAAATCTTGCTTGAATGGATGATGATTGGATGGATGTTGCTCTTGATAGCATGTGCATAACATGGATTTCCATAATAATGATGGATTGGTAGCTTTCATATAGAATGGATTCCCAAATGAAGTTAGTAAGCCTCCTTTTATAGCTATTTTGGAATCAAAATAGAAAGGATTGATTATATTAGGTAAGAAAACAAATTTAAAATCCCTAAATCAACTGAGAAGTTGAGGGAAAACACCTCAAGTAAGGGACAACCTCACCCCTTACTAGAGAGTAAGGGACAAGATCATCCTTAACCTAGGGGTAATTAATAACCTTGGCCCTTACTTAATGGTTTTTGAACCTCGCTATGGCCACCAAGATCTCAGAGATATAAAAAGATGTGCGAAAAATGGGCATAAACTCAAGGAAATGAAGAAGTTCAAGCATAAATGCATTCATGGAACTCAGTGATTTCTAAAAGTGGGTATTAAATTTCTTACAAAGAAAGTTTACAATAATTTAGATGGTACATTTATCCCCCCACTTTAATGAGAGTATGAGCTTAAGCTCATTTTCATGGTAATGGGCTAAACTTGTATTCATGGTAAAGTTGATCAAATGCATAAGATGATCTCATCAAAATTAAGGAGACAAGGAAACAATCAAGCCCCCAACAGATTTGAGCCCTCATCAAATCCAAAATCAAGACAAGAGAGGCATCGTTCACAAATAGGAAAAAACAAAAATGGGTTGATCAGATCACCCAGAAAAAATGTGTGTCTCTTACTATGAACCACACAAAAAGCACATTGCAAAGGAGATGGAATTGATAGTCTAGAAGGTTTGTGTGGCATGCTAGTCACCTCAAGGACATGTATCTCCAAAAGGGGAACCTAACAAGAAACAATCTAGAAATAAAGATTTGTATGTTCGTAGGGGATCAAAAGATGAAATTTTGGGGATTGGGCCTTAAGGGAAATTAATAATCTAAGAAGGGGTCCAAAAATTTAGGGATCAAGCCTTAAGGATTATTAGTAATCCAATAATGGAATTATAGATACAAAAGATCATGAAACATATTGTGTGTGTGTGTGCGCGCGTGCACGTGCATGTGTACACCCACACGCGTACTTGTAAAATGTGAATAGGATGTATAACCCCATGTTAAAGTGATTGCTAACACATCAATGGGAAAATTTTCTTTAATATAAGTGCACACATTCCCAATAGAGACATTTATACTATGAAATTCCCCCAAGAAAGAATACATTAAGGTAAATGAGCACATGACAAAAAGAGAGGACAAAAGGGATCTACCAACTCTAGAATCAGTAATGATCACATGATAATATATAAAATATGAAATTTCATCATTTTCTAAAGGAAATATAACTACAACACAATGGACTACATCCACACATGAGTTATGAAAAAGAATCTTTTGGGTTGGCATCATAAAGATTGAAAATAATTCAGTGTTATCATGTCGCAACATCCCAAGAAGACTACACAAAGGCACAATTACAAATAATAAAACATGTACAAAATACCATGTAAGAACATATAGAATAAGAGAGGTACAAATAGAATAATTATTACAACATGTTTGATTCCTTTATCATCTTGTGTCAATGGAGCAACAATGATCATTTAAAGCAATCTAGACAAAACATAAAACAAGAAACACATCATAGGGGAAGCACATAACAATGGGAAAACACATAATAACCAATGTGCAAGAGGATTGAATCAAGTGTATGGTATTCCCCTACCCATTTCTCCTCCTTTAATGTTTAGGGAAGGTGGGAAACTCAGAAGAGGTTTGGCATCAAGCACAATAGAAGGAACAATAGCTATTTCTAAACAAGGATCATGTTATGAATCTAAGTCACTATGTTCTTTACTATGTTATTTTCTAGGAGTTATTGATTATTCTTGAGAAATAATATCTGATCAATCATGAAAAATAGTTTCATATAAATTATCAGAATCACTAGCATGCATATCATTTTTATTTTCATAAAGAGTATCATATTCATCTAGATTAATTGTAATAGAATGAATAGTATTATAATGTTTATCAATTTTATCTTTATCAAAATTCACTTCTACTACAAACTCATTAGTGGAATGGTCAAAGGTGTATGAGATGATGAAGTATCTAGACTGTGATATTTAGTTTTATCTTGATATTTCTTATGATGATCACATGTGTGTTAGTTAAATTTGATCTTGGTAGACATTTGGGGTGGAGTAGGATCAATCACCATCAATTCCTTTTATTATTGTGATGGAAGAAGTAAAGGAGACATGTTAGATTGATAGATAGGAACAAAAGGAAACTAAATAGGATGAAAAATAAATTAAATAGGGAGGAATAGGAAGAAGACCAATATTGGGATCAAGCTTAGGTTGACGAAGTTCAAACAATCTTTTAAATTTTGAAAGCTAGATAAGAAAATATATGTATAATTTTAGATGAGTTGGTGGTGTCTAGGATAAATAAGACCAAAAGAAGTCAAGGTCAACACAATCTCAAGGCCTAGAAAGATGATAAACACTATGGTTAATGGTCTTTATCTCACTGTCATGGAAAAATACAAGAAATTTATGAATAGGAGAAGCTACAACTTACATGGATGAGAGCCAAGGAATACCAAGCTTGACTTGAAATTGATCAAAAGTAAAATTAAAAATGAAAGTAGTGTTTACAACTTCACCACAGAGTTCCACAAAAAAAGAGATAGAACCTTAAGGGTGATAAAGGAAAACATCACAATTTTTAATCCATCCATTAGACGTATCATAGAAATCCTATGTAATTATTTATTAAAAATATTCTCTTTAGTTCTAAAATTCACCATGGAAGAAGAGTCAACTACAACACCATAGGAGGGAATACCAACAACCCTAGTAGCAATGTGAAGAGGATCATCAAGATCTTTAATCATCTTGGCATGATCAAAGGTAATGCATGGTTTAGGTCTAGGTTGAGATGGAGTTTTAGGTGGAGGTTGAGCCTTAGCTCTAGATTGTGCATTCTCAACATTCTTCACAACATGGTTGTCTTCTTCAATTTTATCATCATAAATAATATGTGAAGAAAAAGAAGAGATTTAGGAAATAGTATTGGTAGAGTGAGATGGTAAAGGATTGGTGGAAGTCTACAAGTTTTGATTAGGAGGTGTAGTATAATTGTTTCCATGATTAACATTAGCATCAAAAAATATAGCATAAGATTCAAAGAGATCTTGGTAGCATTCTTCGAAAAATAGCACTTTTCAATATCATGACTAGTTTAACAGTGATACTACCAAAATCTTTGGAATCAAAGCTCTAGGAAGAGGTTTTTTTGGGTCAATCAATTAGATGGTAGGAAGCTTAAGCATGTTGTAATTGATTAAATTTGTCCTTAGATTGTGCAAAGATTCAAACAATGGAGTATAAGTATGATAATTTTAATTAAAGAGGCTAAGGGAGATGGATATTTAGATATTGATATCACTTGATCATCTACTATACTAGATTATTTGTTGATCTTGACATGGTTTTTAGGCTTATTAAATTTGTTAGGATGAGATTTTATATCACTTTTACCAACAATAATAGGAACCATTGAAGTTTTGCTCTCAAATTCACTCACTTGTCATTGGTAATGATGAAGAACTAGACATAAATGTGAGAAAGAGATAAATTCAATACTAAAAAACTTATCTCTAATGTCCTTTCACAAATTAGAAATAAATGTGTGTTGTATATCACATCAGGCACATGATAAGAAATATGAGAATGCAAATGTTTGAATCTACCAATAAATTCGCTAACCCTTTCTTTAACTCCTTGTTTTCTCAAGTTGCTTCTATTGGAAATTAAACAAGTAGTACGCATAGTGATTAGGGACTATGTTATGCTTCGTGTGGCACCCAGAAGTCTCTTCCATTCCTAAGTAGTTTTCATATGTTTATCTAGTTGCTATGATTTGATATGTAGGGGTAAGGTGAAACCGGGGAGCTCTTAGTTTGATTTCTGGCTTATAGTTTATACTCAAGATTTTGGTTATTTTGACTTATAGTATAGTGGAAGGTGATCATCTTTGTAGTTTCACTTGTTTCATGGGCTCAGATTGATGTAGATATGATGTATGGGGTGAGTGTCAAATTGTGTCTACGGGTTATGTGGAAGGGTTTTTGGCCCAATCTAAGCTCAAGGTTGTTCATAGCTATTCTAATGCTAGGTGGTTCATGATTATGTAAATACATATTGTACTAGAAGGGATAGGGGTTTTTCTTCCTACTTCTTTCCCTCTTAAGCTTTTCCAAAGATGTTTTAAACAAAAGTATAATGGCACTATCATTTTTATTAAAAAACAAAAACTTCTTGTTTGTAATGTATTAAGTTTGTAAAATAAATTTGAGGACCAATATTGTTTTGAGACTTTTGAATGAAAGAATTGACAATTTTTTTACAAAAATTAATAGAATAAGGAGACAAGGAACAATATGATTGCAAATCTTTGTATCGAAAGGTGCTAGTAAACAACTTAGTCATGAACCTAGGGTTGCAAGAAAAACCACTACACAAGGTTTGAAATGTTTTAACATGAGTTTTAAATGAATATATGAATAAATATATCAATTAGAAATCAAAATGAGAACATAATTTTTGATCCATTATCTCATGTGTATGATTTTTATGAGTTTTGAGTGAGACAGAATCAAAGATTTAATTTCATTCGGTACATTTTTATGGCTTATGTAAGTTTATTATATGCTTATTTCTTATGTTCAATTAAATGCTTGAATCAATTTATAGATTCAAAGGGTTTATGCAAGAATCTTTATAAGAAGTGTGGGGTTAAATTTGTAGTTAAGAAATATTTAATGCAATATCTTCTCAGATAAAAGTTATTTAGTGCAATTATGTCATACTAAAGTTTATGAGCATGTAAATTCAATTACCCAATGGTATAAGGCATTGATCAATGTTGTGGTGTTGTGTTAAGTCTTATGGTGTTCTCTATCATCTAACTTTTCTATAAAATTGTTAAACCATAAATAATTACTTATGTTTTAAGTTGTTTTTGTGGTAGTGCATTCTCATGTTGCAATTTAGTTGACAGTCAATGGAGAGTTGGTCATTCTTCAACACTCTCCTATTTTTGTTGAGTTTCATATAATATATCTCTTATTTTAAATTATATTCACAATTTTCATGTAGACTTTGTGAGTGAATTAAGGGATTACCCTCTTAGGTTTTGCAGAGCCCAAAGTATAGAGGGGTCATAATTATCCTTATCATTTGGTCCAAGTCTTTGAGATTATTGTCAGTAAGAATTTATTTCTCCATAGGTAATTGATTGGTTGTCTTGGTTTCTATTCACTATTGCAAAAAACATTTGGAACCAAAAGATTGTAAATGTTGCAGTGGAACAAAAATTGCATCAACAATTAGATTCTTAACCTTCCACTGAATTTGATTTTTCACCAAGCTTCCCCGTAATGCCAATGTCCAATCGATTCTTTGGTCATTGAAAACCACAATATTCAAGTTTTTCACTTCTCCATAGTATCAATTCATTGAAAATGTTTGCAAATTTTCCCAAAACACCAACTCCTTTTTCATGGGTTTACAATCTTTAATGTTCAACATTTGTGGACTAATTTGGCATAGGATGAGTTTTTAATTGTCTTTTTGTGACCAGACTTGGTATGATTTTCTCTACCTACTCCCTCTCCAACGCCATTATGTGGGTATAGGATTTATTACTGAGAGGGTGGGTGAATCATTAATCACTAAACTATCAAGTGTTTCCTTACTTTCAAACTTGATGTCGATAAGATTCTATTTTTCTTATAATTTTGTTATCAGTTAAGTGTACTATAAGTAATATAAAATAGTAAAAGAATCCACACAATAATGATGCCAATTTTTATCTCATGAAAACTATGGTATGAGAATAGTGCTCACAAATTTTGTACTTTTTTGAAATACGCTATGTTAGGACATTGCCCAATTAAGGGTTACAAAACATTTTTAAGTGTACCTTGTTATAGGATTTTTCTCTAGATTTGTTAAGATCTTTACTTTGTTGAGAGTAACCTTGCTAAAGTATTTCAACACTTGAATCTAAGATTACTACCTTGTTAGATTTTTTGCAACAGATTTATTAAGATCACCCTTTCAAGGGATTTAGACTATTACAATTGTAAGAACATAACAGAAAAAATGATATGTATCTTGCATTGCCTTTCTATATCAGATTCCTTAAATCTCTTCAATACAACAACATAACATTATCTTTCATTCCATGATCACAACACACTTTCTTCTCAAATAGCTTTGTCTCTCCTTTCTCTTTCAGCTACTTCTTCAAATCATGATACCTTCTCCTCTTGTTGTCTTCTCTTTTTTATGTGAAAAACCTTAAAAATAGATCCAACAATCACAAAGACATCTTTCCATTTGTGTAGAGACTTCTCAAACAATCTTCCTTTTCTTAACCTAAAGCTTGACTTTCTTGCTTTCCGATAAGATATTACTTCTCTGTTAAGCCTTTTTCTCTAATAGTTTGATTAGGTAATTCACCACTTAAAATTTCTTCCATTAATTATTCCTATTATTACCCGATAAGTTTCCTTTCTCGATTCCTTCTTAGTTCCTCGGTGCTCCAAACAATGTATTGTCTGAAGATATGGTAAGATGAAATAATATATCTAACATTTGACACCAATGCCAAAAAGTATAACTGATGAACATACAATACATAAGTTCCCTTTCTTCATCAGTAACTTGTAAAAAAATATAGATCAATTTTGCCAACAATCCCCCCTTGGCATTGATGGCAAGTCATAATAAGAAATGTAATTATATGCCAAAAACCTAATCTCCACCATATAGTATGAGCTTTTGTTTTTTTGCATTAATTCTTACTCTATCATTCTCATCATCAATATTATTTGGTTTGTATATCTTCTTCATTCTTCTCCCTAGTCTTAATATTTTCTCCTCTTTGCCAACAATGTCAAAGACATCAAACCTTTTGCTAACTTGCTTCATATCCTTATTTTGATGCTCATGTGTCCTCCTTTTAGACTACTCCACCCATGAGTAGCCCACATTTACATCAATCCATGTAGAAGATATTTTGTTAGGCTCTTCATGAACTAATGCACACTGCATCTACTTATTTGATTCCTAATAAGGGTAGGATTCCTAGCTTGCTTCTCAAGTACTCAAAGCTCTCCCTTGGTAATGCCTTTGTAAATATATCAACAACTTGTTCCTTAGTGGGAATAAATTCTATTCTTTCTTCTTTATTCTACACTTCCTCTCTCATAAAATTATATTTTATTGCTATGTCTTTGGTTTTTTGAGTGCATTATCATATTCTTGGATATATTGATAGCACTAGTGTTTTCACAATGTATAACAAATGGTTCTTCAATTGTTTCTTTTATTCCCTCCATAATCTATTTCATCCATGCAACTTGTTGACAATTGATTATAGATGCCACATATTCAGCTTCCAAAGTAGACTATGAGATGCAATTATGTTTCTTCCTTGTTCATCAAGCTAATCTTTCTCCCATGAGAAATGCTCCTCTGCTTGTTCTCTTTCTAACATCAAAATTTCCTACCTAGTCTGCATCTGTGCAGACTTTAAGATTAAAGTCTCCTTTCTTCTCATACCATAAGCCAAAATTCTAATTTCCTTTGAGATATCAAAATAAAAATTTTAACTGTTGTCAAGTGTGGCTCCTTCAGTTGTGATGAAAGTATTTCAATGATTCCTACTTCTTGCACTATGTCAGGTCCTCTATGAACAACATATTGTAGCTTCCCAATCATTGACCTATATAGTGTTTCATTCACTTCTTTGGATTCATCTTCTTTATATAGCTTACAGTCAGTAACCAATGGTGTACTAATAGGTTTAGATTCTTCCATCCCAAAAAAAATTAGTATCTCTTTTATGTACTTTTCCTAAGTGATTTAGATATCATTCTTCGTCTATTATACTTTTAGTCCAATAAAGAACTTTATTTCTCCAATCATAGAAATTTCATATTCATTCCTCATCTCTTCCGCAAATGACCTACTTAATGCTTCATCTCCTCCAAATATTATCTCAACCACAAAGATTTCAATAATTAAGACCCTATTTTTTATTTTAGTCTTAAGATATAAATCACAATTATCACTTCTTCTAAAAAAACATATAATGATTAGATAAGAGAGTAGTCTTTCATACCATTCTCTTAGTGCATGTTTCAGTCCATATAAAGCTTTATGTAGCCTAAATACCAAGTCTTTTGCTTATTCTATGAAAAATCCTTCAAGTTGTTCTATGTATACTTTGTCTTCCAATACTCCATTCAGAAATGTGGAATTCACATCCATTTGATAAACCTTAAATCCTTTATAAGTTGCCAATGCCATTAGTATTCTTAGACCTTCTACTCTAGCAATCAGTGCAAACATCTCTCCATAATCTAATCCCTCTTCTTGTGCATAGTCCTTGAAAACCAATCTTGTCTCATTTATAATTACTTCTCCACTTTCATTAGGTTTATTTCTAAATACTCATTTTGTTTTAATAACATTTTTTTCCTTGGGTCTGGGAACTAGTGACCAAGTTTTGTTCTTCTCAATTTTCTCCAGTTCTTCTCTCATATGTTGTTTCCAATCTTCATCTTTGAAAGTGTCTTTACCATTTTAGGTTCTATTTCTAATTTTAAGCATGTATAATTCCTTTCTCTTAGTTGATTTCTAGTTAATACTCCTTCATTTCTATCTCCAATTATGTCTGATAAGGTGTGATTGATCTTATCTGATTTGGTGTTATAGGTTCTATGTTTTTATTTTTCTCTTCAGTTTGTCCTTGTTGGGTTATTATCGGTAGAGATTTATCAACTCTTGTAGTTTCTTGATGAATTCTTGTCTTCTCAAGTTCAAAGTATATCAGTTCATTGTATTCATCTAGTTTCCTCCTGTTGTTTTCTTCATTTTATTCATAGAATTCATCTATCTTTACATTTGCACTTTCAACAATTTTATTTTTCTTCAAGTTTAGATTATTGTATGCTTTTCTTTTGGTTGAATGTCCTAGTAATATTCCTTCACTTTTGGTGTCAAATTTTGCATTTCTTTCATCCTTCTTAATATAACACTTTCTTCCCAAAATTCTAAAATATCTTTATTAGGTATTCTTTTGTACCAAATTTCATATGGCATTTCATTTACTCCTTTCTTGAGTTGTACTCAATTATGTAAACTATTGTGCTAATAGTGTTCTTGCACATTTGACTATGGATTTGTTTCTCCTTTCTACAATACCATTTTTTGGGGGTTTCCTTAGTGTTGTAAGATGTCTTTTGATTATATTTTCTTCATAATATTGGTTAAACTCATTTGATTTGAACTCTCCTCTTCTATCTAATCTAAGATACTTCAAGGTTCTTTCATTTTCTTTTTCACTCTAGCCTTGTACTTACTAAACATATAAAATGTTTCTAATTTTGTTTTTAGGAACATAATAGACATCATCCTTGAATAGTCATCAAAGAACAATATAAAGAACTTATCTCTATGATAGTTATCAAGATCAATAGGACCACAAAGATCAGTGAACTAAATCCAATATGTTTTGAGCTGAATACTCTTTACTTTGAAAACTTGAGAATGTCATTTTTCCAAACTAATATTCCTTATACAGAGCATCCTCGAGTTTTTTCACTATCGGTATTCCTCTTATGCTTTCATTTTGCTTACTTTTTCTAAAATATCAAAGTTTACATGACACAATCTCTTATATCATAACCAGATTTCTTCTATTTTAGCAATCAAACAATGACCTAATGAGGTATGCAACTTGAAAGGTTTCCTTTCATCTATTCACTAGTAGCAAGTAATTTTCCATTCTTTTCAAATATTTTGCATTTTCTATTACTAAAATCAAACTATAAACCTTTTTTATTCAATTGAGAAACACTTATGAGATTGTACTATAAATAGTCTTCTCAATAAACTTCATCACATACAATATCATCAGTTAGATTAATTGTACCCTTTCCTCTAATTACGTAGGGTGATCTACTTCCAAATTTCACTTATCCTCAATTGCACTACTCCATGGTTCATCTAGTTCCTTTGATTGCAGCAATGATTCCTTTGGTTTTTGTTCCATACTAAGCAATAGTCTTGTTCTCGCTCATTCTCATGGCATCCAATTTTCTTTTCAGTTCTTCTACCTTAGCTTCCATAATATGCCCATCTCCACCATGTACTTGTAATATTTTTTCCCACATTTGTTTGGCAATCGACGAAATATGAATGTCAACATACTCAGAGTTCTTCAAAGCACTATTCAGTTCTATCATAATTATTTTTGTACTAGTTTTTCCTTCTATGCATCATCAAGAGTACCAGTTGGTTCTATATATTTTTTAGTAAGATAGTCTTCTGGATTTGAAGGATTTGAGCAATACGCAATACAAATCCATAAAGCCCAAAGAATACTTGTAGCTCTGAAAATATGAAAATTATATTCTTAGAAATGAAAAAGATAAATGATAATTACAAATGATCTATCCTTATAGAAGGAGATTGAGACCCAAAAGGGTAACCTAAAAGGTAAATAATATTTAATAATTACTAGTTAATTATTAAATAAGAATGAAAAATATGCAATAACAGGGTTGGCTCCTAATAGGGCTCACTTCACAAGAGTAAAAAGTTGTAACTAGTTGCATTGGTGCTTTTTCCCAAATTGGGTTTCCATGTTTAAATCTCGGTGTCTCATGTGTTCATGTTATTTTCTTACTGCTTTATCTTTCTACAACTAAGTTACTATGGGTTAATACACATTAATATCTCAATCTTTCTTTGTTAATCAAGTTATAGTGAATATCTAGTTTTAACCGAGATATACAAAGATTTTAGTTAATAAGAAGTTTGTATTGACAGCATAGGGATTTGGAAATGTTTTAACTGATTCACCCCTCCCCTCTTAGTTACTCCTCTTATATTTCCAAAATCTTTTAGGCAAAGTTCTACCCACAAAATATCCTATCAAATTATTTATCTACATCCATTCACAAGCATTACCAAAATCTTGAGTATTAAGAAAAACATCAGAGGGGACTTAACTCATGAAGCACTTTTGGAACAAAGTTGTGCTAGTGTTTGTTCAAAGGACGCGATATTATTATCCATCACAACAACTCTTGCACTAGCATCAACTGGTGGGCTAAAGTTGGCAAGAACCATAGTAAAAAACCTAGATGCTCGCATGAAAAATGCAAAATGATAGGTGCAAACATATAGATGGTTTCAGAATGAGAGTCATACCACTTTTTTTTTTTTTATTGCTTAAGTAAAGAAAAATCATTACAATTTATTTTGATATGTAAATTTTGTAAGTTAATTTGAAAATGAGATATTTTTCGCCTATAAAGTTGATTTGAAAATGGTTTAATGAAAGGCTAGGGTGGTTTTGAAACATGAGACAAATTTAATGGAAAATTGTGGACAATGAAGTCCACAATATTAGCCAATATATATTCACATTCTTTTTCTTAGTAGTAATATTTAGATACATTTATTTTTTAGGCTATTTAAGTGAAATCTTAAGAAGGGAAAAAAGATACTTCAATAAATTAAATTAAATTAACATTTTTCTCTAACACCCCCCCCCCTCAAGATGAGCAACAGTTTAGCTACAAACAATGCAGAAAGAGAGGAAACTACAATGCAATACGGAAAGAAAACTTGGGTCCTAGCAACAAGGCCTAATGAGGTACCCAATCACAATCAAATCTCTATGAAATAGAAATATAGAGAAAACCCAGTGGGAAAAACTCTACTCCAAAAAGAGATAGGAAAGAATGCACAAATGAAACATCTCAAGAGAATCTCTCAATACCATAAGTACAATGAAAGCCTCCATGATAGAAGCTTGAGACTCCATAGCGCCTCCAAAATTGCAGAACTCATATGTCGATGAACATACCAATGTGGTTCCAGTCTGAAGGAAACAAAGGCAGTGGAAAAGGATGATAAAACCCATGTATGTAAGGTGCAGCTGGAAGTCTTAGTTGATGCTCAAAGGAGAAAGCATGAGAATGCTGAAATGGAATCTCCAATGGAGGTGGAATAATAGGTGTGTTGAATTTTTCATCTGAGAGGATATGTGTGTCCTCTGATATATCTTCAACAACTATAGTAGGTGGCTTGATGACCAGAGTTGTAATAGTAGGAAATGTTGAAGAGTAATCATGTGCAAGAGATGGAATCTGAACATGAGGTGGAGGTGTAGAAGTCACAACACTAGTCTCAGGAACAACACATTAGTTCAAGCAGCCTAGTTTCACCTTAGTAAACTCTCTTGAAAAAAGAGAGTGAGTCTCTAGTAGTGGAGATGGTGGAACAAAATGTGAGAAGGAATATAGGTCAGAAGCATGATCAACAGTCCCTATAGCAAGAATATTATCTATCTCACTATCTCTAATGTGCACTGAATCCTGTGCAAAATCAACTATCTTCCATGTCCCACTGTGTATAATCTGATAAATAGAGAGAAGGTTAGAGGACAAAGATGGAACACAAAGTACATTATAAAATGTACCATCATTAATTTCAATAGAACCTATCCCACATACAGTCATAACAATGTTGTTCCCCATCAAAATGTGTGGAGTAGGAGAAGCCTAAAAAGAAGAAGAAAAAATCTTGAGAAGATGCCATATGGTGTGAAGCACATAAATCTAGTAACCATCTAGAAGAATGAGGAATAGTAGTTGCAAATAGTGCATGACCCTTTCCTATATCTTTACCATCTGACTGAAATGATAATGATGAAGGTCTATGACAAGTAGAAGGAATGTCAATGTTGCTCTTCTGAAGGAGAGTTGTCAAATCTGAAACATGTTTGGCATAGCCATCTAACTTCTTCTCATAGCAATGTGACTCATCATGATTAGGCTTATTACAATAAGCATACTTCGGTCTTTCTGGCTTTGATTTACCCTCCTTAGGAGGGGGTGGCTCTGATGAACTGTGAGTGTTGGAATCAATCTGAGACTCTGTAGAATGAGATTTTTTATTCTTCTCCTTCATCCATAAAGATGGTCGAGCTACCAATGCATGAGTCTGTGAGCCTGTGAGAGGATCCAACTGAGAGAGCTTAGCTTTCTCTCAAGTCAAACAATACAAAAAATCTCAAAGATGGCATGGAAAATCTATTACCCAAATCATCTTTGGTGGAATAGAAGGTAGAAGAAAAAATCTGAAAGTTTCCACAAAGCTTAGAAAGAATCAGGTATATACACTCAATGTCAATCTTCGTCTTTCCACAACCTTGCAATAAAGATCTTTGTTGATTAAAATTCATCAAGAAGTACTCAATGGAAGGAAAAGAATCTGGTTCAAGAGAAGTGAGCTCTACCTCAATCTGAAGTGCCCTAAACTCATTCACTGTACCAAACAAGTCTTGAAGCTTGCTCCACATAGCGAGAGGGGTATTGTACCCATCAAGATGAAACTATAGACTATCAGGGACCTGTAAGGCAATCAATCCTATTGCCTCGTCCATCGTGTTATTATGTTTCATGACCTCAAAAGGACTTTGTAAAATTGGTTGCACTGCATCTAGACAAAACCACAATCCTTTTGACCGGAGAAGTCATGTCATAAAGGTCTTCCATGTGTGATAATTATGAAGGGTCAGAAGTTCTAGATAAGAAGAGGTCTTGGTCATTGTTTTAGAAGGTGTTGAATTATTTTATAATGTAGTTTTAGTTTACATAAGTAAATAATAGAAACAATATGACAAAACACCCCCCACAGTGCAAAAAATTGAACCTCAGCTGCTAGAATGAATGCATAAATGAGAGAAGAGAAAAAAAACTTCATATATGAATCACAAATACTTTGTTTTTTGTAGGCCAAAAAATGACCAAATATTGAAAGTACTATGTCCACTGAATATTACTCCAAACTAATACTAGATATGGAAAGTAGACAATAAATCATGCACTTTTTTAAAAAAATAGCACCTGAATATGTGTCCATATGAGCTGAAATGAAGCCTTTGAAGTTGCAAAAATTGGGGTTTGTGATTTTTAGAAAAATTTAGTACCAGAGATCAGAAACAACCTACCCCAATGTATAGACCACAAAATTCTACCCCAAAACAAAAAAAAATTGCTCAAAAAAAGGAGTATGTATAAGTGAGATATCATTGTTTGAAAATCACCTCTATAAATATTTTTTATAAATCGTTATTGTCGCACCTCCAAAAATCAAAGAAAAATGCCTTAAAAATGTCAAATCTATTCTATCAAACCCTATTTCTCCTCTTTTCTCCAAATACTGAATAAGCTATAGCAGATCTAGCTCTAATACCATGAAGGATTTGAGCAATACGCAATACAAATCCACAAAGCCTAAAGAATACCTATGTGTAAAAACCTGTCACAGAGAAGAAAAAGATAAGAGGCAAGGGTTTTCTTTGAAAATATGCAAATTGTATTGTCAAAAATGAAAAAGATAAATGATAATTACAAACGATCTATCCTTATAGAAGGAGATCGAAACCCAAAAAGGGTAGCCTAAAAGTTAAATGTTATTTAATAATTACTAATTAATTATTAAATGAGAATGAAAAAGGTGCATAAAGTGAAATCTTAAGAAGGGAGAAAAGGTAATTTAATAAATTAAATTAAATTAACCTTTTTCTTTAATAGCATTGTCTCCAAATCTTGATAGGTTCAGTCTCATCATGTTGGCCCACATTCCAAAATCGTCTTCATACTTGTTAAACTTTGATACTTCCTTCCTATATATCTTGAGATTTTTTCCCTAAGTAGTTAGGCTTCCAAATCAAGGACCAAAGCTCTAATACCAATTGTAGGTATGGGATTGATTTATTGAGAGGGAGGGTGAATTAATAATCACCAAACTTGCATTCTTGCATTTTAGTAATCAATGATATTTTACTATTACATTCTTGCATTCTCTCATCCTAATAATGGATCCCAAAGTTTGATCTGAAATGTTGATGCTAAAAAAGCATACACAATCAAATCCAAAAACAAAATTGATATTTCAAATGGATTGTAGAAATCTGATAAGATTAATCACCAATTTAACAAACTTTTCCTTACTTTCAAACTTTATGTTGATAAGATTGAATTTTGCCTATAATGTTGTTATTAGTTAAGTGTATCGTAAAGTGTATGAAATAGTAAAAGCATCCACACAATAGCAACACCAATATTTATCTCATGGAAACTTGATTTGGGTGAAAACCAAGGTGTGAGAACATTGTTCACAAATGTTGTACTCTTTCAGAATATGCTCTGTTAAGAGCTTACCCAATTGAGGGTTACAAAACACTGCTAATGTACCTTGTTACATGATTTTCCTATAGATCTGTTAGGATCTCTACTCTACTAAGAGTAAGATTGCTAAAGGATTTCAACACTCTAATCTAATAGTGCTACTTGTTAGAGGTTTTACAACATACCAATTAAGGTCATCCTTTCAAGGGATTTAGACTATTGCAATGATAAAGGTAAAAAGAAAATGATTTGTATCTTGTACTGCCTTGTTGTTTCAGATTCATTAAATCTCTTCAATATAACAACATACAATTATCTATCCTTCCATGATCACAACACACTTTCTGCTCAAATAGCTCTATCTCTCCTCTTCCTTTCTCTTTCAACTACTTCTTCCAATCACAATACCTTCTCCTCCTCCTCTCTTCTCTTTTGCATGTCACAAACCCTAAACATAGATCCAACGATCACAAAGACATATTTCCATCTGTGCATAAACTTCTCAAAAAATCTTCATTTTCTTAACCTAAAGCTTGACTTTACTGCTTCTCTAATAAGATATTAATTCTCCAATAAGCCTCCTCTAATAGTCTGATAAGGTAACTCACCACTTAAAACTACCTCTATTGATTATTCCAAATGTTATCTAATATGTCTCCTTTCTCAATTCTTTCTCAATTCCCCAATGCTCTGCAATGTATTTGCTAAAGATATGGTAACAATATGAAATAATATGTCAAATATTTGACATTAATGACAAATAGTATAATTGATGAACATACAATAAATAAGTTTTGATTCTTCATCAGCAACTTGTAACAACTTGTAGATCAGTTATGCCAACACATTAATGCTCATTTACAAGTGTTTTAAATAAATTTGTAAATGATGATTTCTGTAAAATTGAGGATGGTAAACACCCTTTAATAGAACACAATTTCAAATGTTGATATAGCAGTTCATTTATTTAAAAAGATGTTGAATCCTCTTTATACAAGTATAGTTTTTTTTTGAGGGAATGTTTGATATGTCGTCATTCATAGATTTAACACCTCAAAGAACCCCCTTTGATCTTGCAAAGATAGATGTGAGAGATCTTAACCTCGTTAATGATTGGTCTTTAGTTCCCCTACTTGAAAAATTGTGATGAACTTCTCAAACTTGATACCCCTATGACTTGGGAGATTACCTAAACCTTAAGAATTTGGAACCTATTTCATACATCACTAATACAAAGGATGGCCCCTTACACTTTAGTTGCCCAAAGTGAAGAATTAAAAAAAACATGCTCAAAGAAATTTTTGGTTTGCCGATTTTCTCATGGATTTGTCTTGTGAATAAAATTGACACAAAATAAGGTTGGGCTTAATGAGCCTTATTCTTGCATCTGAACAATTTTTAACTCTACCCAACCCTGGAAAAAAAAAAACTCATGTTTATTATCACTATTGGTATTTTATATGATTATTATCATATTAATGAACTTGCAAAAGTTCAAGGACATAATACTTGTTAAAATATGTGAGAAAACACTTCTATCAATAATGTAATGCAATAAAATAAGAAACACATCATAATCCCATTTGATTTATATAATCTAAATAGAAGTCATGCAAGTAAAGAGATTACACTACTAGTCATGCTCAATTAACAATTGATTATCTTCTACGCCCTTAATATTGGTGTATATAGGGTTATGAATAGTCAACTTGTAGCTATCTTAATCCCTAATTAATTCATGTTATCATTATTATATTATTATTTAGATAGATAGTTCAACCCAAGAGTTATGTAGGGTTGTGTCAATTCAACCTAAGCATAATTAGGTATAAATAGGAGGTTGTGAGTCTTATTTCAAGATCATATTGTGAAGTGTGTTCTCATTGCAGATATTTGGAGGTTGCCCCCTCGAAGTGGCCTAGTACTCTCAGTTATTATTAATTATTTATATAATATTTCATATTATTTCTTCTATTGTGCAAGTTATTTCATTACAAGTGGTATTAGAGCATGATCTTGGCACCATAGAGGCAAGATTTTTTCTCAACTTTGGGGCGATTTTGAGAAGAGCATAACTTTCAGATTTTAGTGAATTTTTCAAAGATTTTTAAAAGGTTTTTGAAGACCATATTAAAGAACATATAGTCCAAAATTTACAAGAATTGGAGTTAATTTGAGAAAATTATTGCAAAATTACTATTTCTACACAATTTATTGAGATCTTCATATCTCTCACATCCTGTAGAAATGGAGTATAACTTGTATTGGTTTTTTGATAAATATTAGAGGAGCCTAAATTAAAATCTTGGAGAAATTGAAAAGCAAAAATAAGCAAGATATTGTAAAATTAGGAAAGTTCTCTCTTAAGGTAGCAAATTTGCTAAATTTTGTTGGGATTTTTTATGAGTAAGGGAATCTTGGCCCTAGTAAGTTACAGTGAAAAATAAATAAATAAATCAAAGGTTTTACATTTCATTTTTGTGATTTATTTCAAAAACATTGGTTTCTAACATGACAGAGCCTTCAACAAGAAGCGAAAAGAATGCTACCACACCAGGGAAATCCTTTGATCAAGATTGGGAAGCAATAGAGAATATTAATCCCAATGAGGAACTTAGTAAGTCAAGGAAGAGGTTAAGAGGGATATGTGTGACCTACGAGGAGATATATCAAATATGTGAAGCATGTTAAGCACCTATATGAATGAAACAAGGAAGGAGCTCTCAAGCAATCAAGGTGAAACCTTCAAGTCGACCAACAATGACACAGATTTTATTAATCCTAAGGGATATAGGAATTATTTTTCAAAGGTGGATATGTGCACAATTTATGGCAAGGATCCTCTAACATGGATAAATCAAAAGGAAATTTTTTTTGAAGTACATCAAATCCCATATGGACAAAAGGTCACGATGGCTTCCTTATATCTAGAACCAGATCAATTCATTTGGTATTGTTGGCTTTGTACTCATAGGAGGAAAAAGGACTCACTGTATCATGGTCAATTTTTTTAAAAGAACTCCAAGCACAATATAGCAATAGTGTGATAGAAAACTTCTTTGGCCAACTTGCTAAGGTTCAACAAATGGGATTAATTAAGGATTATATTCAAAAATTCCAAAATCTATCCTTAAGAGTGGATACAATTACAGAGAACTTGAATGATTTATTCTTGGGTGGTCTCAAGGATCACATTCAACATGAGGTACGCATGTTTTGTCGTATCTCAATGAATGAGTCTTTTATATTGGCATGCAGGGTAGAGGAGAAGTTCTTGATTCCTAGAAAGGAAGGGGCCAATGTGACAAGAGAAAAAGGATATTCAACACCTTCTCTTCCTCAACCTACTAGGTTGACTCCACAACAAATTGAGGAGAAAATACAAAAAGGGTTGTGTTTCAATTGTGATAGCAAATATAGTTGAGGACATAAATGTAGTGAAAAGAAATTATTCTATATTGAAGGTCCAAGTAAAGAAGAAGAGGATGAACCCATACTAGAGGAGGATAGGGAGTCAAGTGAGGAACCACATGATTCTCAATCGATCATTTCTTGTAATATACTTTCAGGTTTCAGTGCACCACAAACTCTCAAGGTAGTTGGTTTCTTAAAGAAGCAGAAAGTAACAATGTTGATCGACTCAGGTAGTACTCATAATTTCATCAAAAAAAAGCTAGAAACTCTTCTAAATTGTTTTATATATCTAGCCCTGGAGTTTTAGGTCTTGATTGCAGATGAGGACACTATTAGTGTTCAGGGAAGTATTGTAGCATCAAATTAAATATGGGAGATTATCAACTTGATACCCCAATGTATGTGATATCCATGGGTGCATCGGATATTGTTTTGGGAGTACAATGGCTTACTACATTGGAAACAATTGAGATGAACTTCCAAGAACTATTCATGTGATTTCAATCAAAAGGAAAGGTAGTGGAGCTAAGGGGATTGAAGGAAAAATCCCCACAGATGGTAAGCTCTCATCAAATTCAAAAACTTCTTAAGAAAAGTGCGGATGGATTTGTGGCCCACCTATGTTCATTAGAAGTATCTCAATCTAATTCTCTTACTCATCCAAATTTACAAGCAATAATTGATTGTCACTCAATGATTCTTGGAGATATGCCTAAAGGACCTCCTCCTAAGAGGGATCATGACCATGCCATACAACTAGTTCCAAGGAGCCAGCCACCAAACATCAGGCCTTATAGGTACCCACACATACAAAAAAGTGAGATAGAAAAAATTGTTGAGGAAATGCTAGAGGCAAGAATTACCAGGCATAGCCAAAATGCTTACTCCTCACTTCTTGTGATGGTGTGTAAGAAGGATGAAACTTGGCGCATGTGTCTAGATTATAGAGTGCTCAACAAGTACACCATTAAAGATAAGTTTCATATTCCAGTCATCAATGATCTTCTAGATGAATTAAATGAAGCTATGTATTTCACCAAGTTAGATCTTAGATCGGGTTATCACCAAATTTGGATTAAGGAGGAAGATAAACATTTCGAACTCATGAGGGTCATTATGAATTTTTGGTGATACCATTTGGTCTTACCAATGAACCATGTACATTCCAAAATTTTATGAATTCCATTTTTAAGAAGTTCTTGAGAAATTTTGTGTTAGTGTTTTTCAATGATATATTAATTTATAGAAAGACTTGGGAAGAACATTTGCAGCATGTAGATCAAGCATTACAATTACTTGAAGATCATCAACTCTATGCTAAGTCATCCAAGTGTGTTTTTGGTCTTAAGAGGTGGAGTATTTGGGACACATAGTTTCACATGAAAGAGTAAAGGTGGACCCTAACAAAATTAAGGCTATCATGGAATGGCCTATTCCAAAAACTATTAAGAAGTTAAGGGGTTTCTTGGGATTGACAGGATACTATAAAAGATTTGTGAAGAAAAATGGTTGTATGAAGAAGGATTCTTTTCATTGGAATGAATCTGCTAATGTATCATTTGAGCAATTGAAGAAGGCTATCTGTACAACTCCAATGCTTGCCACTCTAGACTTCACCAAGGAATTCATTTTGGAATGTGATGCTTCTAGAAATGGGATAGGAGGAGTTCTCATGCAAGAAGGTTGACCAATTTCTTTTGAGAGTCATCAATTAAAAGATAAAAATCAACTCAAACCTATTTACGAGAAGGAAATGTTAGCAATCCTTCATGTAGTTAAAAAATGGAGGCCTTATTTAATGGGTTGGCACTTCAAGGTTAAGACAGATCATGATAGCCTAAAATATTTTTTGGAACAAAGACTATCATCAGAAGAGCAAAAAAAATGGGTCACTAAGATGTTGGGATATGACTTTGAAATTGTATACAAGAAGGGAAGGAAAATATTGTGGTTGATGCACTTTCTAGAAAGGATGAAAAAGATGAAGTCTTATTGTGTGTCCTTTCAATATTACAAGAAAATTGGGTGGTAGAAACCAAAAAAGGGTGGCAAAATGATGTTGCAACAAGTAATCTCATCCAACAAATAAAAAGTGACCCTAGTAGTTCATATAAGTTTTGTTTAAAGGGGGATATTCTTTGGTATAAAGAGCGCTTGTATCTCTGCAAGAATTCCACTCTTAAATACAAGATTCTCAAAGAACTACATGAGTCGCCAATTGGTGGTCATTTAGGATTTTTGAAGGCATATCATCGAGTCAGGCAAGATTTTTTTTGGGAAGGGCTAAAAGGTGATGTTCAAAAATTTGTGGTTGAATGTTTGGTTTGTCAAAGAAATAAGGGTGAAACAATTAAGACATCAAGTCTCTTGCAGCCTTTATCTATTCCTAGCCAACGTTGGGAAGAGGTATCCATGGATTTCATCATAGGGCTTCCCAAATCTAAAGGTTATAATGTCATCATGGTAGTAGTTCATCACCTCACTAAATATGCACATTTCATTGCGTTATCACATCCTTTTGTATCAAGTATAGTGGAAAAAGTTTTCTTGGAGAATATCCAAAAGCTACATGGAACACCTAAGGTTATTGTTAGTAATTGTGATCCTATCTTTACTAGTCACTTTGGAAAGATTTATTCTCATGTTTGGGTACTCAATTGGCTCATAGTTCTTCATACCATCCTCAATCAAATGGGAAAACTAAGGTTGTCAATAAATGTTTGGAAGGATATCTATGTTGTTTTATTTTAGAAAAACAATCTCAATGGATAGATTGGCTACCTCTTGCAAAATGGTGGTACAATACTTCTTTTCATAGCTCATCAAAAATATCTCCATTTTTTGCACTTTATGGATATCATTCTCCTTCCATCACATCATCATTAAAGGTGTCACCAAGAGTTCAGGCAGTGGAGGACCACTTGCTTTATCAACAACAGGTACTTTCAGGACTCAAGGAGAATTTAACTATGGCACAAAATCGAATGAAGCAACAAGCAAACCAACATCATAGTTAAAGAAATTTTGAAGTTGGGGACTGGGTCTTCTTGAGATTGCAGCCTTATAAACAAATCTCAATGAAGTGATAAAAAAAGAATTATAAGTTATCTCCAAGATATTATGGACCATACCAAATCATGCAAAAGATTGGTAGTGTTGCCTACAAGCTTGAGTTGCCACCAACAACAAAGATACATCCAATTTTTCATGTTTCTTGTTTGAAGAAGGTAATTGGGCAAAATATTCCTACTCAAATAGTACTACCAGAACTTGATGAAGAAGGAAGAATAATTTTTGAACCAAAGTGCATTCTTTAAACACACATGAGGAATAGAACCCTAACTCGGTATCTCATCCAATGGAAGAACTTACTAGTTGAAGAGGTCACATGGGAGGTTGAGGAGTTCATTCAAAAGAATCCACACTTGGTTAGCATTGAGGAGAATGCTTCTTTCAAGAGATGGGGCATGTTATGCCCTTAATATTGGTGTATATAGGGTTATGAATAGTCAACTTGTGGCTATCTTAATCTTTAATTAAGTCATGTTATTATTATTATATTATTGTTTAGGTAGGTAGGTTGACCTAGGTGTTATGTAGGGTTGTGTCTATTCAACCTAAGCATAATTGGGTATATATAGGAGGTTGTGAGTCTTATTTCTGTTAGAATCTGATAAGATTAATAACCCAGAAAACTAGTGCAAAGAATAAATATCTAAACTATGAATGCAAATGATGCAAAATCAAAATAGCATCATAGAGTTAGTCTCCAAGAGAGTAATGCAAATGCTGGAAGCAAAATAGCATTAAGAGGATGCAAAAACAAGATATGCAAATACAAGCCAAGTAGCATGCTTATATAGGCTAGGAAGAGGGAGGAGGTGGCAACACCAACCAATGAGGAGCAACCATCTATCGGACTAAAGATAGAAAAGTATCTTCCCAAGATAGCTAATGGATGCTCACATGTAGGAAGGTGACACCTCACAACCATTCACCTAATAAGACATGTTTTATTAACCTAAGCGAGATTATTAAAGTGTAGGAAAAACCTAGCAAAATAGGAAAAATAAAAAACTACACTAACACCCCCCCATAAGCGAAACTTAGGTGGATGTAGAAATGGGTCCCGGCAAGTCAAGCCTGATGAGGTACCCATGTACATAAAATTTCCCCAAAAGAGAGAGAAAAGAGACTCCCCAAAGAAAATTAGGACTCCAAGTGAGAGGAAGAGGCCCCCCCAAAAGATGAAGCATCCCGTACCCCCAAAAAAGCTTGCAAATTTTGTCCGATAGATCCACTTACATCGAACAAGTTTTCTTCCCTTAGAAAAATGGACAAGATCCCAAGTGTGGTTCCTCATCAAGGAACTATACTCTTCCTGCATAGCTGTATCCCACTCAGAAATATCATAAGCCTCATGAAATGACTATGGATTTGACACAGTAGCAATGAAGATATGTAGAGCATCCTGGAATTGTGAACGAGTCTTCTTGGTGTCTGATGGATCCCCAACCCAATCACCTGCAAACTGCAAGGTTTGTCTAGCCCAAAGTGGACCAGAAGATGGAGAATCTAGAGGAGAATCATCAACCTGTGAATGATGACTAGGAGAGGAAGGAGGTGAGTTCTCTAAATCACTCTCTGCATCAAAAGTGGAGGTAGAAGACTGTTCAAGTGAATCTAACCCATCAGAAGATCTATCATGAATTCCAAGTGACTCCAATGTCAAAGTAGAAGGCAACCCTGTGACCATGCTCTGTTGGTTAAGCTGATGCAAGTAGTGGAAGTTAAGATGGCCAAACCACTCATGCCATAATCTACTCACATCATTAGAGTGAGTGAGCAAAATAGTCAAAGGAGGATTAGGAACAAAGTGAGAAAACATATAGAGTCGTGACTGATGATCTGCTCTCCCAACTGCAACTGTAGAATCATTGTGCAACTCATATATCTTCACTGAACTAGGAGTGAACTCAACCTGCTTGCTTAAACTTGTGTGAGTGATCTGGTATACCGATAGGAGATTAGTTGACAATGAGGGTACACAAGGAACATCATGGAATGTGCCAACCCCCACATCAATAGACCCTCTGCCACACACCTCAACAGGAGTGTTATCACCCATCAAAATAGAAGGCATAGTACACGGCTCCAAGGATGCAAGTTCTTCCTTAGATGAAGCCATGTGGTGTGAAGCACCTGAATCAAGAACCCAAGTGGATGGTGAGGAAGCAACTGCAAAAAGGGCCTTGCCCTTTCCTTTCCCCTTGCTATTTTCTTTTTCCTTGTTAGACCCTTCATTAGAACTTTTTTTGATAGACTCAAGAACACTGATATTATTCTTCTCAAGAATGTATGTCAAGTGATCAAATTGTTTCTGCAAACATTTATGTTCATCATGACCAGGTCTTTCACAATAGACACATTTGACCTTTTCTTTCTTAGGCTTATCGCCCTTGGAAGATGGTGTATGAATAGTTACTTTTGAAGAAATCGATATCTGATCCTTCTTCTCCTTGCTATTCTTTTGTTTCTTTTCCTTACTATTGTTGTTACTACTTTGTCCTTGTTGTTCTTTTGTGCCTTGGTTGGCTGCTAAGGCATGTGACTTAGAGGACGTAAGAGTGCCCATCTGGATTAGCTTGTCTTGTTCTTGAGTGAGATTGACAGCAAAATCATCTAAAGATGGCATGGTGAATTGAGTACCAAGTGCACCCTTAGTAGCATAGAAGGTAGAGACAAACTCAGAATATTCTGAACTTAGCTTAGAGAGAATACTAAGAATCAATTGTTCATCTTTCTTTTCAATTCCACATTGTTTTAACTGCAGCCTTAGTGATTTTAATTTGGTGAAGAAATCTTGGATTGTGTTGAAATTTCCTGGACTTAAACTAATTAATTCATTTTCCAACATATGACCCCTCATTGAATCTTGTGTGCCAAATAGTGTCTCTAGCTTTGTCCATACTTCATTTGGTGTATCCAAAGACTCAATGTGAAATAGCAAGTCAGGAGAAACAGACAAACACAATGTTCCATATTCCTCATCACATTTGTTAAACCACTTAGGCTTGTCTTCATCTTTAGTAGGTTCAGTTTCAAGTCCCATAGTTATCCTATTTAATCCAGCTTTCTTTAAGTAAATTGTCATGCGTGATTTTCACTCAAAGTAATTGTATGGAGTTAGAATGGGCATATTTGTTTGATCCATGATGAAGAAATGCAGAGAATAAATGCTAAAAAGAAGAGAACCTAGCCATGACAATGCCCCCCCCCCCCCTTTTTACTCAATCAAAGAATCCCTCCCAAAGAAATATGATTTGGAACTTTATTTTAGTGCATTTACAACTACCACTAGAGAGAAATACTTCGTGGTCTTGATTTCAATGCATTACAAACCCTCATGAAGAGCATATGCTAAAAGTGAAACTTGGGCACAATAATCAAAGAAATAAATAACACCACTGTGATCTACTCAAAAAATCATGCACTTTCAAAAAATGAATCGCCTTGATACGAGGTCGTATGAGAACGTTATGATCCTCCGAAGTTTCCAAAACGAAAACTGTGCACAGTCACGGTTGAGAATCTGCAATTTCTGAAGAATTCATGCATGAAAATCAAAAAATAACTCTACTAGTGGATAGAGCACAAAAAAATAGCCAAGTTCATAACAAGAATCATCAAAATCGGAGTCTGTATGAGCAAGAATGAGACATTTGAAAACTGCGTTCAAATCTGCGACTGCCAACGGAGAGGGGTATGGTTGTAGCCTTTCATGCTCGATTTTGCAAAATATACAGCTTGCATGCAAAATCTAAAAGATACCCAGATGGTTTTTTGGGGTTGTGAACAAAACCTAGAAAACGTCTTTTTTGCTAATGTACAGAAGATGATGTTGTAGTGTAAATCAAACGTCTTTAACAGTAAAAAAATGGCTCCAAAAATCAAAAAATGACCCTAGCAACCAAAATATGACATGCAAATGCTGGATCAGCTTCCTAAGTTCATCAATGGCATGTTGGAACCTGCAATACTGATTGAAAACTCCAAATATGCAAGTTGCTTGTCAAATTTGAGATTGAAACCCCAGAGAAAAACTGTTTTTGTCAAAACTTTTCTGATTCTCAGGATCATCCAAAGATGCAAGAGAAGAGCATACTTCGTTTTTCAAAAAACTACAATAAAGTTTATTAGCCCGCCCCCCCCGAATCTCTCAAATAAAGAAACTAAAATCTACTTTTGCACATAGAAAAGCTCTGATACCATGTTAGAATTTGATAAGATTAATAACCCAGAAAACAGTGCAAAGAATAAATATCTAAACTATGAATGCAAATGATACAAAATCAAAATAGCATCATAGAGTTAGTCTCCAAGAGAGTAATGCAAATGTTGGAAGTAAAATAGCATTAAGAGGATGCAAAAACAAGAGATGCAAATACAAGCCAGCTAGCATGCTTATATAGGCTAGGAAGAGGGAGGAGGTGGCAACACTAATCAATGAGGAGCAACCATCTATCGGACTAAAGATAGAAAAGTATCTTCCCAAGATAGCTAATGGATGCTCACATGTAGGAAGGTGACACCTCACAACCATTCACCTAATAAGACATGCTTTATTAACCTAAGAAAGAGTATTAAAAGTGTAGGAAAAACCTAGCAAAATAGGAAAAATAAAAAACTACACTAACAATTTCAAAATCAAATTGTGAAATGTGTTCTCATTGGAGATATTTGGAGGTTGCCCCCTCGAAGTGGCCTATTACTCTCAGTTATTATCAAGTATTTATATAATATTTCATATTATTTCTTCTATTGTGCAAGTTTTTTCATTACATACCTGAATATTGCTACCTTGCTTTTGCATTGTGACCTCCAAGTCCAACATATGTAACTACACGTCTATCCAACCTTGTCCAAGCATTGGATACATGATCATAAATAAACCCTTATCTAAGTGAGTTACTATTGAGAAGTGAGTTACTTTCATTTACACTAAAGAAAAACCCTTAAGTGGCTAGGCCTAATTCTCAAAGACTCAACATTGATGACTTTGCCTACATCATGCACAAAGATTTTGTATTTACTTTTTTAATCTTGATCATTTCCATACAAGGTACATCACAATAAGGATATTACTGCTCGCTACATCAATTTTACCTAAAGTGTGGTTTATAAACCATGTGAGTGGGTACAAAACCCTTTATAGGGACCAATTCCCTAAACAATTTATTTTCTCATTGGCTACCACCCACTTAATTAGAACAAGGACAATATCCTAGACTTACCAATAACTTGACAATTCCATAACTTGGAATACAGTTAGCCCACGCTATAATAATATCAATGCCATTGCAAGATAAAGTTATCATTGATTCACGTGTATGATTAAATAAATATTATTTATTCTTCACAACACTCAACTTGATTCAGGAGCATCATGAGGGAAGTGGAGCTAATGGGCATTAGAAACAACTAAATCAATGGGGTTAATAAATATAAACTTGGTCATAAGGAGAGATAACCCAATTTATAAAGGTAATAATAATTTGACAGTATAAATATCATCTCATAGGTTGTACAATAATAAGGACTAAGGGGGTTATGAGTAATGTCCATGTAAGATTATATTGTAAAGAGTAAACATAGTAAATTAAAAGGAAACAATGAAGAGTGCATGTTTGGCTGGCAAATAATACTTGTGAATATCAAATGGTATATCTTATCATAAGATAAGATAAGATAAATTTATTAATGTCTAACAAGAGACCGCCAAAAGGATCTAAGGGACTACAAGTGTACAACCAAGGAGACAACAAACAAAATGAGCACCAAGCAGTGTTCGCAGAACAGCAAATCAAAGGAACTACAAAGAAAGAAAAAGAGATGGAAGACCACAAAGGCAAGGACTAGGGGTCCTTCCTTGCAGAAAAGAAGTCCAACAGCGAAGGGTGCAGTTTAAGATAGCCAAAGGCCCTAGCCTATCTCTAGCATTTTTGGAAGACTAGCATTGTCGAGTAAGCCCACAGCAGGGCCTCATACAACTGGAGTGGCATGTGGTGGGACTATTGGATGATCACTTCTTACCCCAAGCAAGAGGCAAGGCAAGAAAGAGGTCGTGATAAGTCAATCCAAGGCTTGATGTTGTGGGAAAAGGAGTTGTTGAGTGTCATCACAAAGCTATGACATCTCCCAGAGATAAAATGTTAGAAACTCTGATCTAAGTATGTGAAAAAGGTGGAGAGGGACCGAAATTCTCTAAATAGATAGTGGGAATCTCCCTCTAATCTCATAGTAGATGGGACACTGGAAAACAAAGTGTGATCTAGGTGGATCTAGAAAAGCCGAAAAAATTACAGTCTCAAAATCTCTCAAATTCAACATGACTACAAAGAGCTCAGAAAACTGAACCTAGTGCAACTTGAACAGGTGAATAAGAGGCTCATGTGCAAAACTTATGCTTGGTCAAAGTCCTAGTCAACGAGCAAATTAGAGACCAAAAAAAAGGTAGAAAGTAGATCGTCTCAAATCCAAGTAAAAATTTATGCCAAGTTGTAGTGCTTGTCAAGCTAATTCCAGAACTATTTTCAGTATTGAAAATTGAATTGTATGCATAAATTGTGGTCAGTCAAAGTTACTTGGGAAAAGAGTTGACTAGTCAAATGATGACATCAAAATGACGTATAATCAATATGTTGACATGGCATCCATTCAGTCACAACATGGCATTTTATGAATTGATCCAATCATCCAATGATGCCTATCATTGTGAGTAATTAATCTAATAGCCTTGTAGCACCTGTCCAAGTATGGCAGTTTTGTTATCCAATATGCATTAATATAAGGTTTGATATTGTAACCTCTATGTTACAAACATGCATCTCAACCGCCACGCTACAAGTGGGCCATATTTGGGTTTAACGGGTAGTTTTGACAAAACCAAAAATAGAATCGTGGGGATTTGAACTATCAACTATCTGTGTGCCAAGTCCCTACCACTATGCATTAATTTCGGCGTTCTCTTTTATAAAGGAATAACATCGTTGAGGATCCTTTAAAAGAGGACTAATAATCGTTGAGGATCCTTTAAAAGAGGACTAATAAGTTTTTCTCCTGACTAATTGGATTTTGAGGATAATGATTTTATCTTAAGCCTAACCAAAACAAATTAAATTATAAAATTTGGAATTGGATTTAATTTGAGTGGGTTAGCATATTTTTCTAAGAATGTAATGTAATCCCAAAAATATATGGGTCATTGTTTTTTTTGAATGATAATGTTTAAATAGGAGATATGGGAGATTTTGGTAAATATTTTGGTTATCACCGTAATAAGTAAAACTAATTGTATAAAAGGAGGGGTATTTACCTTGGGAGGACAATTGGTCTTAGAGAATTTTGTGAAAGAATCAAACCTTGGAGAAATTTAGCCTTGGTGTATTTTTGGTGAGAGAATTTTTGTAAAGGGAGAGAGTTTTCCCTTGTGAGAGTTTTGTAAGCATGAAGACTTTGTTAAGTGTCTTCAAGTGCAAGGAAGGAGACTGTGAACAGGCACTTGAAAGATTGGGCGTTGTAATAAGGTGTTTTTCCTAGCAATATTAATAGAGCAATTCTGAAATTGAGAAGCAAACTCGGAGATGTGGTCCCACCTAGACAAACTTCGTTATCAAAGTGTTTGCGTCTATTTTCTTCCTCTCTTATTCTCTCATTTCTTTCAATTTATTTGTTCTTTCTTTTATGCAATTAAGCACATTATTGATTTAAAGTGTTTAAAGCATAAATCTTGTAATTTCAATGGTTAAAAATACACAATCGTGCGATTACTACTTGGATCAATGACTAAGTTTGTGTTTTGGATTAAGTTATAAAACTTGTAAATCCTAGTTACAGATCAAAGTGGGTCTCTATCTCGACCTTGGCCACGGCCATGGTGCACAACCAAAAAATACGGTCCTCTCTATCAATGTGGTGATCGGTCTGAATCTAAAGCCTATAGGAGCCAACATGGAAGGAACATAGGGAGATGAGCAGGGTGTGGCTCTGGTGCCGAAACAAATAGTCTAGGCGCATGATAATCCCATCCTAGATATCAATAAAGTGCTAAGCATAGAAGGCCATCAATGGATGTAACCCAATAGGGGGGTACTCCAAGTCGTGGAGATGTGTCTGTAAATGTCCAATCTGACAAGCTCATTCAACTCCTATTAGGAAGGAAGGAGGTGAGCAAGAGCATCCAACAAAAACTAAGGGGGGAAAGGGGGAGGTGGTCAATCTCAATCCCAATTGATCTCAACAAAATGGTGGCTTGAGCATACCAACAATGGGCCCTAGTGGTAGTGACTGAATCAATGATAGCAACGGAGGAGAAATATGCCAGGTAGGAGTAACAGTGACAACCATCCACAAAGTCTACAAAACCATTAAGGCAGTGAAGAAACCAAATCAAATCAAAGATGGCCCCAAGCCTGAAAGGATGTGCACCAAACTCAGCAAAGATAATATTGTGTGGGTTGAACCAGTGACATGATGAAAAGTCGACTAAAAAGCATCCGGACCCACTCAATCAAGGCCTAATCTGAATCAGGGAGGGACCCCACACCATAGAACTTTAGAGCATAGTCAGTCCGATTAAGGAGTCCAAGACGAACAACTTAGAAGAAGTGTCCTGAAAGTGGTGTCTAAAGCACTATTGCTGCAACATGGCAAGGGAGCCCAACCCTTTGCTAATCCTAGGTTGAATCGCGAATCTCAAACTTAAGCGAGGCCCAAAGAACTTAGCCCCGAGATAAGTATAAGAGGAAGCACTCTCAACCTCTTGGCCCTAAAAATAGAAATGAAGAAGCGATGCCTTCAAACAATTGAAGATGATGACCCAAGTCTTACTCAGGTTCACAAGAAGCTGGCACAACTCACAAAAAGAAGCAAGCTCATCAAGAAGTCGTTGCAAACCCTCCAAGGAGGAGGCCATAAGAACCACGTCATCTGTAAAGAAAAGGCTAGAGATCAACACCTAGTGCAAGTAGCAGCCATCGTCTGGAAGCAAGGATTACCTAAGAAATGACTCAAGCTCATCGATTTAGATGTCGAATAAAGTGGGTGAAAGAGAACAATCTTGCTTCACGCCAATGGTGCTCTAGATAAGATTGGAGAAACCCTCATATGAGTCCTAAACCTACCCACCACAATCTCATAATAGTTGTTAGTAGAATCTCTGGAATCCCTATGTCCCTGAGCCTCTGGAAAAGGGTCGCTTGGGGGATGGAATCAAAGGCCTTGTGAGAGTTTATAAAACAATAGTAGACTTTTGTCAAGTGGTGTCGAGCCTCCTCAATAATAGCTCGTAGCATCAAGATATGGTCCATAGTCTGATAGTATGTTTGAAACCCTACTTGTTCCTTGACCAACAAAGTCTCATGTCGAGCTCTCTAGATAAGATAGTGTTTAGAAATGTGGCATAAAGCTTGGTAAAGGTGTGGCCAATCATGATGTCCTTTAATTACCAGGATGAAAAGTCACCTCAGACTCATATATCAAATAGATCACATCCCAACCAAGAAGCAAGAAAGCCAACGCACACCACTCTATTAAAGAGTGTGGTAAGAAAGGAACCCAAAACAGAACTACTGAACTTGAAGAGTTTAGCCTGGAACTCTTCCTCATCAGAAGCAAGAAAGCCAGCGTACACCACTCTATTAGAGAGTGTGGTAAGAAAGGAACCCAAAACAAATTTACCGAGCTTGAAGAGTTTTCCCTGGAACCCTTCCTCATCCATGGCTTTGTTGCATCTCATGAATCTAATAGACTCGTAAATCCTGGTGGGAGTGAATAAGTGGCAATGGGGAGGGGGGTGAGGTGGATAGGGGGTTGGTTGGGAATACCATAAATAGAGGTGTGGGTGGTGAAGGCGCAGAGGTCAAGGGTGGAAAGACAGGGAGGGTGGTGACAAAACAGGGTGTGCCAAAAGAGTTTGTCCATGACAAAGGTACAGTGCATGCAAGGGAGGAAGGCCTTGTAGTCATTGTCGTACCATTGGTTCATAAGGCAGAGGAGAGTCAACTCCCTAATCAGAGTGGCTAATAAGTTGAACATGGAAGACGCCTAACTAGAATTGGAGAAGTGATCAGGGGGGAGGAGTCGTTTAAGATGGAGGATGAAGAGATCATGGTCGCTCTCAGGGAAGCAGAAGAGGGTAAGCAATGGGTCGCCAAGAAGGGGGGTAAGCATGAGGAGGCAAGGGGAAAAGCGAATGATGAGGTTGATGAGGACATGGTTAGCCAACGGAAGGCGAGTGATAGTGAAACTACTAAGTGGACAAAGGAGGTGGTTGAGAGCGTAGTCTACAACGCTTGCACCGCCACAATGGGGCCAGCAAGCAAAGAGCTCGGAAACAAGAAAGCACGAGAGACCGTTTAGAATAATCAGCCCAGAAGACTGACAAGGCTAGAGGAGGTGGCAACCATAACAAGAGAGAGGACCATGGTATCATCGAAGAGGCGTTAAAAGCCCAAACTAATAGGATTAGTCTCAATAGAGCAAGTATTAGAGAGCAGCACAATTTGGTCAAGTATGTTTTTCAAAATAGTAATACTCTAAGAGGTAGATATAATCTATTAATGATACTAATGTAACAAGACAACCCAATATAGATGATAACCATCTTCAAATTAAATAAGATCAACTTAATATTGATAAGGTCAACCAAATTTGGTAATATTGAAAAAGCTTGAGTCATTATCTTCCACTATTTCTACTTTACAAAGACCATCAATTAGAATGGCATATGTAACAATATTTGGAGAGCAATTACTGTTTCATTCAAGCTACTAACCTTACACTACATCGTAGTATGACTTAATATCAAATTCAACCACCTTTATCAAAGTAATTGTTTTACGCTTCAATTGTTATTGACACAGTAATGGTTGATTTAACACCCACAAACAACCACATGTTCCTTGTTTTTTAAATCAGCCATTCTTGCAACCTATAATTACATATCACTGACTTACTATAATACAAGCACTATGTTCCTCTCTCTCTCATCCCTACATTAGTATGCCAATCACCCCCAATATAGTCTTTAGTACCCTCTAAATAAAACGATGTCTCCCTCCAAATTCCTGCCTTTTCATAACTGCGGGCAGCGATGCCACTTGGGAACAGTTCTTTACCCAACAACCGCCATTGATCTAGCAACCACTTGATTAGATGGCCTCTATCAGTGACCATTGCTGCCTTCACAATAATAAATAGATTCATAAACAGGTTACACAGAAGTTTATGTAATCATTAATATAGTTCTTAATTAAATAAGGCATCGTTGCAAATACCCCCGTATAGACATATATCTTCATTTGCATATAGCTATATGCATATAAGTAGATATACATATCTTGATACTTACAAAAAATTGTATCTTATATATACACACACATACATTTATGATTTGATGAGCAATATAATATTTATAAAAGAAAAAGAATGATTAGATAGAATCTAAACTGTACTATCCAAGAAGAGGTCTATGGCTTAACTATCATAGGCTCAACACAGACTCTTAACTAGCAAAAATGTGGAGGTTTCACTTACCAAAATAGCTCCTTACCAACTTAGAGATGGGGAGGCACCATATTTGTAAACTTCAGCTGCCATATATTTTCATGTTTCTTCTAAACAAGAGAATCGTTACATACACCCTGAATCTCAATATTCACATACAAGTAATTATTGTTCATGTTGCAAAATTTTCAACCCAGATTTTTAGGAGTGCTTCTACCCTTTTGTCACAGGATGGTAAGGAAATGTCATTTGACAGAATACAGAGTACAGAACACACAGCACAAATTAACTTGATAAACAGAGTTGCTTCAGGTTGTCAGCCTCAAGAGCAGCCACTACACATGTGAGAGGATTTGAATACTAATGCTGATGCATTCTTAACAATAGATCAAAGAGGACTGAAAGGTTTTAATCTTACATTAAGATTTGGATAGCAATGTGATATATGTGATCTTCATAAACTTTATTCAAAAGACAGTCATCTACAAAGCTCGTAATTCTTATCAGAATTCCCTTTGCTTCAGGGAATTAATATTCAGTTCAAACAAATTCTCAGAAGCTATAAATCTGAGAATTCATATATATGGATATGATTTTACACTTAAGTCATCAACCATGTTGCAGGTATTATACCTTCCTTGCACTTTACACAATCTTATTGAACATTCCTCTCAGATGCATGCCAAAAGCAATGTGTTCCAGGAACCAGTACTACTCCGCTCTCTAGCCTTGCTTCACAAAAGACCCTGAAATTGTACCTAATTGCTAATCTGTCTGAAAAAATCGCTTTCCATTACCCTACTGAAATTTTGAAAAAGACACTCTAAAAAATGTAAAATAATGCAGTTTCTTCCAAAAAAACGATGCCAACAAGTTTTGCAAGAATTGAATTACATGGTGCATCTTTTTTCTGACAAAATGTAAATAAATGGTACAATTTTAAATGTAATGTTAGGGCAATTAAACACATCGGTCAGTAACTAAAACCAGCAGCAAGAACTCCAATATATTCAAGGAATCCTACAAAATATTGCCCCAGATACACAGATCCATATAAGATGTTGCTAATCATGATACAAATTATTCTCTTTTGTCCTCTTCTGTGTCATCATCCAAGCTGAAAACATCTGTGTTGACTGCCTTTCTTTCTTTCTTCTCGTGTTTTAGGTCAGCATCTACAACCGCTGCTGCTGTTGTTAGGGCCACGGCTTCCTCGTCGTCAAAATCTTCTCCAGCTTCTTCTGAGTAAGCATACCTGTTTTCCAGCAAATTGGGCCCTTTCATTAATATACAGACAAGCACCAAGCCTACTTGCTTTTCAATGATGTTGAATGCTTTGACTTAGTAATTTTCTTCTGCTTTAAGATTCTAAAGAAAACAAATGGAAAACTTGCTAATCAAATAAACAAGCCTCAATGCATCTTACCTCATTGAGTTTTGAGATGGAGCCCAAAGAATGCAGAGGACACAAAGCAGACCAAAAGAAAGTAGGTGCCAAAATGCACTGATCACCCAAGCACTTTGCCAATGCTCGCTGAAAGGATCAGTTGCCTTAAAATATAGCTGCAACAGGACATCTGAAAATTAGTCAAACGTATTCAAAACTTCAAATAATACAATAGATAGCTTTAAACAATAAATTTAATATAGTGCATTTTTTTAAATGCCGAGATACTGGCTGATTCTTCTAACTAAAACTGAATACAAATCCAAGTCAAATATCACCTTGTCGACGACTCATCAAGTCTTCAAATAAAAAAATGAATTAAAGCAAATATTTTCATTTAAGTAGGAAATCCTAAACTTTCTTCAGCAGAGTAATTAGCCTCACAAAGCTAAAAATGAATATCTGTGTAAAAAGGAAGACAAATATTTGCCCACCCTGTACACTCGGAGCAATTTAATAAAACAGAACAAGATATTGTTATCATATATGAATGTCTGTATATATGTCACAATGAACACTTGCATTGCTATCAATATATTTTTTTAATTTGAATGTCAATTTTTACGATGTCAAAATAAAACTATACATGCATTCCTATGACTCTATAAGAAAAATATGAAAAATAGTCTCACGTTCTCAATTATCTCCAACAGAGTGAATGGTCACATGTTTGTTAGTTTTAATATAATGCTATGAAGCTACCTTTATAATAGCCATTTATATAATGCTAAGAAGCTACTTTTGTACTAGCTATTTATAATATTAGGTGTTATGTAGTCTCTTTATCACATAAAAATTAACTCTCAGTATTGCCAGCTGTTGAAATGTCAATGCCTGTGTGTGTGTTGACAGTCACACATTGTGATATTGCTATCAGGATTTAACTGTGTGATTGATCATCGTGTATAATACCAAAACCTAATATTTGAACTAGGAAGCACAGCATCTTACATTACATAAAAAACTAAAAATATATGCCTCAAATCAACATTAAATTTCACACGATTCTACCTTACTCAATTCTTACCCTTAGAATGTATGAATGGGTTGTAAAATGAATGTCTCATCCATGATGTTCCTAAAATATAGTAGCAAGAACTTCGGTGTCCCAGATAGCAGAGAGCCAAAAGGCTACTCAAGGAAACAAGGTGACAGTATGTTAAACAGAATGGCAGATTATTTGATTTTAATATTGCCAATAGAACATTCAGATTTCACAGAAGTGTTGGGAGTAGTGAGAAGTTAAAAGGAATGTAGGTATTAGAGGAATGCTCACTTGTGGCAAAGAAATTGACTCAGCTTCCATCAATCGGGTAAAGGGCAGAAAGAGGTCTAATATTAGAGAATGTCTGGCTCATGTTGGTGAACACAAGTTTAAGCTTGTTAACATGAATAAAATTTTGGCAACAAACAGAACAATCTTTGGTTCTGTTAGGTATCAAACTAGATCCAATTGCTTATAGCATAATCATGAATAAAAATGTAAAAAGAAGGTAGAAAGCAGGGAGCAAACAAGAAAACAATTGTTGATGAAAACTCTTATATTGCATGATTGGTATTAGTACTGTGGAAAGGTACAAGAACTGGTTTTGGATTGCACCAAAACCTTTATAGTGCAATGTCAATTGCTAATATGATCAACTATTAGGTGTCAGCAGGAGAATGTAGAAAAATGTTCAAGGATGTCATCAATTAAACAAAAGTCAAAAAGGAGAGAGGCCCAGAAGACCAATAAGGCAAATTATCTCCAGAGTGCAGCAAAGAATGAGAGTATGCAGTGTCCAGACTCATGGGTATATACAAATTGTGAATTTTCTCAAAGTGCAGGCAGCAGGTTCGCTGTTGATTTCCAATGTAAGGAAAGTAGAAGCAAAGATAGCCACATTAGCAGTAAAGCTGGTGAAGAGAGAAATAAAAAAAAAACTTTATTAGAACATCTTGAATATTCAATTGACAAATCTCAGGAAAAATATGAAGCATAAATGGGAAACTCAAAAATTCACTTGCCAAGTTTTTCTGCTTGCTGAGTGAGTTTTGGGGAAACACTCACCCATGCAGCAAAATCATATAGGTTAAATACCCAAAAATGTCTTTTCTTCTACCAGTTTGCATTTGCACCATTGTTTAGTCATTTTTGCAGCTTAGGGATAGGAGGATTTTTACAAATATAACATTTTCTTATACTTTAAGTTATATTTGTACAAATACACTCGGGATGTTTGAGATAGGTTTCAGCTTCATAGGAGTTAAAATGCAGATTCTAATTTTGGGGGTTTTCAAGAAATTCCAGGCTTAGCCAAATTTCAGGATTCAGCATGCCTTCAACAATGTTATCTCCCACAACCTGTCCTGGCTATTTGAGGTCAAATTGAAGCTGAAACAATGATTTTCTAATGATTCTAACTCTTTTCTAACAAATCACTTGGTTTCAATCCTATATTCCTAAGTCCTGCCAGACTTAGCTCAACCACTTGCTCTCGCCCAAGACAAGCATTACCATCAAGCAGGCCAAAATTGCTCAAATTCATGCTCGGACTATTTTGCTATGATGTATTTACTTCTAGTTTTAAAGAAACTATTTACTGTGTTGTATTTACTTCTAGTTTTATAGAAACCAGCCATAATGATGCATTTACTTCTAGTTTTATAGAAACTATTTACTAGTTTGTTTCCCGACATCACCATTGCGCATGAGAATCCGATTTTGTACCCACTTTGCATTTATATATATCTAAACTCTATTTGTTTCTTTTGTGTTCTCATTGATTAACTCATTGGATGCATCTTCTCATTGAAATTTTTTTATATGTATTTTTAATTAAATTTATTATTTAAGCTATTTTTTCGGTTCCTAAGTCTTTTTAAAAAACTGCTCAAATTTTTCCAGAGTTTTTTTTTGTGCTTGGCGAGTTTTTGCCGAGTGATTTTTTTAACTACGGAATGGAGGTTCAAGGCTATGTAAAAAATATGCTCAGCAAAGGGAGCTTTGCAATGCTTCCACAACATTTGAAGGCAAGGGTTCTTTTATCTAATTTGACGGGTATAGAATATGAAGATCTGGATGAAGTAGTTCTATAAAAGAATCTTATTAACAGTATTGGGGATCATGTCTTTTGGTCAAGGAGATAACTTATTTGAAAAGGTTATCAGTCTCTCTCTGGCCTGGAAAGTAATAAACAAAATGTCCCAAAAATTGCACATCTACAGGCAGTATCAGCCAACTGTTCAACGTGATGCAGTGACAATCAATGAGTATCAAATCTTAACAAAGGCTCAACTTTATCATGAAGTTAGTGGATTAATTGTTGTAAAACATTTCTTCAATGAGTTGAAACATGTGTACATTCATTACAAGGAATTTGTTATGTTTTAATCATTTGTTAAAACGTGTCTCCCAGTTTCGTCACATTATTCTTGGCATTACACAATCTTTTGTCCTTGTTGGTATTGTGTATGTCTCAGCTGCCACGTATTCTCCTATGTTGTCGGTTTCATGATTAGAGGCATTGATGTCTTCTTTTATGGGCCAGTGAATGCCTCTTTTGGTAACGGCAGTCATTTCATATTCATGAGCGACTCTTTCATATTGAGCGTGAGATTATATTTTTGGGAATACTATTCTCTGGCGAATAGTTTATCACAGACGATCGGAGATTGTATGTATTGTGCGCTGAGAAATTCCAGAAGATATACAATGGTTGTATAGAAGTCTTGCATATGCTGTGTGTGTGAGCCATGTGAAGATATAGTTCTGTGTACTGCATTTCGTATGTGACTATCGGCTGTGTATTGCGATTAAACACGGTGATTATCTGTTGTTATCTTTATATCTGATCAGTGGATGCTCGTTCATCAGGCTGTATTATCAATTTTGTTCAAAGGTGCTTGCAAGTTTATTGATTCTCAAGCTGAGAACATCAAAAAGGAGAAAGCATTTGTAATTAGTTTTGAGATCTAAATAAAGGACCTATTTTCTGGGTGTGGCTGGGTTTATCCCCGGAGTAGGGAGGGTTTTCGCAAGGTAAATAATAGTGTCAATCTATGTTTGTGTTCTTAGACATCTGATGCTATTCTGGTTCATAAAAGTTAACATAGTATCAAAGCAGGTCTAGTAGGGAAAATTGAAATTTAAGACATGCAAGATATGGGGGGTTCATATAAGAATGTGTAGCTGAGGAGCACTGGAGTATGTGCTGGTGTTCAATTTTTCTCTCTCTACCTGCATTACAATTTTGTGCTGGCAAAAGATTTTTTGCTAGATTGTGAGGAGATTCAGACAATAAAGAGAAGTATTTTATGGTTATATCTGGATCATGAATGTTATATAGTTGCTATTAATTCATGTTATTTCACTGCGAATAGTAATTGCTTTTAGTGTTGATATGAATATTTTTCTTCATCATAGATCGATTCTATTAATTATCCTATAAATCATTATTAATCTCTCTTGGTTGCATGTAATGTCCCCACTATTAGGGTTAGTTTGGGACAAGTAGTACCTACAAAATAATGATTAGAATCACAATAATAACATACTAACTATATTATTCTACCCTCTAATTTATCCCCAATCCTAAGGACATCTCTGAATCGGGCTTCCTAGCTCATACCTACTCCGCCATCTTCCCGGGAGAGCACCCTTTAAGATTCTTCTTGGATGGACATCCTCTATCCAAGGCTACTCACATATGCATATGTTGACAACATCAGAATATTCTGGCACATCAATTACCAGCCATGGCGGACAATGGAGATCTTAATATCTCCATGCTCCATGCTTCAATATCGATTCTCGGCCATGGCAGACAATGGAGATCTTAATATCTCATATGCTCCATACTTTGAGTTCACATTGATTCTCAGCCATGGCAGACAATGGAGATCTCAATATCTCACATGCTCAATGCTTCAAGACTCACCAAATTGATGGTGTCATTCCCATAGACTGACACAAAATGATCAAATATTCCTTACATAAGAAATCATATTTATTAATTATTAACTTACTAAGATAGCTTATTAAATTTGAATACCATTCCTTTCATTAACTATAATATGCCATGCTATAGTCATTCAAATATAATATCTTATATTCAAATGACATGTCATACTATAAAATATAATTCTTTATATTAAAATAGTGATAAGAATTATACCATATCTTAACCTTGTCTGCTTAGCCCAATGCTCAACGCTTATTCCAATAGTCGTTCCTTACCTTGTATAGATACGTATTGTCGATTGGACGTTAGTAAAATAATTTCATTTTTGTGGGTATCAATGAGTTTGCCCGATATAGTTGTGATGTCATCTTCCACATGGTTGCTTCTACTACCCTCCTACGGTCGTCATAGGGTTGCCTTGTTTTTATACATATTTTTGTACTTCCTATTTTATTAACAACCACGTGGCTCGATCTTTGGAATCTGCAATATCTTTTCTAATTGTCAATATGGACTATGATTCTCTACGATAGTTGATTGGCCAATAAGAAGTCATTCTCTTTTAAATATGTTGTTTTCCTTATCTATTTCATGGTTCCTTTGTAATCACAATCTTGTGGTTTATATATCGTTGACCACCCTTTGAATAGACATGACATGTATCCTACGTCAATGGGCAGTGCCCGTTTGGTGAGTTTAATGCCTTCTTAAAACCATTTAATTTATTTCCAAGATGTGTATGGTGATTACTATCACCACTTAAGAAATCAATTATTTGTCTAGTTATAGTAAGTCATAGTCTATAATTTAGAGTAGTTTTATAGTTGTCAATAATATTTAAATGTTAAATTATATTTAAATATTTAGTTAGTAATGTATGTTTGCTTTGTTTATGAATCATAATGTTCAAACGTTATTTATTTTATGCTTAATTATTTATATCAAGTGTAGCTTGTCTTGGAATGTATATTTTCAATTATTTGTATATTTTAATTTTATTTTGTTTAGTAATCAATTAGATATTACAATCAAGGAAAACAATTACAATTTAGTATTAGATTTTTTATTAGAGGGGGGGTATTACAGTCCTACCCTCTCAAAATTGCTTGTCTTGAAGCAATTACAATTTTGTCATTTGAATCATTAATGATCAATAAATTTTTAGATTGATCCCATTTCTAAAATTGAATTCGATAGTGATAAACTGATGTGTATTTGCTTGCGAGTAATTTGACCTTGTATGCTTAATTCATACTTGATAATTAAATGATATGAGATGATGGGTAAAATTTGATTGATAATTTCAATATCTTTCGTTGTGGATGATAAATTTGTTTAATGGTCCTTTTAATAATTAACTCGAACATCAAGCAATCTTTCTTGTTGAATTCTCTGCTTAGAAGGATGAGAATTTTATGCTAGATACTCATTTATGAGTAAGCTCCCTTAAGGCATTGGAAATCACATTCATACTCATCTTGAAATCTATCAATTATATTCATTATTTGTGTAATTATGTTTTTATTTATCATTATTTCTTGTATTCCATAGTTTAATCTTTTATTGAAAAATGTTTATAATTATATTCACCCTAAAGGATGGCAAGATCATGCTCTGATACCATTGTAATGTGCCCACTATTAGGGTTAGTTTGGGACAAGTAATACCTGCAAAATAATGGTTAAAATCACGACAATAACAGACTAACTATATTATTCTACCCTCTAATTTATCCCAATCTTAGGGACGTCTCCAGATCGGGCTTCCTAGCTCATAGCTACCTCGTCGTCTTCCCGGCAGTGCACCACTTAAGATTCTTCTTGGGCGGGCATTCTCTATCCAAGGCTACTCACATATGCATATGTTGACAATATTAGAATATTTTGGTACATTGATTCTCGGCCATGGCGGACAATAAAGATCTTAATATCTCACATGCTCTATGCTTCCAGTTCACATTGATTCTCGGCCATGACGAACAATGGAGATCTCAATATCTCACATGCTCCATGCTTCGAGACTCACCAAAATTCATGGCATCATTCCCATGGACTGACACAAAATGATCAAATATTCCTTACATGAGAAATCATATTTATTAATTATTAACTCACTAAGATAGCTTATTAAATTTGAATACCATTCCTTTCATTAACTATAATATGTCATGCTATAGCCATTCAAATATAATATCTTATATTTAAATGGCATGTCATACTATAAAATATAATTCTTAATATTAAAATAGTGATAGAAATTATACCATACCTTAACCTTGTCTGCTCAACCCAATGCTTGACACTTATTCCAATAGTCGTTCCTTACCTCGTATAGCTATGTACTACCGATTAGACTTCACTGTGGGTATGAATGAGTTTGCTTGATATAGTTGTGATGTCATCTTCCACTTGGTTGCTTCTACTACCCTCCTATGGTCATTGTAGGGTTGCCTTGTTTTTATACATATTTTTGCACTTGTCAATATGGACTATGATTCTCTACGATAGTTGATAGGCCAATAAGAAGTCATTCTCTTTTTAAAATGTCTTTTTCCTTACCTATTTCATGGTTCCTTTGTAATCACGGTTACGACGTGTATCCTACGTTAGTGGGCAGTGCCTATTTGGTGAGTTTAATGCCTTCTTGAAACCATTTAATTTATTTTTAAGATGTGTATGGTGATTACTATCACCACTTAAGAAATCAATTATTTGTTTAGTTATAGTAAGTCATAGTCTATAATTTAGTGTAGTTTTATAATTGTCAATAATATTTAAATGCTAAATTATATTTAGATATTTAGTTAGTAATGTATGTTTGCTTTGTTTATGAATCATATTGTTCAAATGTTATTTATTTTATGCTTAATTATTTATATTAAGTGTAGCTTGTCTTGGAATGTATATTTTAATTTTATTTTGTTTAGTAATCAATTAGATATTACAATCAAGGATAACAATTACAATTTAGTATTAGATTCTTTATTAGAGGGGGGTATTACATTGCAGGATGGATCAAGAAGCAACGAGATGATGAAAGATTTCATGCATGCTAAAGAAATGAACTAGCATGAGTACTCTATTTGTAATCAAGGGACTGAATTGGTGGCACGTAACTTAAGTGAAGAGAAAGAAACTATACAGACTGTCCTTGTAACTAGTTTCTTCAAAGTGGAAGAAATCACACTTGAAGGAGACTATTCAACTGCAGAAATCAGATTCAGGGGAAGCTTGTGTGGTAGAGGGAGAATGCAAAAGCTATTTGCTTGGTCAAACATTGGAGTCAATCAATTTATCGCGATATTCAAACTGTGAGTTTGCTGCCCCTCTTGAAAGGGAATCTCGGCTAAGAGGGAGTTATAGCATTCAGATGATCTTTATGAACTTTAATGAGCTCTTCTCTGTCAAAGAAGTTTGAAGTGCAATCCCTTGTTAATGAGAACTTCTTTGTGAGAGAAGTTCGAGGTGCAATCCCTTGTCAATGAATTCTTCTCTACAAAATAAGTTTGAGGTGCAATTCCTTGTTAATGAGTTCAATGCGAGAGAAGTTTGAGATGAATCCCTTGTTAATGAGTTATCCTCTGCAAGAAAAGTTCGAGGTGCAATCCCTTGTTAATGAGTCCTTCTCTGCGAAACAAGTTCGAGGTGAAATCCCTTGTTCATGAGTTCTTCCCTGCAAGAGAAATTCAAGGTGAAATCCCATGTTCCACCCTTTGGGAGTAGCTAATGGTATAGCCACCCTTTGGGAGTAACCATGGTGGACGTCATGTGTGTGACTCCATGACTTTATTTTATGTTTTTCTGATTCACCCTCTAGGAATAGTTATGTTGAAAGTTGTTATGATGAGATAACAATTTTATATTGAGAAAATCTGTGATGAGATTTTATTTTATTTTGTTGACATTTTTGTTGGTTGTCGCCTTGTGCCTTGTCATATGATGACATATGAATGATCTCTCTCTTGCTAAGACGGAGTGTTAATGGCTTGGTAGCTGCGATAGAGTTCATCCAATCATTTATGTGAAAACTTCTATTTGTGTATCGTGAAGTTCTTTGGATTCATGTATGCATGCATGTTATGGCTGGAGAGTATCACTGACTTGGCAGTTCTGTGTAATATCTTGGTGACTTTGTTGGCAGTGGGCCAGCATCCCTCGCAAGATTTGCGACATGGCTTAACCACCTCCTATGGTTCTATAAGACTATCGGTTGTATCGGGCATTGAAAGGTCGAGCTTTTGGTGCAACAGCAACCCTAGCCTTTCTAACAATTGGTATCAGAGCCTAGTCACAAGTTCGTAGCTTGCATGCTATGGCAAGCGACGCTGGGAGGGGGATTGTTGGCAGTGAGCCAGCGTCCCTTGCAGGATTTGCAACATGGCTTAACTGCCTCCTTTGGTTCTATTATACTATTGGTTGTATCGGGGATTGAAAGGTCAATCTTTTGGTGCAACGGCAACCCTGGCCTTTCTAACAGACTTGGCATCGTAAATTTTGCTGGCAACGTGTTTCCCAACTTCATCGTATTATTCATGGCATCATGTGTTCTTTTCCCCTTATTGGCATTTTGTATGTCTTAACTACCATGTATTCTCCTATGTTGTTAGTTTCATGATTAAAGGCATTAGTATCTTCTTTTATGAGCCGGCGAATGCCTCTTTTGGTAACAGCAGTCTTTTCATATTCATGCACGACTCTTTCATATTGAGCGGGAGATTAAATTTTTGGTATTATTATTGTTTGGAGATTAGCTTATCACAGACAGTCGGGGATTGTATGTATTGTGCACTGGGAAATTCAAGAAGATATACAATGGTGTACAGAAGTCTTGCATATGCTCTGTGTGTGAGCCATGTGAAGATAGAGTTCTGCGTATTGCATTTCATGTGATTATCGAGTATCTGTGTATTGTGATTACACACAGTGATTATCTATTGTTATCTTTGTATGTCATCAGTGGATGATTGTTCATCATGCTGTATTATTAATTTTGTTCAAAGGTTCTTGCAAGCCTACTGAATCTCAGGCTGAGATCTAAATAAAGGATCCATTTTTCAGGTGTGGTTGGGTTTTTCCCTCGAGTAGGAGGGTTTCCCAGGGTAAATAATTGTGTCAATTTGTATTTGTATTCTTAGATATCTGGTGGTGTTCTGATTCACAAACTTAACAGGTAGGGCTGCATTCAAGTGATTAGTTCTCCTAGCTCATAAATGGCTGGGTGCAAGATACATCATTTCAATTATACACGTTGCTCAACTTGAGAAACCTATAAAAAAATGTTTTCTAATGCTTTTTGTTCATGTTTTGAAGTTCACTGAATTTCAAATTCGGCAGACCTGTGACTTAAATATCTAGTGATGGTTATATAATCTCTTACACTTAAAAACCTTAAAACTTAACATAGGACCATCAAAACAATGTGAGTGCTCTATAGTGACCAAAAAACTAGCATGGAGTTTTTGAACAAAATAGTGACAACAACAAAAAGCGAGCATATTAATCACCAATTATTCCGGCGTGGTTATTATGGATCATGGTAATTATAAACCTATTCTGGAACAAAGGTCATCAAGAATATTACACACTAACCCATCCCATTTAGTATAAAATATAACATATTACTGTGAAGATACATCTATTTTTTTCAAAAAAAAGGCATGACCATCTAGACTTTATCCTATCTGAATAAAGCCAGATTTAAAACACTGTTAAGAAAAAATAGAACTTTTTCCTTTCTATATACACATGGTAAGCTCTACATGCAAAAGCAGTAGGCTTTAGCACATAGGCTGTGAATGGGAATTAAAGAACTGGGATTATCATCCCACTCCAGTGCAAACCAAAAAAGCAACAAATGCTTCGAAGAATAATCAGAAACTCAGACTTGCCTTGAGCTCAGCAAACACCAAATTTTAAAACCCAGGAAAAAAGTCTGTAACTTAAAAAAAAATTAAATTCAAACCAAAGCACTCTCGTCTCTCCTAAAGACTCAACAGGTACTCACAAAAACCCATCTCCTGCACAACTCACAAGTCAAACCTGTGGAAGCTCATGTGCCAAAGAGAAGAGTACTCTGCAAATTTCAATCTATGATTCAAAGCACATGTAGATAGGAGGTCCACAACAAATACACTTTTCCGAACACAAACAATACATATTCTACTTTATACATGATGCAATCATGCTAATTAGCTGTTCTAATGGTGACATAAAATATCAAAAAAGAGGTTTTCCATTAATTAATAAATTTAATAGGGATGTTGATGATTTCTTAGTTTTCACTGACCAACTGGACTAAGGTGGCCTTGCTGTTGGCCATTTTTTGAACCTAAAATTGTCAAGAGGAAGAGATCAATGAGGATCCAAAAAAAATGAATTGGGGAAAAATGGGAATATAACAAAATAATTATTTTAAGGTTAGTATTTCATAATGTAGGTGCATGATTTACAATCATTATATGAAATTCGGGACATGCTTGTCATTGACTGTGAAAGATGAGAATTTGGTTATTCTCCCACTTCCTTGCAATTAATAAAATTAAGCAAGCAGAAACCCTTTCTACTGGATTCGTGCCCTAGAGGCTGGATCCGGATTCGGATCCAATCCGGATCCAGATCCATGGCTGGATTCATCTGGATTCTTCCAGATTTTTTCTGTTTTGAATTTTTTCTTTCAATTATTTTCTTATAATTATAATGGATTTGATCTATAGATTCATACCAGAATCATAGATTCATACCAAAATCATAGATTCATCCTATAAAATGATTTGGAATCATAGATTCATACTTTGAAATGATTTAGTTTTAGAATTATGTATATTTTTCTCATTTTTTAGTGTGTATATATATATATAAACGAATCCTCCATGAATCATAATTGGGGGAAAAAAATTACGAATCCACGGATCCAGTTCACATGCCCGAATCGGATTCATTTCATGAAGTGGTAACTAATCATTTTTCTTGACAGTGGCTACAATTTAATGTATATTTAATTTGTTGCATCTGGATTCAACTGAGTGAGATTCTTTTTGCATTGATGTTTTGGATTCACACTCTATAATCCATCATCAAGATAAGAGATGAGAGCAGAGAAGTGAGAACTAGTGGAGAAAATTTAAAAAAGATTTGAACTTCCTAAGTACTTAAAGAATTGAACTTCTTTAAGGACATACTACCATAAAGGATGACATGACCATTAAAGAACCACAAAATTCAATTTCTTTAAAGATGCTTTTACTAAAAATAGTTGAAGATAAAGCATTATGTTTTACTTATTTAGTAGTATCAAGCTATCAACATTTATGATTAATTCACAATTTTGATAGAATTTATTGAGAATCCCGGTGAAGGCCTATGCTACAGCTTACAAATGAAATATTTGATTTCAACTTGACCAAACTTGATCACAAACAATAAATGAATAAACTCTGAAAATGTGATTAAAAAATGTGATTAAATTTAGGATAAAGTCGGAATTCAACAATGGCTAGAATTACCAGACATTCAAGCCATATTAATTTTAGATTATGACTTCTATAGCCATTATTCTACTTAAACAAGATATACCCCAAAATAAAGTAAGAGAAGATTCACCTCGTATCCAATCCAAGCTACAGAGACAATTACTGCCACTGCCAATGCATTTGTAAATTTCCTATAAATTTCCAATTTAGCTACTCGCTTCCTCGCCTGTAAGTAATCAAAGCACATTAATACATAAGAATAATACAAATGTAACTAGAATCTGCCAAATTGTATACATACACATAAAGATATACTTTGTTTATTATAGCCTAAAATCAATATTCCAAAAAACACTAAATACCTGTAGCTTCTCTAATGTTTTGGAAAGAGAAGTAAAAACCCATAGGATCAAAAATGCATCCAAGATAGCAACTGGAAGGACAAGAAATAATCTTGCTTTCCCTGCAAGATCATCAATAGTCCCAACATTCTCCACCACATCAAGCAATTCAGAAGCCACAAAATATGTTGCACCAAGAAGAATCACTTTAGAGGTAAGCCCACCAAGTGTAGGCCTAACTACACCATAACCCATTGACACAACCAAAATGAGAAGACGTGCTATGGTTTTTCTCACTGCCCCAAATGTAACTGCCCAGAAGGTGATTCCCATGGGCCTTATTCCAGTTGCATTAAAATTTGCATACTCAAAGTACCACAATGTCATTTCAAACATACCCAGGGCTATAACTAGGGTAACACAATTTTGCAGCTGCAGAATATCCTTCCAAAATCTTATATACTGAGAAAACCAAACAATCCCAAGCATTAAGTATGCAAGAGACATGAAACCATAAAATGTCATTAGAGGTGCCATCCTGCCTGGTAGATAACCTGAAGGGTTTTTCCAAATCGTTTTTCCCTCCATCACTAAACCCCTCAGCATCGGTTCACAAAAAATAAAATACAGGTTATACATTCCTGTCTTTGTAATTGCAACCGACTGTGGTGAAAATGTGGTGGAAATGTCATCTCCCCTAAACTCAATATTTAACAGTTTTGGCCAATCAGGATCTCCAGCAGATGGACGTCTGATAACCTCACCTTGTTTGCAACCTTCCGCCTTAGCCAGGTCCGGACTACAGCAGATGGCCTTCAGCCCACGATATGCTGAACCACCAATGTTATCTCTGTCAGATGCCTGAAAGATGACAGCCTGGACCAGTCCGGTGCTGTGTTCCATAGTACTATGCATGGAAGCAGCTTTCTGTGTTCGCCGCAAAGTAATGTTTTCAAACCTGTTTACATAAATGGTAATAGAATCAAAAAGACAAAATGATAGCCTGTTAAAGAACTTAAATGACTCTATGATTTTGTCCTTGTGCAATAAAAGCTAAATTCAAATGAATACACTCAAAAAAAAAATCCAAGAACAAGTCTACATTTATTACAGAAACAAAAAATTAGACAAAAATTGATATGCCTGTCTCAATATTAAAGTGTATATTGCACCCTAAGGTACAGTGATCAACCTTTGATGTCAGCCTTGACTGTGATCACTAGGCTAAGAATAATGGATCCTCTTTTTTACTGTTAACTTTCACACTCAAATTCTCCATTTGTTACTTTGAAAATATCAGCTTCATCTTTAATCAATTCATTAAACAAACAACACCAGCTTTGGAAATATCAGCAATCTTAAGATAATATTAGGCAATTGACCTGTTACTACCTTATCAATCATGACGCATATCCATCAAGATGCATGAAAACACATGACCAAGATATACCAAAATTAAATTCGGGCTTTTAAATTGATGGAAATAAACATAATGATAAACTAGGCTAACAAAGGTTTAAAAAATGCATCATTTACAGTGACTATAAATAGATATTTTTTTACTGCTAATGCTATACCATATGTTGATGTTTGGTAGTTGCAGTCGGATAAAACTATGGCTATATATAATTATATATGAGATATAATTACATATAAGATATAAGTTTATTATGCGAGAAATTAATATAATAATTATATATATAACTATGATTATATTTATTATTATATTAATTATCAAATTAATGAATAGACATGTCTCTTCTTATCATTTTCTCATTATAAATAAGAGGTTGCTGCCATTTGGAACACACATACCAAACATTATGGCAGTGCTTAGTACATTGGCAGCGACCCTCCGAAAACTAATATGGTATTAGAGCCATGTTCCTTCTATAAAGTCTAAACAACTTGAAGGTAGATCAACAAAAGATTTCACAGCGATGCTAATGAGCAATTTTAAAGAGCAGCAGCGATGAAAATAAGAATCGCCTCTCTGTCCAAAACAAACACGGTGAATGCAAATAAAAGGAGGTTTAAACAAGCAGTAAGAAGACTTGCTCAAGCATCAATATGTATTATCAAAATCAAAAGTCACTGCAAGGTTTAAGAGTAGGAAATAGAGAATGGGTTCTGCACACGGGCTAGTTAAAGTGAAACGTGTTTACATTGTTCAAATACTAAAATTCAGATAAAGAGTTGAGTGAAGATCTGGTTTGTGCTGGAATTTTTTGGCACAGCTCAGATAATCACTCATCCATCTTTGTCCATATGCATCAAACGAGGGTCTCAATGTATTTTAACATTTCCAATATGCGTATGATCTCTATTGTTGGAGAGAGATAAGATCACACTCCTCACAGTTGGTCTTGATCTGTATCTTGTAAGCTCACGAAATTTACGTTGTGTGACTCTCTGTCTCAGAAAGACTCCTATTAATACTTTGTATACTCTTCCCTATTACTGTAACCATTGGAAATTGGCATAGTATTTCTTGATTTCGCATGCCACAATATAATAGGCAGATCTTTCAGGATGTCGCAAACCTTTTCTAATTGTTCAATCAACTTACACCTTGTATGATTACATATGGAGGATCACTTGCTAAGAGAAGCCAAAACATTGAGCAGAGTGGAAATGAAAACAAAGATTTTCTCAACACCTTGCTGGATTCAAGAGGCGAGGACCTGCGTAGTACAGTTTTACGGAGTGCAGGCACATAGACTGCAGAACAAGCTGATTTCATTGACCGAACCTTGACTGGAGCTGCTGGTAATGCTGATCCAAACTGATAATGTGCAGTTTGGGGAAGCCTTTGGACACTGACCCGATAATCACACAACACTCTCTAAGCCATCAAATCCCAATAAGTGCCAGCTGAAATAGAAAGAAAGAAAATAAAGTGATACCCAATCATTCACAAGAAAAGGGACCTGATTACCATTGATGGGACTGCCGCCAATATCCAATGGATGTTGAATTGATCATAAATTGAATAAACTGCAGGTAATAAAAAAATAAGAAGTGGGTGGAAGCATATGATTATAAGGTGTTAAAGGCATGGGACATTAACCAAATCATGGTGGGTATAAGGTATGTCTTATTTCTAATATTCATTTCATAAATATGTGATTATAATTAAAGATACATGTGGTAATATATACATATATATATATATATATATATATATATATATATATATATATATATATATATATATATATATATATATATATATATATGACTGTACATTACCAATATCATGAAATCTTTAAAACTAGATAAGTTATAATAACAATAATTGATATTTTATGAGATCAATATAATATCTTATGGGAGAGATTGATCTAAAGATAACAGTGAGAATGATATAATCGCCATTAGACTGACACAAATATGTTTACTATAATCTCTACAATGTTGGTGTGTGAAATTAATGATCTCCATTTGACCAATGTGTCTAAGATTAAGGATTCTCCAAAAAATGTCAGAATAATGTGAGAAATTTAGCAAGTGTGCAAAATATTAAAGATATAAATAGTTTAAAATTATAACTTCAAAGGGAGTATTTATATTAGCATTAAGAGGACAAACCAAGTACAAGAAATTGCAACAGAGATGTTGATATGCAGATGAGTATGTCCTTGAGTATTACATTTATATATTCATTTTAGTCTCTCTTATTCATATTTCTATACGGAAGAGCTATTTGCTTTGATCTTTTCCTCCGAGAATGTTCTTGCAGGAAAAGGGAGATTGATATCAAATTCGTAGGGAGTCTGACACTTCATCAGAAGCCCAACATTGTTGGGTAAGGAGCTCAGAAGATTGATGTTCAAGGAGTCTAACACATCCACCTGAAGGAGCAAATAGAGGATATGATTCAACCTTTAGTGATTCAGAGGGAGTAAACCATGTTGAGATTGATTCTTCAGTGATCATTAAGTTGTAGTAGTCAAGAGGACTGTGTTTCATGAATATACCTCGTGACTGTGATTTTTAATGGGCCTAACCCCCAGTGTACATAATGAGGAAGTGACAACTTCTAAATGATGTCACTTGTATTTGCAGAAGTTATTGAAAGGTGACGATCTTATAATAACTTAATTTTCTATTATGATGGATATCTTACAATATCTATGTAGATCATGATAGAGTATACTTTTGCATGTTGAATGTTTATAGGGTAAGCATTATGAGATTGTGTTTGCACATACCTTATAAACATTTTTTGAGTATATGGTGAATGTTATGCAAATTGATGTTCAAGAGGCCATTACACAGAGTATGTGGTGAATATCATACAACTTGATATTCTGGAGGCCATTACTCACAGTACTTGGTGAATATCTTGCATCTCATTTTGGAGGCCATTACTCAAAGAGACCATACTTCTTGTTCATATAAAATACTTTCTACATCACCAATTTCAGAATAAACATGAAGAAACCATTTCTCAAACTGCTTCCAAGAAGAGATGCTTCTTGTAGGTAGTGTTTCATACAACTATCTTGCATAGTCTTTTAATGTTATGAAAAAAAGCTTCATTACATAATCTTTTATGCAAACATCATAATCATTTATAAACTTATAAAATGCATCTAAATGTTGAAATCCTAACTCATCCCATTTCCCATGAAACTTAGAAACAAGCTTTGAAAGCATTGGAAATTATTTACTAGGCTTAGAATCAAATCTCTTGAGATCCAATGGCCTAATGCCATCTGAAATAAAAGGTTTTCTTTGGAATGGCTAATCCATCCTAGAAACAAAAATTTCCCCTTTTTTTGGAAAGGAAAATATATCATTTTTTTTTAAGTCTTCTCCCTCAATAGAGTCACCTTTTTATTTGAATAGAGTCGCCACCTCTTTCAAGGAAATTGTTGGGACTTCTGGCTCTTCCCTCCAGTAAAGTGCACTTTGAACAAAATGTTCTTACTTCTATGTTCTGATCTGCAAAACTTGAAACTCTAGATAACTTCACAAACTAAATTATGAGCAACTCTCCCCAATGGAGTCGCCAATTTGTTGGTTCTCAAAACTGTTTGTTGAATTCCTACAAGCCTTGCTTGCTTGATGCTGAAAATCTCAACACAATCTTGGCCAACTTCGGAGACTAAAACTCAATAATTCAATCCCCACACTTTGTAGAGTGGAAATATCACTCAAGTTTACAAAGATATGCTAATCATAGAGAATAACACAACTGAGATACATATAAAGTAAAACATTGAATGTACCATTAATACCACAATACCATTAGTCGAGGAAATGGTTTATTTTCTTAATACCAAAAACATCATGCATACATTGACAATATTCCAAGTACTTATAGAAGGGTTGGTTGGTTGGAAACCAACCAACGCATTCCCTCACCTCCTAACTACCCAGCCCAACTAGCTTCAACAAGTACTAAACATAAGTTACTTTATTCCAACTACATCTATCCCCCCCAAAAAAGAAGTCATCTTCCAGACGACTACTAAACATGAAAACAACAAAAAGAACTTTGACTTTAAGAAGAAGGATGGGAGGACATCCCTGTGCTTGGAGCTCCTCGTAGCCATTGCAAATCTCGTTAGCTGTCTTTTGTTTTCTCCGAACACCCTGCAATACCTTAAAGCATCCATCTTCTTAGCTTCCGTTGTGGAAATCTTGCTCTTGAATTCGGCTTTCCCTATTTTCCAAGCTTCCTACATTGCAACTTTTTCGGCTTCCCATTGATGTTGAAGATTCTGCCTTTCCAGCCCCCATGCCTTAGCCAGGCTTTTTTTCTGTTGAAGTTCGAAGAAGGTTCTTCGAAAGACAACTTCCATAACTGCAAGGGCCTCCATGAGAGGTGGCAATCGTTCCTATCCACTGCAAATGATAGAATTGTTTGTCCACATAGTGGCCATGTCCTCCTCTGAATATCCATCCTACTCTAATAGTCCCCAGCTTGTATGGCAACCAGTCTACGTAAATGCGGCCAATGCTTTCGTTGTTGTTATGACAGCTTCCAAATTTCGAGACCTGTCCTATTGCATGAGCTCCTTGGTAGAATGCTCCATGGCATGCAACTTGATGAGAAACAACTCTTCCTTGGCTACAAAAGAGGCAGTGTCCAGAGGTTCCCCACGCTGGCTTTGTATCTCTACCTGTTCCTCAGCAACTACTGGGAGAAGGGAAGATACCATGCCTTCTTCCTCAAGTAACCTATCAGCCTCCTCCAAACAGTATCTGCCATAACCACAGTCGTCATACTTTCCTGAGTGTAGATTTCCCCCTATTGTTTATTCACTGCTCCTATTGGTTGTACCACAAGAGCAACTGGATGTACTACTTCTGTTCCTAGAGGTGTTTGTAACCTCACTTTATGCGCACACTATGTCTAGCATCTCAAATCTATTACTTTAGTGCGGGAGTGTTGTTCTGGGGAGATTAGTTGCGTCACCCTTTGAAGTGATAATCTAGAAGCCCTCCATATAGGAATTTTCCGCCTGTCGTCTACTCCTTCAACTCTCTCCTGATTTGGTTCGAAAATCTCTCCTGTAGCAGTTCTTTCGGGATCACCAGTCATGTTGTTGTGGTTATGATAAAACTCTAGAGATCTTGATATTCCAATTGGAAGTGGCCCCTCCGCGGTTGGTAAGAAAGTAACTTCCTGTGGAGTCCCCTGTAGGTGACTTAGGCGAGTTTTTGCCTCCTCGGAGTCAGAGGAAGATGACTCTGTATCGCTGGCCTCCTCTTTTGAACTCTCTTCGTCCTCCTCATCCTCTTCAAGCATCTCAACCACTACTGCTTGCTTCAGTTTCTTTTTCTTTGGTTCGCCACCACTGTGAGATCCCACACTCATGGTGTCCATATGGAACCAGAATGTCATAGCAGGCTTGTAGGGTTCCACCCTATTGGCTATTATCAATGCTCGCTGCTCACCTAAGTCCATACTCCTAAAAATAAAGCCACAGCATGATGTGGCATGTAAAAGGCCTTATGTTTCAACTCCATGAATTCCCAAAGTCTGTCAAAAAGAAATTGAGCCCAGTTATATTCCTGCCCTTTATACAGTCCATCCACCACGGGCAACATCCAAAGGACAATGTTTGAAGTATGGCTGTCAGTTGTGAGCTTACTTTTCATCAAATCTAGAATACATCGCCATTCATCATTTACAATAAAAACCTTCTTGAAAACCCCTACTATTCTTCAAAATTCCTTCCCGTTCCATATTTGAAAGATCTTTTTGACACATTAGTTTCAACCACTTCTTCTTGTCCTCTACTGTCATAAGGGTTTTTTTCTAGTTCCTGCCTTCTATTGGCAATTCTGAAAACCCTACTTATTTCCTCTACTAAATAAGAGGCTGTCACCTGCTGCTGGAAATATTAAACTAGAAATTTATGGCATGATCTATCATATCCTATGATTAAATTCCGTAATATAGGTTCAAACTCCTTTAATTCAAAAATTAGCATTAAAATTATTTTGTCTACCTCTATTGTGCACAAAGCCTTTTTCAGAGGATGATTCACTTCTGCTTTCTCCCACTAGGTCCTGCACTCACTTCCCATCACTTTCAAATGTGATATTCTCCGCAGTGATTTTCTGTGCTATTTTACCCTTTCCCTTTGCCATCTTCCTTATCTCTTTCTTTGCTTTCAATGTTGCAAACTTCTTTTTGGAGTCAATAATGTTCTCTCTGCTCAGGTTTCCTATGCTTAATTTCACCATTGTGTGGTGATACGTCAATTCCAAAATTTCTTTAATTGTTTGTATATGTCATGTGTACCAACTGTTCTTGTAATGTGACTGCTTGTAACAAACTTCTTCCACATATGGCAATTTGGTACGGCCTAGGTGTGTATTTAAATTGCCACTATACGGCCCTGAGCTGCTTCCTACCTTGGAGATGGTGAGTACGGCTGCCTTTCTCCTTATTACCTCCTATCGTACGAACGCATTCTGTCGTACGAATGCCTTCTTTTTCCTTAGCACCTTATGTCGTACAGATGCCTCCTCCTTTCGTACGAGTGCCTCCTTCGTACGAGTGCCTCCTTTCGTACGGATGCCTCCTTCGTCTATACTCCCTTATTATTCTTTTGTACAGTTATTGCCCCCCATAGGGTTGTTGCTCTTCGTACAGATATGACTCCTACAATTGTGGCTTCTTGTACAGATATGGCTCCCCATATGGGTACAGCTCCTCTCCTGTGTATAGCTCCTCTTTCTCATATGGCTAGTATGGCTAGTACGGCTATTCCTTGTAATTGTTGTAGTACAACCTCTATATAAAGGCTTCCAAACACAACTACTACATGTAGGTTGGCAATAATGGTGATATTTTTTTTCATTGATCCATTTATATGAGTTAGGGTAAAGGTTTTCTATTAGGCCGCTTTTTGCTTTTCTTATTTGTTCATTTCCTCCCTCTGTACTTATAACATAGTCAATTACCTGTTTATTCCTTTCTTCATATGCCTTTAACTTAGACCCATTTACTAGGTCTCCCATAGGTTTATTATCTAGAGTAGATAACTTTATTGCCCCATTCTCTTTATACTCCATGCACCCCTCCGGGTAGCTTTCTTCCAAGTCAAATTCTTGTATTTGCAACATATTACATTCTGCATGGAAAACTTCATAGTCTCCCATTTGCTAATGGAATAATCCATTAAGTGAACTTGTGTCGTCATCTAAGCATTCTCCTAGTCTGAGTACTCCTTCCTCCTCTGGTTCCATCCCTTCATAGTCTTCTCCTTCGGAGTCTAATGCCAAGTCCTAACTTACTGACTAGTTCCGAAGATCTATGATGTGCTTTCTTCCTTCAAACTCAATAGATAGAGTGTTCCATTTCTAGTTATGGGTAGCTTTTACTGCAACCAACCATCCTCTGCCTAATAAAGCATCATACCCTTTCTTCTCTAAAGTGATAACCACAAAATCCAAAAAAAAATTGTTGTGTACCAACTATGACGTTTTGTCCCATCAAGGTTCCTATACTCTTGATTCCATGTTGGTCGGCTCCCGCTAGTTGAAATTTCAGTGGCCAAAGTGTAGGTTTCCCTATTTCCTTCCATGCTTCCCTTGATAAAGCATTTACATTGGAACCTCCATCAACAATGGTATTTGAAAGCTTGCACCCTAATATCTCCATCTCTACTACCACTAGTGTTCTCCTCATTCCTATAGTGAATAGGGTATTATGTTTTGTCCATACTTCTCCTTCCTTCTCTTTCTTTGAGTATGTCCCTTTCAGGTTTGCCCCCTGAGTTAGCGCTACCTACAATTGGGATAATGCTTCTAATAAATCAGAGATTTTTACTGGAATAGTGGTTTCCAATACTTGCCACACAATATTTGGTACACCCCTGTTGGAAGTAGGTTTTTCTGGCCTTGTCTTTCCTTCCTCTCCAATGCTATCTTGAATGTCCTTTGCTTCCTAAAATCTTTTCGTCTCCATACCATCTGGATAGGTTAATTTTCTAGCTTGCATCCTGATGACTACAAGGATCTCGCCTTCTAGATCTTCAATATCTAACATATTTACCCCCTTCTGTCTCGGGCAATTCACATCCTCATGATTGCCTGGCCCACACCATTTACAGAGCATCCCTCCATTTTGTCCTCCTCCGCTTTGGCAATCTCGTGCGAAACGTCCCCATTCATTGCATCTCCTACATTGGATCATAGGCCTCCCCTTGGAATCACATTGGATTGGACGTCGGGGCATGTTGTTAATGTTGTTGTTGTTGCTATTATTATTACTTCCTCTTTTGTTATTTTTGTATCCCCCTGGTGAGGCTTCCGTATTTGTATTCTTCGAAGGGGTGGAGGGTGGTGTAGATTGCTCCCCTTGGGTAAGGAATACTTGAGCACTCTATGTTTTTTATTTGTAGGGACAATCTTTAAATGCCTGCCCCAATACCTAACAAATCTCACAAAATGCTTTCTTTGGGAATGCTCCTATTGTATGGCCTTCTTTTTCACAATCAATGCACCAGAGTTCCCTCCCTTCTTTCCTTCCCTACTCCCTACCACTTCCTTCATTAATCACCTCAGGTCTTTTCTTAGGGCTTGGATGGTTTTGGATTCTTCTTCACTTTCTTCGGAACTTTCGCTCCCGCTACCATGCCTTCTTGCCTTGGAAGTTTTGTTCTTGCTTTCTATGTCCATCGCACGATTACATGCATCTCCAAAGGTTGCTAGTGGAACTATTTTCATCTTTTTCCTAAGGGATGGTGTTAATCCTTCAATGAACCATCTTTTCTTTAGTCCATCCGCAAGCTTGTTGCAAGTTTCCCTATTAGCTCTTTTAGCCTTCTACTATAGGTTCTAACGGATTCACTCTTTGCTTGTCTTGTGTTATAAATCTCTGTTACTATTTCATCGTCGTCCCTCAGGAGTCTGAGTTCTTCCTCAAAGATTGTGCGGATATTACTCCATGTGTTTAACTTTGCTGCCTCTAGATTGGTATACCAATCAATGGCTATACCCCTTAGTGTGGCAAGGAAAGCTTTTAGCCACTCAGCTAGGTCATTTTCTCCGTTGGCTTGCCATATTGTTATGCATGTTTTACAGTGGTGGACAGGATCATCTAAGCCATCCCCTGTGAACCTTGGCATTTTTTGTTTGTCTATTGCCATTACGCGGGTCTTTTTCCCTCCTGGTGGAATAGTTCTTCCTGATGGCACTCTTCCTCCCGATGGAACACTTCCTCCTAGTGGAACTCTTCCTCCCGCTGGAACTTTGCCCCCCAATGGAATAACTCCTCCCAATGGAACACTTCCTCCTGATGGAACTCTTCCTCCCGGTGGAACTCTGCCCCCCCCAATGGAATACCTCCTCCAATGGAACACTTCCTCCCAAGGGAACACTTCCTCCTGATGGAACTCTTCCTCTCGATGGAACACTCCCTCCCGATGGAACACTTCCTCCCAACGAGGGAACTCTTCCTCCTGATAAAACACTTCCTCCCGATGGAACACCTCCTCCTGACTGGAAGTTCGCTCTCAAGGAGGAAAATACAAAAAGTATCCTCTTCTTCTTGACTTTGTTCCTGTCAGAGATCTCTCCTTGCAAGTGTCTCTGGATTTTTGTATCCCAACTTCCTTGCTGGTGTCTCCAAGATGACCAAATTTGGTATACCTTCGATTGTATGCTCGATCAACCCTTCTTATATTCTCATGGAATCCCCTTGTCCTCCCCTCAAGTTACGATGTCTCTCCTCCTCTTGCTAGAGACGTAGTGTCCTCAAGGTGACTTCTTCCTCAGTTTCTTCTCCTTGTACCCACCTGGGATATATGTTTGGAATCAAGGGCATGAATCAATTTTATTGTCTTTTCTCTTTTACTCATAACAAATTGCATGCTAACAGGTGAGGAATATCTCCCAAGAGATCGTACAACACTGGTGGCACTAAAAGTTTGTTGCGTATCGTACCTTTAGGGACTGTTCTCTCACAGGCTTTTCTTTGTACATATTGATGACCACCACTTCCCAAGCCGTCACCAAATCACCATATCAACTAATCTTCCTTGGTTATTACCTCCTCTTCCCGTCACTATTTGTTACTTGGATGAGCAGTACAAAGGCCCTTCCCATTACTCCATCTTGTCGACCTCCAAGTTAGAACTTAGGCAACGGTGCCAAAAATGTAGAGTAGAAATATCACTCAAGTTTACAAAGATATGCTAATCATACAGAATAATACAAATGAGATACATATAAAGTAAAAAATAGAATGTACCATTAATACCACAATACTAGTAGGCGAGGAAATGGTTTCTTTTCTTAATACCAAAAACAACATGCATACATTGACAATATTCCAAGTACTTATAGAAGGGTCGGTTGGTTGGAAACCAACTGACACATTCCCTCACCTCCTAACTACCTAGCCCAACTAGCTTTAACAAGTACTAAGAATAATAGTTACTTTATTTTGACTACATACTTCAGGCTCTACAGACCTAGGTGGGTGCTTGATGTTGAAAATCTCAACACAATCTCGGCCAACTTTAGAGACTAAAACTCAATAATTCAATCCCCACACTTCAGGCTCTACAGACCTACGTGGGTGTACCTCTATCTCAATCCTTCAAGCTAGTTTGAGATTTGCTATTGCAGACTTTATGGTTGATACTCTTGAGTTGGCAAATCCTTTCTCAAAGAGAAATCAAAATTATAAGAATGAATGATTTTGGAATGCTTTGGAATGCTTTTAAATGATAATATGGATGAGAATGCATGAATGATATGCAGATGATTAAGGTAAAGAACCACACTAGCATGCAACTACAAATTTAAATGAATCAATAACAACTAGTTCCTAGGTCCAATTGGGCAAATGGAGTCAACATTGTAAGAACTTATCATTACTCTCAATACTTGGTGAATATCATTCTGGAGGCCATTAGTCAAAGTGTATCTAGTGAATATCATATGTTGATATTCTGGAGACCAACTTGTGATATCAAAATGCTGAATATCATATGTTGATGTTCTACAGACCATTACCTTATTGAGTACATAGTGAATATCAAGTGTTGATATTCTAGAGACCATTACTCAAAGTATTTGGTGAATATCATATGTTGATATTCTAAAGGCCAATACTCATGATATTTGGTGAATATCATATGTTGATATTCTGAAGGCCAATACTCATGATATCAAAATAGTAGAAATCTTCTGATCAAAGATTTCCTTAATGTGTCATTTGTCAAGATTATCAGTGGTGTAATGCCCATCTTGTATTTATCCTCCCTACCTAAGAGGGAGTGTTGATGTTTGGTAGCTGTAGTCGGATAAAACTATGGCTATATATGATTATATATGAGATATAATTACATATAAATCTATTATGAGAGAGAAATTAATATGACAATTATATATATAATTATGGTTATATTTATTATATTAATTATCAAATTAATGAATAGACATGTCCCATGAAGGGACATGTCTCTTCTTATCATTTTCTCATTATAAATAAGAGGCTGCTGCCATTTGGAACACACATAACAAATATTATGGCAGTGCTTAGTACAGTAGCAGAGACCCTCCGAAAACTAACACTATCTCTAGAACAGAACAGGAATTTGAAACAATATTAAAGAGATTCAGTACAAGCTGCGAAGTGTTGAAGAATCATAAAAGGCAATAAAATAAATACAGAAAAAAGTAAAAATGGGCCATATATTTTATGACAGCTGTAATAAACACATGTTTAGATATATCAGGCATAAGTTATTGAGAAACACAAGGAATTGCACAATAAATATATTTTTCAAATATGAGACAAATGTAATGAAATGGAAACTTAAAAAATAGTTTTCCATAAAGTTACATGGTGAGAACAAGAGTATATAGCCAAAAACTTTGAGTAATTATTGAAGCGTAATAAATGCACACAGGCTTTTTCAAATTTCCCCATGTTCTATGGGAACGTGCCTCCCCACCCTCAAAAAGAAACTTGCATTCCCTGTAGGGTGATGTTTTTGAGCCTTGGGGACTTGGGGGAAACATCCCCTCACAAAACAACCACTTCTGACACCTCTTCTAGAGACACCACCCAGTCAGTTGCTATATGGCACATGCCATTACATACTGATTGCAACCTTTAACTCGGGGGAACTATGCTTTTCCCCTTATAATTAATAAATATGTAATGAATAATAGCCATTCATCAATAACGTAACAAGCACTAACAAGGGATATAATCGATGGGTTTGGGTTGATCATCGAAAGCACCTAATATATGAAAATTGCATTTTTTGAACTATAGATGGAGAGCTTTACATGGGTATATGTTAAACATCCATTTCAGGTAAAGTACAGGCCAAAGTGACCTACTAGTGCACTTGAAAATTAAACTGAGGAAAAAAAATCAATCTGCACAACCTAGCAAGCCAAATTGCACAAATGATGTCCTACACAAATATTTTTGTATAATTACACATCTAGTATTAGCATCCATTTTGTTGGCTCCCAAACCCACAGATTGGAAATCCAACAGCCTGCCACTTCTCCGATAGGATTCCACAATCAGTTTTGGCCAACGAACGAGAATCACCTTAATTCCTCTGCACTTCAAGCTCTGCTACACCTAGGCAAGTAGACCTTCTCCTCAAACCTGATTACTTGATTCAGAATTTTTCTAAAGCGAATTTAAGCTTTTGGAGAGTTCTTCGGTTGGCAAGGTCCTCGAACTCAATTAAAATAAAACTAAATGCTGAGTGTTTGAATTGAATGTTTTGTAAAATAATTGTAAATAATGGATTTGATGCTTGTAGGAAGGAAGTTATAGATTTTCTGACTTCAATAATAAAAAGACCAATGCCTCTGCTCATTTGGGCAATAGAGTCAACTTCAGTGAAGATTTTCACGTACAACTTTATAATATTCTACGCACTTATACCGCTAACAATTAAATAATCAAGATGCAACAGATAAAATATATATGCAATCTTAAATTAGTCCAGATTGAATGTTAACTCCTTTGGTAGGGGGGCAAACTAGACACAGATATGGAAACAATTTGATATTTCACAATATCTGTGATGATCAAGTCTAAGATGCTAAATGACCCTGTCCACTTATCCAACATTTAAATTGTATACAAAATTCCAAAAATAATTACAAAGGTCAATTCATCTGCAGTTTAAATCTTCATGCCATTTAAAAATAAACAAAAGACATTTTATTTTATTATAAAAATAAAATAATTGAATTTATATTACAAAGTCATATTATAGCGCCCTTATTCCTCCAGAGAAGTAATATAAAATACTTCCTGTAGAACATAAATGTTGGAATATTACTTCTACAAATGAATAGCTCTCCTTTTATATCTTGAGAACAAACAAATATGCCTTTTGTTTTAATCAGGTGCACTACTTCACCATGATTAATTAAGATCATTTACATATAATAAATATAATTATATTTGACTTTAGCACCTTGGCGTAATTGATTTTAACATCATCAGGCTTTTATTTCTTTATCCTTCACATTAATATTGATTAGATGCTATTTGCATATTAAACATCTCCAAGAAAATATTGATTGGAACATTATCGATATTTCTTCTTATACCTTTATTAACCACCATATGAGATTTGATATGATTTCAATCTCTGAAAAACATAGGTATTCATTCTTTATTTTTAACTCCACAAATATTCATGTTGGGTGAGAAATTTGATATTCATATGCCTCTATTAGCATTAGCGTCAGGCTTCAACCATTCTCAATTGTATGCTCCCACAATATGGACCAGGGCACGAATTGGTGTCACAGGTGGATTTATTATTTGATGCAAAATTCCATTATACATTGTAAATAGCACATGAGTGTGTTGGGTGCTCTACCATGATTTGTTTTTAACTGACTTTCCTCGTCTTGGCTCATTATGTACTATTCCCTTTTCCACGCAGTTGACCTCACTTTTACCGTTAATAATTATTGCCTTCATATTCAATTTGTTGAACTCCATACAATTTCCACAAATGACAACTTCTCCAGGTTGTACCACTGAGCTGGAACTTCATAATAGATTACTTATTGTTGGTTAGGGTCAACGATGCTTTCCACGATGTCTTTCCTCACTTTATGTATCCTTCTGTCATATCGATCAAGTCAGGAGTTTCTTGCACTATGTCACCCAATGAGCCTGGTCATTTCTTTGCACTCCATTTGTGACGGCACATAACTTTGTTTCTTGCCCGATGATCATTTGGCTCAATCTAATACACATGTGAGTATGTAAAAACATCTACTCTCATTTGGTTCTCCCCAATCTAGATTCCAAGTGTGCTCTTGTGATGATATTTTGACATCTGTATAACTCAATGTTGACTTTGCTGACTCGGGGAGGTCTTTGGTATTCACCGTGTGCATTTATGGCATGCAATATTTGTTCTGTTTTGGGTCTTTAATATTATACACTCATTTTACATCTTCCTTTGATACCTTGTCATCAACTCTGTTTTTGACATATCTGTTTGATCGCTTCTAACTTCCATGATGATCTTTGTATATGCTTTGACTTGTTCATAATTACGAAGTGATATTTCTATGTTGACAAATCTAGAAGTCACAGTGCGTTACATCCTTATAAATATGAATGATGAAATGTTGAGGTATATACATGTTGCTCGAGTGTTTGCCTCCGGTGATATCACTGACTGTTATATCTCAACCCTTTTTCATTGTCTATATTATGTGAAACTCTTGTAACTTCTTTCATTCTTCTATTATCAGTGATGTATATGGAACTTCACCCAATCATGTTATTTGTATTAGTTGTTGTGGCATCCCACTCAATGACAATACCATCAAATTTTCAACATTATTCCACAAATGGAGACCTAAATTTTTAGGCTCCATCACATTCAATTATCATTTGTGTTGTCAAAATTTAGTGTTATCTATCATGTAAACAATAACAAGCATCTCAGCGATTCAAATCCAAGGATTATCACACTTGTGTACTTTTGAGTTAGGTATACCTCCAAAAAATATGACAAAGGAATATATGTTGTGTCAACATACATTCCAATCAATGGGGTTGTGTTCAAAAGGCAAGGCCAGAGAATTTTCACAATGGAGATCCAAGTTTGAAGTAGCACCTAATATATGAGAATTACATTTTTTGAACCATAGATGGAGAGCTTTACACAGGTATATGTTAAACATCCATTTCAAGTAAAGTACAAGCCAAAGGGACCTACCAGTGCACTTGATATAGTTAAATTGAGAAAAAAGGATTGAAATGCGCAACCTAGCAAGCCAAATTGTACAAATGATGTCTCATTCAAATATTTTTGTATAATTACACATCTAGTATTAAAATCCATTCAATTATAGTCTGTGTTGTCAAAATTTAGTGTTATTTATCATGTAAACAATAACAGGTATGTCACTAATTCAAATCCAGGGATTATCACACTTGTATACCTTTAAATTAGGTACACATACAAAAAAATGATAAAGGAATATATGTTGTGTCAACATACATTCTAGTCAATGGGGTTGGGCTCTAAAGGCAAGGCCAGAGAATTCTTGTTAAGATTATAGTCTCCTTCGGATTGAAATGCGCAACCTAGCAAGCCAAATTGTACAAATGATGTCTCATTCAAATATTTTTGGATAATTACACATCTAGTATTAAAATCCATTCAATTATAGTCTGTGTGGTCAAAATTTAGTGTTATTTATCATGTAAACAATAACAGGCATGTCACTAATTCAAATCCAGGGATTATCACACTTGTATACCTTTACATTAGGTATACATACAAAAAAATGATAAAGGAATATATGTTGTGTCAACATACATTCCAGTCAATGGGGTTGGGCTCTAAAGGCAAGGCCAGAGAATTCTTGTTAAGATTATAGTCTCCTTCAGATTGAAGGTTCATAATATTGTCATAATGTTAGTATTTTTATATGTACTTGTGAAATAACGTAAACATAAATATATACATACATACATACATACAGAATATTGTCATAATGTTAGTATTTTTATATGTACTTGTGAAATAACGTAAACATAAATATATACATACATACATGTATATATATTGATCTCCTCAAAATACATATATAGATTAAATTGGATTAATATTGGTAATCATGATGGTTATCAAATGAGTTTATTGTAAGTCACCTTTCGGTGATTATTAGTTATATAGAGCCAAGCCACAGAGGCGCTACATTCCCCGAGGACACGTACCACGCCTAAAAACAGGAGTTTTGGAAATGAGGATGTCTTGGGGACGACGAGACAGGTATGGGACGTCCCCCAACCATCCCCAAAAAAGACAAATTACCAGGGGACATCCCCGAAACTTGGGGATGGCTGGGAAAAAAGGGGGACGGCTGGCCATCTTTGGTATGGAAAGGGGATGCCTAGATGTCCCCCAACCGTACCGAGTATGGCCAATCGTCGCCAAATTTTTTCTTTTAATTTTTAATTTTTTTTTTTTTAATTATGCAAAAAAATTAAAAAGTGAATATTAAAAAATAATTTTAAGGCTTGTTACTAGGTCGCCAAGGTGGGCCCCACCCCTCCAAATGCAGTAAAGGCAAAATAGGAGCAGCAACCTATTTCATTTTTCTATGTTATGATTTTTATGTTGAACGTGAACATGATTATGATACATTGATACTTATTACTTTATGGTAGCCCTCTAGCCTTTGGGTGTATAGCTTTAAGCATATTTAGATTTAGATTTTCAGATTTATCATGTTTATCATTATGATATTGTTCACTGATTTTGATATGCATTTTAACAATTGAGTACTTAAATCAGATATTATTTCCTAGATGGCATTCAAATGTTGTATGTTATGGTTCTATATTGTTAAAATGACATGCTTTGTGCTTAGTGTCATATGAATGTCATGTATATTAGCAAATTTTAATATATATTTTAAAATTTCCCTATATATGTATATATATATAGCTATCCCCCTTAGTCGTCCCCCCACCCCCCAGTTCCCCAAAATCGCCAAAAAAAATTGCCATCACAGAAACCCATCCCGCCGTCCCCATACCAAAAACTCAAGGGAACATAGACTAAGGGCCACAACTCCCCGTGGCATATGCCACGAGAGTCATGTCCCTCCGTGGACATTGACTCCCATCGTACATATTAATATAACTTTGATGATTGTTGTAGAAGTTAATCAATAACAAGGCATTCTCGACTACCAGCAGTCACTTAAAGAAATCGAATCATATACAATTCAGTCATTGCATAAGTTAAATCAAATCTAGTCACAGATATGTTCTCAATCTGAAACAATATATGTGACAATCATCCAAATATCAAACTGATATACAAGAGCTCTGATTTCCTCTATAAAGATCTGAATATATATTTTAACATGGTATCAGAGCCAGGTTAGAGGAAAATCACTTGAAACAAACTGAAATAAGGTTTTCTCTTATTATATCAGTCAGAGTAAATTAAGGCTATAATGGTGAACGGGGTCAAAGTAGAAGATATATTGGAAGGCGCTGGAAACTTCTCTTCATGGAAAATAACAATTATAGCCTTACTTGAAGAACTTGAATTAGAAACCTTCATAGAAAAAGATCTAAAGATGCCTGAAGAACCTGAAAGGACAACTTGGAATAGACGAAACAGAAAAGCCAAGAAGATTATAATTGATGCCGTTAGAGATCATATTCTTCCTTCAATAACAAGATTGAAAACAACCTATGAAGTATTTAAAACCATAAAAGGATACATTTGAAATAAACAATGCAAGCAAAATACTTACATTAAAGCAGCAACTCATGAACATGAAAATAAACAAAGGAGAGGCAATAACAACTTACTTCTTAAGAATTTATAAAATAAAGGATCAACTTGCCACCATTGGAAACAATATAGACAACTCTAAATTTTCTCTAATTGCTCTAAGAGGACTACCTAATATCATGGGAATCATTCATCCAATGTGTAAGTCGCCCTACACTTCCAAAATTTGATCAACTAAAGAACGAATGCACTCTAGAGGAGTCATGGCTAATATCAAGAGAAATCTACACAAATAGGAAGGAGAGATCCAAGCACTACATACAAGCTCAAGAAACAAAGGAAAGAAGAGGAAGTTCAAACCAAAGAGAGGAAATAGTTCTCAAAATCACAAGGAAAGAGATCTATCCAAAGTACAATGCTATCGATGTGATAAATTTGGTCACATTTGAAGATTTTGTCTAGAAAGGACGGTAAATCAAGCTATCCTAGCTGAATCTCATGAAGTGGAAAATCCTCTATTCTATTTAGCCTTGTCAAGTGAATTAAATGCAAGTAATAATACTTGGAGCTTCAAGACATATAACTAGATTCAGAAATCACTTTGAAACATTCAAAGAGTATTGCACAGAAGAAGTCACAATTGGTGAATAAGTCTACTTAACCAATAAAAGGAATTGGGACTTGCTCCTTACAAATAAAAACAGGAGAAACTCTTCAATTAAAACATGTGTTATTTGTACCAAGGATAAAAAGAAATCTAATCTCCATTTCAGGTCTAGCTGATCAAGGATATCGTATCACCTTCAATGAGGATAAAGTGTTACCATGGCCTAAAAACTCCAACATAAAGGACGTCATTAATATAGGATCAAGAGATGGAAGCCTGTACAAATTAAGTACTAAATCAAAACAATAAGCTCTAAATCATGAAGTCCATAAATCAATTGAACTTTGGCATAGAAGATTAGGGCACCTTGGCTTTAGTGCCCTTCCTACCATAGGGAAAATCACGAGGTATACCCAATCTCAAATCTAATCACACTAGTATTTGTAAAGGGTGTGCCCTGGGAAAAAATAAAAAGGGATATTTTCCTTTAAGCAAACACAAGTCTAAAATTGTACTAGAACTTGTTCACACCGATTGTGTGGACCCATGTCAACACCCTCACTAGGGGGATTGTTGTACTATGTGACCTTCGTTTATGATTACTCTAGAAAAATGTGGATATATTTTCTAAAACTTAAAGAATCTAATGAAGTTTTACAAAAGTTAAAAGAATTTAAAGCCCTAGTGGAAAATCATATTGGAAAGAAAATAAAAACATTAAGATAGGATAATGGAGGTGAATACACATCTGACATCTTCAAAAAATTATGTATTTCTGTTGGGATTAAGGGGGAGACTACAGTACCTCATAATCCTCAACAAAATGGGGTTGCAGAAAGGAAAAATAGAACTATTATAGAAGCACCAAAAGCCATGATTCATGACTAAAATCTCCCTATGTCTTTTTGGGCCGAAGCAGCAAGTACAGCAGTATACATAAAAAACAGAAGTCCTTGTGTAACATTAGAAAATGTAACTCAAAAGAAGCATTCACAGCGAACAAACCAAATCTTAGTCATCTAAGAATTTTTGGTTGTCCAATCTACATTCACATTCCCAAAGAGAAAAGGTCTAAATTAGAACCTTCCGAAAAGAAAGGCATATTGGTTAGTTACGACGAAACAACTAAGGGATACAAAGTATATATTCCAGGGCAAAAATCTATTGAAATCAGTAGGGATGTTCAATTTGACAAAGATTTTGCTTTCAAAACATCCTTCAACAAAGAAGATGAGGAAATTGAGAATCAGAGGGAGTTCATCATAGAAGATGATTATAATATACTAAGAATCAAGGGGAGAACACTATAGAAGATAATTCAACTAGAAATTTGAGGGAGAGTCTTTCAAGAGAATGAGACACATCTGCACCTAATGCTAAGAATGATGAAGTTTCAAATCACAAGAAAAGACCACTATGGGCCAGGAAAATGATTGAAGAGAACAAAGTAGAACCAGATGAGATTTCTAGAGAAAATAAGAAAACAAGAAATCAAAAATGTTATGTTGCCTTAATAACAGAACTCACAAAAACAGAGCCAACAAATGTTGAGGAGGCTTTAAAATGTCAAGCATGGAAAGACGCAATGGTAGAAGAATATCAATCCATTCCAAAAAATGATGTTTGGGATATTGTGCCCAGACCTAAAGACAAATCAGTTGTATCTTCAAAATGGTTGTTTAAAATCAAGTATGCACCTGACAGAAGCATTGAAAAACACAAGGCCAGATTTGTTGCAAAAGGTTTTTCTCAAAAGGCCGGAATTGACTATGAAGAAACATTTTCTCTAGTTGCACGCTACACCTCAGTAAGAATGATAATTGTCATTGCTGCATCCGAAGGATGGAAAATACATCAAATGGATGTAAAGATAGCTTTTCTAAATGGCATCATTGAAGAAGAAGTATATATAGAACAACCTAAAGGATTCACCACACATGATAGGAAGCTTTATCTATGGCCTTAAGCAAGCTCCCCGGGCTCAGTATGAGAGGATAGACAACTATCTCTCCAAGTCAAGATACTCTAAAAATAAAGTTGATCCTAACATATACTTCAAAATATCTAATGACAACATGTTAATTCTTGCTCTTTATGTTGATGATTTATTGATAAAAGATGCAAACCACCTTATAGCTAAATGCAAACAAGATCTCATAGCTGAATTTGACATGAAGGATCTTGGACTTCTACATATTATTTTTTAGGTTTAGAAGTGAGGCAAAAAGAGAAATATATTTTCCTAAACCAAGGAAAATACACAATTGATATTTAACCAGATTCAAGATGATGGATTGTAAGCTTCTTTCAACTCCAATGGAATCTAACCTTCATAAACTTAAAAGTGAAGCAGCAGATTCGGAACCTATAGACCCTACTCACTACTGTCAAATTGTTGGATCTCTTATTTACCTGGTAAATACATGACCAAATATCTGCTATGCTACAAATTTGATAAGTCATTTCATGTGTGAACCCAAGAAGATTCATCTACTAGCTGCCAAGCATATTTTAAGATATATACGAGGAACAAATGGACTTGCACTAAAGTATACAAATACAGAGTTACAACTTCAAGGGTATTCTGATTCAGACTAGGCAGACAATTCTATTGATCGTAAGAGTACTACAGGATGTTGATTTAGTCTTGGATTGGCTATGGTATCTTGGTTCAATAAAAAACAATCAACAGTTGCTCAGAGCTCCACTGAAGCTGGATATATGGCTGCCTCTATGGGAGCACATGAAGCAGTATGGCTAAAGAAACTTTTATTTGAACTATTTGGAAAACCACTAAAGTCCGCCATAATCTACTGTGACAATCAAAGCTGCATTAAACTATCAGTTAACCCAGTTTTCCATAACAGGTCAAAGCACATAGAAATTCCTTACAATTATGTAAGAGACATGGTGGACAGATATGTTATCAAATTGATCTACATTAGCACTGAAGAACAAAATGCAGACATTTTCACTAAGCCTCTTGCAAAGTTGAGAGTTGGGTACTTCAGGAACAAACTTGGCATGTTTAAATTGTAACTTAAGATTAAAATCTCGTATTATGTAAATTATTCATGAATATTTAATAAAAATCAATATTGCAATATTGTCATAATATTAATATTTTTATATGTACTTGTGAAATAATATAAACATATACATGTGTGTGTGTGTGTGTGTGTATAAATATATATATTGATCTCCTCAAAATACATATATAGATAAATCAGATAAATATTGGTAATCATGATGGTTATCGAATAAGTTTATTGTAAGTCACCTTTCGGTGATTATTAGTTATATAGAGTCAAGCCACGGAGGGCCATGACTCCCCATGCAATATGCCAGAGGAGAGTCATGTCCCTCCGTGGACATTGACTCCCATCGTATGTATTAATATAACTTCAATGACAGCTGTAGAAGATAATCAATAACAAGGCATTCTCAACTACCAGCAATCACTTAAAGAAATTGAATCATATACAGTTCAATCATTGCATAAGTTAAATCAAATCCAGTCATAGCACATATTCTCAGTCTGAAATAATATATGTGACAGTCATCCAAATATCAAACTGATATACAAGAGTTCTGATTTCCTCTATAAAGATCTGAATATATATTTTAACAATTCTCACGATGGAGATCCACGTCTGGTTCCCCAAAGTAGCATCTTACAGTTGGAACTCCAAGTGGTGACTCTTGGACTTCCATTGTAGCTTCTAAATTGAATAAAGTTTATTAAGTTGAATATGTTGAAGGGGAGGAGACCCCACTGTGGCCTACACTGGTGATGGCCTGAAAAAATGATCCCTAACCAACATGCACTGCTATAATATAAGATATAGCAATAGCTTCTGTGTTTAACCTTGTCTCTTATTGACAGGCATGAAGCAATTTGCATAGATTCTAGAAAATACAATAAGAGTAAAGAGCTTTCCACGTGATGAACTGTCTATCTTTACAAGTTATTAGAAAACCAAGGTAAATAGTTCAAAATCACTCCAACTGTCAAGATTGTAATATCTTAAAAATACTATCCAAAGCAAATAACAGTAACTATCTAAAACTAATTTTCTTAAGTGCCTGACAACATAAAACTCTGAAACTATTGAAACCAATAACTAGGTCTATACAAATGATGAAAAGACATAATAGAAAGAAAAAAATTATCATGACCAAAACTGCTAAAAATGAATCACTGTATGTGAAGAATATTTGAAGTAGATTAACTAGACAAACACTGCAAATGTATTCAGGGTCTTTTGTGCAGAGATGCAAAAATTTCAGCACATATCAACTTGAACTTTAAAAATGTGAGTAAATAGCTTTCCATGTGATGAATTGTCTATCTTTACAAGTTATTAGAAAACAAAGGTAAAGAGTTCAAAATCACTCCAACTATCCAAAGCAACTTGTGAATATCTAGAACTAATTTTCTTAAATCCCTGACAATATGAAACTCTTAAACTATTGAAATCAATAACTAGGTCTCTACAAATGATGAAAAGACATAATAGAAAGAAAAAATTTATCCTGACCAAAACTGCCAAAAATGAATCACCGTGTGTGAAGAATATTTGAAGTAGATTAAGTAGACAAACACTGCAAATGTATTCAGGATCTTTTGTGCAGCGATGCAAATTTTTCAGCTCATATCAACTTGAACTTTTAGAAGTGTGAGTGTGTGAGGGTGGGTGAATGTATGGGAACATTGACGGAAAACATTGTTATGAATATGCAACTCATAATAAGAAGAGACTTTACAGAAAAGTGAACCATCTTACAAAATTACTTGAGTTGGGTTATGATTTGGTATTGCAGCTATTTCAAATAAATAATTATATGATAAATGAATATTTCTAATTCCAATTTTACATTTAAGCCAGGTTTTCAAAATATTAATTCATTTAACAGCAACAATTAGAGTAGCAAGCCTTGATTTTTATGGATTTATTGAATGTCAAGAAACATGTGAACAATGTACAGTCACCGTAAAAAAATTTGATCTGTTTTAAAGATCGAGATGCAAAGATTTTTTTCACAATGGATAAGACGTGTCCAGTAGACCTACAAAGGAACGACACTTAATTTATTTTTGAAACAATGCATGAGTGACTTTATTTACTTTGTCAAGGTTCTATTTGAAATTTAGACAAATGAGTTTCCGGATTGCTATATGATATTTATCTGAAAATTCAAAAACTGAGCATTCACCCTACTGTGACTTTCTCTATTCCATACCACCTCACCAACAATATTTCAAGCAGGTTCATTATTTTTCTAACTTCTTTCCAGAAGAATTAATCAATCTTTATAGTAGCAAAGTAAGTGTGACACTTAATTAGAATTACATCTGAGAATCTGAAAATTGGTACATATTTAGTGAAAATTTATCTTCAATTGGCTTCTGTGGTTGTAGTAGTGTATTCCAGCTGGAAGTCACAGAAAATATTCCAAAGGAAAACTTTAAGTGTAAACCATCTTTCTAATAAATGTTATTGTTACCCCATCATGCAGACAAGCTGGCCAAAACGAAACCAATCCAAGCTTGGGCCTGATACAGGGCCGGCTAATGCCTGAATCCCCTCAGAGACCTGCCCAGTATTCAAGCAATTTCCTGCTATAGGATATGATAGAACCAATTGTGACGGTGCTTTAAACTTTTTGTCTGCAAACTGTTTGCACTTGCAGCTCCAATAAGGTGGTCTAGTAAAAGCATATATTTTACACTATCTGCATATTTATTTGATTGTTTTGTTTTGCTTCTGACAACCATAAGCAAGAGGACAAATATGATTATCTACAACAATTATGATATTTTGTTTAGAGGCTCCCTGTAATGAGCTTTTGCATATGGCAACTGTCAATCCACTGCTAGAATCTGTTTACTACTTGCCATGGCAAATTGCATTCTGAATCCAACTCTACAGGGTTTGTAATCTCTATCAACAGGGTATAATGCACCATGCATCTTAGGATCATTTGTCAAATGCAGATGCATGAATATAAACTATTTTGATTTATCTTTAACAATTCACAATCGATGTTGATCTATAAATTATCATCTGTGTTATGTATTTAATTTTGAATAATGTGTGCAAACAATGCATATTATAATATTTATATATCTTATTAATTGACAACTGAACCTGGGGGGAAGTCTAGTAAACTGCCAAACCAAAGCTCAAACCGACAACATAGAGAAAAATAACATTAATAATCTTATTTATTGTGCATACCTGCCAAAGCAGTCTTCTTCTATAATTATTGACATAGAACATCTTGTACTAATTACCCAAACAAAAAAATATTGTACAGAAAAAAAAACCTACTTGAAAGGTTGAAATTGCTGTGCAGTTGATCATTAAAATTTATGGTAATCTAGAAAATTGAACACAAGTCATTAACTCCTACTGGGAGTTCCAGCATATTATGTAGGGCAGTACTAAAAGAATAAAAATTCAACAATCATAAAACATTTGCTTCATTGCTCCACCAAATTCCATTAGAGTGCGCTCTATCTTTTATTAAGCTTTCTAAACAAAAAGTTGATGACAGGGATTATCTACTAGCTGCCCCTAGGTTAATAGTAAATACAGTTATGTAAGGGCCACCACACCTTTCTAATGTTTTATAAATTCCCCACGCATGATACCGCTTGATACACCAAAAGCAGCAAGTGGAGGCATATTGGCTGGGAATGCAAGTACCTGACATCGCTTCAACTCCTTGTTTTCTAAGGCATTACAGTATAATAACAATATCAATATCAACTTAATAGTGAATAATATAAAATTATAAATAATGATACTGATGAGGTTACTAGAGGGAACGTGATGTGTTTGCACCTGCAGTAGCTGGCGTATGGCAACCAAAACAGATCCAACACAACATAGATCTGATATACACTGACAGCCAACAGGCATCAGAAAGACTCGATGTGTTGAGATGGAACTGATATAATGCCCACAAATGTGTTGAGATAGATCTGATTTATGCCAACAGGCAACAGCAAAACCTGAAACGTCAATCCCAAAATTACGTACAAAGTTGAGATAAATATGTTTTAGTGGCGATTCACAAATCATCGAGTCTCTCTCCACAAGTTTGGGATTGACATATCAAGTCATTCTGGTGCCTGTCAACATCGATCAGATCCATTTGAAAATGGGTCTGTAGTATGTACTACGTTACATATGGTTTACACGAACGTACTATCCTCAACATTAGTTGCACTACGGTCAAATGCTTAGATTGTGCAGCGGGAACATCGCATCAAATTAAATCTACAAATGGTGAAATCTGTTAGCAAAGCGAGAAATATATATTATATGTCAATATCCCATGTAACTGCTTATACAAGAGAGAACAAATGCATCATAGATTTAGGAATGTGTATCAAACTCTAGTACCCTCGTTAATATCACACACTAAATTGGAAAAATAACGACGTGCTACAGCCTACAAAAACAAACACAATAGTTCTAAGGGAAGGTGTATATCTAAAGAACCCCCAAAATTGAACGCAAAAATGTAAATTAAAAAAGTGATACAACAAAACCACGATGGAAATGCTTCCAGAACACGTAATTTCCTTCGACGGGCATTTAGGGGATCATGAAAAGACCGTAATATTAGTTAGAAGTCGCAGATTTCAGTACTTCGCGTCGTAAATCTGGTGAATTCGGGTCGGGTGCCACATGGTTAGACAATTATAAGGGCTATACAATAGGGCAGTCGAGAGTGAATTTATCTCAGATCCAAATTAGGGCTTCTGGATCCACGTATAGCAGAGTAACACTTTGTGGGTATGCAAAAAATTACTTCAATTTATACCGGTATGGAAAGCCAAGATAACAACTACAGAAGAATAAAACCAGCAAAGATATCAATCTCCAGTGCTAGAATCACCAATCGATCAATCAAAAGAGTTTGAGACTTACTTAATATAAGATTTGCCATTGTTGATGGATCCAGATTTCTGATTATCAGAACCAGCTAAGGAAGCGCGGATGCCCTCACTTCCTCCGTAGAAGAGATATGCATTTCCATTTTCCCTAAAAGTGGCGTGTTTGTATTCGTGCACTGAACCTTGGACTCCCACAGCCACAATCATGAACACCATAGAAGCCGCCACAAACATCCATGTCGAAGCCATGGAAAGGAAGAGGAATCCACTGCTCTCCAATGCAAATGAATTGTTCAGCTGAAGACCAACCCTCGCCCTAAGTAAAGGATCATCGTTTTTAGTAAGCTATCTGTCCCATCCAACACCAAATAGAGATTTAAAAACATGGCCCCCCGTGCCTGGGGTCTTCAGATTTTTCATACAAAAATGTTACACGCCTTTGTCTCACTCCTTGTTTTTACGACAAAAAATTCCAGATATTATAAAATGTTGAACAGTGGTTCGCAAGTCAAACAAGAAAATATATTGTTGGTTTTTACCTTGCTGGAGTCCGTTTTACAGCTCTCTAGATTCGTCTACTATATTTACTTTGACATTTTAGTCATATTCGCCAATGGCCATTAACCCATCTTTCTTAATTTATTTTTGATTGAGTTATTGTTTTAGATTATGGTTAAAGTAAGTTTTGAAGGGTCCTAAAACTCTTTACCAAAAATTAAAGATAAACAAAATTTTAGTCATATTTGCCAATGGTCATTAATCCATTTTTTTAATTTATCTTTTGATTGAGTTATTGTTTTACATTACGGTAAAAGCAAGTTTTGAAGGGCCCTAAAACCCTTTACAAAAAACTAAATATAAACATTAAAGCACCACCAGGTTTTATAAAGCCCTGAAACCTAAAGTTTAAAACATCAAAGTCAAGTTTTACAGGGATCTAAAACTAAAAGTTTAAACCATAAAAAGCGACCAGGTTTTCTAAAGCCCTAAAACCTAGAGTTTAAATAAGCTAGAAAGCAAAAAGTAAAAACCAAAAAAATGGCCCAAACCAGCAACCAACACACCCGCTCTACAACCAACACCTACAGTAGCTCTTTGATAATGTTTCTCACCTCTTTACCTACTTTTGCAATACTTTGGATAATGTCAATCGGAGTAAGAATTGGAACCTCAAGAGCCTTAGCAACCTTTTTCCTTGTACTTTGCCTAGTTCTCTTACTAAGTCCACCTAGACTCCCCATCCCTCCATTACCAGGAGACATTATCTCCTCGTTACTCTTCTTACCCAGACTGGTCACCGTCGCACATAGACTAGAAGTGACCAAATCCATTTTTTGACCATTTTCCCTTATAAGGTAACGAAGCTCCTGCTCATATTCTTTAAGCTTATCAAGGATGTTACCAATTTACACTTCCATCTGAGTTCTCCTAGTGCGTTCAACATCCAGTTTTTTCTACTTAACCCCTATTTTCTTCTCGAGAACCATTATTTCATTATATAGCCAAGAATCACCTTGAAGAGAAGTCTCTACTTTAAGCTCAGCAATGTGAAGAAAGGAAAGTTTAATATCCGGAGAGTCATCCCTCCCATCAACAACATCCTTGGCTCAGAACCAACTGCAGTAGTCACAATATTGATCTGGGTATTGGTAATTAATATCCAAATTCTCTGTCCTTTCCTTGTTTTCTTCTTTACTCTAGCTATTGTCCTTACCCACAGGGCCTTTATCTTCAATCTCCTTACCAGTATCCTCCTCTATTTTCTCCTCACTGGCATTATGAGAAAGGTGATCACTCTTTTTTCATCATCCTCCTTGAGGGCTTTCGACCCAACATTTGAGTCTGTATTTCTATCCTTACTTCCCTCCACATTGTCATTACCATTTGACACCCCTTTATTCCCAGAGGAGCCGTCTAGGTTAGAACTAAGATCCCCCATTTTCATTTTCTCATTATTATTCGAATTTTTAGATTTAGTAATTTCCTCAACATGTTTCTTAGTCCTCTCCCATTTGAAAACCTTATTGCTAACACTAGTCCCTTCTTCCACCTTTATTCTCTTAGGGCCCCTTTGGTTGCTAGAATATGACTTGAGAGTTAGCATTCGAAATCTTGGATTTGGGATTCCAGAACTTGAAATCTAGATTACAATTTTGTGAATTTGATTTGGGACTATTTGGTTCATCAAGAATTCATAATGCCAAAAACATTTCCTCCGTTTGGTTGCACATTTCTAGAATCAAAATATCACTGAAATGATCTCTCCTAGATGACAAATTGTAAGTCTTCCATCTTTGTAATACATTTTAACTCCTTGTTGTTGGATAGAATCAGTTATGCTTGAATGGAGATAATGAGCTACAACTGATGGAGTTAAAAATAATGTTACAATTTCCATTGGAATGAAATTCACCCTGCGCAAAAATAACTAGTTTCCTGAAACAATGTTCTCTTTCAAAATGAATAAAATACAACAAATTTAGGTGAAGCGGTGATGGAGAGTTGTAGCATCTATTCAGTGGGATATTGGTATTGGCTAGGAGTTGTTGCACTGTTGGGGTTCACAATACTCTTTAACATGCTTGTCACTATTGTTCTTGCATATCTAAATCATGAGTTATGTCAATACTAAATGCACATGCATTTTTTCTACTATCATAACTGGACACTACAACAAGAGTTGAATGAAGGATGATTCTACCCTTTCAGCCATTAACCATTGTTTTTCTTAGCAATCATTTATAATAATCCCCCATCGTGTGGCTATGAAAAAATATGGACGCATTGTCTTCGATTCCACATTTTCTATGCTTCTGAATTTATCGGAGCAACATTTGAATTTGCTTGGTTAAGATAGCTATAGGAATACATGAATTGTTGGGTGAATAGCCCCTCCTGTAAGCAGTTGATCTAGTTCCTATCGATCCAACCCAACTATTATTAACCAACCCTGGCAACCCACAGTTGAGCTCATCTAAAGTCGACAATCAATAGATCCATAATAAGAAGTCATAGCTTGAGCTTGTGGTGAATCAATGGGAAAAATGATTTCCCCTTAAACTGCTCACTCTATTACTGATATACTATCTTTCACCATCGCTCCAGACTTTCTCTGCATCCTTTGGAAACATGTCAACGGACTTGAAAATATGTTGATTTCATTTTATTTCCAATGCCCACTTTTGTCAAATTGGAATTAGAATGAGAATTTGAGAAATTCCACCTATTTTGATTGGAAGACCAAATCCTCAATTTTGAGGGTAAATGGGGATACCAGATTCTAATTTTTTCAATTCTAATTCTGGTTTTGCACATCCAAACAACGAATTAGAAGTTTTTAGGGATTACAAATGCTAATTCTCGTGCAGGCATAGGAATTGGAAATTAGAAGAGAAAATTTGAATGGGAATGGAAATGGGGAATGAGAATAGAAAATTACAATCCAATCCCATTTATCTCTTGTTTGGTTGCACAAACTTGAATTGAAGATTGAAGGTTAGAACCCCATCAAATTTTATAAATGAAAAAGAAAAAACATAATTTATAGAGGGTTTCATCTTCTCACACGCTTATTTTTAACAAATTCATGGCATTTGCAAAAAGAATCAGAAGCAAAAAACAGTAAAGCGAGTGAATCCAAATCCCCACATCGAGCGATCGAATCGCGCTGCTGAGCGATTCATTCACCACTATGCAGTGGTCTTCCATGAGTAGAATTCGAGGAATATATATATATATATATATATATATTCAATATCATCAGTTTGAAAATGGCCATGATTTTTCATTTTGAGGAGCTCCAATAGGAAGTTATAATGAAGCAGATTTGAAAACATTTTCAAATAAGAAAAATTCAAAATGGGAATGGGAATAACAATTCCAATTACAAGTATTTTGGAGAATGGACAAATGGTCATTTTGGGGCAAAATGGGAATACGTATTCCTATTCCCAATTTTGACTTGGCGCACCAAATAGAGAATTAAAAATGAATTCTAATTTTCTTTTCCTATTCTGATTGTATTCTAGCAACCAAACGGGCCCTTGGAGTGGGAATCATTACCAGACCCTTTCCTTTTCTCAAGAATCGAAGAGGGCTTTACAACCTTACTTTTACAAAAGTTTTCAATAAGTAAAATTAAACCTCCATGAAACACAGGATGAGAATCTTTCTTCCTATGTGCATATAGGCTTAGAAACAGAGAGTATTTCAAAAAAATAGAAAGGAAATCCTATCTTTGTGTCTAAAATGATTCACGAAAACAAAGTGAAATTTATAAACTCTCTTAGCCCTACCATCAAGAATAAAATACTCACGGAACATGATAGCACATCCCTCCAGATAACTTTTATTTGGTTTAGTTCGTAGAAGTCCCCATTTTTCTCCAAATTCTTCTCTTCAGCTTTTGTCTTTGGAAATTTCTTGAAAGCCACATTGGAGATACTAGTCTCCTTGTTGAATTTAATCCCTTCCATAGGAAGCCTTGTAACCTCAGCAATAAATTCTTTAGTGAGAAGTGTTTCTTCCAAGTATCACTATTTTTTTTAATTAAAAATATATATTTAAAGGTTAGTTTAATGATATGGAGGTGAAGAAGTACTAATCAATTTGAAGATAGAAAGTTTAAAATAAATAATTTTTTTTTTTAATAATTAAATAAGTAAAGACAAAGATGTGGTCTGTAGACTAAGGAAGGCATTACATGGATTGAAACAAGTTCCTAGAGCATGGTATGCAAAATTGGATAGGCACTTGTTAAGTTTAGGATTCAAGAAAGATAGTGCAGACAATAGCATGTAACTAATTAATTAATCAATAAATGCTACATCTATGTTCTTTAGTGAGAAGTGTTTCTTCCAAGTATCACTATTTTTTTAAATTAAAAATATATATTTAAAGGTTAGTTTAATGATACAGAGGTGAAGAAGTACTAATCAATTTGGTTAAATAAACGAGGAGTTAATATGGGTGTTTAATAATATGATTGAAGATATAAAGTTTAAAATAAATAAATATTTTATTTTAATAATTATATATAAGTAAAGACAACGATGCGGTTTGCAGACTAAGGAAGGCATTATATGGACTGAAACAAGTTCCTAGAGCATGGTATGCAAGATTGGATAAGCACTTGTTAAGTTTGGGATTCAAGAAAGGTATTGTAGACAGTAACATGTATTTAAGAAAGAATTTGAATGGTTTACTAATTATTGAAGTACTTGTTGATGATATAATCTTTGGAGGAAATTATGAGGCAGTGAGAAAGTTTTTGAGGAAATGAGAAATGAATTTGAGATGAGTATGATTGGTGAAATGAAATATTTCTTGGGATTGCAAATAAATCATAATGATGATGACATTTGTATATGTCATGCAAATTATCTTGAGAATCTCTTGACAAGTTTTGGATTGGAAAATTGTAAGCTAGTTGGCACGCCAATGGTTATAGGTTATAAATTGTCAAGCAAAGATGAGTCACCTGGTACAATGCAAACAAGATATAGATCAATGATAGGAGAATTGCAATATCTAACTCATACAAGACTAGATATAGTGAATGCAGTTGGTATTGTTGCAAGATTTCAGATAGATCCTAAAGAAACTCACCTACCAGTAGTAAAAAGGATATTTGTATATGTGAAGGGTGTATCAAATTATGGATTGTGGTATGATAGATCACATAATTTCACTCTATGTGCATATATTGATGTAGATTGGGCAAGTAATATGGATGATAGGAAAAGTACTAGTAGTGGTGCATTCTTCTTAGAAGGAAGATTGGTTTCATGGCTTAGCAAGAAACCAGAACACATATCACAATCTACAACAGAAGCAAAATATGAAGCAACAACAAATAATTGCAGTCAGATCAAATGGATGAGGCAAATGTTAAAGGACATAGGTATTGAATTTATTGAACCTATTATCAATCATTGTGATAATACAATAAGCAAGTCAAAGAGTTCAGTTTTAAATTCAAAGATAAAAAACATTGTTGTATAGTATCATTTTCCAAGGGAGAAGGTAGCAGAAAAGGAAATCAAATTGGAATATGTCAATACAAAGAATATTACATACATCTTTATCAAACCTTTGGCTAAGGATACTTTTAGCACCTTAGAGATATGTGGTGGGGGGGCGGGGGGGGGGGGGGTGTTGTAATGCCCCAGCCTATTTCAAAGTAATTGATGCAAGGATTGCATCAATCTAGTACAATCAGAGCATTTTTATTCATCTGAACTAGATGCTTGGGATGCTCCTACGGGGAAGTAGTCACTTTGGACAAAGCTACTAAGAAATCTTGAGCAATGATCTGTACAATAGTGTATGTTGAAATTTAGCATTTTAGCAGATTGTTTTGGAGATGATTGAATAAAGAGAGCACTTCAGATTCTTAGATTGACACAGTGACACCTTTCTCATTGATGTCAATGGGCAAGAGTAGCACGTGAAAAACCCTCTGTATGAATGGGGGAGAGTAAATGAGGAATAATATTAGTATGGGAGAGTAAGAGTATATGAGGTAGAAATTTCAGAAGATTGACTTATTTTAATGGAGAGTATTCAGATTGATGTTTTGGTTATATATGGTTTTTCATCATATGTTGTCATCAGTGCCAAAGGGGGAGATTATTAGCATGAATGTTGAATATTCTCCTAAAGGGGAGATTCATAACATGTTTAGGGAAATGATTGAGTGGGTGGCACTTAGATTTATTGCTTATGTGTTGTTGATGAAGAGTTCTCTCCTTAATACCAAAAACACACAATAGAAAATAGAGAATCCATTGAAATTTGCAAGAACTGCAAATTGGCTTCTTATTATCTCCACAACTATGAAATTACATATTTCTAAAATATAATACATGAAGGATTCGATAAGAATAAATCCATGGATTTGTAGAACACCTCCATGCAAGAACCCATCATAGAGAAGAAAAAGACGAGAAGGCAAGGATTTGGCTCTAAAATATGCAAGAATATATTATCAAACAAACATAATAAGAGAAATATACAATGGATCAATCCTTATAGAAGGTGATTGTAAAATTCAAAAGGGAAACCCTAATAGGTAAATGACATTTGATAATGAATATTTAATTATTAAATGGGAATCCACATGCATGAAGTGAAATCTTAAGTAGGGAGTGTTAGTAAATAGATTTGTCTTTCAAAAAAAAATGCAAATAATGACTCAAAATGCCTAGATGAAGACACAAATTCTACCAAGAGTTGGATAGATTATCATTTCATTGATGATCTTCCTTTGAATTGAGAGGTACATCTCCCTCTTAGAAGATATTCAATGAATTAAACACCAATGTGTAACTTTAACCTAAAGAAACAAAGGTTTTCTGACATTCATCCAAAAGAATGAAATGAATGTGATTGCTAGATTTATAATAAGGTAAAGAAGAGAAGATCAACAGACATGGATAGGACAACTTATTGAGCCTTTTGTATGCAGAGGAAAACAAAGATGGGTTGAATATCTCATTCTACAAATAATGATATGACAAAACCATGTTTGAAACAGGGTAAAAAGGCCATAAGATCACATTCAACCAAAAAAAAAAGTATCCAAACCTCACGATCTGGAATGCACATATATTTCCCTTTGAGTTCAAAAGCATAACAATATGATAGCATTATCATTTCATCTTTTTCATCATAATATTTGCAAAAGAATAAAATAGTTCCCCTACATTTCCTCCTATTATAATCAAAATACTATTCTCCCCCTCCTCTTGTAGCTACAGAACTCCCAAAACAGAAAAAAGAAGAACCCCTGCCTCCTTTTCTCTTGGCATATTTAACATTGGCTTTTTAGTTACATAATAAATTCTTTTAAAGTGGAAGCTTTAAACATTTTCCAATAAAGTTTCTTGGCCTTGAAGGTAAATATATCATTTTTTTATATTTATGCCCCATAAGGTAAACTAGTCTTATAAAGGTAGTTGTATATAATCTTTAACACCAATATTGTCTCTATTATCCATTAGGTTTGTGCCAAGGGTGTGTCAAGATAACATTTCTATGGAGATAGAGATGCCTCGCACACTATGCTTCATTTCAAACATGAAATTATATTTGATGTGAACACCAACCCATGGTTTGAGTTCTTTGTATTGAGGTTGAGCAACTTGCAAACGACCATCAGGCTCTTTAAATACTCATGACACCTACCATCATACTAGGATTCCTAATAGAGATAAGCTTCCATTTTGTCAAGCATATTAACATATATCCCTAATACAAGCAAAGTATTATACTCTTCCATTGGGCGTACATAATCTTCTGGGCCTTCAATTCTTCAGTTGTGACTTCTTGTCACTGGATGAGACACAATATTTTGATGACATCTTCTCAATGCTACAAACTCTTGATTCACATAGTGATAGGCTGGTGCTTTTTATGCTTTGGAAGTCAATATTCTTCATTATTTATGTATTTGTGGCTCAACACCGTTAATCTTCTACCATCACAAGAGAAGATGCAACATCTGTTATACCCGCATGCGCCATAATTGAAATAGCACAAATAGTTTGCGAACACTTTTATCTGGATTATTCTCATTGTATACCTATTTTAAACATTTTATCCAATGTCTACATGTTGCTTCCAATTTATGGTTGAATTGATGAGACTTAGGTATCTCGATGCAAAGATACTAGTGAGCCAACACTAATGTGGGTCTCGAGGGTCATCGGGCACCAATGATTTGCATCGAAGGAAAACTTCACTATACCCTAACTTGCACTGTATCTTTCATATTTCATGGTTTGTTAAAATCCAACCATTGATACTCCCTAAAAATTGTGCTCCATGTCATGTTAGTAACCTCCTCTGCATCTCGAGCGCATGAAAATTGGACTTCAATACTTAGTCTTTCAAACTAATTTGTTCTACATCTTGCAGCTCCTCATGTGACTTGGTTGCCCATTCGAACTCAAAATGAATCTGTAGAGTGCAGGGGATCAATCTTCAATCTATTGAGCATTCCATCAAACAGTTCGCATGTACTCTCTATGACCCTTAGCCTTGATTGTCAAAGCCATCATCTGACTTTTATCAATCAGGATCCATTGTCCAAATAAGATGGAGCTGGTTCATTTCATATGGTTTGATCCTTATATATGCTTCTGTCAAGTCATGAATTGATTCTTTCAACATTATATGACCTTCACGGTGATTCAAAATAATACAGAACCAACATACTGCCAATAATTATTAGAAGATTGATCTTCTTGAATTTGAAATGCCTATGATATCCTATCAAGGGGAAAATTTAGCACATGACCATCACCATGGATTGATATTTTCCTCACAAAGTTCTCAAGCTCGGTGACTAATTCTTTCATATAATTATTCAATAGTTATGTCAGACAAGGGTTCACAATTATTGTTAGTTGGGATAGAGTTTAACAAGGAGTTAGTGACAAGTGTTGTCAATATCATTTGAGAAATTTCCTATGCTCAACATTTTAGAACACCCTTTTTTAGAAAAGTCATGCTTTCAAAAGATTGGGACATATTTGGTTAAGGCCATTTGTAGGTGACTTCATAATCATTACATAAATTCATGAGTATCTTAGTTGTTATTGCACTCGAAGCCTCTTGTTGTAGACATAATTCCTCCTCAACTTCATAATGTATTTTGAACATCAATAATCATAGAATGATTCCCAATATAATTGTCGCCTTTAGATGTGTTTATGAATTTAATGTTCAATGTTATTTCTTCAAGTTGTGATTAAGAAGTATCCACTGCTTACATCTCCTCAATTATTATAAAGTGATGGACTTTAGATCTTCTGAATTTTTACAAATCTACAACTTAAAAGGTGAAATTTAACCTTGGAATCTAGTAAAATACAAACCCTACAATTGTATTAATGATTGAGTCTTTTGAACTCAGTGCTTGAATCTAAACTTGTTTTATTGTTTTAAGCCATCGATCCTCTAAATCTGCATTCTTATTATTGTGATGTGGAGCCTAATCAAATTTGGAGGTTTATTTGGCATGGTTTTCTCCCCATATTATTTTCGCGGGTGTCAAGGTGTAGTGCCCCTATGGGGTCCTAGGGTAGTGCCCTAGTAGGGTCGAGGGGCAATGCCCCCAAAGCCAAAAATGATCTTATACTACAAAAGGCGTCAGCTACTATTTTTCCATTGGACAACTTATTCTAGCCCTAATTTTCTAAGCAGAAAAAGCTTCTATAAAAGGCTTAGGGTTAGGGATTTCATAATGTAATGGTGATATGTAACGCCCCGCCAAGGGATCCAAAAGAATTAACCTAAAGTTTCACTAAGTTTGCTAAACATTTTTTTTTAAAAAGTAAGAAAGTATAACATACACATCAAACACATAGTAGCGGAAGTAATAACATGTAATCATCGACAAACATACATTGCAAGTTACATTTCTTAAAGATCCCAAGACGTTGAGTCACGTTTAAATTTAATTAATTCTAAGTCTAACAAATACCACATAAATATGAAAGAATAATCAGAAGTCCCATGTCCATATTATACATTTGTTCCGAATGCCTCTTGGCAAATTAATTCGGAATGCTCAATCATCCACTATACAAGTCACAGGGTATGAAAGGCTTAAAAGAATACACATATGTAAAGATCAAGATACAACATCCTCAAATCCATGATACAAAGTACAGTAAAAATATATGAAACTATTCACCATACATGATACATCCATACATCCATAATGATAAAACATCTATCATAAAATCTAACCATCCATCATAATAATCCAAGAACATAGTGAAGGGTGAATGCCAATCACGAAAACTCCAGCCACGGTGACCACGGAACGGATCTCAATGGTAAGAGTAAAAGCACTACCACCCGACCGCGTGGAACCTAAATGGTCCACTCCCACCGCGCTGAGGAGATAGTCTCAAGTCCCAAATAGGATAACAAAACCTATAATCATAAAAACTCTCTAAGTCCAGGAAATCCTATAAGTATGCTAACTCAAGGGTTCCTAAAAAGATCGACATCTAACTCCCAGAGGTACCACAAGACACGTAGGAAACCTAATATGCAAGCGGGAAAGTGTCATCGCAAAAGTCATGTAGAAGTTACCCGAGCAATCCCTTAGGAATCCCGGGTCCCTATTGATCCTGCAGCCACTAGTATCCTCTCGTACTAACGAGGCCTACTATGGAATGCAAGGTCGTAACCAAGCATTCTCTCTACCCCATCCTAGTCTGTACTAGCACTCAAGGCATGGGAGAGAACATACAATTATCTTGTTAGGTTCATTTTCTCTCATTTAGTGTAAATGTTTTCACTTATTAAAAACGACTTACAATGGGTTTCTCAAGGCAGCCTCTTAGGGCTCCGACCCCCATTGCAAGCCACTTCCCGACTCTACACATAGATAACCTACCCTAGGCTCATGAAATCATAAATCAAATAATCATAATAAAACCACCTCAGTCCTATACAAGCAACTGAAAAACATCATAAAAGATAATCCACAAAATTACATCGGTTCTTCATGAGCAACGAATAATATCAAATAGTAATCATATGATCACGACAGTTCTCTATCAGCAACTGAAGGCATCAATGATAAGTCACAAAAACCAATGGTTCTCCAATGAGCAACCAGAAAGTATCTCAATAGTAAATTATAATACTGATCGAAGACTCCAAATGGTCAAGTCAACACATGACATCATCAAGAATATAACAAACATTTCAGTCTAAGCAACCAGAAGGTAATACAAGTATAACTGATCGAGACTCAGAAATGGTTATCAAATATAAATAATCGAGACTCAAAAATGGTTAAGTTAGGTATCTCAAATACATACACCTCAGCTTCACACAAGGAAACTGGAAAGCAATAACAATCAGTAAATACATCCATCATAGAGCATACTATCACATTACCTTGGTTGGTTTGAAAAGATCGAGAACAAATCATCCTAGCCTCACATTCACAAACCCCGAGCCTCTGGTAACATCCTAAACTGGTCAAAGCTAAACCAACCCCATAACACTAAAAGCATAGACAATATATAGAAAACATCATAGTCTCACAATTGGTGTTGATTTGAAAACATACAGATGAGTTAAACAATAAGGTTTCAGTTTTCAGTGTTTATATTCAAGTAGAAAGTTTTATAGTTCAATTTGATTGATAATATACTATTGAGTTAATGTGAGATTTCCATTTCCAGTTGAACGTATATTTTAAACAGATAGAATCCATAGTTCACTTTTACAAATTATCCCGTTCCTAACTCCAAATGAAACACTTAATTACCCCTAGTTGATTTAAGTCAAAGTCCTAAAACAATCTAAGGGTAATATTTAAATTAATAATAATACTCGTTGATCTTTGATTATAATGATCTACACTTTCATTAAAAATAGTATTATAATATTAAACTTGCTTAAACAAATTTTTGATTTAATTAAATCTTAATTTAAATCAAACTTTAAATAAAGATTAATTAATAATACATAAAGGACCATATTGATGAAAATTTAAAACAAAAAACAAATATATATATATATATATATAAAATATTGGAGTGGGGCGGGGCCACCACTTCCCACGCCCCACACCCACGCTGCTAGCAGGGGTAGCCACCAGTGGTTGAATACACCACCTATAGGGAGAGGATCTGGTAGAGGCACGGGATGTTATTCGTGTGGACAGATTGGTCATATTGCAGCATACTGCCCACAACGAGCATCTCAGTATTCAGGACCCAGGCCAGCAGCATCTGAGCCTACAGTTGGAAATGCAGGTGGATCTCATAGAGTATTTGCAGCGGTGGATCACCGTCAGGCAGACCATCAGGGGACAGTAGTTGAGACTACAGGAGCTATCCGAGGTACACCTCTCTCTGTATTATTTGATTCAGGTGCTACAAATTCTTTCATTTCTCCATCTCTAGTTGACAAGTGTAAGCTAGAGTCGGTTAAGCAAGATCATGGTTGGCAAGTGGAACTAGCCTTAGGCGCTAAAGTTTCCACAAATTTTGTAGTTCATAAGTGTGGACTTAGCATAGGAGGGTTTGAGACTTCAGTCGATTTTTGAGTTATTCCTCTTGGCTCCTACGATGTGGTCTTAGGTATGGATTGGCTTGGCTCTCATAGGGCTAGTATAGACTGCAGAAAGAAGACCATTGTGTGTCAGGATGACTAAGGGAAGGATGTTGAAATTGTGGGGATACCGAGGCCTATATCCCTACGGATGATCTCTGCTATGCAACTAAAGCGAAGCTTTCGTAAGGGATGTCAGGTATTTGCCGTTACGGTAAATGAGCTAGATGAGGAAGAATCTACAAGGAAGACCCTAGATCACCCTATTTTACAGGAGTATGCTGATGTCTTTCCGAGTGAGATTCCAGGCATGCCTCCGAAGAGAGACATTGATTTTAGCATCGAGCTCACTCCAGGAGCGGAACCTATCTCTAGAGCTCCTTACCGTATGACCACTCAAGAGCTAAGTGAGTTGCGTTTGTAGTTAGAGGAACTTTTGGCCAAGGGTAGTATTTGACCTAGTGTATCACCATGGGGAGCTCCAGTGCTCTTTGTGAAGAAGAAGGATGGTTCTTTGCGCCTTTGCATTGATTACAGACAGCTGAATAAGGTGACAATAAAGAACAGGTATCCTTTACCAAGGATTGACGATTTATTTGATCAGATCAAGGGGGCTACAGTGTTCTCTAAGATTGATCTTAAGTCAGGATATCATCAACTTTGCATCAAGGAGGCTGATATTCATAAGACCGCCTTTCGAACTCGCTACGGGCATTATGAGTTCACAGTGGTACCCTTTGGGCTGACGAACGCTCCATCAGTTTTCATGTACTTAATGAATGGGGTGTTCTGTTCCTATCTTGATAGATTTGTTCTTGTGTTCCTCGATGATATTCTGATATATTCTAGGTCCCAAAAGGAACATGAGGAACATTTGAGTTTAGTTTTGCAATGCTTGAGAGATAATCAACTGTATGCCAATGCGGCAAAGTGTGATTTCTTTCAATCAGAGATACAGTATTTGGGACACGTTATTTCAGGCGAAGGTATCTCTGTAGACCCTGCGAAGATCCAGGCAATAGTAGATTGGCCTGCACCCACTACTGTGTCGGAGATTCGTAGTTTCATGGGTCTAGCTGGGTATTATCGCAGATTTGTTCAAAACTTCTCCAGAATAGCACACCCTATTACCTCCCTTCAAAGGAAAGGAAAGAAGTTTCTTTGGACAAAAAAGTGTGTAGAAGCATTTCAGAAACTCAAAGAGCTTCTGACCAGTGCACTGATCTTAGCAGTACCTGATCCAGAAGGTGATTTCATGGTGTGTACAGATGCTTCCCTTGAGGGTATTGGAGCAATTCTAATGCAGAATGGTCGAGTGATTGCATATGAGTCACGCAAACTCAAGGATCATGAGTTAAATTATCCTACACATGACCTTGAGTTAGCAGCAGTAGTTCATGCCTTAGTGAGATGGAGACATTTCTTGTTGGGACACAGATTTGAACTACATAGCGATCATCGTAGTCTTCAGTACATATTCACGCAGCCTAATCTGAATGCTAGGCAAAGGCGTTGGATGGAGTTTTTGTGCGAGTATGACTTTGAGGTAAAGTATATCCAGGGGAAGGAGAATGTTGTAGCTGATGCTTTGAGTCGCAGGAAACATGTGATATCATCTATGACTCTTAGTGTCGATTTGAGGTGTCAGATACTTCAGGCACTCCCCACTGATTCATGGTATATAGAGGTGTGCAGTGAGATCAATTCAGGGAGACCCTTGGAGGGTAAGTTTTCAAGCTATGTCCTAGAGTCAGATGGCCTTTTGAGACATTTAGGAAGGATCTATGTGCCGCTACTGGATGAGCTTCGCATATTGATCCTATCAGAGGCCCATTGTGCACCTTACTCGGCACATCCAGGTGTCAAGAAGATGCATGCAAATTTGCAACGTTTATTCTATTGGTCCGGGATGAAGCGCGACATTGCTGATTTTGTGGCTAGATGTCTTGAGTGTCAGAGAGTCAAGGCAGAACACCAACATCCGGCAGGACTTTTGCAACCGAATCTCGTTCCTTCATGGAAGTGGGACATCATCTCTATGGATTTCATAGTAGGATTACCTATGACTCTTCGTCGTCATGCTGCTATCATGGTCACCGTTGACCGGTTGACCAAGGTGGCACATTTTGCACCAATCAGGTCTTCCTAAATTGCAGCTTCAGTAGCTAATGTCTTCATGCGTGACATTGTGAGACTACATGGTATTCCCCGAAAGATCATTTCGGATAGGGATCATGTTTTCACTTCTGCATTTTGGACATCACTACAGCATGATCTTGGAGCGCAGCTAAATTTTAGTTCAGCATATCACCCAGAGACAGATGGGCAGACGGAGAGAGTGAATCAGGTTCTCGAAGATATGTTGAGGATGTACGTGATGGATAGGCAGACTCATTGGGAGGACTATCTCTACCTAGTGGAGTTTGCTTACAACAACGGGTATCACAGTTCTATTGGCATGGCACCTTTCCAAGCATTATATGGATGCCCTTGTCGTACACCTTTGAGTTGGGATAGCCTTGAGGATCGCATCCTGTTGGGCCCAGAGATGCTTTGTGACATGGAGCAACAGGTGGTGCGTATCCGAGAGCACTTGACAACGGCACAGGATAGGCAGAAGAAGTATGCTGATGCACATAGGTCAGATAAGCAGTTTGCTGTGGGAGAGAAGGTTTTCTTGAGAGTGCGTCCGCGGAAGAGTCTGATCCGTTATGGAAAGGGCTCGAAGCTAGCACCTCGCTTTGTGGGACCATTCGATATTCTTGAGAGGATTGGTCTAGTTGCCTATCGTCTTGCTTTACCGCCCAACCTTGCTCGCATTCACGATGTTTTCCATGTTTCAGTACTTAGACAGTATATTCCTGATGTTGTACATATTCTTGATTGGAATGCATTACAGGTAGAGGACGGGCAGCTGGCTTTGGAGCCAATACGTATTCTGGAGCAGCGGGAGTTGACCCTCAGGGGTCGAACCATAGAGCAGGTAAGGGTCCAATGGGACCCTACTGATGACTCTTCAGCTACATGGGAGGATGCATCTAGATTACGGGATTTATATCCCTATTTGTTTATAGGCTTCCAGGAGTAAGCCTAAGTCTAGGGGGGGTGGATGTAGTGCCTGCCCCTAGTTTACATTTTCGAGCTACATTTCTGATATCATTGCCAAACTCTTTTAGGCCAATTTATGTTTGATGATTAGTATTATTATTTTAGATATTATCAGATGTTGTTTTACACTTTGTTTATTATATGATGAGATTACTTGGTACTCTATATTTCATGCATGTATGATGATTATTCAATGGTTTCAGTTATCAATGATGATTAGTTAGATGGTTTATTATTTCATGTGCTTCTTATGGATACTTACCCCATACTGCATGTGTATGGTGTGTGTTTGTTTTATTTATGTATGGTGTTTCTGATGTGGTTAAGGAAGGGAGTCGTAGTCACCTGCTAGTCGGGATCTACACGATGCACCACTTCCTGCCATTGTCTGTTTAGCTTAGAATATTGTGTTTGTACATGCATGGATTTTATGCAGGTTGCAAGTACCGGGTATCGACTTCCCTGAATTGTCAGGATGAGCGTTCCCTATCGCACTATCTCAATGGTAAGAGAGGGGAGATAAACTCTTAAGTCCAAATCCTAAACCCTTTAGCCAATTGTCCTAATTGATAATTAGGACAAGTATCTGAGTTAAGTACCCTCCGAATGCATCAAATGATGTAATTTCGTGATTATAACCCTTTTGTATGATTTGGTATGTATTTTTCTATGATGGGTTTTCGTATGTTGCTTTATGAGTCCTTGGTGTATTTTCTATTAATTAAGTCTAATTAAAAAGATTAATTAATGATTTAATTTAATAGAGAATTATTATGATATCTTTATATTTAATTAATTAATTAATTAATAAAAGAATTAAAGTTGGAGATTAAAGTTCAAAGATATATTTAGAACACGATAATATTTATTTAATTTAATAATAATATATTTGGAGTTCATTTTTAAATAAATGCTAAATATTATTGTTATTTAAATTAATTAAATATGTTATCAATTAAAGTTCTAAAATAAATTAAAAAGTTGAAAGATATTAAATTATTAAGAATTCTAGATCGCATGATCTAAACATGAGTTTAAATATGAGAATTAAATTAAAAGATTAAATTATAGAAATTAATAATGTTATTTTAATTTCTTAAAAGTGCACATAAGATTAAAGTAATAAATTAATTAAGAATAGAAGTCAAGTGGAATATTAAATAAAATTATTTAATAATTCAACTTAATATGCATGAAAGTTGAATGCAAAAGAATAAGAAAAGATAATAAAGGTTAATTCTTTTGGATCCCTTGGCGAGGCGTTACATGATATTATAGCTGTAACGCCCCGCTCGGGAACCCAAGAGAAATAAACCTAACATGTTACAATGTTTACTGAACTTTTTTTTTTTTTTGAAGTTTAAACAACATCAAGATAACAATAATGCGGAAGCAACATGAACATACACATCAAATACACATAATCAATTACAAATATAGTTTCAATTCCTCAAGAGTTCCTTTACGTTGAGTCACATTTAATAATTTTAAATTAATTAGTTTAAGTTCCAAGTACAATGTCTCAAGATCATAAAGGAATAACATATACATAATCGCATAAGCAAATGCATAAGTATAAACAATACAATGAAAGTATATCCAATTAATAACATCCACTGCACATGTCGCAGGGTATGTGAGAATAGATACAATACATCAGAATACATGATAACATATATACATCATCTGAAAAGAAGTCTCTGAGATAAGAAATAAGAATGATAAAGGTACATCTTCTGCAACGAACATCCAACAGCTAGCAATGTGAAGGGGAACCCAAATGGTAAGAAGACACTACCTCCTGACCGCGTTTTTACCTAGTCAGGCTTCCACTCCCACCGTGCAGGGAAGATAATGAATGATCCACATACGGCTAATCAAACATAAAACATTCCTAGGCAAGGTACCCCTAATAGCCAAAACTACCTCAAAGGTAACACATACTACTCAAGAAGATAAAATAATCCAAAAGTAAGAACACTCAACCCAATACCAACACCACATAACCAAACATCATACACGAACCAAGTATAAACCAAATACCAAGATCATAAGATAAAGTCAACGAAAGATAATCACCTCAAGTCAAAAGCCACACGTCAAAAGTACAACATCATGAATCACCAATCATCATCAATGAAAGTAAGTAACCACAATAAACACATCCAACAATAGATACACCACATCCAACAATAAGTACACCACATTCAACAATAAGTACACCACCAGAGGTACACAAAATCTATAGAGGAGACTCAGGCTACATACTAGGGAGTGTCATCACATGGCTGCTTGAGTTACCCTGGACTGATCTCTTAATAGACCCCGGACCCCCAAGCGTTGAGTTACCCTGGACTGGTTACTCTGAACCCCAGACCCTCAACATCACACATATGGAAACTAGAAAGCCCTCTCAAGAAGATGAGGCACTCATCCCATTCTCATCCTTAGTCTATATAAGCACTCAAGGCATGGGTGGATCCAATATCTCTAACTTATCTTTTTTAGTGTGTTTTCCCCCCATAAATTTTATTTACTAGATTATCACTTATTACATAACTTGCATTAGGTTACCCTGGCACTGACCACTTTGGGTCCCGGACCCCTACTGCAAGCCACTCCCAAGTCACATACCTAGACAACCTCTCCTAAGCACATAAAAACACAGTTGTGTCCCATACCACAACACTCATAATGATCAAATTTGGTTCCTTAACAGGCAACCTGATAACAAGATGGTTCTCCCATCCAAGAACACATAAAAGCTCCACAAGATAAACTTCATAAATATAATCTCCAATATGAATCACAAAACACATCATAACATCCAGCCACATAAAATAGTATCAAAGAAATCTCACAAGGCCTCTGGTGTACATCCTAGACTAGTCAACATCTAACCGACTCCAAAATCCCAAAGTATAGACAGTATAAGCAAAACAATATAGTTTAATAGTTTGCGTTTGATTTGGGAATACACAATTGGGTTACAAGTGAAGTTTTCAGTTTACGTTTTAATGTACGTTTCAAGTTATAAGATCTTCATTTTATTACCCTTATAATTTAATCTGATCATTTATTCGAATAAAGTATAGAATTACCCCTAATCAATTTAAATCAATTTTCAGTTATAATTTAGTATAACTATTTACTTAAATTATTAAAGCAATAACTATTGATCTTTGAATAAAATAATTGCGATTTCAATAAAATCAATTCACATCTTCTTCAATAATTTCCATTATTTAAACAAACTTAGATTCAATTTAATTAAGATAAAATAACAACTATATTACTATCATTAATTAATTATTAAATTATTAAATGTTAATAAGATTTACCACTAAATTTATTAACAAATAATAATTTAAATATAATCTAAACTTAATCATTTAAATTTAATAATTTACAATTTTTTTATATGATTTAAATTTAATATAGTAACATTCAATAATTTAAAATTAATAGAATATAAATTTAATAATTTTAAAAAAATAAATATAATTAAAAATTAATAACATTAAACTATAATTAAAATAAAATTATAAAAACAATGCATTTCATGTAATAAAGCCGTTGGCTTTATATAGCCATGCGGCCAACCTTAAAAAGGTTGCCGCAGGCTTTTAAAAGCCAAGCCGTGCGATTGGAATCGCAGGCGCACGTCAGCCGCCGAGGAGGGTAGGTGGGGCAGGGTCCCAATGTATTATTTCAAAATTTATTTTCATACAATTTTTATTAAATTGTTTCAAACACCCCCTTGCGTGTAAATCAAAATTATTATTTATTTTATTATTATTATTTTTAAAGATTGGTTTTAATTAAATTAAATTAATTAAATTTTTATTAATTATAAAATAAAACAATTCCAAAACATATATAATTAATTTTTTTTTAAATTTATTTTATTGATTTTATTTATTTTTAAATTTTATTTTTATTCTTTTCTAAACTTGTATAAATATAATCCGATAGAGAAGATATCCTTAACCAAGCGAATTTCTAACCTAGAATTTTCTTTCCTTCAAACCTTTTTTCCCAGATTAATTTTCGTTCTTTAAAATCTATTGAAAAAGGACATCATTTATCTTTTAAATCTCAAACCTGTTTTCAATATCCAATAGATTCTCGTATTTGTTTGATTTCTTATTCAATCTTATTCATATTAAAATACAATTCTCTAAAATATACTCAGCGAAGTATTCATCGAAGCCATATACAAATATTTCTCAAACAAGAACAATATTGCATACCAGAAAAACAACACATGCAAAAGACACGGAGCAGACAGAAACTTGAAGAGTGAAAACCACTATACAATCAAGCCACGAGATTCTACCTGGATCTGATGCTAACCTCCGACAACTAGATGCAAAATTCCTACCACAAGCAAAATCTTTCAAGCCACGTAAAATTCTTTTCTTTCCAAACCCTTCGAATTGCTCTCCATAAACCGGTGTGTGCCCTGAAACCTATGTGTCCAATAATGACCCGAAAAACCCTCTAATATAGAATGTAATTACCTTTTTAGGTTTTCTGTCTCCACAACTCAAAAATTATAATTATTAATTCGTTCATGCACAATTAATTTTCTTTTTAATTAAGATATTCTTTTATTATTCCTTTCATGCACGTTAAGTGACTCGTTAAATTACTTTATTTAACTTTCCACTTTGACTTTGCTTTTAAAATTAATTTATTAACTTTTTAAATCTCATGCACACTTTAAAATATCCTTATTAAGTTCACATATTTTATCTTTTAATTAATTTCTTATATTAAAAACTCATTCATGCGAACTTAAAACATATTCATAATTTAATATCTTTTTATTTCTTAATTTATTTTTGAACGTTTAATTTGATAAATATTTATTAACTTAAATAACAATAATATTTAGAATTTATTTAAAAATGAACTCTAAATATATTATTATTAAATTAAATAAATATTATCACGTTCTAAATTTAATCTTATAGCTTTTATCTTCCAATTCAATTCTTTTTATTTAATTAATTTCTCAATTAATTAAATATAATTAGATATTCAAAATGTCATAATAATTTCCATTAAATTAAATCATTAAGTTAATCCTTTAATTAGACTTAATTAATAGAAAATTCACCAAAGACTCACAAAACAACATACGAATAAAATACTCACGGGTTTAAAAAGGGTAGACAGTCTGTTACGAGTCCTCCTTGCAGGACAAGTATTTTAGGCTATGGCTAGGATTGGACCTGATCATTATCTTCCCATTCTCACCATTTGAGTATTTGTAATAGGGCACGCTCATCCTGGCAATTCAGGGAAGTCGATGCTCGGTACCTGCATCCTGCATAAAAGACGAGCATGTACATGTATATAATATATCTAAACTAAACAGACAATGGTGAGGAGTGGTTCATCCTATAGATCCCGACTAGCAAGTGACTACGACTCCCTCCCTTAACCACACCAAACACGTCAGACAGAAAGATAAAACAAACACGCGCACCATACACATGCAAGTATGGGGTAAGTATCGTAAAAATCACAAGTCTAACATCAAATGCATACATATAATAATGCATCTCTATCAATACAACATAATCATCATTAAAGACATCCTGTTAACATTTTTATAAAAGAAATCACATTTACTAACTAGGATCATTAAAATATCATTAACAACACATGAATGAAATCAACTAAGCAATAATAACTGATATATTTGTAATCAAAGTCATGAAATAATATCATAATATTACAAATCTAGTATCTCTAAAACTAATCAATGCATAAAATCAGCCTAAGGAATTTGACAATGATAACAGAAATGCGAACTAGGGGCAGGCATTATAGTAGCTTTTTTGCAGCGGTATTGAGCTGTAAGGGATTTTTGTTTTTAATCACTAGATAATAATGACATTGGACTTGATGTTGGTGGAAATAGCCTAGGGATTGGGTGGACCACATTAAATCTCGGTGTCTTATGTTTTCTTATGTGCTATCTCTTATTTTTTGATATTAGTTATATTTCCATGTAACTGTTATTTTTGTCTGAGGTTAATCCTAACATGTGGTATCAGATCTAGGTTGGTCATCATTTTTTTTTAGCCAGACCGTCGTCATCTTTTTTTAGTGATCCTCTACAAGAAGGTCTTACGATTGAGTGAGAGTCTCATAGTTGAGTGGAAGCTATGGCAAACGAGGGTAAGCTAAAGGTGGAGAAGTTTAATGGGTAGAACTTTCAGTTATGGAAGATGCAAATGGAGGACTATCTTTATCAAAAGGATTTATGGAAGCCATTGGAAGGAAAATCCAAGAAATAAGGAACTATGTCAGATAAGGATTGGGAGATTTTAGAAAGAAAGGCACTTGGAAGCATTTGATTATGCTTGGCACCATCAATGACATTAAACATTAAACATTACAAATGCGAAGATGACAGAAGAGTTGATGCAAACCCTAGCAAAATTATATGAAAAGCCCTCCACTTTAAACAAGGTATTTCTCATGAAGCATTTTATTAATATGAAAATAATAGAAGGTGGATCTGTCGCTGATCATTTAAATGAGTTTAATATTGTTACTAGTCAATTATCTTCTGTGGGTATTAATTTTGATGAAGAAATTAGGACTCTCTTAATTTTGTGTTCTTTTCCTGAAAGTTGGAATGGCTTGGTAATGACTGTGAGTAATTTTGTTTTTGGATCTAATACCCTAAAATTTGATGATGTGATTAGTGTTATTTTGAGTGAGGAAACTCGTAGGAAAACCTTAAGTGGATCTACATCAGGAAGTGCTTTAAATAGATAAAGTAGAGGTAGAATGATTGAGAGAGGAAATAATTTCAGAAATCATGTGAAATCAAGAGGAAAGCCAAAGGGAAAGAGGTCTCAATCCAGAGGACCAATAGATTGATGGTATTGTGGGAAACCAGGGAATAAGAAGAAAGATTGTTGGACTCGAAGGAACAATGAAGGAGATAAACCAAAAGGGAACAAGGAGGCAAACGTGGTAAGTAACAAATTTGAAGAGGATGTTTTGCTTGTATCTTTAGAAAGTGTTGATGATTCATGGGCTTTAGATTTTGGTGCTTCATTTCATGCTACACCTCATAGAGGTTATTTTATTGATTATGTCCAAGGGGATTTTGAGCTTGTTTATTTGGGGGATAATGAACCCTTTCAGATTGTTGGAAATGGAAAAGTTAAGATCAAGTTGCAAAATGGGAATCATTGTCTACTACATGAGGTAAGACATGTTCCAAGGCTAAGTAGAAATTTAATTTAGTAGGGAAACTAGGTGATGAAGGTTGTGTAGTTACTTTTAATGATAAAATTTGGAAGGTTTTAATAGGTTCCCTTGTAGTAGCAAAAGGCGTGAAAGTAGGCACCTATATCTTTGTACAGGTCATACTGTTCCTTCTACTTTGATTGTTTTAGAGAAAAATGAATGTTCAAGAATAGTTGCTGCAATTGAGTAGGGAGAACAAATGATTGTTGTAGATTTTGATATAGTGCTATGACACCACAAACTTGGGCACATGAGTGAGAAAGGTTTGAAAGTACTTCATTCAAAGAATTTTTTACTAGGTCTTAAATGTGTTGATATGGATTTTTGTGAAAGTTGTGTGTATGGAAAACAAAAGAGAGTGAGTTTTGTGAAGAATGGGAAGGAAAAGAAAAGTGAGAGATTAGAGATTGTACATACATATGTATGGGGACCAGCTCAAGTATCTTCCTTTGGTGACTCTCATTATTATGTTACATTTATTGATGATGCAACTAGAAAGGTATGGGTATATTGCCTTAGACAGAAATTTGATGTATTTCAAACTTTTAAGAAATGGAAATGCTTGATTGAAAATGAGACTAAAAAGAAATTAAAATGTCTCAAATCTAATAATGGTGGTGAGTATTGTAGTCATGAATTTGAAGATTATTGCTCCACTAAGGGTATTCATAGACAAAAAACTATTCCAAGGACTCCAAAAAAAAATGGAGTAGTTGAACACATGAATAGGACTATAATGGAGTGTGCATGAAGCACGAGGTTGCATGCAGTGTCACCCTTAAACATGCGGGCATAGGCTATCAATACTGATGTATATTTGACTAATAGAGGTCCCTCTACTCCTTTGGGTTGTAGTATTCTAGAGGAAGCATGAATTGGTAATAAGGTGAGTTATTCTTTTCTCAAAACCTTTGCTTGTGAAGCATTTGATCATATAGATACTAAAAATAGAACCAAGCTCGAAGCTAAGTCGAAGAAATGTGTATTTTTTGGATATGGCATTAATAAATCTGGTTATGGGCTTTGGGATTTTGAAGATCATAAAATTCTAAAAAGTAGGGATGTCATATTCAATGAGAAAGTGTTGTACAAAGATCTGTTGTAGCAACATGAGAAGAAAGAAGATGATTATATAGTGTTGGATGATACTCCAAAAGATGTTGTTCCAACAATTCCTCATGATGTGCAACAACTGCAACAATAAATACCACACACACTAGTGAATGTTAGACGGTTAACAAGGCTATGTAGATCTTTAGAAATATTTTCTGTTTCTTTGTACTCTATTTTACTAATAGATACTGGTGAATCTGAATGTTATGATGAAGTTGTGCAGGTGGATACAAAGATTCAGTGGGAGTCTGTAATAGAAGACAAAATGGACTTTTTGTTGAAAAATAAGACATGGGATTTATGCAAGTTGCCTGCAGGTAAAAGGTCTTTACAGAATAAATGGATTTACAAGTTAAAAGAAGAGGATGGAGGTGAGAAAATATTTAAAGCCCGGTTAGTTGTAAAAGGATTTGCATAGAAAAAGGGCATTAATTTTGATGAGATATTTTCTCTTGTTGTTAAAATGACTTCTATTTACATTGTTTTAAGTATTGTGGCTACTGAAGATTTTCATTTGGAGTAGCTTGATGTTAAAACAACCTTTCTTTATGGTGATTTGGGTGAAAAGATCTATATGGAACAACTACAAGAATTTGAGGTCAAACGTAAGGAGAACTCGTGCAGATTGAAGAAAAGTTTATATGGCTTGAAGCAAGCACCTCAGCAACGGTATCTAAAATTTGACAGGTTTATGCATGAGCATGGATATAGCAGGTGTCACTTAGATCATTGTGTTTATTTTATAAGGTTGGATGATAGCAACTACGTTACTTTATGTTTATATGTTGATAACATGCTTGTAGTTGGGTCTAACATGGATCACATAAAGGGGTTAAAGGAACAATTAGCGCATGCATTTGCTATGAAATATTTGGGGGCAAAAAAACAAATCCTTGGTATGAATATTTACAAAGATAGGAAGAACATGAAATTGACATTATCTTAGGTTGATTATATTGCGAAGGTGTTGCAATGTTTCTCTATGGAGAATGCTAAAGCTGTCAACACACCTTTACCTTGTCATTTGAAGTCGACTAAGGAGATGTGTCCAAAGACATAAGAAGAGGAGGACAAGGTGTCCAAGGTACCTTATGCTTCAGCTATAGGAATTTTGATGTATGTTATGGTATGTACAAGGCCAAATATTGTACATGTAGTGGGAGTTGTTAGTAGGTATATGAGTCATCTAGGAATTGAGCATTGGAATGCAGTTAAATGGATTCTTGGATATTTGAGAGGTACATCTAGTAAGTGTTTACACTTTGGGGGCTCTACTATTGATTTATAGGGATATGTTGACTTAGATTTGGCAGGGGATATTGATACCAGGTGGAGTACTATAGGTTATGTATTTACTATTGGTGGGACAACAATGAGCTAGGTTTCTCAATTACAGAAGGTTAATAATTTATCCACTATAGAGGTAGAGTATGTTGTTGCTACAAAGGCAACCAAGGGGATGATATGGCTTTAGTTCTTCATGGAAAATTTGGGACACCCACAGAGGTATAATTATTTATTTACAAATAGCCAAAGTGTCATTCATCTTGTAAAAAATTCAACTCTACATTCAAAGATAAAACACATACAGTTGCGGTACCATTTCATTCGATCAGTTTTGGATGATGGACAATTAAAGATGGAGAAGATACATGCAGATGACAATCCAACAGGTATGTTTATAAAGGTAGTGACAAGGGAGAAGTTGAACTCCTCTTCATCTTTAGTTGGTCTTCTAGATTGAATAGAATAAAATAACAACAAAGTCCATGGTCATTTGATATTCCTGTGGAAGCTAAAGGTTTAGCAGTGCTATGATTAGTCTCCAAGTGGGAGGTTATTGTTGTGGAGTCCGATTAATCTCCAAGTGGGAGATTTTTGTGATGTGGAGCCTAATCAGACTCGGAGGTTTATTCGACGTGGTTTTATCCTCATATTATTTCTATGGGGATTTGGGGGCAGTGCCCCCAAGATGGGGTCAAGGGGTAGTGTCCCTATGGGGTCCTAAGGTAGTGCCCTAGTGGGATCAAGGGGCAACACCCTCGTGGGGGTTTTTGGGGATAGTGCCCCTAGAGCCAAAAATGACCTTATATTGTAAAAGGATATTGTAAAAGGCATCGACTACTATTTCTCCATTGGACAACTTATTCTAGCCCTAATTTTGTAAGCGAAAAAAGCTTGTATAAAAAGGCTTAGGGTTAGGGACTTCATAATGTAATGGTGATATTGTAGCTTCTTGCGATGGTATTGAGCTGTAAGGGATTGCAGATTGTAATCACTAGATAATAATAATATTAGACTTGTTGGTGGACATAGCTCAGGGATTGGGTGAAGCACGTTAAATCTTGGTGTCTTGTATTTTCTTATGTGCGATCTCTTGTTTTTGATATTAGTCATATTTGCATGTAACTACTATTTTTGTCTAAGGTTAATCCTAACACTTATGAACTAGTGAATCTACATCTAAATCCGCATTGCAAAACCTGACAAGGTGGACCTCTCAACTCAAATCTTGAACTTTGATTTTGCAAACTCGAACTTGAACTTTGAATCAATGAACTCAATTTTAAACTTTGAACTTGAACCTCTAAACTTTGAGGCTCAAAGTTCAGGTTTACCATATCCTCAAAAAACTATCTTCTTGACAAGTCATTATCTATAAAATTATCATTAAAAATAAAAACCAACCAAAATACTAGGATGATTTAAGGATTCTTTTCATGGGGCCAATTTTCAAAGTTTAAAACTTAGGTGCTGAAAGCATGCTTATAGCTGCCTCTAATTGGGGGTATGGGCCACAATGGAGATGAAGAATCTAGAAAGCCTTTGCTAGGAGGCCATGGCTTAGCTATTGGGTAAAAAGAGTTAGTATATAACAGAGACCAAAGGGAATACTTGCAGAGCGAGGAAGAGTAGGGGGGAACCCAAAAATACCTAAACTACTAGCAAGGAAAAAAACAAATAATTACACTACACAGTACCAAAAGCTCATAAAGCAACAAGATATTTACAAGTATTTACACGTGAGAAGAACTCACCATGAGAACCAGAGCTAAAGAAAACTTACATAAAGCCATTTACTGGCTGTGAGAAGAAAGAGCCACTCTGGACTAACAGGTTGCATCTGAATGAATTAATTGAAGGCAACTTAGTAGTGGAAACCTCCTTACTATCACAAGCTAAACTAATTGTGTGTAGGGACCTTGTGTACTAGATGTCTAGTCCAAAGAGTCACATTTCATCATAAACCACTACTCTTACCTGAGTTTTCGACATAAAATTTTCAAGGCCTGCTTTGGTTGATTGCTGGGTTTGTTTTGTCTCAGACATTCTTAAAAGGATCATGCCCTTATCATGATCAGTATTCATAAGATCCCAATTCTTGGAAAAACCTTCAACATTTTTAACATATTCGGAGCAAAAATTTACTTCCTCTAGCATAAGATCAAGATTAATTAGATGATCTTCATTATATTTTGCTACAACTGTCTTGGAAAATGTTTTATCCAAGCCAGATGTATCAAATAGGTCAATATTTAATCTTTACCTTTAGGGTCTTCAAAATTGATTGTTGATAATAACTTTTTGATAGTCTAATCCTCATTCAAAGAATCATCACCTGAGCGAATTGTAAATGATTGAGCTTGTTCAACCTCCTTGTTATCACAAAGTGTTACATACAACCCATGTCTTGCTTCTGCTATCAAACTTGTAGAATCCAAAGGACTTTCATTTTCATATTACATGGGTGGAAGTTCCAACCTTGTTGATGCTTGATCTTCATGAGGCCACGCCATCCATGGCTGAGAAAAATAAGAGAGATATTTTGTAATTTGAATTGTGAAAGGAAAGGTATTCTCTTAGTTGCCTTACAATGTTTGAGGTTGCAATGCTTTTGATGAGCCATCATTATCTTAGTATGTATTTGCTCCAAAGTCTCCCCCTCCAAGTGGGTTTGCAAAAATAAAGGGTGCCTTCCTTAAGCATGATTCTACTATGTGTTCATTATAAACTTTGTTAGAAAAATGGAGTGGCTTCATCTTGAAAAGTGAAAGTTTCCAGGATATGACCATCAACTTCAGGCATGAAATTAAAAACTTCATATTCAGGTTGTATATGAATTTGAAAATTTTCATTCTCTATATTCATAGCAGTTTGTGATCCTTTCGATTTCCAGAACTAGAGCTTTCACTGTTTGAGAGAAAAGTAAAATCAGGCTTATCGTTTCCTTGCTTTGTATTAACTATGATATCTTCTTGCCTAGGTGAATTCTGGGAGTCACAAGACTCTATCTTAAAGTAAGTTTCCACTTTATTTTCAGCATATGCATCATCAGATAAACATGGAACAAAATTATCTTGACAATGGAAAGACTCGAGAACGATTATTACATTCATCAAGGCAAGGAGAACTTTCGGCTACTAGTGCCAACTTAATTTTTTCATACTCTAAAAGCATATAAATATGAAAGTTTTCCTCTTCTAGCCTTGTTCCAATGGGCTGATCTTTTAGAGTTTGAAAACTAAAACCCTGAAATTTAGGCAGAAAAATGGAATCATGTATAATATTTTTTTTCCAGATTCACCAAGTTTTCCATACCTTGTTCATTTGGTCTCACCCATGCATTCTTTTCATGGGGCTTTGAGATTTCTTATTGAACTTCTTTCTCATCCATAACAAGGTAGTTGTATGAGAAGGACAAAGCCTGAATAACTGGGGCTTCATCATCATCCACCTTTAGCTCTTTCTCAACTCATTGTACTCTTTTATTACATTCTTCCAAATCCTTTAACGTGTGAAACTAGTGACACAAAATTCTCCACAAGAGGGTCAAAATATGATCATCTTCAATGTTGAGGATTTTTTTCATAGTATAAGAGATACTTTCTTTACAATGCTCCCAAAATTCCTTCAACACTTTATCTAGTGTTTGGAGGACTTTGGGGATGGTAGGAGCAAGTCTCTTCTTTGCAAATTTTCTAGTCATCATGGTCATTACACAAAGTCACCAGTCTCATGTACATAGAGATGAAATGAAAACCAAGAAACAAAATATCAGGCATTGAATCTTTGTTTCTGGTTCCCCAACAGAGTCACCAAAAATTTGGTGGTAAACAAATTTTTCCTTCAAAAAATAAATGCAAATAAATGCTCAAAATGCATGGATGAAGACACAAATTCTACCAATAGTTGGATAGATTATCATTGCATTGATAATCTTCTTCTTAATTGAGAGGTACAACACCCTCTTAGAAGATATTCAATGATTTAAATACCAACGTGTATCTTTGACCTAAAGACACAAAGGTTTTCTAACATTCATTCATATGCATGAAATGAATACAATTTCCAGATTTACAATAAGGTAAAGAAAGAAAGATTAACAAATGACCATAGGACCAATTACTGAGCCTTTTGTATGTAGAGGAAAATAAAGAGAGGTTAAATATCTCATTATAAAAATTATGATATGACAAAATTGCATTTGAAACAGGCTAAAAAGACCATAAGATCACATTCAACCAAAAACACAAGTACTCAGACCTAAAGATCTGGCATGTACATATATTTCCCTTTAATTCAAAAGCATAAAAAAATGACAACACTATCATTTCATCTCTGTCATCATAATCTTTGTAAAAGAATAAAATAGTTCCCCTGCATATCCCCCTATTACAATCAAAATATTATTCTCCCTCTCCTCCTGCAACTACAGAACTCCCATAACAGAAAAAGAACCCCTTCCTCCTTTGGCATATTTAACAATGACTTTTTAGTTACATAACTGATTCTTTTAAAATGGAAACTTTAAACATTTTCCAATAAAGTGTCTTGGTCTTGATACTTTATAAATATAAGACATATATCATTTTAATATTTATGCCCCCAAGGTAAAATAATTTTATAAAGGTAGCATCATATAATCTTTGGTACCAATATTGCCTCTATTATCCATTACGCTTGTGCCAAGGTTGTGTCAAGATAGAATTTCTATGGAGATAGGGATGCCTTGCATACTATGTTCCATTTTAAAAATGAAATTATATCCTATGTCAATACCAACCTATGGTTTGAGTTCTTTATTTTGAGGTTGAGTAACTCATAGACAACCATCAAGCTCTTTAAATACTCATGACACCTACCATCATCCTAGGCTTCCTAATAGGTATATGCTTCCATTTTGTCAAGCATATTGACATATATCCCTGATACAATCAAACTCTCGTGCTCTTCCATCGGACGTACATAATCTTTAGGGCCTTCAATTCTTCAGTTGTGACATAATATTTTGATGACATCTTCTCCATGCTACAAACTCTTGTTTCAAACAATAATAGGCCAAGGCTTTTAGTGTTTTGGAAGTCAATCTTCTTCACTATTTATGTATTTATGGATCAACATTGTTAATCTTCTACCATCATGAGAAAGGATGCAACATTTTCTATACCCGCGTGGGCCATCATTTAAATTGCACAAACAACTTATGAACACTTATATTGAGATTATGCTCATTGTATACCTGTTTTAAATATTTTATCCATAGTCTCCATGTTGCTTCCAATTTATGGTTGAATTGATGAGACTTGGGTATCTCAATGGAGAGATACCAATGAGCTAGCACTAATGGGGGTCTTGAGGGTGATGGGGCACCAATGATTTACATCAAAGGAAAAAATCACTATACTCCAACCTGCATTGCATCTTTCGTATTTTATGGTTTGTCAAATCCAACCATCAACACTCCCTTAAAATTGTGCTCCATTCTATGTTAGTAACCTCCTTTGCATCTCAAACACATAAAAATTGGACTTCAATACTTAGTCTTTCAAACCAATTCATTCTACATCTCGTAGCTCCTCATGTGACTTGGTTGCCCATTTGGACTCAAAATGAATTTGCAAAATGTAGGGGATCAATCTTCAATCTATCGAGCATTCCATCAAACAATTCACATGTACTCTTTGTAATCCTTAGCCTTGATTTTTGAATCCATCATCTAACTTTTATCAATCATAATCCCTTGTCCAAATAAGATGGAGTTGATTCATTTCATATGGTTCGATTCTTTTATATGCTTCTGTCAAGCCATGAACCAATTCTTTGAACATTACATGACCATCATAGTGATTCAAAATAATACGGAACCAACATACTGCCAATAATTATTAGAGGATTTATCTTCTTGAATATTCAACACCTAAAATGCCCTATCAAGGGTAAAACTTAGCACATGACCATCACCATGGATTGATATTTTTGTCACAGAGTTCTCAAGCTCGATGACTAATTCTTTCGTAGAATTATTCAATAGTTATGCCAGACAAGTGTTTATAATTATTGCGATTTGGGATAGGGTTTAACAAGGAGTTAGTGACAATTGTTGTTGATATCATTTGAGAAATTACCTATGCACAACATTTTATCACCCCCTTTTAAACAAAATTCATGCTTTCAAAATATTGGGACATAGTCAGTTAAGGCCATCTATAAGTGATTTCATAATCATTCTATACATTCATGATGATCTGAGTTGCTATTGCACTCGAAGCTTCTTCTTGTAGACATAATTCCTCCTCAACTTCACAATGTATTTTGAACATTAATAATCATGGAAGCATTCCGAGTATAATTTTTGCCTTTAGATGCATTTATGAATTTAGTGTTCAATGTTATTTCTTGAAGTTGTGATTAAGAAGTAGCCACTACTTGCATCTCCCCGATTATTGTAAAGTGATGGCCTTTAGATCTTCTAAATATTTACAAATTTACAACTCAAAAGGTGAACTTGAACATTGGAATCTGGTAAAATACAAACCTTGCAATTGTATTGATGATTGAGTCTTTTGAACTTAGCACTTGAATCTAAACTTGTTTTGTCCTTTTGAGCCACCTATCCTTTGAATCTACATTCTTATGAAGTATTGAATCTACATTTGAATCCACAGTGCAAAACTTGACAAGGTGGACCTCTGAACTTGAAGCTTGAACTTTGATTCTGCAAACTTGAACTTGAATTCTGAATCAATGAACTTAATTTTGAACTTTGAACTTCAACCTCCAAAATTCATGGTTCAAAGTTTTAGGTTCAACACATCCTTAGAAAATTATCTTCTTCACAAGTCATAGTCTACAAAATCATCAATAAATCCAACCAAAATATAAGGACAATTTAAGGACTGTTTCCATGGGGCCAATTTTCAAAGTTTAAAACTTGAGTTCTGAAAGCATGCTTACAAGGAGTAAAGGTAATTTAATAAATTAAATTAAATTAATCCTTTACTCTAACACCCCCTTAAGATGAGCAACAATGCAGCTACAAATAATGCATGAAAATGCAAGGAATCTACAATTTTGAAAGCATAAATGGGTATTGACAACATGGCCTAGTGAGGTACCAAGCACAACCAAATCTCTGAAAAATGGATAAATAAGGAAAACCATTTGGGAAAAACTCTACTCCAAAAAGAGATAGAAGAATGTTAAAAACAAAAGAAGGAAGGAATGACTCATTATTGAGACCCCTCAAGGACAACTTCCTTCACCCCTAGCATAGAACACAATTGAAGATATCGTGGGGTTGCAAAAGGTTTAGAAAAGATGTATGCATTCTTCTCTGTAGTGGGAATATACTTCAAGCTAAGAGAGCCATCCTAAATCGGATGCTTGATGACATGCATATGAAGCTCAATGTGCTTGGTTCACTGATACTCAACTGGGTTGCAAGAAATGTGTATAGCACTCTAATTGTTACACCAAAGAAAGGTGGAACTATCAGGGGAAAATCTGTAATGTCCCTGCTAATTAGGGTAAGATTACCTACAAAACCCATTGTTAGAATTCATAAAGTAATAGATTAAATTTCACTATTCTACCCTCTAACTTAACCCAACCTTAAAGATGTCTCCGTATCAGATTAATAACCCTCTCGAGGATCCTTAGGCCCCTGGCTATCTTTTTGTCTTCTATGAAGTGCTCCCTTTAAGGTCCTTCCTAGAAGAGGTATTTATTATCCAGGGCCCTTGACACATATGCATATGATAACCACTATGGAATATTTTGGCCTTATGTTAAGGTCACTCTCTTTCTAATAGGACTCTCTTGGCCTTGATAAATAACAATTTTTCCTATATATATATATATATATATATATACATATATATATATATATACATATATATATATATATATATACACACACATATATATATATATATATATATATATATATATATGTATATATATATATATATATGTATATATATATATATATATATATATATATATAAGGAAAGACTAAAATTAAATATCCTTGCCTTATTGATAATACAACATGTTTATGGAAATTTAACCTTACATCAAAAACCATATGTACCTTTGCTTAGGTTGGACTTGATTTGACTTTGGGAGTGCTTGAATTGTGATGGTGTTGATTGCCCTTTTGAATGACGTGGCTTAATCGCTTTTCTAGGTTCATTAAGGTTGTTTGGTAGTTCTATCAATGCCTCCTTGTCTTGTGTGTGCTAACTTAGCGGCTTGGCTATTTTTTGTGATTGACTGTACTATCTTCTTTTGTATGTTTTCCATCTATACTCCTTTTCTTTAGATATCCTACACGAGACCATGAGTGACGTGACCCATGGTACCCACCCTTTTGAATAGATATTTGATTTGTTTGTTGAATGTGTTTATGTTTATGTTTATTTTTAATTTGTTTGTATTATGTTATGATAATACTATTTATTAATTATGCCATTACTTATTATTTTACAAGTTTATGTTTATGCTTATTTTTTATTATTATGTTATGATAACACTATTATGCCATTGTTTATTATTTTACAAGTTTGTAAGGTCTTCTAATACAAGTAAAAGTATAATACTATAAAACAACACAAAATTATGAATATTATAAATTCATCTTCTTTCTTAATTTTAATAAAAGGTAGGAATGAAAAAATGTTTACAAAGATTGGTAATGAAGACTAATTGCTTGTTAACCAAGGCTCATTTCAGTCCTTTCGTCTCTAATTTGCTTGTCCTCAAGAAACTTAATCACTTCCTTATTTTCCCATGTAACATCTGTCTGAGGTAGATTCTTCCACTTAATTAGGAACTCGGTAATGGTTTGATTCCTCATTCTTTTCTCATGTGTGTCTAAAATAATATCACATGTTAGAATGAGTTGACCTTCATTATTTAAGGGAGGTAATTCTTCGTAGGGAGTTACTCATTATCCTAAACCCTTTTGAGGCAGGAAACATGGAATACATTATGTATCTTACTATCTTGGGGAAGTTTGAGCTCATAAGCCACTTCATCGATCTTTCTTGGTACTTTATATGGTTCGTAGAACCATGGTTTCAACTTCTTAGCACCATTTTTCTTAATTGATGTTTGTTTGTATGGTTGCAGTCGTAAGGATACTAAATCTCCAACTGAAAAGGTTCTTTTGATTCATTTCTTATCTGCATATAATTTTTGTTGATTTTGTGCTTGATTCAAGTTTTCTTTTAAGGTTTTAATGATGTCCATACTTTTCTTAATAAAATTTTGTGCACCGGGGACTAAACTTTCTTATGTTATTAAGCTCTCAAAAGATGTAACTTCATATCCATAGAGTGCCTTAAATGGACTCATTTGTATTGACATGTGGTGCGTAGTGCTATAACAATATTCTCCTAAATGTAACCACTTAATACATGCATGTTGGTGTCCTGTAACATAGTTCCTAAGGTACCCTTCTATCCACTTATTGTCAATTTATGTCCGACCATCAGTTTGAGGATGATAACTGTGCTGGGGATTAGGATTGTCCCTGTTAAATGGAAGAGTTCTTACCAAAATATGCTGAGAAACTTGTTGTCTCGGTCACTTGTAATATTTTGTGGAAGCCCATGTAGACGAAAAACCTCTTTAAAGAATAATTCAGCTACTTGGTATGCCTTGTATTCGGTTGAGATGGCAAAAAATTGTGTGCATTTTGTAAGTCTATCCACAACCACAAAAATGTTGTCTTTTCCTTGAGTCTTTGGAAGTCTTGTTATGAAATCCATTGATATGCTTTCCCATTTTTGGTTTGGGATGAGTAAAGGTTGTAGTAATCCTGCCAGGTGTTGCAATTCCACCTTATTTCTTTAACAAGTCATGCATTCTTGTACATATTTTAGTACCTCTTTTTTTAGCTCTTTCCAAGAATATTTATCTCTAATATGCTTGTATGTTTTATAGTATCCTTGATGGCCTACTGATGGATTGTCTTGATATTCTTTAAGTATTTTTCCTTTACTTTTTTATTGTGGAGTTAAAATATATTCTTCCTTTGTAGAGTATTATACTGTCACAGACTTTGAAATCTTTGTTGGACAAGTTCCCTTCTAATATTTCCTGTGCATGGAGATCCTTAGGGTATTCTGCTATAATGTTTGCCTTCCAGTCTTTAGATATGCTTGTAATACTATTTAGATGGGATCTTTGAGAGAGAGCATTTTGTACCTCATTATTAATTCCTTTAACATATTCTATATCAAAATCATAAGCTTGGATTTGGCTAACCAACTTTTGTTGTTGTTCATTAAGATCCTTTTGATTTAAGAAGAATCTTAAGTTGTTATGGTCCATTTTTACAATGAATCTTCCACAAACTAAGTACTACTAAAATTTCACTAAGGCATACATGATGGCCAACATCTCTTTATCATATATTGAGTAATGTTTTTTTTTTTTCTTCAGTGAGCTTCTGGCTTTCAAAAGCTATTGGGTGTCTTTCCTGCATGAGTACTACTTTGAGTCCTTCTCCTGATGCATCACATTGTAGTTCGAAAGGTTTACTGAAATTTGGAATAGCTAGAACAAGAAAAGTACACATTTTAAGTTCCTTAAAAGTTTGTTGAGCTATATTATTTGATGAGAAGGCTCCTTTCTTAGTTAAGTTAGTGGGGAGAGATGCAATTTTTGAAAACCCTTTACTAAAGCAACTACAATAGCTACATAAACCAATGAACCCTCTAAGTCAGGTTAGGGCCTTGGGTCTTGGCCATTCTTTGATTGCTTTGATTTTTTCCTCATCTACACTTACTCCCTCTGCACTAATTTTTTTATCCTAAGTATGTAATTTCCTCTGATCCAAATTCACATTTTGAAACCTTAGCATATAATGATTCTATTTCCAAGATTCTCAAAACATCCTCAATATGTTGTAGATGTTCTTCCCATGTCTTACTATAAATAAGAATATCATCAAAGAATATGAGTAGAAATTTCCTCAATTGTTGTCGAAAAATGTGCTTCATACAAGACTGGAAGGTTGTTGGTGCATTTGTGAGGCCAAAGGGAAGGACTAGAAATTCAAAATGCCCATAGTGGCACCTGGATCTGATTCAAAATATCTTCTTTCTCATTCTTATTTGGTGATATCTTGACCTTAGGTCAATTTTTGAGAAGCAGCATGCTCCATGCAATTCATCCATTAATTCGTCAATCCTTGGTATGGGATACCTATTCATTATGGTCTTCTTATTTAGGGCTCTGTAATCAATGCACATGCTCATGGTACCATCTTTCTTTTTGACTAAAACTACAAAAGAAGCAAATGGGCTACTACTAGGTTGGATATGGCCGATTTCTAGCAATTCTTGAATTGTTTTTCTATTTCTTCTTTGAATTTCCTAGGGTATCGATATGGAGTCATTATCACTAGTTTTGTCCCTTCTTCTAATTTGATAGTGTGTTCAAACCCTCTTTTTGGGGGGAGCTTTGGGGAAATTTCATCAAAGGCCCTTTTGTACTTTTTAAAAATTGGTTTGATGTCTATATGAATATTTTGTCCTTGCAGTTTAGATTTATCCATTACCATACATTGTGCAACCCATTCTCCTTGATCATGACTAAGTATTTTGGCCATTTTCTTACAAGAGGCTATCTTTGGAGAAAAATTTGGTAACCCTTTAAGTGTAACTTCCTTCCCTTCATGTTTGAAGCATATTTATGAATTAGGACCATCCATTGTGAATCGTCCTAAGGAGTTTATCCATGGCATCCCTAGGATAATATCATTTTGGATATTTGTTACATAAAAGTCCTTTTTTAAGGCGTCTCCTCCTAGATTGATTTCCAGCTGGGGTACTAGATTAGTACAATTGTCTATTGAACCATTTCCAAATGCTGCTTTGAAACCCTTAAATTCTTTAGTTTTCAACTTCCTTCTTGTGACTAGATGTCTTCCAATGAAGTCATGGGTAGCTTTGGAATACACTAGGGAAATTAATTTTTGTCCCCTAAGTGATCCTTTTATTTGAAAAGTTCTATTCTCATTCTCTTGTGTAATAACTGCTATGAATCCATGCTCATGCTCCTCGATTTTTGCTTTTTTTTTCTGGGTATATTTTCTTCCATTGACTCTTCTATATTATTTATTTGTCCTCTCTTACATTGATGTCTATGACTCCATGGTGACTTACATTTAAAGCATAGGTTCTTTTGGTACAATTCTTCACTTTTCGAACAACGGTGCTCTTTGCTCCATGGTTCCTTACATATGTAACAAGGTTTGACTTGATCTCCTCGGGGTCTTTCATTTTGGTAAGGTGTTTTGTACATAGATATTTTAGATTTTTCTTTAGGTGTATTGTTCTTGAACTTTTTTTCTTTTTTAATGGCTTCTTCTAAATTTTGTGGTTCAAGAGATTTGGTTGAACTCTTAATTGGATCCTTAAGTCCTTCCATAAACATGTAGGTGAGCCTTTTTTAGGAAGGTCTGGTATCAAGACAAATAGCTCTAGGAATTTACGTGAATATTCTCCAATGGTTCCTAGTTGTTTTAGGTGGGTTAGTTCTTGGAAGTACCATTCAAAATATTTATCATCAAATCGATTAATGACTCTTTGTGTGAATTCATTATACACTGTGATTTTTTTGTGGCCTAGTGTTATATGGCCATAATGCCACCAATCATGAGCTGAGCCTCTTAAATGAAATATTTAAAATTTGATGGCATCTTTTTCTTTCATAGGGTTAAAAGATAAATATGTATCTAATTTTTGAACCCATGATTTAGTTTCCCCTTCTGATTTGTCAAAGTATGGTAGTGATATCCTTTTAGTCTCTATTCTGAGGTCTTTATCAACAATGACTTCCCTTCTTCTTCCTAATAGTTTTCTTTCATAGTATTCTTTGAAGGATATACTATTCTTAATTTACGAATCTAATCTGACATATATTTGTGCAATTTCTTCTATACTAGATGGGTTTGGTTCCTCTTCTTTTGTCATTTGTTCCCCTATTAGGAGGAATGATGGAAGTGTCTCTCAAAAAGATTGAATTTTTTGTTGAGGGTACAATTTTTTGAATGATTGGAATATGTCTCTCTTCCTGAATTGTGATTAGTCTGATTATTATTTCCCATTTTTTGTATAGCTTCGAGAATCATTTTATGTGTGCTTTCGAATCTTTGATTAGTTTGCTCCATGAAGCTTTTTGGTTCTTGCACTAGTTGTTTGGCCATTTTCTTGAGTTGCTAGTTTTTTGTATGTAACAGTAATCACAGGATGACAAGATTATGCTCTAATACCATTGTAATGTCCTTGCTAATTAGGATACGATTACCTGCAAAACCCACTATTATAATTCATAAAGTAATAGATTAAATTTTGCTATTCTACCCTCTAACTTAAACCAAACTTAAAGACATCCCCATATCGGATTAATTACCCTCTTGAGGATCCTTAGGCCCCTAGCTATCTTTCCATCTTCTATAAAGTGCTCCCTTTAAAGTCCTTCCTAGAAGAGGTATTTTCTATTCAGGGCCCTTGACACATATGCATATGTTAACTAGTATGGAATATTTTGTCCTTATGTTAAGGTCACTCTCTTCCTAATAGGACTCTCTTGATCTTAATTCAATAAGACCACTATCTTCCCAAAGGACTCTCTTGACCTTAATAAATAACAATTTTTCCTTTATATATATATATATATATATATATATATATATATATATATATATATATATATATATATATATATATATATTGCATAAGGAAAGACTGAAATTAAATATCCTTGCCTTATTGATAATACAACATGTCTATGGAAATTTAACCTTACATCAATAACCATATGTACCTTCACTTAGGTTGGACTTGATTTGACTTTGGGAGTGCTCGAATTGTGATGATATTGACTGTCCTTTTGAATGACATGGCTTTATTTCTTTTCCAGGTTCACCAAGGTTGTTTGGCGGTTCAATCAATGCCTCCTTGTCTTGTGTGTGCTAACTTGGCAGCTTGGCTATTGTTTGTGATTGGCTGTGCCATCTTCTTTTGTACACCCAATCTCCTCCTCCTTTTGATGTGGTCCTTTCCATTAATACTCCCTTGCTTTACATATCTTGCATGAGACTATGAGTGATGTGACCCATGGTACCCATCCTTTTGAAAAGTTATTTGATTTGTTTGTTTAATATGTTTATGTTTATGTTTATGTTTATTTTTAAGTTGTTTGTATTATTTTATGATAATACTATTTATTAATTATGCCATTGCTTATTATTTTACAAATTTATATTTATGTTTATTTTTAATTATTATGTTATGATAACACTATTATGCCATTGTTTATTATTTTACAAGTTTTTAAGGGTTCCTTATACAAGTAAAAGTATAATATTATAAAACAACACAAAATTATGAATATTATAAATTCATCTTCTTTCTCAATTTTAATAAATGGTAGGAATGAATAAATGTTTACAAAGATTGGTAATGAAGACTAGTTTCTTGTTAACCAAGGCTTATTTCAAAATCCAAAGTCAGTCATCAACTGTCGAAGCCATAAAATCTCTCGACTAGCTAGCACAACTACCTTGTATTCTACCTCTGTAGATGATAATGCATGAGCATTCTTCTTCTTGCAAGACCATGTGATAGGACCATAACTAAGACAGAAAACAAAACTAGAAGTAGACTTCTAATCATCAATAACACCAGCCCAATTAAAGTTTGTATAACCAACAATGTGAGGATCACCTAATGTATAGTGAATGCCATAACATGTAGTATCCATAATGTACCTGAAAATATGTTTGGCATCTTGCCTATGACTCTCGTGAGGATCATGTGAGAATTGAGAGATAAGGCCAACCACAAAGGAAAGATCAGAATATGTGTGCGTTAGGTACAACAAACTACCCACAAGTTGTCTTTATAAAGTGGAATCCATTATAGGTGTAGAGCAAGTGGTAGATAAAACAAAACTTGATTGAAAAGGTGTGGGAGTAGGCATGCAATCAAGCATGTTGAATCTTTGAAGCATATCAAGAGCATACTTCTACTAGAGTATGACTATGCCATCCAAAAACTAAACAACCTATAGGCCCAAAAAATAACATAGAACTCAAAGGTCTATCATCTCAAATTGCTCCCTTAAATCTTGTTGAACACTCTAAATCAAAGAGGGTGAGGTACCTATAATAGTGAGATCATCAACATATAGCACAAGTATCAATATATTAGCCCCATGACATCGAATATACATTGTAGGATCAGAATGATAGCATGTGAAGTGTGATGCAAGTAAGAAGGAATTCATCTTCTCATACCAAGCCCAATGGGCTTGGTTGAGACCATACAAGGACCTTTTAAGTTTGTACACCATAGAAGAGTCCTACACAAAACCTTGAGGTTTCTCCACATAGATCTCCTCATGTAGGTCTCCATTCAAAAAGTCGCTCTTCACATCCATTTAAAATATTGGCCATCCCTAAGAAGATACAAGAGAGAGAACAAGGCAAATAGAATTAATCTCGACGACAGGAGCAAAGGTCTCAGAGTAATCAATACCCTCCACTTGTGAAAAGCCCTTTGCAACAAGATGTCCCTTGTACCTATCAATATACCCATTTGCAACATACTTCATATGGTACACCCACCTATACTAAACCAACTTTCTTCCATTTAGAAGAGAACAAAGACCCCAAGTGTGGTTCTTCATCAAAGAAGTGTACTCATCATCAATAGCCCTATCCCAATGTGAGTTTCTTAGTACCTATGAAAAACTATGTGGATCATCTAAAATGGCATGAATCAATAGTCCAATACTAGATGTTTGAGCACGAGTACGACGAGAATCTAAAGGATCTCTTGCCATAGGTCCAACTACATTAACAATATCACGAGCACACTTGGGCATTCACAGAACATTAGGGGGAGGATGGGAAGGTGGATCATCATCAAGATCTTCCTCAAAGCATAAATAATCTTTTAGAGAAGAAGATGATGTACTAGGCAGTGAGAGAGAAATTGGTGATGGAGGCTCCATTGGAGGATAATGCTCATCAAAATAGACATCTCATCGAAACAAGGCCTCTCTAGAATTAGGCTCAAAGAACCTGTACACCTTTACATCCTTATAGTAGCCAACAAATACAAGTGTCCATCTCTTCCTCTCCATGGCTTTCCTCTAAGCATCTAGAATAAATGCCCAAGCTTCACTACCAAAAATACAGAATATAGAAATATAGGGCTTGATGTGAGTCCAAGCCTCCTCAGGAGTCAAATATTACAATGCCTTCTGAGGCATCTAATTCTAAATATAGTTGGCACAATTGATAGCCTCAGCCCAAAAAGAAGGACTCATATCTCAACACTATATCATATAATTGGCCATCTCCCATAATGTTATGTTCTTTCTCTCAACAACCCCATTCTACTGAGGGGTATGAGGAACTGTGAATTGATGATGTAAATCATGCTCAGTGCAAAAATCTCTGAAAGACTAATTCACATATTCCCTGTCATTGTCAGTGTGTATATGTCCAATAGAAAGACCAGACTACTTCTCCCACAAATATCTTAAAGATTCAAAATGAATCAAAGACATCAAACTTGTACTTCAAGAAGTACACCCATGTGTGTCTAGAGAAGTCATATATGAAGGTAAGTACATATCAGGCACCGAAAAAAGATGGAGTGGAGAATGACATAAGATCATTGTTTATCAACTCGAATGGTGCCTTAGCATGTGAGGAGATACCTATCAAAAAAGTATCTCTTTGATGTTTGCCAAGTGCACAACCTTAACAAACACCATCTGTACAAGAGATTTGAGGTAGCCCAGTCACTAGCTCTTGTATACTCATCTGTTGTAGAAATTTGTAGTTGACATGACCAAAATGCTCATGCTAGAGTTTGCTCACTATGTTTACATGAGCAACAAGAGAAAAAAATGTACAATTAAATCTCTCGAAGCCATCAAATTGACATAAGTGAGACTCTAAATCAATACTTCCAATAGCAACAATCAAGTAATGATCATGAAGGTCTTCAATAACCACATCATGTGCTGAGAACTCAACTATCTTACTAGAGCTAGAATAACAAATTTGATAGACAAACAAGAGGTTTGTAGAAATGGCTAGAACTAATAGAACATCCTGTAGAGAACAACCCTCCAAAGAAAGAGTGCCAAAACTTGAAACTAAAAGTTGTGCATAGTCACCGACAATAATATGTGTAGTAACACTATGAGCAAGTGAGGTAACCAAATCAAGTGGGTGTGTCATATGGTGTGAAGCACCTGAATCAATGATCCAAGTAGCAACAGAAGAAAAATATCATGTAGAAAGAGCATGTTCTTTCCTAGAAGGAGGAGGGGGTGTCTTTTGAGAAGCAATACTATGTTGTTGCATTGCCTCCTCTAAAGCATCAGCATGTTTCCAACACCCATAAACTAGATGTCCTTCCTTGCCACAAAAACTTCAAGGATCACCTATAAACTTCTTAGTCTTGGAGGAAGACTCACTAGACTTAGAAGGTTTACCCTTCAGAGTGGATTTTTGTGAATCTAATTTAGGAGATGTCTCGGAGGAACTCTCACTACCAGCTAAGTCTATTTTGGGCTTGGGTTTCCATTTTGGCTTCTTTGTAGATGTCTAAGCAACCAATGATTGGTTCTTTGATCCTATTAGAGAGTCCAACTATGTAAGTTTTTCCTATTCTCTAGTCAATTGAGCACACAATACCTCAAATATGGGCATGCTAAATTTGAGATCCAAAGCATCCATAGTGGAATGGAAGGTAGAAGAGAAAATTTGAAAGTTTCCTTGAAGCTTTGACAAAATTAGATAAATGTACCCCTTATTAGTCTTTACTTTCCCATAACCATTTAACAAAGATTTTTTTGTTTAAACTTCATTAGAAAGTCCAATGGAGGGAAAAGCATGAAGCACAAGTGATGTAAGATTTGCCTCAATCTGAAGTGCCTTGAACTCATTGACATTACCAAATAAACCCTCTAGCTTACTCCACATATCTCAAGGAGTAGTGCATCCATCAAGATCAAATTGCAAATTGTCAAATACCTAGAAAGCAATCAACCCCATGGCCTCATCCATCTTATTCCTATGTTGCATGATCTCAAAGGGCTTCTGTAAATTTGGTTGCATGTCATCTAAACAAGACCATAATCCTTTTGAACAGAGAAGTTGTGTCATCAAGGTTTTCCATGTGTGATAGTTATGTGGTCAGAAGTGCTATAAAGAAGAGGTCTTGGCCATGTTTTTAGGTGTTTATTTTGATATATTTTTGGTTTACTAACATAAATGACATAAGCAAGTATAGAAAACACCCCCTATAATACAAAAAATTGAACCCCAACAACTAGAAAGAAAGTTATACAATGAGAAGAGGAAAAAAGATTCAAATGAGTATCATGTGTACCTTTAAAAAAAATTGATGAAAATTATAGAGAATCTAGAAATTTCTCGAGAAGAACTTTCTGGCACTTCTTCTAGATTGAAAATTGGAGCTAATTTCAGCGAATTAGGCTCCCCAAAATGCAAAAAGCATCAACTAGCTTCAAAAATTAAAATATGTACCATAATAGAAAAAAATTCTAGAATAAACTCTATGCTTGTGACGGGCTCAAAATCAACTTTTTGACAATATCTTATTTTCCCAATTTCGATACTGTATGCTCAAGATATTGCAAACAAAACATAAACTACTTTTTATGATAAAATAAAATAAATTGATGATAGTTTGAAGGCCATCAAATTTTATCCCAAAAGTGATGAAGTCATTGCTTGTGTAGACTTGTCAATACCTATGTCCTTGCTGACATCAGCAACTATACCACTTATGTAGGCATCCTTGCATGACTTTAAAGAAAGGTAATGCTAAAAAAAGGCCCTTTTTTGAAAGAGAATTTTTCTAAATGCGATTTTTTTAAAACCCTTTTTAAAAAAAAAACTTTTGCAATTTTTTGGCATAAAATAATAAAATTGCCTACTTAGGAAGCATGCCCGATCTTGGATCAATTTTTTTTTCCTTAGATTCCAACTATGCCCGAATTAGATGTGCCTTATATGAAAATAAGGGTTTTTGGGTGTTGCGAGTTCAACAGTGAGTTTTTTTTTGCTCAAAGTGCACCAAATATCAGTGACCCCCCCCCCCCCTATTTCAATAAAAACCTTAAAATTGCATATCGGATTCACTCAAATCTTTATTCTTCTGATAGCTTCAAAAAACTAGAACAAGTTGCAACAAATCTGGCTCTGATACCATGAAAGATTTGATAAGAACACAGATCCAGTAGAACACCTACATGCAATAACTTGTCACAAAGAAGAAAATGACAAGAGAAGGTAAGAGTTTTGCTCTAAAATATGCAAGAATATATTATCAAACAAAAAGAATAAGAGAAATATACAATGGATCAATCCTTATAGAAGGAGATCATAAAACCTAAAAGAGAAACCCTTGTATATTTCTCCAATTCTTAAGAGAAACCCTAAGAGTTTTGCTCTAAAATATTGCAAGGAATAAGAGAAATATACAATGGATCTTAAGTAGGGATTAAAGGTAATTTAATAAATTAAATTAAATCAATCCTTTACTCTAACAATATATAAAGCCACTTGGGTACTTCCTTGCAATATTCAACAAGACAATGTTGCAAACCACCACCCAAAACTTCCCTAGACAACCTATGGGCCTTGCTTATACAGGTGTTTTTCACTGCCTGGGAAGGTTCTAGATACTTAGTCCAAATTCTTGAGGCTAACCAACCTAATATTATATTATTTTATTACACTTTATTACATAGAATTGACTCAAGATAATTTACAAATTATGTTTTTTGGTAGCCAAACTTCTAGAGACCATAACTTGTAAACCATTGATTTGATTGGCTACTATAACCCCTTTTTGAAAATGACAACTTTTGTTCTACACTTAAGGTTTGACCTTATTTTGGAGCCATTTAGACCTCAAAACTGATCCTGAAGTTTTTATGCCAAACACATATACTAAAAATCTACAATAACTTCGCTAATTTACACAAGATATGGCAATAAAACTCATCTGGCAAGATGATGAACCTCCACTTGTGAAATTAGAATTGCTTGATCCATATTATGTTTGAACATTTCACTGTAGCTACCACATACTCAGCTTCAATTGTTGATTGGGAAATATAATTATGTTTTTTGCATTTTCATGACACCAATCTCTTTCCTAAAAAGAATGCACCTCCATTATGTTTTTTTTGTCATCAATATTTACTACCCAATATGAGTTAGTGAACACCTTTAGTACAAAAATATCATTTCTTTTGTAATATAATCCATAGTCTTCTGTACCTATTAGATATCTCATTATCCTTTTTACTATCATCTTATGATTCTCTTTAGGATTTGCTGAAAATCTAGTAACTATCCCAACTACCAAAGCAATATCTAGTCTACTATGAATGACATATTGCAAATTTCTAATCATGGATATGTATAGGGTCTAGTTCACATTAGTAGAATCATCATTCTTAGATATCTTATGTCCATTAGACATAGGTGTACTCATTGGCCTTGAATCTTCCACAGAAAAGTCTTTAGTATCTCCTTGATGTATTTGGATTGAGTAATAAAAATTCCAATCTTCATTTGACATACTTGTAATCCAACAAAGAATTTGATTTCACCAAACATTAGACATTTTAAATTCCTTCTTCATTTCATTAGCAAATTATTTACATAATGCTTCTCTTCCTCCAAATATAATATCATCAACAAGTATTTCAGATAACAAAACTTCATTGTTCTTACCATTCTTCAAATATAGGTTATTTTTATCATTTGTCCTTTCAAAAATAAACTTCACCAAATAGTTATGTAATCTTTCATAAAATGCTCTTGGGGCTTACTTCAATCCACAAAGAGCTTTTTTCAGTTTACATACCATGTTCTTCTTGTCTAGATCTGCAAATCCTTCAGGTTGTTCAATATACACTTCTTCCTCTAGTATACCATTTAAAAATGAAGATTTGACATCCATTTGATATACCTTGAAACTCTTGTAGGATGAGTATGCAAGAAGAGTTCTGACTCCTTCAAGTCTTGTCACAGGAGAAAAAGTTTCTCCATAATCAACTCATTCTTCTTGAGTATAACCCTTGCATACCAGTCTTTCCTTATTTCTTGTTACTTCTCTATTCTCATTGAGTTTATTCCTAAAAAACCATTTTGTTCCAATAACATTTTTGTCTTTAGGTCTTGACATTAAAGTCCAAGTATTGTTCTTCTCATTTTGGTTAATTTCTTCATTCATTGCTTGAATCCAATCTTCATTCTCCAAAGCATCTTTTACTATCTTGGGCTCAAATTCACAAAGTAAGCATGTGTCATTATTGAGTCTTCTTCTTGTTATAACACTTGATTTAGCATCTCCAATAATTTTTTCAAGTTTTTGATGTCTTCTCACATATTTTGCTAGCACAAAAAGTTTCCTTCTTGGTTCTTCTACAGGTTCATCTTGAAAATTAATCTCAAGCTCATTTGCTCTTTTTGGTTCATGTTTTGTATGTTCGGTATTTGCAATCTAATGGTTGACATTTCTCGTCTATGATTCATCATCTCCTTTATGTTTCTCGACATCCACTCTCTACTTCTTGGCAACTTGTATTTGCATTCCATCATTTCCTGTCTATTGGGAACTTGTAGCTTAATTTTCTTGTTCATTTTGAGTGCTAAAAGCATCATCATCCACATAGATGAATGTATTGTAGTCTTCAGGTTCTTCATTATATGAAGTGTCACTTCTTTCTGCAAACTCATCAACTTTCACATTTGCACTTTCTACAACTTTGTTATTATTAGAATTCAAACACTTATAAGCTTTGCTTTTGGTGGAATAACCTGGTAATATGCCTCCATCACTCTTTGCATCAAGTTTTCCATTCCTATTATCTTTCAGTATATAGCATCTACTTCCAAAGATTTTGAAATATTTCACATTAGGAGCATAACCATACCATAGTTCAAAAGGTGTAGCATTTGTACCTTTCTTGACTTGTACTCTATTCAAGGTATAGATAGCAGTACTGAATACTTCTATCCAATATTTCTTTGATACACTCTTCTCCATCATTAATGTTCTTGCATAGTCCATTATTGACTAGTTCCTTCTTTCAGCTATTCCATTTTGAAGAGGGGTTCTTGGTGCATACATCTATCTTTTAATTCCTCTATCATTGCATAATGTATTGAACTCATTGGAAATGAATTCACCACCTCTATCATATCTCAAACACTTCAGACTCTTCCCTGTTTCTTTTTCAACTCTAGCTAAATACCACTTAAATAACTAAAAAGCATCAGATTTAGCTTTAAGAAACATCATTGTCATCATTCTAGAGTAATCACCAATAAATAGAATAAAATATTTATCTCTACAATAACTCTAAACATCAATGGGTCCACATAGGTCAGTATGAACCAATTTCAAATATCACTAGTAGTGTAAGTTTTGCTCTTAAAACTAGACTTGGTCATTTTTCACAATTGACATTGTTTACATATAACATTGTCAAGCTTCTTTAGTTTAGACAATCCTCTTACTTTCTTCATCTTACTGATATTCACCAAATTGTGAAAGTTCACATGACATAATCTCTTTTTCCATAACCAAACATCATCTTGTTGTGAAAACACACATGTCTCATTTGATAAATCTAGATAGAATAAGTTACCTCTTATCTGCTCACCAGTTCCAATAATCTTACCATCAACATCATGTATCTTGACCTTCCTATTATAAAATTCAACTTTGTAACTTGATTTGTTCAGTTGTGAAAAACTCAATAGATTATAGTTAAGTCCTTCAACCCAATAAACATTGTCATATGTTATGTTGTTAGTTAGTGGAATAGTTCCTTTAGCTTTCACAATACATGGAATATCATTACCAAATTTAACACATCCACCATTATATGGACCAATATATTCATATTTATCTTTATCACCAATCATATGATTGGAGAATGCACTATAAATTATCCTTTTGTCCTCTTGTTTATGTATGGGATTAGGGAAGTGATGCAGAGCATGCTAGGGTTTTATTGCAAGACCTAGTTCATTTTTGTGCTTGTTATCAAGGAATGGATCACGTTGAATAAAGGGCCATTTAATAAGCCACCAAAGAATTCAAATTTTTGTTTATTTGACATCCACAAGGTCACATCTAGTTAGACAACATAATCCCATTCATGTGAACTGGTGAGATAGTCAAAAAGTAAGCTTAGTGCATGATCACAACTTGAAATAACTAACATCAGACAAAGTCAATGAAGTTCTGAAGAAAGGAAAGATAGTGGATCACATCATCGCAACTGCTAGTGGTTAAGGCAACGTAATCATAGCGAAGCAATAATGAACAACAAAATAAACCATTTTGCACCAATTAAGAAATGTTGAGTTTGACTAATAGCAGTGAAGTAGTGACTAAAGGCAGAATAGACTATTTTGCATTATCATGAATAGAAGATGTTAAGTCAACAAAGCAACAATGAAGCCATGATCAAAGGAAATGAAGGTTGGCACATGGTCACGATTGTTAATGACTAACTGTGGAGTGAGCTAGTGAAGGTGCGACTAAAAGCAGAATATATAGTTTCACTTTGTTGCAAATAGACGAAGTTAAGTTAGAAAAGCAGTAGCAAAGCTATGACCAATGGAAATAAAACAATTTTGCAAGGTCACAACTTAAAAAAACCATCATTCACAAGGTTACAGGAGTCAAGATACAATTAAGGAGAACAACTGCGAAGTCGCGCAAGTCTACGTTTGCATGGTCACAAGTTAGAGTAAGCAGTTAGGGAAAAGAGGTGTGAAGCTATGACCAATGTTCATAGCATCGAAATGATGAAGAAGATAGTTAGAGGATAAGCCATGAAGGGGAAAAACTATTAAGAAGATAGCCAGTGCAATGTCACAACTTGGAACATAGTTAAGGAAGAAAGAAGTGCGAAGAGGTGAGAAAGACTTGTTCGCAATGTTGCAACCAAGAAAGTCAAAAGAAGAAAAGAGAATATGTGGAGTAATAAAAAAGGACATGTTAGCCAAGAAGTTGTTACAAACAAGAAAGAAGTTGCAAAGCCAAAGAAGGTGGTTGAAGTTGAATCTTGATGATTTACAGAGTGAGCTGGCATGGAGATAAAAAGCTGAAGTTCTTGGATCACAGAGGAGGAGTTGGAAGAATAGGAGAATTAGTTGTAGAAGAATTATAAAACCTAGCAGAGAGTAAAATTTCTAGTAGATAGAAGTTTTCTTGAGTATAATGTAATTTTCTAAATTCAATAAAAGATAGTTCCAATGTGTTAATTAGTTTCAATCTATAATTTGTTCTTTGTTGGTAGAGTTTAGTAGATTATAATTGTCTTATGTAGGAGTAGCCAAATAAATAGATTCTTCTTGACCTCTATGTTCAGTCTAATGGACTTCTAGAGTCAAGAAGAATCCTCTGTACATATGTTCTTTTCTTTTATGTATGTATGTGTGGTGGAGCTAGTTCTAAATTCAAGCAAGGCCTAGGAGAGAAAGGCATGTTTCGGTTAGGAAACTTGTAGAGAGAGGAGAAGAGAGTAGAGTGAGCATGATTAATGATTGATATATGTTAGTCATGAGAAGAAGTAGTGGTTTGATAGTCCTTTCGGTGGGTAGGAAGCCTTGAGAAGGGGAAGAGATTAGTTCCTCTAATATTGGGTCAGGTAGTAACCCTAGGGGTTCAAGAGTGAATCTAAGGAGTTCTAGAAGAGAGTAGAACTTAGGGTGGAAGATGAAGTCCCCATCATATTGGTATTAAAGCCATATGAATTGTGGCTTGTGTAGTATGTTGTATACTCCTAAATGTGTTGGGTCTTCAAAGATGGTGACCAATGCTAAGTTGGTTAAGGAGGTAGATTAACAAAAGAAACTCCTAGAAGAGAAGACTAGAATCCTTGATGAGGCCATAGAGGAGATGAAAGAGAAGTTAAAAGAGATGGAAGATGCAGCCCAAGAAAAAGAAGGTGAATACCTTAGCAGTAGTGCAAGAAAGGCAAAATTAGAGGATGAGATACCTAAACTAGATCTGCCATTGGGTGAAGGAGAACCATTCTTCAGAGCTCTCAAAGCATTGGGAGAAAAAAGTATATAAAATGTCTCATTGTTCCATGGAAAGATGGAATTTGATGTGGTCCTAGAATGGATTGAGAATATAGAAAATTACTTCAAATGTGAAGGGATAATAGAGGCACAAAAAGTGAGAGTTGTAAAATCTAGATTCAAAGGACATGCACTTACTTGGTGGAAGTTTGTGCAAGAAGAAAGGGAAAGTGAAGGGAAGAAACCAATAGCCACTTGGAAGGCTATGTTGGCAAAGATAAAAGAAACCTATTTGCCAAAGGACTATGAGATTTAGTTGCACATGCAAAGGCACAATCTCAAGCAAAAGGATCTTGATGTGGCTACCTATAATAAAGAGTTTCAAAAGTTGGCTCTAAGGTCAAGGGTATAGGTGGCAAAGAGAATCAAGGTGGCAGGGTATCTTAATGGCCTTAAGTGGTCTATTTTAGATGAATTAAGTTTTTTAAGTCTCACCACATTGCAAAGTTGTTTTCAAATGCTCAGGGAAATGGAAGATAAGTTGAAAAGAAAAGGGGACTCAATTTCCAAGGACAAAGGCAGAGGTAGAGATTTCTAGTGGGAGGACCAATGAGCAAAGAAACTATGGTGATTCCAAATAGAATGAGCAGACTAGTGAAAATAGTTAGAGAGGTGGCTCAAACAGAGGAAGAGGATCTAACAATGGTTGCAAAGGTAGAAATGGAAACAACAACAACATAGGCTCACACTTCAACAATATGAAATGTTACAACTGTGGCAAGTTGGGACATCTTGCCTATAGATGTCTAGAGAAAGCATCAACATCGTCTCATGGAGAGAAGAAGATCAACTACATCTAAGAGAAGAACTATTCCATAGTAGGTGAAGTAGATCTTGATGTAGAGAAAGGTGAGAACCTCATGTTGAGGAGAGTCTTGGTAAAATAACCTGTAAAGGAGGAACCCAAGTAGAGAAGAGCATTGTTTAGAACCACTTGCAAAATATTAAGCAATATTAAGCAAGGTGTATAAGGTGATTATAGACTTAGGGTCTTCTGACAATGTCATGTCACAGGAAGCAACATAAAAGCTTGGATGAGAAATTTTTTTACATGTGAGTCCTTATAGAGTGACTTGGTTAAATAAAGGGTAGAACATCCTGGTAAAGGAACAAGTATGGGCAAACATCACTATTGAAAAGTATCAAGATAGGATCTTATGTGACGCACTCCCCATGGATGCTTGTCATCTATTGTTGGGAAGACCTTGGCAGTATGACAAAGAGGCAATACATCATGGGAAGGAGAATAAATATTCTTTCAAGAAGGGTGGAGTCACTTATAGGATGCAATCCATAGTGGAAGAAGAAAAGATACAGAAGGCTACTGCCAAAAAACTTTTGATGAGTGGGAAAGAATTCCTAAAAGACCTAAAAGAAGAAGAAGTTGGGTTTGTTGTCCTATTGAATCCCAAATAAGAAGAGGTTAAGAAACCTAGTGTCTTACCAATGGAGATACAAGTTGTATTAGATTAGTTTAGGGATATCATTAGTGATGGTACACCATCCACACTACCCCCACACAAAGCAGTAAGTCTTTAGATAGAGTTTGTGCTAGGATCTTTATTGCCAAACAAAGCTGCTTACAAGATGACTCCAGAACAAAACAAGGAGATTGCCAAACAGATTCAAGAACTGCTAGATTAGAGATTGATCAAAGAGAGCATCAGTCCATGTGCACTACTAGTTGCTCTAGCACCAAAGAAAGGAGGTAAGTGGATCCTCTATACTAATTCTAGAGAAATAAATAAGATAACAATAAGATATAGGTTTCCTATTCCTAGAATAGAGGATTTGATGGATTGTCTAAGCAGTGCACAGTACTTCTCTAAAATAGATTTGAAGAGTGCTTACTACCAAATTAGAATGAACGAAGGTGATGAGTGGAAGACAGCCTTCAAAACCACTAAAGGGTTATATGAATGGTTAGTCATGTCATTTGGTCTCTCAAATGCACCAAGCACATTTGCGAGACTAATGAGTGATGTATTGAAACATTATACAGGTAATTTTGTGGTAGTTTACCTAGATGACATTTTGGTTTACAAAAAGAGAAAGGAAGAGCACCTCAAACATTTTGAAATTTTTTTGAGAAGGTTGCAAGAAGAAAAGTTGACCATTAACCTTGAGAAATGTGAGTTCATGAAAGAAGAACAAGTCTACCTTGGATTTGTTGTATCACATGGTAAGTTGAAGATGGATGAAGACAAGGTCAATTTATTTTTAACTTGGCCTACACCAAAGACAAGTACAATTGTTAGAAGTTTTCATGGATTGGCATAGTTTTATAGGAAATTCATCAGAAACTTCAGTGAGATATGTGCTCCTATTATGGATACTATCAAAGGATGAATGAAGAGAAAGTTTGTGTGGACAAAAAGGGCAGATGAAGGTTTTGAAAGACTAAAGAAAGAGGTAGCTACTACACCGATCTTGGTACTACCTAGCTTTGAGAAACTATTTACAGTACAGTGTGATGCAAGCAACATTTTTGTTGGAGCAGTCTTAAGTCAAGAAGGAAGACCTGTTGCATTTTTTAGTGAAAGATTGAACGAAGCCAAATCAAGGTATTCTTCCTATGATCTTGAATTACATGCATTAGTGCAGGCACTCAGAGAATGGAGACATTATTTGTTGCCCAATTAATTTGTGGTCTTTACAGTCAATCAGGCCTTAAGCTTTATCAGTTCATAGGAGAAGCTAAGTTTGATGCACATTAAATGAATGGACTTTTTGCAGTCTTTTACTTTCACAATTAAGCACAAGAAAGGTATCAGTAAAAAAGTAGCAGATGTATTAAGTAGAAGATTGCCGACAATGCAGGAGATACAATTGAAAAGCATTGGAGTAGAGGAATTCATAGAACTCTATAAAGGAGATGAAGATTTCTCAAAAGCTTATAAGGTATGCTCATCTTTTGAAAATATTTTTCATAGTGAGTTTGTTAATTATACATTGCATAATGGTTTATTGTTTAAGGATAATCAGCTTTGTGTTCCAAAAGGTTCAATGCGAGAGAACCTTATCCAAGAGAAACATAATGGATGTTTGAGTGGACACTTTGGATTGAATAAAAACATAGATCTTATAAGTAGATATTATTACTGGCCTAGGATGCAGAGAGATGTGAGAAAGTATATTGAACAATGTAAAAAATTTCAGAAAGAAAAAGGAACCTCATCAAATGTTGGTTTGTATCAACCATTACCCATACCTGATAGACCTTGGGAATGTCTAAGTATGGATTTCATTGTGGGGTTACCTAGAACTAAAACTAGTTTTGGTAGTGTGTTTGTAGTAGTGACAGGTTCAAAAAAATGAATCATTTCATATCATGTAAAACCACTCATGATGCAAGCTACATCATACATTTGTTTTTCAAAGAAGTAGTCAAATTTTATGGATTACTAGTCAATATAGTGTATGATAGAGATGTCAAATTCATGGGTCATTTCTGGAAAACATTATGGAGGAGATTGGGAAAAAAATTGTCCTACAACTCTACATACCATCCTAAGACTGATGGTCAAATTGAAGTGATAAACATAGTACTTGGAAATCTTCTTAGATGCTTAACAAAAGAATATGGATAGACTTGGGATCAAGTTATATCATAGGCTGAGTTTGCTTACAATGATAGTATCAATAGAACTAATGGCAAGAGTCCATTCTAGATTGTTTATGGAAGACACCCTAGAGGAGTTTGTGATCTCAAAGAGGTAAAAGAATGTGGATCAATCAGTGAGCATGCTGAAGATTTTGCTCAGCCCATGAAAGAAATACATGATCGAGTCAAAAAGAATTTGATAGAGGCAAATTAGAAATTGAAAGAAAAAGTGGATGAAGGAAGAATATACATGCAATTTCAAGTTGAAGACTTGGTATTAGTGTACTTGAACAAATCTAGATTTCAAAAAGGAATGTGTAGCAAGGTGCAAATGAGAAGAATTGGTCCCTGCAGAATTCTGGAGAAGTATGGACATAATGCATATAAATTGGGTCTACCTAAGAAATTAGGGTTATCATCTATCTTTAATGTGTAAGACCTAATCTCCTACAAAGGACCTGAGATTCTAGAGGATACTCAGAAAAAAAAAATGCAAAAAGATGTCCAAGAGATCAAAATACCAGTACAACATAAACTACATGCAGAAAAGATACTAGATTCTAGAGTGAAGAAAATGACAAGGCATCGAGTATACATGGAGTATCTCATTCAATGGAAAGGGTTACCAACTATAGAAGCTACATGGATTGATGAATAATATTTCAAGAAATGAGGCATTAGTCTCGCATTTTTGCCGACTAAGCCAACTTAATCTCTTTTCATAGAGGGAGAGAATAGTGCAGAGCACCCTAGGGTTTTACTCCAAGCCCTAGTTCATTTTCATGCTTATGATTGAGGAGTAGATCACAATGAATAAAGGGCCATTGAATAAGCCACTAGAGACTTCAAACTTAAGTTCATCCAACATTTCCAAGGTTGTAACTAGTTAGACAACATAATTCCATAATTGTGTGAACTGGCAAGATAGTAAAAAAGGAAGCTTAGAGCATGATCACAACTTGAAATAACTAAAATCAAACAAAGCCAGTGAAGTTGCAAAGGAAGCAAATACAGTGTGTTACACTTATATTTTTTCAGCCTTAATGTCAAACATTTAAGTCATGGGAGTGCCCAAGTTGAAGTTGAAGTTGAACCTTCGGGTCAGTTCAACTTCAAGTTCAATGATTTCATAATATACTTTCGAGTGTCGAAGTCAAAGTCGAAGTTGAATCTTCTAGCCAGTTCAAGTTCAACTTCAAGTTCTGTCATTGGCACAAAATGTTAAAATCAGGCCAGTAATTCTCCTATTCATCAACATTCCTACTCACATATGGGGAGGTTGAAGTTGAAGTTGAAGTTTCGTGTCAGTTCAACTTCGACTTCAAGTTCATGTTGGAGTCGGTGCAAAGTGCAGTGTTAGTTCAAAGTTTCAGTTTCAGCCTTGGTAGTTAGAAGTTCGAGAATCATTATGATTCAATCAAGATTGGGAGCTTCAAAATTGTATTTTAAATGGTGAAGCCTGAAAAGAATCCACCATTCTTAAGTGCAAAGCTCATGGACAGTTTCAAGTATGCAGTTCACAGATCAAAGGCTCAGATTCATCAATTCGAATTTGTGGCTCAAGTTTAAAATCAAGCTCAGATCCTATTTCAAGGTTCGAAGTCCAAGATCCAAGGTTAGAAGGTGGTGGCGGATAACAAGATGTAGAGTAAGTAAATTCCAACATGAGATTCAAGTGCAGGTATTGGTGTATATATTGTTGTTAGTTTTAATACAACTTGTAACTACAGATTTCTGTTTGCATTAAAATAACAATCACAATCCAGGGAGCATAAATTTTTATCCAACCATTGGATTTTGCTCAATTTTTGATATGTTGTAGAAAATTAAGTTTTCTAAATGTTCATTGAAGCGATTTTCAAAATTTGGTCAAATTCAAAAGTTACGATGGACTATATGCGGGTCTGTCAACATACCAGCAAATGCAAAATGTTTTACAGTCAGAAAGACAGTCATGTTGTGGGGCCCACAGATTTTAATCCAACTGTTGGATTGAGCTGAATTTTGGATATGTTTGAGGAAACCTAGTTATCTAAATTCCCTCCAAGACGTTTTGTAAAATTCACAACAGATCAAAAGTTATGACTGTTACAAGATCATGACAGTAACCTGCAACCAGCATACGCCACCTATCCAACATGCACATGCAATTCATTTTTGTAGTGACAGGTGTCCATAAGAGGAGTTTGGACGAATGTAAGCAATATCATAATGTTTATCTTTTTTGATACATCACTCTTACTCAATAATGGACAGTGGAATATGAAAGGTTGGGAGCAGTTTCAAGAAATAGTTATTCAAACTAAAAAAGAATCAATAGAAGGAGAAGATAAATAGTACAAAGAATAATAAGAGAAGGGTTCTTCTTTTTCTGGGAAGGAGTTCTATAGCTGCTACTATAGGGAGAAGAAATTTCTATTTTGTAATAGAGGAAGCAGTTTCATTTTATGCAGACTAACTGTGATAAGGGGATTGAACAATACTATTATTATTTTATCATGTCTCTGAAATAAAGAGGGACATAAGTGTGCTAGATTTTACAATCATATACATTTGTGTTTCTGATCTGAAAGGATTTTGGAGTCCTTTTATTTCTGTTTTAGATGCAGTTCTTTATTACTATGTCTAATGTGATATATGTAGTCTTGTGGTTATGTATTCACATTTTTGCATAAAGATGTTTACAGCTTTCTCAATTTTCTCTGTAATATGGAAACATTGTAGATAGTCCTGTGGTTGTTTACTAGTTTTTCATTCATTTCTAGTTTAGCAATCTATTGATCGCATTTATTCCATATTGATGGATGAATGTCTGAAAAACCCTTCATGTCTTCAGGTTAAAGACATAGCCAGATATCACATTCATTGAATATCTTTTATGAGGGATCTGTACCTCTCAATTCAGAGGAAGATTATCAATAAAACGATAATCTATCCAATCGTTAGTGCATTTTGTTCTTCTTTTGAAACATATTGAGTCATTGTTTGCATTTCTATTCGAAGGACAAAACTGTTTACTAACACAGTGGATCACATCTTTGCAACTACAAGTGGTTAAGGAAATGTAACCATAGTGAAGTAACGATGAAAAATAAAGCATACTATTTTGCATTTTCACAATCAAGAAATGCTAAGTTTGACTAACAACAACGAAGTAATGACTAAAGGAAAAATATATCATTTCACATTGTCATTAATAAGGAAATGTTAAGTGAGCAAACAAATAGCGAAGCCACGATCAAAGGAAATGAAGGTTAGTGCATGATCACAACTGTCAATGACTAATCGTGGAGTAAGCCATTGAAGGTGCGACTAAAGGTAGAATAGATAGTTTTGCTTTGTCATGAACAAAAGATGTTAAGTTAGCAAAGCAACAATGAAGCAATGACCAAAGGAAATGAAATGATTTTGCAAGGTCAAAACTTAACAAAACCATCATTCCCAAGGTCACGGAGTCAAGAGATAGTTAAGGAGAATAGTTGCAAATCCATGCAAATCTACATTTGCATGGTCACGAGGTAGAGTAAGCAATCAGGGAAAAGAGGTGCAAAGCCACAACTAGTGTTTGTAGCATTTCCATGATGAAGCGGACAATTAGAGGATAAGCCATGAAGGGGCAAAACTATTAAGAAGACAACCAGTGCAATGTCACAACTTGGAACATAGTTAAGGAAGAAAGAAGTGTAAAGAGGCAAGAAAGACTTGTTCACAACGTCATTGCCAAAAAAGTCAAAAGAGGAAAAGAGAATAGGTGGAGTAAGAAAAAAGGACATGTTAGTCAAGAAGATGTTACCAACAAGAAAGAAGTAAAATTTCTAATAGATAGATTTTTTTTTGAGTATAATGTAATTTTCTAAATTCAATAAAAGATAGTTCCAGTGTGTTAATAAATTTCAATTTTTAATTTTTTCTTTGTTGGTAGAGCTTAGTAGAATAGAATTGTGTTATGTAGGAGTAGCCAAATAAATAGATTCTTCTTGACCTCTGTGTTTAGTCAAATTAAATTTTGGATCAAGAAGAATCCTCTGTACATATGTTCTTTTCTTTTCTGTATGTGTGTGTGGTGGAGCTAGCTCTAAATTCAAGCAAGGCCTAGGTGAGAGAGGCATGTCTCAGTTATTAAACTTGTAGAGAGAGGAGAAGAGAGTAGAGAGAGAATGATTGATCTTTATCAGTCATGAGAAGAAGTAGTGGTTTGATAGTCTTTTTGGTGGGTAGGAAGCCTTAAGAAGGGGAAGAGATTAGTTCTTTTAATACTGGGATCACGTAGTAACCATAGGGGCTCAAGAGTGAGTCTAAGGAGTTCTAGAAGAGAGTAGAACTCAGGGTGGAAGGCGACCTCCCCATCAAGAAGTTTTCTCATCTTCATCAAAATATTCTTTCATAGCAACATAGACAACTTTGCCATCATTTCTCTCAGATTTATTGTCAATTTCTTCTTCAACAATATAACGAGATTTCTTACCTTTGTCATCCTTGCTTCTCTTTTAGTCTTTGTCATCTCTTCTTCCTTTGTACTTTCTTTCCTTCCTTTCATCCTTATCCTCTCTATCAAGATGTCTAGTAGAAATATGACCAACTTTGTTGCATGAAAAATAAATAATAGGTAACTTACCTTTGTATTTACCTCTTCCTCTTCCAAATCTTTTTGCAATAAGGGCTTCAAGTTCATCAATCTCATCATCAAAACTATCATTGTAAGTATTCACATGTTTACCTTTTGTTTTTCTAATGATTAGTTGTGACTTGAATGTAGATTCAATAGTAAAATTTGTGTAGTTATCACAATTATACATTTCAAAAGTAGAAAGTCTACCAATTACACCTTCTAAGGTCAAAGTGTTACCTGGTGTGCATCTCAATTCTTGGATTGTAGAAACTCTAATGACATAGATAAGAAGTAGAGTCCTCAATACCTTATCACTAGTTCATCTTTGATTCCTCCATTTACACCATGAATAGCATTGACAACCTCTTTAACTCTTGTGTAGTATTGAACTATATTCTCACCTTCCATTATTCTCATGTCATCAAATTTACCTCTTAGGCTTTCTAATTTGGCTCTCAAGACATTGTCATCACCTCCATATATGGTCTTCAATTTGTCCCACATCTTCTTAACACTATCACATTCTTTTAGGTCATCAAACTCAACGTAGCTTAGGGCTAAGGCAATCTCCAAAATTTCTTGATTGTGTTCTTACTTCTGCTTCAATTGATCAGCTATCAGAGGAGTAGTGGTCACCTTTACATACTCATTTTCCACAAATATCTTTCTTCTTATGCCCTAGTTTTTCACAATATCAACAATCTCTTGGTCCTTTGGATTGAGACCTCTTTCCCTTTGACCTTCCTCTTGATTTCTCATAATTTCCAGAATTGTTTCCTCTTTCAGTGGGTTTTCCTTTGTTTTGTGCATTCAAAACACTTCTTGATGTACATCCACCTAAGTTTTTCATACAAGTTTCATCACCCATAATAACACCAATCATATCATTAAATTTTAGGGTATTAGATCCAAAAACAAAATTATTGACAATCATTACCAAGTCATTCTGGCTTTCAGGCAAAAAACACAAAATCAAGAGAGCTCTAATTTCTTCATCAAAATTGACATTTATAGAAGATAATTGATTGGTAAATGTATTGAACTCATTTAAATGATCATCAAAAGATCCACCTTCTGCCATCTTCATATTAAATACATGTTTCATGATAAATACATTGTTTGAAGTAGAGGGCTTTTCATACAATTTCGCTAGGGTTTGCATTAACTCTTTTATCGTCTTAGCTTTTGTAATATTAAATGCTACTAGTTGCGCTAGGCATAAATGAATATTTCCAAGTGCCTTTCAATCCATAATTTCCTAATTCTCATCTATCATAGTGATTAGTTTCTTGGTTTTTCCTTGTAATGGGCACCATAAATCCTTTTGCTAAAGATAGTCCTCCATTTCCATCTTCCATAACTGAAATTTATGCCCATTAAACTTCTCAACCTTCAGCTTACCTTTTTTTTCCATTTTTCCCACTCAACCATGAGACCTTCCTAGAGAGGATAGCTTAAAAAAAATAATGAAACCTTGCTCTGATACCACTTGTTAGGATTAACCACAGATAGAAGTAATAGTTACATGCAAATATAACCAATATCAAAAAATAATAAATCGCACATAAAAGAACACAAGACATAAGGATTTAACGTGGTTCACCCAATCCTTGGGCTACATTCACCAACAACAAGTCTAATACTATTATTATCTAGCAATTACAATCTGCAATCCCTTACAGCTCAATACTATCGCAAGAAGTTGTAATATCATCATACATTATGAAATCCCTAACCATAAGCTATTTTTTATACAATATTTTTGCCACTTACAAAATTAGGGCTAGAATCAGTCATCCAATAGAAAAATTTGGGGGTTCTTCCCCCAAACCCCCGTAGTAATAATCTAGGGAAAGTTATGTTGAATAAAGTGAGAGAAATTAACCTCTAAGTCTAATTAGGCTCCACATCACAACACTTATCATTCAATATAATTGATCCTTTACATTTCACATAACAAGGTGCATCATTTCCAAACTTAACACTACTTCTATTATAATGTTATAACTTTTCAAACTTACATGTATCACCAGTCATATGATGTGAGCAATCACTATCAATTATCCATCTATCATTCTTACTTGCATGTGAGATTAAAGCAATCTTCTCATCTTCATCAGACTCATCTTTCATTACAAGATAAACAACTTCTTCATCATTTTCATTGGAATCACTATTAGAACCATCTTATTAATCAATATAACAAGATTTCTTACCTTTTTCTTTGTAGTCTTTGTTACCTTGGCTATCCCGGTTGTCTTTCCTTCCTCAATATTTGTTGTATTTCCTTTTCTCCTTCTCATCTTTGTCAGGACATCTTGCAACAATATGACCAACTTTGTTACATGCAAAATAGATAATAGGAATCTTACCTTTGTATTTGCCTTTTCCTCTTGGTACCCTTCTTGCCAATAATGCTTCAAGGTCATTAGGATTATCATCTGATTCATTGTCACTGTCCATGAGATTACTCTTTGAACATTTTCTCCTTTTTGATCCATCAAGGGTTAGTTGAGAGTTGAAAGTACATTCAACACTAGAAGGTGTATAGTTATCAAAGTTTAATAACTCAAATGTAGTAAGGCTACTATGCAAGGTCAAGTTAGTACCAAGTGTACATATCAATTCTTGAATTGTAGATACTCTAATTGCATAGATAGGAATTAAAGTCCTCAATACCTTTTTTGATCAAAGTCTCATCAGACACATCTCCTCCAACTCCTCTAATTGTATTTATAACCTCTTTAATTTGACCACAATACTGTGCAACAAATTCTCCTTCTTTCATTCTCATTTCATCAAACTTGCCTTTCAAACTTTCTGCTTTAGCCCTTAACACATTTTTGTCTCCTCCATGAATTTGTGTCAGCTTGTCCTACATTTTCTTAGGAGTAGTACAATCCTTCACATCATCAAACTCAACATAACTTAGGGAAGATGTCAGATCTATCATCATTTAATTATGCTCTCCCTTCTCCTTTATTTGCTTAACTATCATGGGTCTAGGAACTTTAATGTATTCATTGTCCAAGTAGTATAGTGAAATCTCAAACTCTAGATAAATATAATCTCATTATCATTTCCATGCTGAGAAGTTCTCTTTTTTTTTAGCTTGGGTAGCTCTCTCTTACACATTTTGATCTTTAAGTTGAGTCCCTTTAAACTTTCATTACAAGTACTGAAAGCTATGATACCAATCGTTAGAATGATTAGAATAAATAAGAGGGGGGTGAATTAATTATCTTCAAGTCCAGATGTACCAATACACCTTTTAACAACTGGGTAAAAGCACAAACCTATGTCACCTTTTATAAAGAAATGGGACATCAGAATGCAATAGTTCAACATTAATGACAAAAAAAATGGTATTTGTGTTTAGAATATAAAGATGATGTAAACGAATGAAATGTGTAGAATTGGATGAATTTTATGCCTATAATTTTTATAATTTTTAAAGCAAGAATTTATTCATTTTATTTTATTTTGAAGTCCCTTTTTTAACTGTAAAAAATATAGGGTGTAGTTCCTGTCAAACAAGTATATGTAAATCATCATTTATTGTTCTGACTTGAAAAATATCTTATAGATGACATGTATAGCTAGGGAACAAAAAAGAAATAATTATTTGTGATGTATATTTTCTTTGTTATAAATACTCAAGTTCGACCTTATCAGAATCCAATAGTTTTTTCCTCCTGTCAAAACTTCCCTATCAAATCTATACCTTCTTGAAAAAAATTACATATTCATGAAGAGGATTCTCTCCTCTAGAGATAAATATGATTTTTTAATTTTTTTGAAATGATTTACTATTTTTTTCCTTTTTTGAGGGAGCATCTTCTGAAATGTTGAAATATTGACTTATGATATTTTGAGATTATAACATATTATAACTAATCAAAACACTGAAAAATTTATATAATGATGATATTGAATCTGAGATCTATAAAAGGGTATTTTTAGTTTTTGAAAAAAAAAGAGTTTTGATAGAGAAATGAGATTTGACCAAAACAGGTTTTGGTATTGTATCCTAAACGGTGACATAGATCTGTGCTTTTACCCAACTCCAAAAAAATTATTCAAAATCTTAAATCCACTCAACCAATATAACAACTTAATTATAAATCAACTTATTCATCACATTACTATCTCTTTGTTCAGTATATACCGACTAACATAAATAAACAATAGTAAATAACATGCATCATGAAAATAACATTCACACATATATGATACCAAGATTTAATGTGGAAACCAAATTTGTCCAAAAAACCACCAAGTAACATGCTACCACTTTTTCACTCTTCTAAAGTGAGCTCGGTTAAGAGCCAACCCTATTAAAGGTTACAAAATACATTGTTAGGTGTGACCTTATTAAAAGATTTAATCACCCTATTAGGAGTGGCCTTGAAAGAGGACTTTGGATCATTCCATTAGAATGCCACCTTGATCAAAGGATTTACAATATGACTTTTAAGTCAACCTTAATTAAAGGATTTTAGTACCATAATGGCTAGAAACTAATAGATAGGTTTGATCTGATAGAGTACAACTCACTTTGCAAATTTAAATCTCCATTCGACTCCTTGTTGGTTCATTGACTAGACTTCATCATATTCTCCATCTTTGATCTTCTTGGCAACCCTTCAAGAAATCACACTTCACTAATCTCCTTGAGTTTCCTTTGCTACTCCTTTCTTCACAGGTTCTCCACAAATTTTCCAATCAAAAACCATAAAACATCTGTTGTGCCTCTTTAAATAGGTTGCTTTGATCTTTTGCCACTTAAACATAACCATAGATCTTAGGGTTTGATTAGTTTCATTAAACTTGTCCATCATTTTGTCCTTCTTCTCCTTTCTTGAAACTTCTAGAAATTTCTCTTTAAATCCTCACCATAAATCTCTTAACAAACTCAATTCACACATTAAATACTCTAGCTCATCAGTCCTCTTCTTTCATTCATTTTGACCAATTTGTACCTAATCAAGATTGGATTCAAGATAACCAATGAATATAGTTATGTGTACTTGAAGATGGAAGGAGACAAATTATTGATTGAATAGTTTGTTGATGATATTAGATTTGGGGGAAATGATAATATGAGAATGGATTTTACAAAAGAGATGAACAAGGAATTTGAGATATCCATGATATGTGAGATAAAAAAATCATTATCTTACATGTGATGGAATTGTTGGTAACCATAGTTGGAACAATTATTGTGTTGTCAATGATGTCAAACTTGATTGGTGAGGCAGTTGCTATCTAAGTAGAGTGCCATATCATTTGATTGATGAAGAGGATTTGAAAAGAAGAGATAACAAGAAGACCTAGTGGAAAGGTTGAGTTATGTGGGACTAGAATGGGCACTTGATTAGTGGAACATTGACAAGATAATGTGTTATTTAATCATTTACACTAAGTGGAGAAGATAGTTAATTGAAGCCTAGTACAAATGATTAATGAAATACCAAATGCATAGGCTAAATTGAGTAACAAAGAAGAAGATTAAGGAACTTACAATAGAAGTCAAGTTGTGCCAGTGTCGACTGAGTGACAGTATAAGTCAAGAAAATATAGTATCAATCAAGCATCAATAAAGACCAAGTATCAAGAAAGTTAGACTAAGCGAAGACAAATATGTTGAGCAAGATAGTTAGTATTGACCAAGTTATCTAGTGATGACCAAGGCCAAGGAAGACAATATTGGTTGAGTGACAACATTTGATAGTTTGTGAAGGAATTTAGATTCCCAATTGACACAGTTAAATTTTTGGATTGATCAAAGTGTGTAAAAGATAAGTATTGATGAGATGGAGCATTTAATGCATTATAAATCATGTTTGAGCATTCGTAGAATGGATTCATGGAGAATTTTTGAGAAGTATCTAGAAGGAGAAGGAGGAAAAATAATGATGGAAGGATTCAATGAATCTGACCTAACCCTAAGATCAACGATGATGCTTAAGTAGAAAAAGATTGAAACTACTTATTTAAGGAGGCGTAAGGACAACCTAGAGAGGTTAAGTAGTTATTGATTCTGTTGATTGGAAAGCTTGAGTAGAAGGCTATGAAGAGTTGAGAAGAGGTGAAATGTGATTTCTTGAAGGGTTTCCAAGTGAATTAGTAATGGAGGCCAATTAGTAGATAAGCAGATGAGCTACATTGTGATCTATATTTGCAAAGTGAGTTGTATTTATCAGATCAACCTATTGTTACTTTATAACCATTGTATTAGTTAAAATCCTTTAATCAAGGTTGACTTAACAGTCATTTGTAAATCCTTCAATCAAAGTGGCATTCTAATGGGATGTTCTTAGACCTCTAACATGAATACTCCTAATAGGGTGATTAAACCTTTTAATAGGGTCACACCTAACAGTGTGTATTATAGCCTTTGACAGGTTTGGCTCTTAACTAAGGTCATTTTGGAAGAGTGAAAAGTTGGTAGCATGTTATTGGTAGATTTTCCCAAATTAGGTTTCCACATTAAATATTGGTGTCATACTTGTGTGAAAAATATTTGATGTGTTTTATTGCTTATTACCTTACATTATGCAAGTAGGTTACTATTGGGACAATGAATTGCAAGTTTATGTTACTGGTAAGTTGATATAGAGACCAAGTGGACTAATGAATAAATCTGAGTTGTTAAAAAGTGTAAAAAGTTTATTTGGAACACTTGGACCTGAGAATAATTAATTCAACCCCGTCTTAGTTATTTTGAAATCATTCTAATAATTGGTAGTAGAGCTTTTGGTGCTTGTAAGGAAAGTTTGAAGGGACTCAAAGCTAAAGATCAAGGTGTTCATAAACAAGGTACCCAAGTTGAACAAGGAGAACTTCATGCATGAAAGAGTTTGATGAAGCTACACATTACTGGAATTGGAGATTCAATAATATACTACCTGAAGCATACAATACCTATGACAAGCCATCAGATAAAGGAGAAACAAGAACACAATAATGCAATCTTGGAGATTACATCTTCTCTAAGTTACTTAGAGTTTGATGATATAAATGAGTACATAACTCCAAAGAAAATGTGGGACAAACTAAAAAAGATCCATGGTGGAGACAATAATGTACTAAGAGCTAAGTCAAAAAGCTTTAGAGGCAAGTTTGATGATATGAAGATGAAAGAAGGTGAGAAAAATGCACAATACTCTGGCTGGATCAAAGAAGTGGTGAATGCAATTAGAGGATCTAAAGGAAAAATTAGTGATGAAACTATGATCAACAAGGTACTAAGAACCTTACTTCCTATTTATGCTATTAGAGTTTCTGCAATACAAGAATCAAGATGTACACTTGGTAATGATCTAACCTTGGATAGTCTAACTAGGAGGCTTATTGCTTTTGAATTGTCAAATTTTGATACTTTTACTGCCCTTATTATTGAATATGCTTTCAAGTCACAATTAGTTCTACATAAGTCTAAGAAGAGTAAAGGAAAGTATGAGGATAGTGACAGTAAATCATGTGATGATGATCATGAGGATCTTGAAGAATTATTGGCTATAAGGTTACCAAGAGGCAAAGGAAAATTCAAAGGTAAACTTCCTATAATATGTTTTTCATGCAATGAAGTTGGTCATGTTGTTGCACGATATCTTGACATGAATGACAAGGATGAAAAGAAAGACAACAAGTACCGAGGAAGAAGAGATGGAAGATACCACAAAGGAAAATGTAAGAAATCTTGTTACATTGCTGAAGAATAAATTGATAGTGATTCTAATAGTCATGATGAAGAAGTTTTTAATGTTGCAATGAAAGATGAGAAAACTACACTTATTTCATATGTGAGTAAAGGTGATAGATGGATAATCGATAGTGGTTGTTCACATCACATGATTGGTGATAGAAGTATTTTTGAAATTTTATAACATTACAAAGGAAGATGTGTTAAGTTTGGCAATGATACACCATGTCTTGTGAAAGGTAAAGGATCAATAACATTGACTGACAAGATCATATGTGATAATTCTTATTGGGTTAAAGGATTGAATTATAATTTGTTGAGTGTTGTACAATTGAACAGTTTAGGTTATATAGTTGAGTTTCAACACAAGAAATCCAAGATCTACAATGGTTTTGGAGAACTTATTGGAAGTGGAGAACAAACATGAGGTAACTTGTTCTACATAGACCTATATGATGATACATGCTCTTTTGCACAATATGAAGATAGTTGGTTATGGCATAAGAGGATATGCCATGTCAACTTTGATAATTAGGTAAGCATTAGTAAGATGAAAAGAGTAAGAGGATTACCAAGATTGAAGAAACCTAATAATGTAATGTGTAAGTAATGACAATTGGGTAAAATGACAAAGTCTAGTTTCAAGAGCACGACCTATTAATCTAATGATATAATGGATTTAGTTCATACTAACCTTTGTGGACCTATTTGAGTGCAAATATATTGTGGTGATAAATATTTTATTGTATTTATTGATGATTAATCTAGAATGATGTCTATGATGTTTCTTACAGAAAAATCTAATGCATTTCAATTGTTTAAGTGGTATTTGGCTAGAGTTGAAAAGGAAACAGGTAAAATCTTAAAGTATCTAAGATCTGGCAAAGGAGATGAATTTATATCCGAGGAATTTAACATATTCTACAATGAGAGAGGAATTAAGAGATATATGTCGGCACCAAGGACACCTCCATAGAATGATATAGCTGAAAGGAGGAATAGATCAATCATGGACTGTGTTAGGACATTGATGATGGAGAAGAATATTTCACAAAAGTACCAAAGAGAAGCTGTAAGTATAACTATTTATACTTTGAACTAAGTACAAGTCAAGAAAGGTACAAATGTTACACCTTTTGAGTTATGGTATGGATATGCACCTAATGTGAAGTATTTCAAAGTATTTGGAAGAAAATGTTATATATTGAAAGACAATAGACATTTAAAACTTGATGCTAAAAGTGATGAAGCCATATTCTACTAAAATAAAAGCATGGAAGTGTTTGAATTCTAACACTAACATGGTGAAAAGAAGGCTGCCAAGAATCAACAACTAGTGAATGATGAGTTAGTACAATAATAGACTGCTGAGCATTAGATAGTTGGAGTCGAGCATCATGAAGTGATTGTCGAACAATCAGAAGAAGTTGAGATAAAAGAGGTAATACCTAAAGTGATTGTAGAAGATGAACTTCATGAACTAGAGAAAGAAGAAAGAAGAGTTGAACTTGTGCTAGCAAAGTATGTAAGAAGACATCATACACCATATCAAATCATTGGAGACAAAGGTTTAGGAGTTATGACAAGAATAAGAATGAGGAGTGATACATGCTTATTGTGTGAGTATGAGCCTAGATTAGTCAAGGATGCACTTGAGAATGAAGATTGGATTGCAACCATGAATGAAGAGATTGAGAAAATAGAGAAAAACAAGACTTTGACATTGGTACCTAGAACAAAGGACAAGAATATTATTGGTACAAAGTGGGTATTTAGAAACAAGCTAAATGAGAAAGGTGAAGTCACAAGAAATAGAGAAAGACTATTTTGTAAGGGATATGCACAAGAAGAAGGAATTGACTATGAGGAGATATTTTCCCTAGTTGCAAGATTAGAGGGAGTGAGAAATTTTCTTGCATATATTGTTTACAAAGGATTCAAAATGTATCAAATGGATGTCAAGTATGCATTTCTAAATGGAATATAGGAGGAAGAAGTCTATATTGAAAAAATTGAAGGATTTGTTGATCCAAGCAAGAGGAATATGGTATGTAAGCTACACAAAGAATTGTGTGGATTGAAGCAATCCCCTAGAGCATGGTATGAAAGGTTGCACACATATTTGGTGAAGATTGGTTTTGCAAGGACCAATGATAATGGTAATCTATACTTGAAGATTGGATTTGAAAAAGGGATATTGTTAGCTAATATATTTGTGGATGATATCATATTTGGAGGACAAGATTCATTAAGTAAGTCATTTTCTAATGAAATGAAGAAAGAGTTTGAGATGTCTATGCTTGGAGAGATTAAATTCTTTGTTGGTTTGCAAGTGTATCAAATGAACAAGGGTATATACAATACACAATCCAAGTACATTAAGGAGTAATGGAAACTTACAAATGGAATAATTGTTGTTTTATCATTGATGTCAAATCTATTGATAAGACATATTGCTAACTAATCTAATGTCATATATATTTGATTGATGAAGAGAATTTGAGAAGTTTCTCATTAAAAATATACCTAGAGGAAAGGTTGAGTTATGAAATCAGAGTTGCAATGGACATTTGACTATATAGACTTTGATAAAGAAAAGTGATTGTTCATATCAAGAAAGCGAAGCCAAGCTGAGCAATAGAGTAAAATGCTAGTGTCAACCGAGCCACAATTAGTGCCAAGAAGATCTAGTGTTAACCAAGAATTAGCATCAACCGAGTGTTAAGTAATAACTAAGTAATTAAATGATGACCAAGTGTTAGAATTTAAAGATCGTCGAGTAACAGTATGAGAATGAATTCTAGGAAATTGTGAGATCAAACCAACATAGTTGATTTCTTGGGAGATGTAAACTGTGTTGAAGATAAGATTGATGAGTTGGATCATTAAATTCAAGGAGAGGATTAGGTAAAGACCTATTAGGATAATTCTAGAGAAGTTTCTAGAGGATGATCAAGAAGATGGATAGATAAAATGAATTGAGTTGAACCTGATCGTAAACCCTAAGATCTATAGTTGATGTAGAGAATAGTAAAACACAAATTTCCTATTTAAAGAGATATGGAGCTAAAAAATTGGTGTTGTGTGTGTGTGTGTATGTGTGAAGAGCAAGTGTATGTGAAGAGAAGGATACTAAGCAAGGTTGATTAGAAATGCAAAAGTGTGAGTGAATGCGAAGCTAAGAGAGAGCTTGTAAAAATGATGCTGATTTTGATAAGTAAATCTAAGTAGAAGGCTTAAGTGTTGTTGAGAAGATTGGATTGACTTATTGAAGGGTTTCCAAGAGAATCAAGATCAAAGATGATAGTAGAAGGCTTATTAGATAGTCAGCACAAGGACTAAACATAGATTTGAACCTGCAAAAGTGATTTGTAATCACATAGATCAAACCTACTATTTTCTTTCTAATCATTTTCAATAGTTTGTATTGAAATCCTTTTAACAAAGGTTGACCTAACAATCTAGTTTGTGTAAATCATTTAATTAGGTGTCATTATAAATGGAATGATCAAAGTCCTCTGACAAGGCCACTCTTAACATGGTGATTAAATCCTATAACAAGGTCACATTTAATAGTGTGTTTTGTATCCTTTAACAGTGTTGGCTCCTTATAGAGCTCACTTTGAAATAGTGGAAAAGAGTGACATGTTGCTGGGGGTTATTCCCAAATTGGGTTTCCACATAAAATTCCTAGTGTCAAATATGTGATGAATGCTTTATATGTTTTACATTTAATAATATTTCCATTATGCAAAGAAAGTTACGTTTAAGATAGTTTTATAGTAGAGACCGAGCAACAACAGGATTAGTAGATTAGGGAATGTTTGTTTTATTGTTCAAGTGGTACATAAAGACCTTGAGTAACTGATTCACCCCTCCCCCACCCCCCACCCTCAATTATTCTAGACATTCCTAACAAAGGAGATATTGAAGAACTTTCGAATGGAAGACTCAAGACCAGTTAGTACACCTATGGCTACTAGACATAAAATTTCAAAGACTAATGATAGTGTAGATGTGAATCAAACCTTGTATAGATAAATGATAGGAAATTTGCAATATGTTGTTTACAAAAGACCATATATTACATTGTTTGTTGGGATTGTTGCTATATTTTCTACAAATCCTAAGGAGAATCACATGATGGATGTGAAAAGGATACTGAGATACTTGAAAGTAACAGAGGACTATAGACTGTATTACGTGAAAAATGACAAGCTTGAACCAAAATTGTACACTGATGTGGATTGGGCTGGAAGTGTTGATGATAGAAAGAGTACAAGTGGTAGAATTTTTTTTTAGGAAAGAGATTGGTTTCATGGACAAGCAAGAAATAAAACTATGTTTCTCAATCTACAATATAAGCTAAATATGTAGTAGCAACAATTAATTGTTCTAACTTGGTGTGGATCAAGCAATTGTTGAAAGGATTGAAGGAAGAGATCAATGAACCTGTTGCTATATTCTATGATAACACAAGTGTTATAAATGTATCTAAGAATCTTTTGATGCACACCAAGACCAAGCACATTTCTATCAAGTATCATTACTTGAGAGAGCTAGTTGAAGACAAAGAAGAGAGATTGGAGTATGTAAATACAAAGGAAAAAATAACTAATATTTTTACTAAAGCTTTATCTAAGGATGCTCATGAATATCTAAGGGGTAAATTAGGGGTGATTCCCTTGACTAAGGCTACCTAAGCTAGAGATGGAGCCTTGCATCAAATGTTTTGATCAAAACATCTTACAATTTGATGCAAGAGGTCACACTTTAGGAGCTACCTAAAGCTGTGAAGACACAAGATGTTGAACTAGTCATAAGAAAGATGATAGAAGGATAATCTAGTTTAGAGAGCTGACATGAAGTTATCTACATAATGAAGATGTATGAGATATATTAAGGTGTCTTTGACATTATTGTCAAAGAGGGAGAGTTTATCATTATAGTTTACATAATCACCATGGGAAGCATGAGTAAAAGGAGAAGTTATACATGAAAGAAGGAGAGCACGAGAAAGAGAGGTGATGTTCTAATATGATAGAGGGATTCGTTAAAATTGTTTCTACAATTGGTGTCTAGATGTATTTGTTGGCAGTGGGCCAACATCCTTCATAGGATTCATGACATGGCTTAACCACCTCTTGTGGTTCTATAATACTATTATTTTTATTGGGCATTAATAGGTCAATATTTTTGTGCAACGAAAACCCTAGCCTTTCTAAAAATTGGTATTAGAGATTGGTTAGGTTCAAATCTCGCAAGCCACGATGAGTGATGCTGGGAGGGGGATTGTAAGTATTGGGCCAACATCCCTTGTAGGATTCACAACATGGCTTAATCACCTCTTGTGGTTCTATAAAACTATTGGTTGTATCGGGCATTGATAGGGCGATCTTTTGGTGCAATGGAAACCCCAACCTTTCTAACAATGTTGCATATCAAAGATGCAAATATGAGAATCAAAGTGAAACTGCAAGATGAAATTAGGAAGATTGTTGGTTCATGAGATGAGAATTAGAATGAAACTAAGGATATTAATGAGATCTATTACTGGACATAGAGGGAGTTGAAAAAAAAATTAAGTATGACAATCAAATGACTTTTTGGGTTGCATGGTAACTTAAGGTGTTGCCATCAAAGCCAAAGAGGGAGATTATAAGAAACTACATTTGGAATAATTATTGTGTTGTCATTGATGCAAAACCTTACTAGCGAGATAGTTGCTACCTAAGTAGAGTGCCATATCATTTGATTAAATAAGAGGATTTGAAAAGATGAGATAACGAGAAAACCTAGTGGAAAGGTTGAGTTATGTGGAACTATAGTGGGCACTTGATTAGTTGGCACATTGACAAGATAATGTGTTGTTTAAGCATTACACTAAGTGGGTAAGATAGTTGAATTGAAGCCTAGTAAAAATGATCAATGGAAGACCAAATGCATAGGCTAAACTAAGAAATAGAGCAGAAGATTAAGGAACTTATAGTAGAAGTCGAGTTGTGCTAGTGTCAACCGAGTGACAGTAGAAGTTGAGAAAATATAGTATAGACCGAGCATCAGTAAAGACTGAGTATCAATAAAGTTAGACCAAGAAAAGGTAGAGTATGCCAAGCAAGATAGTTAGTATTTATTGATGACTAAGGCCAAGGAACACAAGTTTGGCGAAGTGACAACATTTGATAGTTTGTGAAGGAATTCAGATTCCCAGTTGACACAATTGAATTTTTGGATTGGTCAAAGTGCATAAAGGATAAGTATTGATGAGTTAGAGCATTTAATGCATGATAAACTATATTTGAGATTTCCTAGACATGGATTCATGGAGAAGTTTTGAGAAGTATCTAGAAGGAGAAGGAGGAAATGAAATGATGGAAGGATTTGATAAATCTAACCTAACCCTAAGATCAATGGTAATGTTTAAGAGGAAAAAGATTAAAGCTACCTATTTAAGGAGGCATAAGGATAACCTAGAGAGATTAAGTAGTTGTTGATTCTATTGATTGGTAAACTTGAGCAGAAGACTATGAAGAGATGAGTAGAGGTGAAGTGTGATTGCTTGAAGGGTTTCCAAGACAATTAGTGATGGGGATATTAATGGAAGGTAGTATCCTGATTAGCAGATGACCTACATTGTGATCTATATTTGCAAAGTGAGTTGTATTTATCAGATCAACCTACTGTTACTTTCTAACCATTATATCAGTTAAAATCCTTTAATCAAGGTTGACCAAACAATCATTTGTAAATATTTAATCAAGGTGAAATTCTAATTAGATGTTATTAAGAGCTCTAACAAGGCTACTCCTAATAGGGTGATTAAATTCTTTAATAGTGTCACACCTAATTGTGTGTATTATAACCTTTAACATGGTTGGCTCTTAATCGAGCTCACTTCAAAAGAGTGAAAAGTTGGTAGCATGTTACTAATGGGTTTTCCTAAATTAGGTTTTCACATTAAATCCTAGTGTCATACTTGCGTGAATGGTATTTGATGTGTTTTATTGCATATTGCTTTACATTCTGCAAGTAGGTTACTATTGGGATAGTGAACTGCAAGTTTATGTTACTGTTAAGCTGATATAGAGACCAAGTGGACTAATGAATAAATATGAGTTGTTAAAAGTGGTTAAAGTCTTATTTGGAACATCTGGACCCGAGGATAATTGATTCCCCCCCACCCCCTCAGTTATTCTAAAACCATTCTAACAAAAACTCAAGGATGGTATTTTCATTTGGCAATCCAAGTATGTGAAAGCAGTGTTCAAATTTTTTTGGGATGCAGGATTCCAAACTAGTTGAAACCCCAATGGTTATTGAATGCAAGTTATTTAAGGAATATGATTCAAGTTTAGTGAATGAGACACTTTACAGGTCAATGATTGGAAAACTATACCATAGTGTTCATAGTAGACCAAGCATTGCTTATGTAGTGGGATTGTTACAAGATTTTAGTCTAATTCTAAGGAAAAACACATGGTGGCAATAAAAATAATATTCAAATATATTAAAGGAACAATTAATTATGAACTTTGGTATCTGAATGATAATGATTTTTCTTTGAATATATTTATTGATACAAATTGAGCATGACACATTCATGATAGAAATAAAAAAAGTGGTAGTACATTATTTTTAGGTGGAAGATTTGTATCTTTGGTTAGTAAGAAGCAAAAATTTATTTCACAATAAAAAAAAAGGAAGAATATGTTACAAATTCTAGTAATTTCTCAAAGCTATATGGATAAAGAAAGTCTTGGAAGGGATCAATGAGATGATTACAAAATTTGTGACTATATTTTGTGATAATATTAGTGCAATAAAAGTATCAAAGAATCCAATGCAACATCCCAAGACTAAGGATATTGCAATCAAGTATCACTTTCTGAGAGAAAATGTGTAGGATAAAAAGGAGATGATGGATTACATGAACTCAAAGGAAGAAGTTGTAGATATTTTCACAAAGCCACTATGTAAGGATGAATTTAAGTATCTAAGAAGTAGGCTAGGGGTCATTCCCATGCCAGAGTACAAGGAAGATGCTCTTACTACATCAATCTGGTGGATTCACTATGTATGTTATAGTGGATTAATGTAAATGGGACTACATCTTAGGGGGAGTAGTTGGAGGTAAAGTAGTTGGGTAGGAAACTCATGTTTGGAATTATTACCAAAGGGGTAGAAGTACAAGAATACAAAGGTGAGAAACCCCAAGGGGGGAAGTATAAGAATCCAAATGGGAGAATGTTAGAAACAATAGTCTGTTGGATACAATTGTTCAATTGTGTGTTATCTTTGATTTCACACAAATGTCATATTAGTCATCAGACAGAGTCTACCGAGCTCAGATGGTCAGCAAGGCAAAGGACAGAGTCTACCGAGCTTAGATAGAGTCTACCAAGCTTAGATGGTTAGCAAGGAAAAGGACAGAGTCTACCGAGCTCAGATGGTCAACAAAGCAAAGGGCAGAGTCTACCGAGCTTAGTTGGTCAGCAAGGTAAAGGATAGAGTCTACCGAGCTCAGAAGGTTAGCAAAGAAGATTTAAAATATCTACCGAGTAGACAATTGTTACCGAAATTTCAAGGTTAAACAAATAAATTTAGTTGTTACCAAGCTCACTCGGTCATCAAAGTGAAATATGGTAGAAACAATTCTTACCAAGCTCTCACAGACAACGAAGGAATTCAGTTCTTACCGAGTTAACTCGGTAGCCAAAGGATTTTGCAGATATTGCAATGTTAACCGAGTCAAGACGGTTAACTCAGGAAATTATTTTTGGAAGCGGTATTTACCGAGCAGGGTCGACCAATGAAGGATTTCATTGATTTATGAAATAACGTTTATTTGTTTAAAGTAATATTTGTAGCTGATTAATGTATGGACTATTGGTAAATGTAACAATAGAATGAGTCAACTTGATAATCTGAATGGTATAAATAAGAGGTCAAGTTGTGAATTCTAAGTGTGGTAGTAGAATTGATGTGATATGAGGATTGATTATTGTGGAAGCAAATTTGAAGGATGATAAGAGATCATTGAGGAGTAGCAAAACCATATTTGATCAAGGAGGATCTAATGATGTAGAATAGAGACCTGTAATCAAAAAATTTAGTTGTATGTTATTTAGGTCAATTCATTGTTTCTTTCTAACCATTGTAGCAATGATTTCAAATCTCTTAACAAAGTTGGTTTAACAACCATTTTGTAAATCCTCTAACAAGGTGACAGTTTAGTTGAATTGTTCTAAAGACCTCTAGCAAGGCCACTCCTAACAGGGTGATTAAATCCTCTAATAGGGTCACACCTAACAGTGTGTATTGTAACCTTTAACAGGGTTGGCTCCTAATAGATCTTACTTCAGAAGAGTGAAAATTGGTAACTAGTTACTTGGTGGTTTTTCCCATATTGGGTTTCCACGTTAAATCTGGTGTCTCTTGTGTTCATTTTGTTTTCAATTGCATGCATGATTGCTTGAAGATAAGTAACAATTTAATTTACCGAGTTACAACATTTTTGTTATGTTTACCGAGTATCGGTAGTAACTAGATCTTTAAGACATCCAAGGGATATGTGGATTAATTTTTGTTAGTAACTGATTCACCCCCCCTCAGTTACTCTATCTTTAATCCCAACATAGTCCACCAAGATAACTGAGGCGGGTGAATCATTTATCCAATAATTAAAACATTTATCGACCTTAAACAATCTTATCCATTCAACCAAAGTAAACAACAACCATAACAAGATGCACATAGACAATTACATCAGATATGTTAATTAGGGAAACCCTTGATCAGAGGGAAAACCCTGGTGGCAATGATGCCCACAAGATGATGTACTAATATAAATATTCCTTGTTAGAGGATGGACCCTATTAGGAGTCTATTACAACATTTGGTACATATGAGTCCCTGTTAGGAGACTTTGAATCCTTGTTAGAAGATTCCAACCCTGTTAGGAGTTGTAGAAGATAGAAGGACCCACTGTACAAATAGCTTCTGGGTCAAGATCATTGAACTCACTATCCAACTAATCTCTCAACTATTCCTTGCAAAATAATTGTGTGTACTATACTCTAACTTATATCCTCTATCCTGTCAACTAGACCAATCACTGTTAGACCTTGTAGAGCAGGTCATGAACCTTAGATCCAAGTATCAAACTTTAGATTACACAATAAAATGTCGGCAATGAAGTTTCCTTCACTTCCACTCCACTCTTCTTATCTTCACATTCCACTCTTTGTGTTGCTTCCAATCATTCTCATTCATCCATACATGATACAGAAAAATATCCTTCCTTTATACCAAATCCATAAAATAATTCCTTGATTCAGTTGTTACACCTTCTTAATTAGTTATTATAGGACCACATTAAGAACATGTTACACTTAGTGATAACATTAATCTTTTGCTGTACAACTTGAATAACTTTTCGTACATGTAACATTATGATGAGTGATCTTAGCTACATCATCACCAACATGTGTTCTTCACATATTTAACTTCAACTTCTCAAAATAACAACTTTTCTAAGAGATATAAAAGTTTACTAAAACATGTCTCTGTAAACTCTATCTCAAAACAATCTTCACTGAAACTTGCATAACTTCTTCCAGACTTAATATCTTATGCTTCTGAGGTTAGTTGTATATACTAGAAACATAGTATAATATCCCTTTAACTTTACTATTGAAAATACTCAACAATCTATCGGTACCAACTTGATCTTTACCATTGTTCTTCTATCATATACCACAGAAAATTGCTATGTTGACATCAATGACAAACACAATCTTGAATATAACATATCATCATGATAATGATCTAATCATGTGTAGCATATCATCATGATAATGATCTAATCATGTTTCTACAATACTCCCCCATAGGAATAATTCATTAGCATTCATGCTTCCAACAATCTCCTACTTTGGCATTGATGGCAACATAGATGAAAAACATCTAGTTCCAAGAATACCAACCACAAAAGACTGTTAGCCTTTCTAATCAAATCCTCGTCATCAATCATTCTCCCCCATTGATATACCTCAATGTGCTTTACATCAAACTATTTTTCCATGTTGTACTTCTATTTCATTCTATTTTTTTTATATGCTATACTTCTCCCCCATTGACATCAATGTCAAAGGTTTCAACAAGCATCAAACTCTGCAACAACTATTTTTGACTAGCTCTCAAGTGTCTAAATACATTGTTCAAAAAAAACATCCAACAAGAGTCCTAGATGATTCTGTCCATAATAAATACTTCTCCATACAGGAAGCATCAACATTCAGTCCAGAAAAATAATAGTTCTCTGTTACACTAGACTGATGCCCTCTTACATCATCTACTCTGATGTAGGAAGGGGCATAACCCCTAGCATACCTTGAAAATAATCAAAAGTCTCTTTGGGAAGAGGCTTAGTGAAAATATCAATAATTTTCTCTTTAGTGGTCACATACTCTAATCTAATTTCCTTTTCTGCAACTTTTTCTCTCAACATGTGATACTTTATAGAAATGTGCTTGGTCTTAGAATGCAACACTAGATTCTTAGACATATTTACTGTGCTTTTTGTGTCACAATGTATGAAAGTAGGTTCACTGAATTCTCTCCTTATATCCTTCAGCATCTGCTTCATCCAAACAACTTGATTACTATTGTTTACTGCTGCAACATATTCTACTTCTGCTGTACTTTGTGAGGTACAATCTTTTTTTCTTATCCAAGAAACCAATCTTCCTCAAATAAAGAAGGCTCCACCACTAGTGCTCTTTCTGTTATCCATACTGCCTGCCCAATCAGCATCAGTATAAGCATATAGAGTGAAACCATTATATTTATCATACCACAATCCAAAATTCGGTGTTCCTTTCAGGTATCTAAATATCCTTTTGACTGCTACATAATGTGCTTCTCTAGGACCAACTTAGAATCTTGCAACAATTCCAACTGCATTTGCTCTATCTGGCCTTATGTGAGTCAGATATTGTAATCCTTTGATCATAGATCTGTACTTCTTTTGCTCAACAATAGGTTTCTCATCCATTGTCGATAACTTGTGTCCAATTACCATAGGTGTTCCAACGGGTTTACATGTTTTCAAACCAAACCTTTTCAATAAATCTTTCAAATACCTAATCTGATAAATAAAGATTCCTTCTTTGTCCTGCATAATTTGTAATCCTAGAAAATATTTCATTTCTCTTATCATGCTAATTTCAAGTTCCTTCTTCATTTCTTTTGCAAACTTTTCACTTTCATCATCATTTCCTCCAAATATGATATCATCAACAAATATTACCAAAATCATTAATCCATCATCAATTTCTTTCCAATAAAGATTTCTATCTGCCATACCTTTGCTATATCTAAGCTTTGTCAAATGCTTGTCTAACTTTGCATACCAAGTTCTGGGTGCTTGCTTTAAGCAATACAATGATTTCTTCAATCTGCATACTATATCCTTGTCATTTGTTAAAGGACAACCTTCAAACTATTATATGTATACCTCTTCTTCAAGTTCTCTATTCAAAAATGCTAACTTGACATCCATCTGATATACTTTGAATTTCTTATATGCTACATATGCTAAGAATAACCTTATTGCTTCTATTCTTGCCACAGGAGCATAAGTTTCATCATAGTCTATTCCTTCTTGATGTGAGTAACTTTTACATACCAATCTTGCCTTGTTCCTTACAACTTCACATTGTTTATTCATCTTGTTCTTGAATACACATTTAGTTCTGTCACATACTTGTCTGCTAGTCTGGGGACCAATTCCCATGTCTCATTCTTTGCTATATGATCCAATTCCTCTTTCATAGCTTGCTTCCAATAGTCATCTTTATATGCTTCATTTGCATTCTTAGGTTCAACTTGAGATATCAAACATAGTTCTTCATTGATTCTGCTTCTTGTCATCACACCTCATCTCTGCTTCTGATGAGTGCTTGGCTGGATGATTCTTTTTCATATTCTTACCCAAAGTAGGAGTTGTTATCTCAACTCTTGGCTTTGTTGAAGGTTCCAAAATTTGTTCCTATATTAGCTCTCCTTCATTCCACAAATCATTGTTAGTCTCAAGGAATACTTCATCATTCCTTGGTTTAATAACAACACCATCATCTGAATTGTAATCAATTACTTTTTCTTGTATCCTAAATTTCTCATCAACTCTTACATTTGCACTTTCCATAATAGTCTTAGTTCTCAAATTATAACATCTATAAGCCTTGCTTTTCAATGAATAACCAAGAAATATACCTTCATCACTTCTAGCATCAAACTTACCAATACCATAATCTCTTTTGATATAACACTCACTACCAAAAATTCTAAAATACTTAACTCTAGGTGAGTGACCAAACCATAGCTCATAAGGGGTCTTGTTTGTGTCTTTCCCGACTTGCACTCTGTTCATAGTGTAGACTATTGTATTCATAGCTTCTCTCTAGAACATCTTGGATACATCATTCTCAACTAACATAGCTCTTGCTGCTTCTGTTACTGACCTATTTCTTCTCTCTATTATACCATTCTATTCAGGGGTTCTTAGAGCTAATAACTGTCTTTTGATTCTATTAGCTTCACAAAAGATGTTAAACTCATTTGAAGTAAATTCCTCTCCTTTATTTGATCTTAAACATTTAATCTTCATACCTAATTTATTCTCAACTCTATTCTTGAATATCTTGAACTCATCAAATGCCTCGGATTTTTCTTTAAGAAATGCAACCCACATCATTCTAGAAAAGTCATCAACTAAAATCATGAAATACCTTTCACCATATAATCCTTTAGTCTTTGTAGGATAGCTGAGATCTATATGTACATTCTCCAATTTTTCTATAGTAGTAAACTTCTTGCATGGAAAAGAAGTTCTATTATGCTTTGCCAAAACACAATCCTTGCAATTTGTGTTAGTAGGCTTTATAATCTTGGGAAAATATCTAACTGCAAACATACTACTAGTCTTCACAATGTTGTCAAAGTTTATATGACAAAATATCTTATGTCATAACCAACTGTCCTCTACCTTTGCAACAAAACATTTCATTTCAGTAGGGTTCAACTGAAATACATTACCTCTAGATATGGTTCCTGTTCCAATTATCTTTCCATCTTTGTCTTTGATCATGCATGTCTTTTCTATGAACTACAATTGATAACCTTTATCCACTAGTTGTCCAATACTCAAAAGATTGTGCTTCAAACCATCAACAAAATATACATCCTCAGTGTTATTTTTACCATCAAGAATTATAGATCCAATACCTTTAACATGACATGTTGTATTATTTCCAACTCTGACAATGCCTCCATCATGACTTTTGAAGTCAACAAACTTGTTCATATCACTAGTTATATGATGTGAACAACCACTGTGAATTATCCAATTAGATTTCTTTTCAACCTGTTATACCAAAGCTATTTTCTCTGGACTTTCTTCTTTAATTGCTACAAATCCTATTCCATTGTCACTAGCACTTACTGCTTGTTCATCAGATTCATCTTCTTCATTTGCATACATATCCTCTCTATCTCTTTTTGGTTTGAAATTTCCTTTATACTTTTTCTCTCTGTTAGGAAACTTAGATGCATAATGACCAAATTCATTGCAAGTCCAACATTTAAAGATTTTCTTACCCATCCTTTTCTCTTCTTACTAGAAGGGCTACTCCTTCAATCTTTTAGTACTCATTATATCTGCTATTGCTAGAAAAGTCTCCTCTAGAACTTGTGCTCCTTGATAAACTAGGTTGAATATTCAAGGCATTGAAAGGTGTTTCTATTTTGGTCAATTCTTTAGACTGCCTAAGCTCATTCTCAACTACTTCAAGTCTCCCAAGCAATGTCTCCTTTGTAAAATATTTGGTACAAGATATCAACAATTGTATCATTTGAACTGCTGACTTTAATGGTGGTGTTAAGCTCTTCAATATCTTCCATATAACCTCATCATCTTCTTTGGTTCCTCCTTGAGATCTGATACGTGCAATAATTTATGATATTTTGCCTACATATGTTCTTATAGATTCATCTTCCATCATTTTAGCATCTTGAAATGCACAAATCCAATTTTGTAGCCTCAATTTCTTAGAATGTTCATCACCTTCAAAACTATTTTCCAAAGCTTTCCAAATCAATTGAGAAGTATTAAGTGATTTTACCTAGTTGTATTCAATTTTAGGAGGTGCAGACAATAGTGCTTCTCTAGCTCTCATGTTGCACATGAAAAGATCTCTCTCTTCCTTGGTGTAAGTTTCCAAATCACTTTCAACAATGATTCTCTTTGATGATTTTATCAAGAGTCTATTACAACATTTACTACATTTGAGCCTCTGTTAGGAGACTTTGAATCCTTGTTAGAAGATTCTAACCCTATTAGGAGTTGTAGAAGATAGAAGGAACCACTATCCAAATAGCTTCTGGGGCAAGACCACTGAACTCACTGTCCAACTGATCTCTCAACTATTCCTTGTAGAAAAATTGTGTCTACTGTACTTTAACTTCTTTCCTCTGTCTTGTCAACCAGACCTATCCTGTCAACTAGACCAATCACTATCAAACCTTGTAGACTAGGTCATGAACCTTGGATCCAAATATCAAACTTCAGATCACACAATAAAACCTTGGCAATGAAGTTTCCTTCACTTCCACTCTGCTCTTCTTATCTTCACATTCTGCTCTTTGTGTCACTTCCAATCATTCACATTCATCCATACATGATAAAAGAAAATGTCCTTCCTTATACTAAATCCATAAAACAATTCCCTTAGTCAGTTGTTACACATTCTCAATTAATTATTATAGGACCACATTAAGAACACGTTACACTTAGCGATAACATCAATCTTTTTCCTTGCAACTTGAATAACTTTTCGTACACGTAACATTATGATGAATGAGCTTAGCCATGTCATCACAATATGTCTTCTTTACATGATTAACTTCAGCTTCACAGAATAAAAAATCTGCTAAGAGATATAACAAGTTTACCAGAACATGCCTCTATAAACTCTATCTTAGAACAATATTCACCAAAACTTGCATAACTTCTTCCAGACTTAATATCTTATGCTTCCGAGGTTAGTTGCGTATACTAAACACATAGAATAATCTCTATTTAACCTTGTACTGAAAGTACTCAACAATCTGTCTGTACCAACTTGTTCTTTACCGCTATTCTTCTGTCAGATACCACAAAAAATTACTATGTTGACATCAATGACAAACATAGTCATGAATGTAACATATCATCATGATAATGATCTAATCATGTTTCTACAATACTCCCCCATAGGAATATCATTAGAATTCATGCTTCTAATAGAGAATCACAAGTATAATAACTAAAGGAGATGACAAATCAATTCAATGGGAGAAACCCAATAGTGCATGATAGTTGATGTTTCCAAGTAATGTTTTAGTGTTGCTATCACTACTTGGTGTTGCCATCAATGTCAAAGGGGGATATTGTTAGCATAATTGATGTAAATTGTGTTGAAGAGATATTCCAATGCATGTTTGATGGTCAATTGATTAGTTATTGTGTTCTCATTTATGTCAACTTGAATATTGTTTGATTATAGTCTATTGGGAGCATTGTTCTAGTATCTGCAGAGTAGAAATCTAGTGCGTGATTGATATGTATGTTGAAATGGAGCACATAGTTAGTATGGGAGACTCAAATATATCTCAAGATGATGTATGCATAATTTTATGTATTGCACACAAGTTGATAGATTGAAGTATGACAATACAACCAGGTTAAATAGTTAGTGATAGACAATGATTTATTTAATTGGTCTGTCAAATATGTAATGATTCAAATGTTGTAATTCATGATTTATGATCTATACTCAATTATGAGATTTATGTTATATTTGTGCATGATTTATTTTATAGGAAGGAATGCTTTGGATTAATTGAAGTTTGTTCAGGAGAAAGTGCAAGAATGTTTAGAACAATATAAGTTTGATCCTTAATCAATAGTGTTTAGGCCAACTCTGGTAGATATTTCATGATATAAAGTAAATTGATGATGTCACATAAATGGGTTATGATGAATTTATCATACATTGGTTGTTATGATCAAATTTCTTGAAGTCGTACATATTCATTGGAAAAAATGCAAAAGACCATATGTTCTTTATTGAATCAATATACGATTCAAATTAGTAATTGTGTGGACCTAGTAAAGGATATATTAGGGTTTGCTAATATAATTTGGCAGGCCTAAGGTGAAATTCAAGTGTAAAACATTTTGGTTGAGGTAATGACCACCCTAAAGATTGAAGATTGTATTTATATAATAAAGTATTGTAGATGCAAGTGTGATTATCATTGATGGTGTGTGCAATCAATCTAGTAGTTTAATTATCACAATTAGAAATAGATCTGGTAAGATAAATTGGGTCTGGACAAGAAATTGAGAAGTGTTATACCAATATCACTTCTCTTGTTGAATCTTAACAAGTTCTCAAGTATAAATTTCTTAATTGGGTCACTCGTAACATGATAAGAAAGATCCTAAAAGGCCTGGACATTAATTCCCTTAACCAAGTGGCTCATTATGTTGAGTTGGAAATCCTTCAACGAGGTTACTCCTAATAGAATCAATCTTCTAAAAAGGATAGAGGTAAATCCCTTAACTAGGTGACTCCTAAAAGGGCCTTATTGTAAGCTCCTAACATGGCTAAGCCTTTATATTGGCACATTTCAAAAGAGTGCATATACTTATGGGTATTGATTCTCTCCATCGTTTTTCCCTCTAGCCAAGGGTTGTCACATGTAAAAAATATTGGTGTCTTTATGCTACTTCTGTGGATGTTTTATATTTTATCTTACTTATATTTTTACAATTTTACATTTCATGGATGTGGTGAATGGTTCAATAGTTCATATCTATTTTGGTTGAATTTTATTTGATAATTTGGTGAATTGTTTTAATCTTATAGATGCTGATTCAGCCCCTCCCCCCTCCCTCCCACCACCCACTCAGTAATCTTAGGTCTTAGGTATTTTAACAAGCCCTAGTAAACTGGTGAATACAAATCAATTGTTGATCCTAGCAATAATGTGAAGACTAAAATTTTTCTTGACATGATTTCACTTTGCAATGTGAATGAAGAGAAGTTGTAAGTTTTCAACTAGTTCCTTTTGATGTAGATGAAGCAACATTGAATCAAAAAACTCAATCTCTTACCCTACTAAACACAAGGATTCAATTGGTGGCATAGGTGGTCACATGCCAATTAGTTGTCTTGAAGGTAGCTGAAATGCCACTTCCATCTCCTATAGATCATGTTGGTGTAAATAAGTATTTACTTATTACACTTACTTAAGTTTTACTTAGGTTAATGCATTATTTAATTATTTTGCATTATTTTATTATTTGTGAGACACTTAGGAGTTTGTACACCCTTTGAGTTGTAATATTGACAACACAGGAGTATGCAACTCTATTTGAGCACATGGTGTCTACAACACTATTTTGCGTGTCCCACCCTTGTAGACTTATCCTCACATCACCTCACTTACTTCCGTGCTTAATGGAGGATAATCCATATCTGGTGGACATGTGCTTGGTTGTATGACACTTCATGGTGCTAACTTCTATGCATTCTAGAAGCTCTCTTGAGGCCTTTATATTCAGGCACTCCTAGTGTACTCTTGGCATCAAGTTATTAAATACATTGTTATTCTGATCATACTCTCTCCATTTTTGCTCTTCATTTGTGCTTGTGTTTGAGTTCTTAGTTCTTGGGTGAATTTTTCCCTTAGGAAAATTCTTACATGGTATTAGAGCTTGGAGACTTTCTCATCGCAAGCCGTTCGAGACCTCTTGCTTGCTTCATCACCTCAGCCTGAATCCAGAGTGCTGCAAAAATTGAGAGCGTCCAACACCAGATCTGATCTCTCCATTGTGTCCGAAACATTGAACTGGTGAAAATTGACTATAAGCACGCCTACCTTAGTCTATAGTTGACCGTGAGGCAAATTTTTTTTGCAAATCGAAACCTAGAAGCCTCGATTTGCAGTATGGGTATGGTCATTTTGGGATCTATTTAATTAATTTTTAGATCTGAATATATTTCATTTCTGCAAATAATTTTTGGAAATTATTGCCATTTTTTTTTTCAAATTTTTTTTAGCCCTACGGGCTGGTTGCAGAGAAAATTTTAGCAGGTATTGGGCTGTCAGCTCCCGAGTTTGCGTGTGGAATATTCCCTTCTTCAGGGTATATTTTATTTGGTGGGCACCTACTAAATTTGGCAAACCACATATCAAATCTGTGAAGACATTGTAAATCCACAGTTGTTAACAGATTGTCACACGAAAATTTCATCAACATACCCGCGGCTAGCATTCTGCTTTATAATCCCGCGGCCCATTTCATATATAAAGCGCAGAGTGCATAACACATTCAATGTGGGATCTTTATCTTTCCCAACCGGCGACAGCATTTGAAACAATCTGTGGTGACTCTTTGCAGTGTTTGGCGCTACCTTTGTGACTTCCTGATGACTCGCGCAGACTCAAAAACCCTCGCGTAGCGCCCAGTCCGACCCTTGTCTACATTTTCCGATGCGGCAATCAAATCTCCAATGCCCTGCGTCGTCCTCCGGCAACCGCTGCTCACCTAACTCTGGCAAATCCTCCATTTTTGAGCATGAGACTGAAAAACTCTGACGATTTCTGGTTTCTCCAGCACGGGATTTTAAAATTCTCGCCCACGTCACTGGCAACCCTGCAAACTCCGACAGGGCCAGTTGTTTCCTGCATCAGGTAGACATGTGGCAGAGGCCACATTATCCACCTGTCTAACACGCAGACCAACCTGGTAGTGCCATATCATCCCATGGAAACAGGGCTGCTCCTTTTCCACGTCAGCGTACGGATATTGACAGTGTCAGTCTGTACTGTATGAAAGTCCCAGTCAGTAGAAACGTCATCCTGCCACGTCACTAGGCGCCTTTCTTTTTACTAATGTCATCATTTGGGGAGGTTAAATTTGACACCCGTCTGAACGTCATTTCAAGGCATTTTAGAACTACATTGACGACCATTTGACTGTCAAATTTAGACTCACAGTTTCTCCTCCAGACCCCTCTCTAGTTTGCTTTTCAGTTTGGCAGCTTGACTTTGCGAGCTCCTAACTTGGACATTCGAACTCCGATTCAGGTGCACTTTTTTTTGAAATTAGGTAGAATTTCTTGAATTTTCCAATGGTAGTGTTGTTTTCTATTTTTGGTGCACATATTTTACAAAATTTTCATTTTTTGGTGACTGTACCTGCATAATCCTGCCTTTTACAACTTCAGAAGCTCCGTACGAGCACATCTGGTCACTTTTTCAGGTTCCATTTTTTTTGAAAGTGTGTGTTTTTATGTCTACTTTCCAGATCTAAAGTGAGATTCTAGAGTTGTGTGGACCAATTTCTCACTTTCAAAATTAGGCCTTCTTTGGCATTGTAAAGCTTTCATTCTTTTTCAGAATTGTTGTAAAACTAAGCTATAGTGCTTAAGTGATAGATTTAAGCCTCATAAGGCTATTGTAAAAGCAAAATCAAAAAGTCCACTTTGTTCATTTTGACAAGTGGCTCATTGTAAACGCACTACTTATAAAGTGCCATAGCATCTCTTTTGGGGGGGTCTTTTGTTTGAGTGAAAGGGGGGGGGGGGTGTGTACTGTGTTTCTTGTGTGTCTCTCTTGTGCTCTTTCATTTCTGCATCATGGGTTTTAAATGTCCTCCTTTGACTTCACACAACTATTCTACATGGAAAGATATTGCATGGAGTAGATTAATGGAAAAAGGATATAGTCTGTATGTTGATGGTATAATTACCAAACCTACTGATGCTAAAGAACTCATTGATTGGACAAATCTAGACTGACAAGCTTTAGGTGTAATTAGGAGTTGTGTACATGGGGATCTTCTCTTTCACATTAAAAATTGTTCAGAATCTCAGGAAGCTTGGGATAAACTTGAATAGTTGTATGGTAAAGTGGATGAAGAAAAGGGACTTCAGATTGAGGATGATCTACTTCTCTTAGATCCTAAAAATTATGACACAATTCAAGATTATATCATTAAAGTCAATAAGTATAGGGCACTTCTTAAAGATTGTGGAAATCCCATTAAGGATGATAGGTTAATTCATCACATCCTGAAGAAGCTACCTTCTGAGTATGCCAACTTTGTTTCGAGTTTTAATACTCACAAGTTAACCATGGGATCTGCTTACCAGAAGCCTTCCTTTGATGGATTTGCAAACATGTTGATTGTTGAACAATCTCACTTGGTGGATTTTGGACTTCTCAAGTCATCTAAGACCAAAGCCTTAGTGGCTAGTGATGATCACAAATCTAGTCAAGGGGGAAAAAGCAACAACAAGAAGAAACAGTGGAAGCAGAAAACACAATCTGAGACACAACATGATTCCTCTCAACAAGGCGGTTCTTCTTCAAACAAGAAAGGAAGTAATGAAAAGAAGGAAAAACTCTTTTGTGCATACTGTAAAAAGCCAAATCATGACAAGCATCATTGCAAGACAAAACGAATCAACGAGTTAGAAAATCTACTCAAGAAGAATAAGATTCAAGTGCAAAGTACTTCCAAGGATTCTACTCCTACCTCTTCAAAGGGTAAAGGTCAAGCACTTATGGCCAACACAAGTTCTTCAGAATGGATACTTGACTCAGGTGCCTCCTACCACATGGGTTCTTCAAAACAAGACTTTTCTTCATTGCAGTAGTCAAAGGTACCACACATCTTCATGGGAGATGATGCCAAGATGGAAGTTGAAGGGAAAGGACATGTAGAAATGGAAGATGGGGAATTCAAAGATGTTCTCTATGTTCCAAATCTAAGCTCCAATCTACTATTAGTTTACCAAATCACTCACCTAGGAGATGGTCATAAGGTTGAGTTCCTTCCCGATTCAGTGATGGTGCGAAGTCTCAAAGATGATTCATTGGTAGCAGTTGGGAAAGTCAATGATGACAAGAGGTTATACTCCTTCTCCCACTTTGTGCCTAAGAGTCCTTCTCAAGCCTTGATAACACACTCTACTTCAAACATCAACTTATGGCATGAGCGGTTTGGTCACCTTGACTTCTGCTCTCTTCAACAACTTTGCTCAAAAAACATGGTCAAAGGTCTACCCAATATCAACTTTTCTAAGGGAGAGTGTTCATCTTGTTTAGTGGATATGCATCTCAAGGAGAAGTATGACAAAGGGAAGTCTTCTCGAGCTCTAGTTGTTCTTTAGCTAGTTCACATGGTATTAGCAGGACCCTTTGCAGTGACTTCAATCAGCCAAGGCCACTACATACTCATATTTGTTGATGACTTTTCGAGATTCATTTGGGTCTTCTTCCTTCATCATAAGAATGAAGTAGTTCATAAGCTTCAAGACTTCAAGGCTCATGTTGAACACAAGTCAAGGAAAGCTATCAAAGTATTAAGAGTGGACAATGAGAATAGATATGTTGACAGAAGACTTAAGAACTTTTGCAAAATTAAGGGGATTGATCTTCAGAACTCACCAGCATTCAGTCTGCACGAGACAAATGTTGCAGCTATGAGGATTAGGACTCTCAAGACCATGGCAAGTTGCATGATAAAAGCCAAGTCTCTCGATCCTACACTTGAAGTTGAAGCCATTAGCAGTGCTACTCACATACTTAACAAGTCTCCTCATCTCGCCTTAGATGGGAAGACTCCTTTTGAGGCATGGTGCAGCAGAAAACCAGTTGTGAGTCACCTTAGAGTCTTTGGTTGTCCAACATGGGCTAACCTTTCTTCCAAGAGTTGCAAGGCACCGACATCTAGGCCTTGTACCTTTATTGGTTATGAAGACAATGTGAAGGCTTACAGACTCATGGATCCAGAGACACATGAAATTTTTGTGGAGAAGGATGTTCACTTTGAGGAAAGTTCACCAAGCTTATCCTCTACTCCTCTCCGCACATCATACACAGTGGAAATTGATAGTGACACTAGTGATAGTGCTTCAACAGGTTCAAACATGTGGGCTTCTGTTGACAGTTGTAGTGAGAGGTCACATCAGTCCAGTCCATGTGCTTATATTGCCACAGTGAAAGGTCCAACACAACATGGTACATCTCATCTTCCAGCTCCAACTTCACTTGACTTGGGAGACAGACTTGAGGACTTACCTCTTCTCATTGATGATGATTCTTCTATAGTTGTTGTGAGGGCTCACTCTGACCCTCATGTCCATTCTCTACATGATCAATCTTCACAGGTTGGCGTGATTGTGGATCCTTATGAACAACAATTAGTGGAGGTCTCTTTGTCAGTTGAGGAGACAGATGGTTCAGTGGAATAGGTTCACCAGACATCCTTGCTAGATTTGCATTCATTCTTTTCAGCACAGTTGGAAGGGGTGAACTTTAGCATCAACACAGGGATACTTGAGCAGGTTTTCGGGCCACCATACATCTTCAGGACTGTACCTTGGGCATTGTTTCTTCCTAAGGGGAGGAACACCTTTCTGCATTCATGGACCAGCTTTTTCATTGAGCAGCTTTCACTTGTTGGCACTATTCTTTTGGGGGGGAGCCTATTCTGTCTCTCTTCCTTCTCTTATTCTCTTTTGTATAAACTGGATGTATGTCATAATGGGGGGGTCTTGATTATTCCATCCATCGATGCATCCATCTTTATCTCTCTTTTTGGGGGAGGGTTTTTCCCATGAGGTTTTCCCTCTTTCCCCACTTTATGGGAGATTGCATTTTCATTATGTACATGGGTAGCTTACATGGCCTAGTAGCTGGGACCCATTATGCATCTTCATCCTAGTTTGTAAGCTTAAGGGCATTCTCCTAAGTTGCACTTAAGGGGCGGTGTTGGTGTAAATAAGTATTTACTTATTACACTTACTTAAGTTTTACTTAGGTTAATGCATTATTTAATTATTTTGCATTATTTTATTATTTGTGAGACACTTAGGAGTTTGTACACTCTTTGAGTTGTCATGTTGACAACACAGGAGTACGTAACTCTATTTGAGCACATGGTGTCTACAACACTATTTTGCGTATCCCACCCTTGTAGACTTATCCTCACATCACCACACTTACTTCCGTGCTTAATGGAGGATAATCCATATATGGTGGACATGTGCTTGGTTGTATGACACTTCATGGTGCTAACTTCTATGCATTCTAGAAGCTCTCTTGAGGCCTTTATATTCAGGCACTCCTAGTGTACTCTTGGCATCAAGTTATTGAATACATTGTTATTCTGATCATACTCTCTCTATTTTTGGTCTTCATTTGTGCTTGTGTTTGAGTTCTTAGTTCTTGGGTGAATTTTGCCCTTAGGCAAATTCTTACAAATCCATGAGCACTACTTTCTCACCATGCTTATCTTTTGGCCATTACAAAAGGATAGTAAACCAGTTTTCCAAAATCACAAACCCAAATGTAGATAAACATCTACTTTAAGCTATTGTACAACTAAGAAAATGAACAATGAATAAATAATTTTGGGGCAAATCATGATTTTATATTAAGCATAGTGTGCATGTGCTATGACATTTGTGTGCTATAGTGCATAAAGGATATAGTGTATGCATGCTATAATAAATATGTTCTATGACTTGGTTTGCAATTGGAAAATCCAATTTAGAGTGCATGCACACACTTTTTGGGGACCAAAAAGGCATTTTGACATCTTTTTGGTCCCCCACCTTTGTGCACCAACCCAAAATTCAAATGGGCATTTGTGTTCATTTAATCTATGTACCATGTTTATAATTCTAAGCTTATCAAAATTTAATTCACTTTGCATATCCACATTTGGGTTCTATCATCATAATGAATCATTGCTCATTTTACTTTAATTTTCCCTTCACCATATTCCAAGTCCATCTTTTTACTTTCACAAAATGGCGACAAGCTTTCTCCCTTTCGCAAGTGATCACAACTACCTTCGAGAAATAGTAACATTTTTCCACTTGGCAATATAGTTAAAAGTCACTAGTGACTTTTCTCTATATTGCAACCCTATATTTGATACCTTGCGAAACAATGATGACTTTGTTGTTTTTTGACCCCTCCTTTTGGTACCTACAAAAAAGAAAAATTTATTGGAACCAAGGTAAAATTAGTTATTAAGAATTTTCTTTATGGTTTGCTTATGAGGAAAGTAATACTCTTTTGGGATCAAATTACATAAATCTCATGATAACCAATGGAAAAAAAAATTGTAATGAATTTTGACCACTTGTGGGTTGCAATTCATAAGAAAACTTCTATAACTCCAGCCTTTGTAAAGATATCTCTATACTTGATCAAATACAATACTTAGTGATGACCTATGATGGGTGACAAAGGCAATGATAGACTCAAGATGTTTGGAATTTAAAGTTTTCTCTAATTTAAAAGGCTTAAATAATGTTAAAACTATTTGAGTGGATAACAACAATTTCAATATAGATAGAAATATAAACTGGTATGAAAAATGCTAAAGAAATAATTGATACATACAATATTTGACAAACAATAAGATGTTTTTATTTCAAATTGTGTATTAGGAAGGGTTAACAAAAAAGAAGTACAGGACAATACTTTTTTTTCAAAATAGGGGGATTCTTTAATATGCCTCGAACACACATGTTATAACCCAGGTTCATTAAGTGAAGCCAACACGTTGTTGCTATATTTATATCATACCCCACTTAATTAGTGAAACATTCTCTATCCTAATTGAACACTTTCAAGATATTGAAAATATTTACTTAGTTCATAGTGTGACCAAATATGTTGTTGATGTTAAACTCTTAACCATGCCTTGAAAGGAAAAACTTTATATGGGTATATAGGTTTATAACCCAACTCTAATTACAATTTAGACGAGTTAGGAGAGACTTTAGATGAGAAATTTGAAGACAAAAGTGATGACCTATCACTTGTGTAACTATTAGCAACAATCAAGAGGGCTTTGCATAAATTTGTGGAAGATTTATTGTCATCTTTAGAAGAAGGGATAAAATCCATGCCCTAGAAAAACCATCTACAATCATGCCTTTTTGTGTTATTTGAGAGTTGTCGATAGTGACGTGGTTACTATTATTTAATCAATGACTAGAGTAACTCCACCAAATGAATATGATAAATTACCATTAGGATAGAAAACAATTTTAATTGGTTATTGATTAAATCAAGTTAAAAACATTAACTATTCTTACATGACAAAAATAAATAAATTATCTTCCATAATTTATTTAATGTTAATTGTTTTGATTTAGTAGTTGAAAAAGTTACAAAATACATGTTGTTGCACTTGAATTCACTTCTTTCAATTAAAACCTACTTGTAATTACAAACAAACATGGTGACTCATTTTGTTTTGGAGATTGTCAAATTTTCTAGGTTAACATATACCTAATCTAGTCAAGCACATTTAGGTAATGTAGATACCACATGGCATATAGATGAGTGGTTTTATTTAACCTCTACAAACCAAAACTCTTATCTAATGGGTGATAAAACTCTTTGCTTTTAACAAAACAATTTTTGCATTATTTATTACTATTTAATGACATTCAAAGACATTTAGTGTACATTCATGTGACATCAAACATCAAAGAATTTGTATTCACATTTAAGAAGCATTTAAATACTAAAAAGAAATCCAAAGTTTACATCATCATTGTTGTCCATGCATAGTGCATGTGTGTGATTGATGATTGGTGTCCTTTCTCTTTTTGAGAATTTCACTACACATTTTAAATAAATGATCACAAACTTCAATCTAATCTTACACCAAGAGGTGTATGTCAATAGTGGCACCACTATTGTTGATGGGTCGAAGTCGAGATTAATTAGTATTATTTAAATTTAGATTATTATTATTTGTTGAAATTTAAATAACTCTTTTTTTTGAGATAAATTATTATATTTGTTGAAATTAATTATTATTATTTGTTAAGTTCAAGCAGACTTGAACCCAAGACCTCCCAGACAAGAGGATCACAATTTACCATCATGTTGTAGGCTATTGAATTTTTTTAAAATGAGTGATAAAACCTTTTTTTAAATTTTATATATCTGGAAGTATTCTTTGAAAAATACTATTTTTGTTGGTGGAGGCAGTTGTTTATTTAGAAAATTTCATTTATTCATGTGATGGCTATCATGTGTTCTACTGTTACTAATGTTAAGACACCAATATATTGATTTTTGGTGCTAGTGATTTGTTTGGTAGTAGTTTGTTCCCTCTATGTCGCTTCTGGATTTAATTGTGCAAGTATTTTTACATCAATGCTTTAGATCACACTTCATAATGATGATTGAGATCATAAGGACAAAAAATTGCATCAACATTTCACATAATTTTCCTCCTTATGCTCTCTATCATTCCATTGAAGGATCATGGAGTGTGATCCAATAAAATGATGCCAAAAATGATAGTGATTAGTTTGGCAATTTATTCTCTCTATGTTGCTTCTAGATTGATTGTGCAAGTATATTTTGCATCAACATTTTGATTCACACTCTATGATCCATAATCATAATGATTGAAAGCATAAGAAGAAAAATTTGCGTCAACATTTTGTATAATTTTCCCCTTATACTCTCTGTCATCCCAATAATATCATAGAGCGTGTTATGAATTATAAATGCAAAAAAGGCTCACGCACTATCTCATAGATTGTGGAAATCTACTTACTCCATTTCTCATTCTAATGTTGGTTAACCTATAGCTAATGTTACTCATGTTATAGCAACAATATTCTTGTTGCTATAAAAAAAATTTATAATAAGAATCTGTTTTTGAAGTGCTAATAAGAATCTAAAGTTCACATCATCATTGTTGTGCATTTGTAGTGCATGTGTATGATTGAAGATTGATGCTATTGTTCATTTAACTAAGAATTTCACTGAAATTATCACTACATTATCATTCTAATGTATGTGAACTACATTATCATTGGTGTGGTTGTTCATTTAACTAAGAATTTTACTAAACAATTTTGAGACATGATCACAAACTTCAATCTTATTGTTATGCTAAGAGGTATAATTCTATAGTAGTAAAATGTTCTTATCCATGTCAGAAAAACAAAATGGATAAAATTGTTAGTTTATTTCTTATTCAATAAATAATGACAACTTTTATTTTATTGTGGCAAGGACAACCTTTATTTAATAAATGCTAAAAAGAAATCAGTTTCCTATATGTGGAGTATCTCATAAAAAGACTTTTTTTGGGTTTTTTTGGTTGGTGGTGCAGTTGTTGAATTAAAAGATCTTCTTATGGTTATCCTAATTGCTGTTGTTAAAGTCAGTACTATAACATCTTCATTTTTCTTTAGTGGTGATTAGTTTGACAGTTGTTTATTCTTTGTAAATTGCTTTCAAATTTGATTGTTGTAGTATTTTTTGGATCACATTTTGAGATCCATCATCAAGATGGTAGAGAACATAAGAACGGAATTTTGCATCAATATTTTGAATTTATTTATTCTTATATTTGTTATCATCCTGATTCCTGATAATGATCATAGAATATGATCAATGCACAAAAAGAGTCTCTAATCAAATCCAAGAGCAACACAGAAATTATTTCAAATATTGTAAAAATCTACTTATTCTATCTCACCATTCTACTGTTGGTTCACATGTTGCTCATATCATACCAGCAATATCCTTCTTAGTACTGCTGGTGGTGGCTACATTTATTTCCTGCTGTTTCTCAGCTGTTATTGGTGATTAGATTTTTTTCCTGCTGTTTTTCAGCTGTTATTTTAAAATTTTAACTGGACAATCTTGTTTTCTTATCTTAATACCAAAGAATTTTAGAAGTGATTACCATATCCAAAGAACTTCAGTCTAATAGCAGACACTTCAAAAGAGAACATCAATGAGTTTATTTTAAAAATAATTACATGGTATAGAAAACAATGATCACAAATGAATAATAACAACAACAACATGGTGTTGCAGGCGCACTCATTCCACAAGTAATCACAAAAGCGTAGAGACCAATCCTCTCTAGAAGCACTTGCGATGAACAATGGCGGACCCCGACTCATCATACTCCGCCTTGCTGATCCACATCTGCAGGTACAAACAATAGTAAAAACACCCCATCAAACCCAGACAAGAAATGACTCAAAAGAGATAAAAAAAAAGGTAGTAAGAAAAACAGTTGAAAGAATTCCACCCACCTGCTGGAAAGTACTGAGAGAAGCAAGAATAGATCCTCCAATCCAGACGGAATACTTCCTCTCGGGAGGAGCAACGACTTTGATCTTCATGGAAGCAGGAGCCAAAGCAGAGACCTCCTTCTGCATACGATCGGCAATGCCAGGGAACATGGTGGAGCCTCCACTCATGACAATATTCCCATACAGATCCTTCCTTATATCCACATCGCACTTCATGATCGAGTTGTACGCCGTCTCGTGGATTCCCGGCGCTTCCATTCCGATCAGCGCCGGCTGAAACAGCACCTCTGCACACCGGAATCTCTCAGCACCGATCGTTATCACCTGAATTTTTCACACACAAGATTTGATCTTTAGGCTTAAAAATTGTGATCAACATTCAGTTGGGTTGTCTTTAATCGATTTCAGAATTCATTGATCTAGGATTAATGTTTCATCAGTAGTAGTTCATACAAATCTGTTTCTGAGGAAATTAAATGGAACACTTAGTCATTGCATAGAGGGGAAGAACTCGGACTTTCCCGTAAGTCATTCATCTCAGTATATTCCAACTCGAAAGAACTTAACTATAGAGAAAACTCATTCTAGTACTACTTCCAACTTGAAATTGCTTAACTATGAATGGAACACTTAGCACTCATTACACACAGGTGAAGCACTGAAACTTCTCAGTAGGTCACCCTTCCCATTACTACTCTAACTCGAGCATACTTAACTACGGAGGAAACTCATCCCAGTACTACTCCAGCTGAGTGTACTTAACTATGGAGGAAACCCATCTCAGTATCACTTCAGCTCGAATGTACTTAAGTATGAAAGGAACACTTAGCACTCGTTGCACTTGTAGATCACCCATCGGAACATAACTATGAATATAACACTTAGCATTCATTGCACATAGGTTTGACTTCTGAGTAGGACACCCATCCCAGTACTACTACGACTCAAGCTTAAATAAATATGAATGAAACACTTAGCACTTATTACAAGAGGTCAGCTGAGTGTAGTTAACTATAAAAGAAACTCATCCCATTACTCTAACTCAAACATTGAAGAAACTCATCGCAGTACTACTCCGACTCGTACCACATAGATAGTTTCTCCACGAATAAACCCACTTTACTTTACTGAAAGAAACCATGTACAGAACCTTGAACAAATGTTAAACATTTAAAACAAACGTACGTTCTCTTCTCTGGACTTAATATATTGTGTAATGGGTTAAACATTTAAAAATGAAGTAAGAGGAGATCACCTGGCCGTCAGGCAGCTCGTAGCTTTTCTCCAATGATGGCGTGGATGAGGCCATTTGGAACTCCTGCTCGTAGTCGAGAGCAACGTAGCCGAGCTTCTCCTTCATGTCGCGCACAATTTCCCGTTCTGCAGTGGTTGTAAGGGAGTAGCCGCGCTCTGTGAGGATCTTGGCCAATGCAGCAGTGAGGTCTCGCCCGGCTAAATCAAGACGGCAGATTGCATGTGGGAGAGCGTACCCCTCGTAGATGGGCACCACGTGTGACACTCCGTCCCCTGAGTCCAACACTATGCCTGCAATATTTCATTCCCAAATCAGTAAAAAGATTCAGATAGATCAAATAGATTTTTCTGTTTATTTGTTTCTTGATCAAGGATAACAAAAATCGGTTATATTAGAAAAAATTAAATATATGTTTTTTTGATTGTTTAGATTGTTCAAAGGAATATATATTGACAGCATCTAAGAGTGGTAATAGTCCTCTGTGAGTGATCTCGTGGATGGCATTCTTTAAACATCACACTAAAGAACAAATTAAGTCTGGAAAAAATACTTAAAATAACTATTTAACAGTTCTAATCTAGAATCAATTTGTTATATGTGTTGTTAAAAATACTTTTAATCTCTTAGAACTATATGATTTCATCAGCGGAATTAGGCAAGTACGAGACAATGCTTGAGCCCTAGGTTGGATCTTATGAACATCATTTGGTAAGTTTGGAGGCAAGGTTTCAATTGTAGCACTATTTTCTTATCAAGATTCAAAGTTTGAAAGTCTTAACATTGAAAGCAACTTTAAAATGCTGTTAAAAATGCGACTTTTGATCTTTTAGACTATTTCATCTCATAGGCATTATAAGGAAATAGGATGACAGTACAATTTCGCAACTAAAATTCATAGACATAATATAATATTTAAGATTTTTCGATCTCTTAGACTACTTGATCTACAGGTTTACCTGTTGTTCTACCACTGGCGTAAAGGGAGAGCACTGCTTGAATGGCAATGTAGGTGGCAGGGACATTGAATGCATCAAACATGATCTCAATCATCTTCTCACGGTTGGCCTTGGGATTCAGCGGGGGCTCCGTGAGGAGAATCGGGTGTTCCTCGGGAGAAATTCGGAGCTCGTTGGAGAAAGTGTGGTGCCAGATCTTCTCCATGTCATCCCAATTGGAGACCACGCCATGCTCGATGGGGTACTTGAGCGTCAGAATTCCTCGCTTGGACTGTGCCTCGTCACCAACATAGGCGTCCTTCTGCCCCATCCCCACCATCACTCCAGTGTGACGTGGCCTCCCCACTATGCTCGGAAACACTGCTCTTGGTGCATCATCTCCTGCCAGTCCAGCCTGCAATTCCCCAACTTAGTCATTCGTACATTTCATTCCTTAACTACCCTTAACTACCATTCCATTTGGAAGAATGGGAGATTCAACATATAAACATCAATTCTCAGATGCCAAAGAGAAAGAACTGAATTGACATTTGGGTTATGTCACAATCTAATGAATGAAAGTTTGTTTTTAGCAACAGCTATCAGATTAAAGAGTTTATGTTATTATGGATAAACAATATAAAAAGTACTAAAATCCAAAGAAGCAAGTCTGATCAGAAATCATCAGATCAGACAGCTTATGGGATTATGGAATACCAACCATATTGTTAAGCACAAAAGTCCAAAAAAGCAGTCAGACAATATCAAGCAATCTATGGGAAGTTATGGATAACCAAACTAAGTCTTCAGCAGAAAAGTTCAAACAAGAAGATCGACCACATCAGATAACCAAACACATTGGGAAGTACAAAAATCCAAGCAAGAAGGTTGACCATATAAAAAGAATTGGTTTTTATACAAATATTTTGTATAAATTGATATACCCACTGATTTGTTATCAAGATGATGAAACAATTGTTAAGTACAAAAATAGAAATAAGAAGGCTGTTCAAATTAGTCTGCTACAAATCGTTTTGATGCAAGTCTTTTGATTTAGATTCTGTATAAATTTCTATTCGACATATCAAGTTAGGCCCACTGATTTGTCATCAAGATGACAAAAACTTGTTAAGCACAAAATTCCAAACAAACAGGCCAACCACATGAAAGACGATCTATAAGACTATGGATAACAGCTACATTGTTAAACATAAAAGTCTACTGAACCTTTGGTCTACTAGTGCAATTAAATGGTTAGAAATGAGCTTTTCCAGAATCAAGTCTTGCTGAATGCAAGGCTCCATCATAAAAGATGAGGTTGGGAACAAATTTGACAGAATGGACACCTCTCAATCCTTGACTGTTAACCAACAAAATCTCTGAACCTCCAACAAAAACAGAGTCGAAACAAACAGGTCAACCACACCAAGAACCATCTATAAGATTATGGATAATAGTCACATTGTTAAATATAGAAGTGTTTTGGATTCTTAGAGTATTAGTCAAGTTGAATGGTTCAAAATAAGCCCATCAGAAATTAAGTCCTGCCAAATATAAGACTCTTTAACATCATAAAGAATAAAGCACGAATTGTGCTCCAAATGAATTTGACAGAATGGACTCCCCCAATCCTTAAACTTTAGCCGACAAAATCTCTGAACCTCCAACAACGGTCCAAACAAACAGGAAAACAGTTTTCTAATAGATCATAACTAAAACTATATGACACCCTCTCAATCAATCAACAAGAAATTCATAACATACTTTGGGTAGATAATGCTCCAACAATATGTAGCAAGTTGTGCGTATACCTTGACGGCACCGGATCCATTGTCGCAAACAACTGGTTGAATTTCTTGGCCATCCTCCATGCTTGAGCAGAATCTTCCCCTATCTCAATCCGTGCTTCGTTATAGAGAGCAATGCAAATGGGGGGCAGATAAAAGAGTGAGTGGGTTGTAAGGCAGAGTTTGATGGGTAGATATATAGCAGCTTTAGTGCTTGCAAAAAGTTGTGGCGTGGGTGGCATACCCTAGACAGGCTGACATTATACACTGCAATGTCTGTATCGTTGCATGTGCTTTGGGTGATTAGAGGCATTCAAATCTTAGATTTGGGTTTTAATTAAATGGCATTTTGGGCAGGAAGAGCATGAGCTTCATCATCGCCTCCTCTGCTTGCTTGTAACATCATATGAAAAGCGATCCAACAACCAATCTGATGGCATCTTCAACCTTTTTCACTCGCATATGGATCTCCTAAAGCTAGAGAATATTATCTAATGTAGACTTTGGAACACTAGGCCAACTTTGATGAATTGTGAAAAGTACACATTGTTAGTTGTCCCTAAAATATGGCGTCCCATGCTAATGGGAAGCCAATGTCTATAAGGGTCCTCACATGTTCCATAAAGTACCTACTTTAGGGACCATTATTCATTGGTAGAGCTCTCCAAATATCAGTCTATCCTTACTTTTGTAATGAGAGCTCCTTTTCATTCTTTCCAAATGTACCTCTTGGAATGTCATATCTGATTATGAGTGACTGTTTGATTAGATAACTATGGGAAGGGTCTCTATCTATTGCAAGAGTTATCAAGCAAAAATAGAGTGAAGCTCATGAGAGGTGAGATCGAGGAGAAGCAAATGAAGAAAGGGAGCTTTCTACTCAAGCTAAGATTATGCATGAATATAAGTAATGATAGTTTTAAAATTCAATTTAAAGATTTTTTACGTTGGAATTTGATGAATTTATTATGTTGAGTTTAACTTTCATAATATTATTAGCTAGTTTTATAGACTTTTCTTTTCCTTATATTGGATTGTATTTGCAATTCTATTTTTAGATAAAATGTAAATTGGTTCTAAGTTTCAAATTTCAGTTTTTTGATTTTTAAAGTTGGAACTTTAAGATATAATTGGCATTTGGAGGTCTTTACATAATCTTGTGTTTGAATCATGCATTTGACATTGTGTATTTGAATACACCATCTTAAATCAGTTTAATAATTAATGAAGCTGCATTTTGCATCAACAAAACTACACATCATTGAAAATAAAGTCACAACTCAAACATAATTTTCATCAAATAATATATTTGTCAAAACCATTATAAGCTTTTATGTGCTTCAATTGTTCAATTAACCTAAGATCTTGACTATCATTAAAAAAACCAAACATTCTTCTCTATGTGCATTATGTGCTTCCAACAATGCTATTTAAGATCAATCTTCTTAGATGTAGGTATACATAACACTAAATGCACACTTTAGCTAATATAATTGCAAGCAAATTTACATCTAGGGGCGTAGATTTGACGACGACATCCTAAATCAACTTCATAATTAAAAAAGTGACAACTTGCATTAACCTAATCATACCTTACCAAGAATAAACTCGTAGCTACATCATAATTTACACCAAACACAATATCAGTGTTCAAAATCATTATAAGATTTTATATATTTTCAATTGGTAAATCAACTTAAGAACTTGATTCTCATCATTGAAGAATTCAAACACTTTTCTTTATGGACATAATGTAGGTATAGTGGTAAAATCACACTTCAACTAATATAATCATGTGCATAGGATGCAAACATAGCAATTAGACTAGATTGTAGGTACAATTTTGTATATTATAATATACTTTTAATCATATCAATTAAAATTTTACTTTATCCAAATAAATATTTTTCTTATAATAAGAAATATCTAATTTTGCATATAATATTAATATAAATCAAATAATGACATATCTTATATACACCATCAATCTATTAACATACAAACACAACAATTAAAAAAAACCATCAATATAATTTAACCCCTACCACATTTATAACAATAAATTTTCACCCATAAATAAGATGATTTCATATCTTATAATAACAACATATCATTTTTAATACACTCTAACCATCCTATTCAACTTAATTTAATTTCAATCTATCTCGCTATCTCAATTTAGAATATTGTTTAACGATCAAATTTCACTAATATGGTGTTTATTTTCCTTAGGTTGTAGTACATATCCTATATAATTCATGGTATAAAATTATCACTTCAATAATTTTTGTTGATATGGACCCATGAAGAATCTTCTAAACAACTAGAAGCTTGGATAGACTACAAATTTGGTTAATCGTCAAATAAGACAGAATTAGTAGTTAATAATTATGATATCATATATCCCCACTTCCTCCCATCATTTGGTGGAAATAATTACACACACCCAACTTACAACCCTTCTCTAAGAAATGAAGGTGGGCTAATGATTAAGGGTTTTAGTTGGTATATAACTACCATGAATAATAATGCCTCCTTGCACCATCCCACAATAAAAGGGATTACATATTTATACATTTTTTATAACTAATATTTTGTAGAAAGTCAAATTTCTTTGTGATGTGTCATTTTTTAATTGTTAGTTTTAGTTACATATTTATATGTTATTTATATTAATTTGACATCTTCATATGTTTAAGGTCATTTTTAGAGATAAGGTAAATATTAGGATTGTAGACTTTGCCGTATCAAATTTAAATTTAATTAATTTCTAATAATTGACTAAGTACAAGTTTACATAATATGTTGTCATGTCTTTATACTCAAAGTTATTCAATTTTTTTTTTTGTCATTGAATCACATAAAATATTCAAGAACCCTCTTTAATTTCAAGGAATTTAAATGTATATGATCATTCTAGGGTTGAAGTGTTGTTTTTCATATCATATAACATTTCTATGGATTTACTTAAGGGAGCATGTCTTGTAGTGACTCAATGACAACCCTACCTAGGTATAACTAAACATTATTGGACTCCTAGATATTAGACAAGATTGAAGATACAAGGTTAAAGATGATGAAGTAAACAATAGAGTTCTACAATTTATCCTATGAAGATTGTAGGTGAAAGATAATTTTGATTTTCTAGGCCCAGTCCCAATTTGAAATCGTGTATCTTATGAAGACAGTGAAATTTTTAATCTATAGGATAATATTAAAACATCATCTATTATTCTAAATCTAAAAACGTCATTGATTCTTAAGATTGTATATAATTTACTCATTCTTTAGTCACAAAAGTAAGTATCACTATCCTTTGCATTTTATTTGATGATAGAGGCCTCTATTTGCGTATCCAAATACATTCTTTACTACACTATATAAAGGGTTAGTCCATCCAATATTCATACATATCACAACACATATTAGTGGATAGAAATTGCAAGAATAGAAACAAGTGATTTTCTGTTACTTCAATTTAATGAAAGACAATAATTAGAAATTACAATACTTGGCCTCATGGGCTTCACCAATCTAAAAAGACAGAGCTACTACTCAACTCTAAAATGAAGGACAATATAGTTTCACAACTTCAAATGGTCACTCACTTTGAATGGTCCACTTCGCTTTGGATGATCTACTCAAGTTTGAAACCACCCAACTTTGGATGCTTAAACATTAGCCCAAGTCTCTCTTTTATAGCATTCTTGTGCCTGTTGGAAATACCATTCCCCACTCTTGATGAACAATATGCGACTATGATATAGATTCAAAAATATCTTTGACCACTTTTCCCACACAAAAAATTCCTTTTTGCATGAATAGGGATTTTATTGTCACTGCACTAGATGCTTCGATGAGAGTTGGGTCCTTTTCCCTACCAAAATGGTGTTTGGAGGTGCTTCCCCACTACTAAATCTAGGTGGGGACATTATTGTTCTTGGCCTTGGAGGTAGAGAAGTGTTTACTTCTGGGGATAAGGATGCCCCCCCCACCCCCAAAATAATAATAATAATTGGTTGTTACTTGTGGATGGAGCTATGCCCATGTTGTGAAATCTATTATTATCATTTTTCCAAAGTTGAAAGCTCGAACAAATTTTTGTGCCAAGATCTCTCCTATGATGGTGTGTGGATCGATTGTGGTGCATAAAGTGGATTTCTACCATCAATGTGGATTGGTATGTAGATTCATTTGTCTCTAGCTTTCTCTTTTAAATATTGTTATCATTTTATTTTTCCATATGGGAAAGTTCGACCTATTATTTGTGCCCAGATCTCTCCTATGATGACGTGTGGCTCGATTGTGGTGCATAAAGTGGATTTCTACCATCAATGTGGGTTGGTATGTAGATTCATTTATCTCTTTCATTTCTACCATCACCGAGTAGGAAGTTTTTGGCAATCCCTAGTCTCTAGTTATACTAAATTTTCCCTTGTGCAAAGGTTTTTTTTTAATTGGTGTATTTTCTTCTTTTAAAGATCGTGTTTTAGTATTGAGAAAGATGTGTCCTTGGGGGAATCACTCTCTTTTGCCTTTACACCAACAAAAAATGGGAGGAACAATAATACAAAGCAAGAGGAATTGCCTTCCTTTTTGTAACTGCATAATAAAAGGGAGATGATTCACTAGGATCAAGTAGGATCTAAGCACTAAGTGACTCAATGATCCTTCATCGACAATTCAATTGGGGCAATTTGGATTTGAATGGAAATAATAGGGTGATGCAAGATAGAAGGTCAAATAAGAGAATATGGAAAGTTACAAAAATGGCGAGTGTATATGGGAAAACCTAACCTGTCGAGAACACGCGTAAACAAGAAAATGTTAATTGTAACATGTGCATATAGAAGATTAGAAACCAAAGGAAATGCAACTAAAATCTACTTGAGTTTAACAACTCATGCAACCACAAATGAAAGTCCTCACATAACCTCAAAGCAACTCAACAAGGGCGCCCATAAGAGGCCTTGTTGGTGTACTCAAGTGTGAGGGATATAGATGTGCTCTCCCAAACACAACTATTGAATCCCTTGAATGATAAATGATATGTAAAATGAGATGAATGAATCTAAGACTAAATAAATGGAGAATACCTTCAAGAAATGGCTATGAGCGAGCCAATCCTCAAAGAATTCTAGAAGTGAGATGGAAATGCAATGCAAGAAAGAAACCTACAACATCATACTACCATGAAAGCTAATGCAAACTAGAAATCTAAGTAATGCAAACAACTACCAAAGGTTAGTTCTAAGCATACAAATCTCTAAAAAGTTCTAGAACCACAATAGCATGATAACAATGCAAATGAGGGAGATGGAAAATGCTTGAGATAATGGCTTTATTTATAGGTTGGAGAGAGGCCTTGGGGAGGTGGCATCCATGTGGAATCCACATAGGTGCTACAAGGGAGACACATGGGCTAAGGAGACAAGCCATGCAAAGGTCAACATTCAAAGTTTGCTCACACATTTGTGAGAAAACTTAAAGGAAGGAGTGGGGGACAAAGGTGTAAGAGGTGTGAAAGGCGTGAGAGGTGTGAAAGGTGTGAAGGCTTTCTCACACATGTGTGAGCACATATTCACACATATTTAGGAGCTAAAAGGGGTTTAGCAAGGTGTTTAGGATATATAAGCGAGATTAAGTAGTGGGTAGGCTTAGAAGGATGAGAGTGATGGGTGTAGACTAGGTTTTAGGATAGGTTTAAGACTAAATTAAATATGATTTAATTTAATCATGAGATTAAAGAATTTAATAGAATGGAGGGAATTAAATAAATAAAATTTATTTAAAAGGAGATTTATGGAGCACTATGCATTAAATATATTTAATACATTAGGGGGGGGGAGAATTTAAATTAAATTTAAATACATTAGGAAAGTGAACCTATTTAATTAAATAAGTAGAAGAATATGAAAAATATAATAAATAAATAAATAATTAACTATAATGTCAAAGGAAATTGTCAGAAACATTAATCTTCCCTTGGATGTATTTAATTGTGATATTCCAAGGATCCCTAAATGTAGTTTGTCCTATTGTACACATGTGGAGGACATGTCATTATTTGTCCTTTATTCCACATGTGAGGACAACTCATTTTTATAATTCCTTTATTAAGGAATTTAGTTTATCCTCCTTAAGAGGATTGTGACACTTTGCACACACCTATTATGAATGTGGCATTCATAGAAATGGGAGTTACACATGTGAACACATGCAACTCCTTTCTCATCTCTTTTAAAGAGATGCTCCTCTTTCTTTCTTCTTTACACATCATTTTGATGTTATTGTATTGAGCTATTTTTTGCTCCAACACACTCTCTGTCTCTCTTCTCTAGGCATTTGCCTTCATTCATAATACTCACAAGGGGTTTTCTTTGCTTTCCCCTTATAAATCCTTGTCTCCATTGTTGAACCATCTTGGTGTATGCTCTTGGATTTTGCTTATCTCATGGTAACATTGTTTCACACTTAACTTACTTGGATTGTTTCTCATTCCTTGCTCTATCTTATCATTTCTTACATGGTATCAGAGCTTGGTTACTAATCCTCGTTTTAAGTTTTTGTGTTGAAGGTTGCCATTCATTGGAGAACACCTTATTTGGAGACGTCATTGAGAGAAGAAGTTTGTGTTGTGGTTTTTTGCTCATTCTAACATCTTTTGTGTGCAGGTTTTTATTGTATCATTTTTTTATCATTGTTTACTAACCCTCTTTGGAAGGCTTGCCGGCAAAGGGTTTTCCGTTCAAAAAAATTTCAAATTTTTTTCTCTTGTTTTGGAAGGCGTGCTGCCAAAACAAGAAGCATTAATTCATAACACTCATTTATTATAAATTGTGTAATTTTTTTTTAAAAATTATTTATTTATATATATAGATATATATATTTATTACTCTTATTATTTCTCTTTCATATTATTGAAGGAAATCATTATTTAAGTGTGTTTTTAAAAACTTTAGGACATTCAATAGATTAGTTTAAAAAAAAATTAATTTAATATATTTCCTAATTTTTTAATTTTAAATATATTTTAATCTATATCATAAATTATCTATCTTGCAAATTAAAAAACTTTAAAATAAAAAAATCTATGAGATTTTAATTAGTATCTTGTTCTTTCCAATTTAGTATCTTACCTTTTGAGTTCTTCAAGATCGCTCATGATCTCTTCTTAATTTTTTTAAAGTATCTTTCCTTTATTTTCTTTCTTGCCATACACCAAAGTCGTGCTTCTTCAGGCTTCCTTTTATAAACCTTGTTTTGTGGCAAGATAAGGGTTTCATTTTTATTGTTTTCATTTGTTTGGCTTGATTCCTTTCGCATTTCTCTGCATTCTTTTTTGATCTGTGCTTTTAGTTCTCATTTTCTTATCAGAGGAACAATTTTGGTTTTCTGCATCCATCAAAGCATTTTTCATTTTATGCATTTTTTATCTGCATGTGTTTTCTTCTCTTGTCTTATTTTAGCTCTTCACTCCTTGCATCTGTTGAGCGAGTGTGAGAGCCTGTTTGGGGACACCTGTTGAGTGAGTGGGAGCGTTAAACCTCAAGACGCCTATTAACTGAAGTCGCCATTTATCATTTTTGTGCCACAGTTCAGTGTTAAACTTGCAAGTTCAGCGTTGTTTTTTTATGCTTCCCTCATTATTGTTATAACTTTACTTTTTCCTTATAACCTTTCGTAGTCCAAGCAAAAGTGCGCCCTTTGCAAAAGTTGAGAGAGCTGGTCAAAGCGAGCGGTCATTCTTGACGAGTCTTTGGCTCACTGCAACAATCCTTCACAAGTTCAGTGGGAGCGGTCACTTTGTTTTTTTTTTATATAGCTTTGGTTAGATCTTAAATAATTTTTAATAGCATTTTTCTTACTAACGTTTGATATACTTTTCTCATATCGCTTATGAATTTTTATTCATCCAGCGTTTAATAAGCCTTTTCACATTATTTTTAACCGTTTCTCTAATTTGTTTTTTTTTGTTTCACTTAAATTTATTCAAACTCATTTTTTTTTCCGTATCTTTAAATAATTTCAAGGTATCACATTAAGTTATTATTAATTCTTTATATAGTTTTGTTTGAAGCAACGTTTATTATTTATAATTTTCTTTTAAGTGGTACTATAATGAAGTTATAAAATTAATTTATAACTTTAAACTTTTGACCCCTTATACGTTTTTTTTAATCATTTTACATCATTAGGAATCCTAAATATAGTGAATTGGATTCATCTGTCTGTCGTTCGTTCTAATCATTATTATAACTCATTAGATTCTTTTTAACCAATTCTTTTTTAATCATTATATAACGCATCTATTTTTTTTTGTTTCAGACTAATCATTTTTCTAACGTCTCTCTACAGGGCTGTATTATTATTTTTCTTCAGAATCTTAATCATAGTTTCTTTTGCAAGTTTTTTTATTCCAGTTAATTTTTTTTTAAGTCATATTTCTATTAGGGGGGACATTTTTTTTTTCCATAAAAATGTCAACCTTAATTCCAGAAATAAAACTTAATCATACTAATTATCATTCCTGGAAAACTCACATTTCATTCATTTTTCGTTTTAAACACCTCTTTGAGATAGCCATTGATCCTTTTGTTGAACCTGGTTCAACGGCTACTCAAGATGAAAAAGATACTTGGAAACTTAAAAATGAAGAATCTTTAGGTTTAATTGGTATTTCCATTATTCCAAATTTATATGTGTTAATTACACACTATTCTAAAGCTCATGATGCCTGGTTAATTTTGCAAACCAAGTATGATAGTGGAGATGAATATCGCAAAATTCAATTGCAAGATCAACTTGAAGATCTCAGGTATACAGATTTTAAGACTATGGATGAATTTTTGTTAAAATTTGATTCTATTAAAAGCCAAATTATTGCTTTAGGTGTTTAGTTAGATGACATTCGTTTAATTCATATTATTCTTAAAAAGTGTCTTCCTAGACAGTTTCAACAGTTTATAACTAATGTTCATGCACAACTTGCTATTCCTACATTAACTACTCAGTTAACTTATGTTATTTTTCAAACTTTATTAAGATAGGAAGAAGCTAAGCTAATTCAGTTTGGTACCCTTAAATCAACTGAACATGCATTTATGTCTCGGAATTCAAATAATAATAATTTTTGTTCAAATAATAATAATAATAATCATAATAACAAACACTATACTAATAATTCTAATAATTTCAATAATAAATCTCATACCAAATATAACAATAATAACAATAACCATAACAATCATCATAATAACAATCACAATAATAATAATCAAAGGAATCATTCAAATTCCAAACCTCATTGTTCTTATTGTGGCAAAGATGGACATGTTGTCAATAACTATTTTAAAAAGCAAAATGATAAAAAACCTATGAACAACAATAACCATAATCAAAAATCAAATCATAAAAAAGGTAACTCTAATGGTTCCACTTCTCGTCATGCTTTTACTTGTAGCTTTAATGTTTGTAGACCTTTAGAGTGGATTGTTGACAGTGGTGCATCACAACATGTAACTTCTCATAAAGAAATTTTTGATTTTCTGCAACCTGATATTGCTAACATTCCTATTCAGTTAGCTAATAATTAGACTTGTAAAGTTGAAGGTTTAGGTGATGCAACTATTCCTAATGGTAAATTGCATGATGCATTGTATGTACCTGATCTAAAAACTAATTTTCTTTTTGTTTTACAGTTATGTCAGGACTATAAAGTTGAATTCTATAAAGATACATGTTATGTCATAGATCCTCAAACTAAACAAGTGATTGCTCATGCCAAAATGGATAATGACAACTTATTTAAATTCCATGAATTTGCTAGTTCACAATATTCTTTACATACTTCCATTGATTTCAATATATGGCATGAAAGACTTGGCCATTTAAATTCGGATTATATTATTTCAATGAAAAAAAGCAATATGGTTGATGGCTTGCCTCACATTATTCCTTCTAAGATTGCTTGTACTGGTTGTATGAATGGTAAGATGCATAGGGAGCCCTTTCCAAGTGGAAAATCATGGCGAGCAACTGATAAGTTGCACCTTGTCCATAGTGACCTTTTGGGCCCCATGGAGAATAACTCCATCCAAGGTTCTCGGTATGCACTTACCTTTGTTGATGATTTTTCTAGACGAACTTGGATCTATTTTTTGCATAGCAAGGATCAAGTTCTTGATATATTCATTGAATTTCAATTATATGTTGAAAGGCAATCTGGTTTTAAACTTAAAATTCTCAAAACTGATAATGGAAAGGAATATGTGAATAATGTTTTTCATTCTTATTTGAAATCATGTTGAATAAAAGACGAGCTTACTATTCCTTATACACCACAACAAAATGGTGTGGCGAAAAGAAAGCATCAGACCATTGTTGAAATGGCTAGATGCATGCTGCATGCTAAGAATCTGCATTATAAATTTTGGGCTGAAGCCATGTTTTGTGCTACTTATATTCTTAATAGGACTCCTACCAAAGCTCTCAAGGATATTACTCCAGAAGAGGCTTGGTCTGGTAGGAAACCTGATTTACATCATTTGCGGATTTTTGGATCTGTTGCTTATGTTCATACTCCTAAACAGAAAAGGTATAAATTAGATGCTAAGTCTTCTCCTTATATGTTTGTTGGTTATGATGAAAACACTAAGGGTTATCGTGTTTATGATTCCACTACTAGCAAAGTTCAAGTTGCTAGAGATGTTTGCATTGTAGAAAATGGTGTCCATGACTGTTCTACTACACATGACGCAGAATTCAATGGCACTAAAATTGTGCTGGTGGAGGACCAACCTCCTTCTCTTAACCCTACTCCTCCTCTTAACCCTACAACTCAAGCACCACCTATTATTTCTGCTTATGCTAATAATGATATTCAAGTAGCTACTAATGATGCTTTTATTGATAATGATTCTTCCTCTAGTGGTGATTCTGTTACAACTAAACGTAAACCTAAATGGGCTCAAAACTTAATCAATGAAAGTGATGACTACATTTCTAGATTTGGTGGAATTAAACATAGAAGGATTAATTATTGTAATTATTCTTTGATGACTACTATTATGAATTCTAATGATCCTAAGTCTTTTAATCAAGCTAACTCTCAACCTCATTGGCAAAAGGCCATGCAAGAGGAATATGACTCTTTAATTGCTAATCAAATTTGGGACTTAGTCAAGTTACCTCATGGCAAGAATACAGTTTCATGTAAATGGTTATACAAAACAAAATTGAATGCTAATAATGAAATTAGTAAATTTAAGGCTAGATTAGTTGCTAGAGGTTTTTCTCAAATTGAAGGATTAGACTATAATGAAACCTTTGCTCCTGTTGCTAAAATGCCTACTATTAAATTAGTTCTTGCTTTAGCATCTAAAATGAATTGGCCTATTCATCAAATGGATGTTAAAAGTGCCTTCTTAAATGGTGATTTACATGAAGAAATCTATATGGCTCAACCTCCTGGATTTGTTAAGAAAGGTAGTGAAAATCTGGTTTGCAAATTGAAAAAATCTATTTATGGTCTTAAACAATCACCTAGAGAATGGTATTCTAAAATTAATTCTTTCTTTATTTCTCAAGGCTTTTCTAGAAGTAGGAATGATCCTAATTTGTATATTAAACATACTGAAGATGATATTATCATTGTTATTGTTTATGTGGATGATCTAATTCTCACTTCTAGTTTAGATGCTTTGATTTCTGATATTAAGTTTCGACTTAAACAGAAATTTCAGATGACCGATTTAGGTATTTTACATTACTTCTTAGGTATGCAAATTTGCCAAACTCCTAAGGGTATCTTTCTTTCTCAAAGCAAGTATGCTCATGATCTTTTAGAAAAATTTAAGATGAATGATTCTAACCATGTTTCAATTCCATGTGAATTAGGAACTAAATTAATGGCTGATATGAATACTCCTTTTGTTGATGAAACTTTGTATAGGCAGTTGGTAGGAAGTTTAAATTATTTAACTCTTACTAGATTTGATATTGCTTATAGTGTTGGTTTAGTTTCTAGATTTATGTCTAAACCTCAACAAACTCTCTTTAAAGTTGCTAAAAGAATCTTAAGGTACATTAAAGGAACTATTAATATGGGATTATTCTATGATGCCAATTTTGAATTTATTTTACATGGCTATACTGATTCTGATCTAGGTGGAGATCCCAATGATGGGAAATTCACTTGTGGCTATTATTTCTTTGTTGGTTCAGGTGCAATTTCTTGGAAAAGTAAAAAAGAACACTCTATTTCCCTTTGCTCAACTGAAGCTGAATACAAAGGTTGTACCAATGCAGCTAAGGAAGCTTTATGGATTAGAAGACTTCTTGACAATTTGGGTCTACCTCAACAAGCACCTACCCCTCTACATTGTGACAATCAAAGTGCTATTGCCTTGGCAAAGAATCTAGTTTTTCATGCAAGGACCAAACATATTTCACTTCAACATCACTTCATTCGAGAACAAGTTGAAGACAAGCAAGTTACTCTTCTTTATTGTAAAGGTGAAAATCAAGTGGCTGATATTTTCACAAAACCTCTTTCTAAAGAGAGATTTCAATTTCATTGTAAAAATTTGGGTTTGCAACCCTTTGATGTAAACTCCCCAAGTAAAGATTAAGGGGGGATGTTAGAAACATTAATCTTCCCTTGGATGTATTTAATTGGGATATTCCAAGGATCCCTAAATGTAGTTTGTCCTATTGTACACATGTGGAGAACATATCATTATTTGTCCTTTATTCCACATGTGAGGACAACTCATTTTTATAATTCCTTTATTAAGGAATTTAGTTTATCCTCCTTAAGAGGATTGTGACACTTTGCACACACCTATTATGAATTTGGCATTCATAGAAATGGGAGTTACACATGTGAACACATGCAACTCCTTTCTCATCTCTTTAAAAGAGATGCTCCTCTTTCTTTCTTCTTTACACATCATTTTGATGTTATTGTATTGAGCTATTTTTTGCTCCAACACTCTCTCTCTCTTCTCTAGGCATTTGCCTTCATTCATAATACTCACAAGGAGTTTTCTTTGCTTTCCCCTTATAAATCCTTGTCTCCATTGTTGAACCATCTTGGTGTATGCTCTTGGATTTTGCTTATCTCATGGTAACATTGTTTCACACTTAACTTACCTTGATTGTTTCTCATTCCTTGCTCTATCTTATCATTTCTTACAGAAATATTAAATGAATTAATATAGTGTTTGGGACAATTTTAAGCATTTACATTTTCCCCCTCTTTGATGTGATGTCAAGATGACATTATATCAAAGAAAAAAAGATAGGTTGCCCCAAAAAGGATAGGAGTCCTAGGAGTGGTGTCGAAGCGACAATAGGGGAGGAGAAGGAGTGGTGTCGAAGTGACAATGGGGGAGGAGGGTGCCCCCTTGAGAAAATGGGGTGAAAAAAGAATATATTTTGCCCCATTTTCTAAAAATAGACACAGGAAGGAATGGGGAAACAAAAAGGCTAAAAAAAATGACCTTGCATGACTTGTTGGTAAGACTAGAATGAAGCAGGGTGAATTGGATAATGATTAATCTAAATGCAACTTAACTATAGGAATGCATGGGATTTAGTTGTGTTCACATGGGAGAGCACACCCTAGTTTGATATTGCAAGAGGAGTTATGTATCAAATACTATAGAAGCATAGATGACAAGATTCCTTTGCATGGACTAGACTCTCAACAAAATAGAAACTTTAGGAACATAGATGTAGGCTTCATAGTCATGATGTAAAATATGACATATACGCACTGGAGAGGTTTGGGCACACCCAAATTGTTGTTAGGGATCTTGGTGGAAAGTGTGCTAACCCGTTGCCCCCAGTGAGAAATGCATAACCATAACTCAAAAAAACCAATAGAGATGTGCTAAAGAATCATGAAAATAGATCATATCACAAAATGACAAATGTAATCAAGTTAATTCATTCAAATGATTAAAGATCGAGGCACACTTGAGAAGGCTATTTTTGATACACAAAGATAAATCAACAAAAGACCTTACGACCAAGTAGTCATTCAGTCCATAGTTCTTGCCATGAGCTTTATTCTGATGGTGAATTTGTTAAGCCTGTGTAGGAAGCATTCATCCTGTAAGGAAAAAATTGATTTTTTGATTAAAATGTATCAAAATGTTTGTGATTATTTGCTAGCAATTATGTGAAATGAACAAGGTTCTCAAATCATTTACTCTTAGTGTGAATTTGTATAAGTTTATTTGCAATCACTATTTGATAAGCTTAGTTTGATAGGGTGAAGCTTAGTGTCATGAGATAAATAGAAGAATTTGGATAAGATATGATAAGATAATGGATGAATTGAATTGGAATGGAAGGGGAATGTGAGAAAGAAAGTGATAAATGTTCTCTAGAGGAAAGTGTGTTTAATGGAAGACTAGAAATTTGATCAAGGTATATGTAAATAGATGGAAAAATGAAGGAATAGATTATGGAAATGATTTGAATGAAATGATTAGAAGAAGGGAATATGATTAGATTAGAGGAGAAATGAATTGATTGAATGGATTGGAAGAAGTAAACATTGATGGAAGGTGGAATAGATTAGAACCAATGACAAGGGATAACCAAGGAATGGTAAATGGATGGGAAGGGTGGAGATATCTAAATGGAGGAATAGTACGGAGGACCAAAGGATATGGTATTGGACAATGGGGAACCAAGGACCATGTTTCAAAGGAGTTCAAATGCCCCATACCAAGGATAGAAAAATGGAAGAAAATATGGTGGGAAAGGATGTGTGGAAATGGAAAGATTGTGTGAAGGCTATTGTATGGGGGAAGGGAATGCATGTATATTTTCAAAGCATATATGAACATTTTGTTGTTGTGCTTCTAGTATTGATCACGAGCATGGGCCTATAAGCGATTTGGGAGGGAGAGCATGAAATAGGGATAAAATGTGGATATGAAGTGGATGAAATGGATGGGATAACCAAGACCAAGGACATATGAAAGAAGGATGTAAGCATGTAGGATTATGGATGGAGGATAATGAGGAAATAAAAATGCCAAGGACTATGGGATGAAAGAAATTGATAGGATGTCAAGATCAAATATGTTAATGGAGGGTGGGAGTATGTAGGACAGTGTGTGGATAATGTGCAAGGGATATGGAAAGTGAGCATGAATGGATGAAAAGAATAGGATAGTCAAGCTCAAAGATGGAAAAGGATGAGGAATGGCAGATAGGAATATCGAAAATATATAAGGCAATGCAGTATGGATGGAGCTTGCCCCTAGTGTAGAGTGCAAGTGGAAGAGGATAAGTGAATGGAAGGATAAGTGGAATCAAGCATCTAGTTACATGGATGGTATTTCTTGATATTTATTTCTCTTTATTTATTATTTTCAAGGAGTTTTTACCATTTTATCATAGATGTTGGTAGGATAGTGAAAATAAGGGTGAAATGGGTTGGGAAATGGAGGTCAAGGACTTATGAAAAGGTTTAAATTAAGGGGGCGGAGTGGTTGGGAGGAAGATATGGTTGATGGATGCTAGGTTGGAAGACTTGTGCATGAGTGGATGAAGGAGGTGGAAAGATCATCATTGACACACACCTTGAAAAGTGATGGAAAGGAGGAAATTTTGGAGGATATGTAGAAGAAAGCTTGAATTTTGGGAAATAGGGACCCAAAATGGATGAAGGAAATGATGGATTTAGGATGGTGGATCTTGGGGTATAAGGACCCAAAATAGAGTTGGAAGATGGAAGTTTGGATGATTTATGAATGAGGGAAGCCTTTGGATAAGAAAAATTGGATGCAATGTTGGACTTTTCTTTGAGATTCATTGCTTCATTAAGTAGCTTTGGGATCCACGTAATTTTTGCATTTTTTATTTTCAGCCTTTGTGGTCTTATAATTTTGTTTTGGATCATATTTTTCTTTTCTTGAACATGTATTTTAGAGGGGACATGTTGATCCTTGGATTTTTGTGAATATTTGACTTGATTCACTTTATCTTTGGCATCCAATTTGCTTCCATTGGCCATGGTAGGGGTGTATGAGGATAAATGGTATGGAGAGCTTATGGATGGTGAACACTGGAAGGAATTCAAGAATGTGTGCCTTTGTTGATCTTTAATAGGTATATGAGGGGATGAAGTGGAATAATTGGATATTGTGGATGGATGTATGTAAGGACCTAAAATGGATGGAAGGGATGAAGAGTTTGGCTTTGAAACATAAGGACCCAGAATGGATGGAAATAAGGAAGGAATGGGAATATAGCTATAAGGGCCCAAAATGGACTTAGAATATGGATGATGGGAACATTTAGGTTTTGATGGAGGAATTTTGGATTTGGAAGGAGTGGAAGGTGTACCAACATCTTGAGACATTATTTATTCAATGGGATACTTATCATTTTCAATACAAGATGGGAGTCCATGTGTATGGGGCTCATGAGTGGATTGGATAGGTTTGATAAGGTCATGTGGAGGATTAAGATCACGAGGGGGATTATGAGAGATAATAGGATCTTGAGATGGATTGGGATCCGAAAATGCAAATGAAGGGGTACTTTGATCTTGACTTAAAAGAGGATCATGTAGTGGAATGGAAGGAATGATTGGATTATATAATGGAATAGAATCATATAATAGAGTGGATGGAATGGAATTATGAGATGGAACATTTTGATCTTGACATGGAGGAGAGTTAGTGGATGGAGTGGAAGAAGAATCTTCATAAAGTGGAGGATCTATGGATGCTAACTCTTGAGATGGAATGGAATTAATAATGTGCACGATACATGGAATGTCTTGATCTTGATTAGGAAGGGGATCATGAGATGGAATAAGACTAATAAATGGATCTTGAGGGATAAGGGAATGATGGGATGGAGAAATGCTCAGATCTAGAGGAGAAGAGGAATCCATAATGGCATGCTTTGGAGGAAGGTCTTGAGATGGATTTGGGTGTATGACTCTGGGTGGCTAGATCACTTTATTTTTAGTTTTGTACTTAGATAAGGTTTCTAGTGAGATAAACCTATTACAAGGGGAATGATGTTGATTTTGGAGGATTAGGATTGTGTGGAGGCTGAGGCATGGGTAGGGGATTGGGATGATTACATGGAGAATTTGAGTTGGATGGGACATGAGGATGATGGGATTCAAAACATGGGGGAAGAGGACATATGTCATGGAAGGTAGACTTTGACTTTCGATTATTTAGGCTTAAGATAGAATTCTTGAGTTCCTCAATTTCTTTGGCAATGACATTTCTATTTGAGGAATTGTGTGGGCTATGAACGAAATTGTATGTTGATGAAGGATAATGAGGTGGATTTCCCTTGTCAAAGGTAGAGGAAGAATATAAAATGTGAGATGGATTAGAATTGGATATGAAGTTTTTAGGAGTGATTTGATATGTAGGTTGAATGGGAGGTATAACTCTAGATTTCCTTTGAAGGTCCCCAACCATTTGGCTAAGCCAATTCTTATCCATTAAGATTAGATGAGGAATGTTGAGAGATTTGATGAGAAATGAAATATGAACTTGGGACTAGGAGCAATTTTGGACTTTGTGTTTGATTTGGATTGGAATTTGTTATATGAAAGTTTGAGATAACCTTGATAAGATTTGGGTCATTCAAGATAACTGGGATTAAAGTCCAAGGATTATGATGGTGTTCCTAAGTCCAAAGTAGAAGATTTTATGAAAATTGAATTAGAAGAATATTTGAATAGATGAAGAAAGATTGATTGATTTTGGATTGAAGATGTAAATGGATTTGAATTAGGAATTGATTAGAAAGGAATGAATTTGACAAGGGATTGGATTAAGAATCATGAGGATGAATCATTGAATGAAGGAATTGAATCTTGATGTGGATTATGAACCATGATTAGGATGAAGATTATGGATTTGATTAAATGATTAAGAAAATGAGGAAATGATATGGATGAATAGAGATGATTAAGACTTTGAGGAATGATTTGAATGATTAAGATAAGAGATGCATGATGGTGATGAATTTGATGGATAGAAGAAGTGATGTGGAAAACAAGAGCTTCTTTTTGTTATTTTATTGTTTTTTTAAAAATGTTTTTGGATTTTGGACTTTTATGATGTTTTTTGGATTTTTTGAAACATAACATGCAAAGCATACAACTAAATATATACAAAAAAAGTTTAGACGGTGTGTGTCCCCTTAAAATGGGGAGGCTTTTTGTACATTCAAGCATGTAGAACACACCAAAAATCCTATAAGGCTTTGAATAGGATATACAAGCTCAGCTAGGGGTGTCCTAGATATACACAAGGTACATGAGGCCCAAATCTATAGATAAAAGAAAATAACACCACATAGTTGGGAGGAGATGGTAACCCAAATCTCCACCTTCACTTCCCAAAGGTATAAAGTTCTTTGGGGCTTAGCCAAGAGTGACAAGATTTTGCTTCCAAGAGAGGTGTCTTTCAATTCACCTCCTGATATTTATACTCCACTAGAACACTAGAGTTGAGCTCATCCCAAGGGTTGATGAAATCCCCAAGCAGGCCTCCTAAAAAAAATGTAAAACAAAGCCACTTATTTCTTGTGCACTCAAGATCACCCAAAGCGGAAAGAGGAGTGAATATGTAAGTGGTCTTGGGATTAAAAGACACTTGTTCTTTGCCAATTGAAGCTTAGATTTTCTAATCTATTCTTGAAGAAACTTGTGTTTATAGCATACAATCTTCTTTCCAACTTGACAACATCGTCAACATAATAAAAATCGATAGTTTGCCAACATAAGAAAATTGAGCATCGTCAACATAAGAAATTTGATAAGGAAAAAGTCAATTCCTTTATGCATTCAAGATTGAGTGTGTGTTTGTTTCAAGCACAAAATCCAAATTTTCATTGCCATATTCTTTGATCCTTAAGCATTCAAGATTTGATAAGATTCATTTTAAAACCAAATTGAAATGTGTATCATAGCATTATTTTTTAACCTTTATGCATTCAAGAGTGTATTTGACTTCTAAGCATTCATTCCAAAAAATGTTTGTGAATTTCCTTAAGGCATTCAAGATTGTGTTTTAACAACGTTCATCCAAATGAAAGGTTTTGTTTAATTGATTATGTATTCAAGATTGGATTTTCTTATTTATGTTTAGCCATTCAAGAGTGTGTTTGATTTATCCCATTAAGTGAAACATTCATTCAAAGAAAAATGGTTAAGCATTCAAGTTCATTCCCAAGAGCAATAAAATATTAAGAAAAATTTGCAAGAAAACATAGTTAAGTGTTTCTAAAATGCTCTCATCTACAATGCTGCAATAAACAACTTGATTAGCTTCAACAAAATCCCCAAAAAAATGAAAGCTAACTATGGGAAAATTTATTTTAAATTTATTTTGTTATTTTTTCTATACGTGAATAAGCTTAGAATGACTCTAATCCTAGTGTGATATACTTGATACTTACACTTGAGATCGCAGATGATAGAGTATAGATTAGAGATGCCAAAAATCAGAGACGACGGAGTATGAAAAATTTACAGACAAGATAAGATTGCAGACATTGAAAATAAAAAACAACAGAGTATAAAAAAGTAGAGACGACAGTCTATAAAAATGTTTCATTTTTGGCCGCCCACAACACAAAAAACAAACAAATTTAAACTTTGGAGACGATAGTATAGTAGGTAGAGATGACAAAACTTCAGAGATGACAAAGTACTTGGCACACAATGCAGATGATAGTTCTCTGTAAAAATTGCAGAGGACAATTTGGGTTTCATAGCAAGTTTTAATGTCCTCCCACCATGCAGATGACAAAACAAATAACAGAGATGCTAAAACTCAGGCTTAATGTAGTGATAGGTGGATGGTATGCGCAGACACTAGAATGTGTAGACGTTAATCTATAGAGATGACTGTTCTTTGCAGATGACACTACGTCTAGCACATACGATAATGCACAAATTTTAACAATGGGTTATGATTTTTTGATGGTTTTTTGAAGGTAAACTAGGGATGTGGATCCCACCAGGCATGCCAAAATATATATGAAAAAACTTAACTTGTCAGGAGCATGCATAAGCAAGCAAATGTTAGTTGTAATATGTGCATATAAAAGATTAGAAACCAAAGGAAATGCAACTAAAATCTACTTGAGTTTAAAAACTCATGCAACCACAAATAAAAGTCCTCATATAACCTCAAAACAACTCAACAATGGTGCCCATAAGAGGCCTTATTGGTGTGCTCAAGTGTGAGGGATGTAGATGTGCTCTCCCAAACATAACTTTGAATCCCTTGAATGATAAATGATATGCAAAGTGAGATGAATGAATCTAAGACTAAATGAATGGAGAATACTTTCAAGAAATGGCTATTAGCGAGCCAATCCTCAAAGAATTCTAGAAGTGAGATGGAAATGCAATGCAAGAAAGAAACCTACAACATTATAATACCATGAAAGCTAATGCAAACTAGAAATCTAAGTAATGCAAACAACTACCAAAGGTTAGTTCTAAGCATACAAATCTCTAAAAAGTTCTAGAATCACACTAGCATGATAACAATGCTAATTAGGGAGATGGAAAATGCTTGAGACAAGGGCTTTATTTATAGGTTTGAGAGAGGCTTTGGGGAGGTGGCATCCATGTGGCATCTACATAGGTACCACAAGGGAGACACATGGGCTAAGGAGACAAGTCATGCAAGGTCAAAATTCAAAGTTTGCTCACACATGTGTGAGCAAACTTAAAGGAAGGAGTTGGGGAAAAAGTTGTAAGAAGTGTGAAAGGTGTGAGAGGTGTGAAGGGTTCCTCACACATGTGTGAGCACATATTTAGGAGCTAAAAGGGGTTTATCAAGGTGTTTAGGATATATAAGTGGGATTAAGTAGTGGGTAGGTTTAGAAGGATGAGAGTGATGGGTGTAGAGTAGGTTTTAGGATAAGTTTAAGACTAAATTAAATAGGAACTAATTTAATCATAGGATTAGAGAATTTAATGGAATTGAGGGAATTAAATAAATAAGATTTATTTAAAAGGGGATTTATGGAGCACTATGCATTAAATAAATTTAATACATTAGGGGGGGAGAGTATTTAAATTAAATTTAAATACATTAGGAAAGTGAACCTATTTAATTAAATAAATTTAATTAAATAAGTGGAAGAATATGCCAAATATAATTAATTAGTAAATAATTAACTATAATGTCAAAGGAAATATTAAATGAATTAATATAGTGTTTAGGACAATTTTAAGTGTCTACATTTTGCCCCTCTTTGATGTGATGCTGGGACGACATTATATCAAAGAAAAGAAAATATAGTTTTCCCTAGAAAGGATAGGAGTCCTGGGAGTGGTGTCAAAGCAACAATAGGGGAGGAGGGTCCCCCCTCGCGAAAATAGGGTAAAAAATATTTTTTGGGCAATTTTCACGAAAAGGTCTTTAGAAGAAAAGAACAGGGAAGAAAAGGGAATAAATGAATATTTTGCATGACTTGGGGTTAAACATGGGGGTTGACATGGCTTAGGAAAGGACACAGGCTCAAAAAGGGGCCTTGGAGGGCCTATATAAGCCTCTAAGGGGCTCAAGGAAGAGTCATTTGCACACCTAGAGAGCAGAGAACTAGAGCAAATGATGGATCCTATCAACAAATTGCAGCTTGAAGAGCATGTTCGGGAGCACTAGAGACTAGCAGAGATGGGCCCACTGGTGAGTCAACTATCCTATCTTCTCAAGTTTTTAATTTCATAGCTTAGAGTTATGCGGGGAAAAGGATTTAATTTAATCATAGGATTAGAGAATTTAATGGAATGGAGGGAATTGAATAAATAAGATTTATTTAAAAGGGGATTTATGGAGCACTATGCATTAAATAAATTTAATACATTAGGGGGGGAAGTGTTTAAATTAAATTTAAATACATTAGGAAAGTGAACTTATTTAATTAAATAAGTAGAAGAATATGACAAATATAATTAATTAGTAAATAATTAACTATAATGTCAAAGGAAATATTAAATGAATAAATATAGTGTTTAGGACAATTTTAAGTGTCTACATTTTGCCCCTCTTTGATGTGATGTCGAGACAACATTATATCAAATAAAAGAAAATATAGGTTGCCCCATAAAGGATAGGAGTCCTAGGAGTGGTGTCGAACTGATGACAGGGGAGGAGGGCACCCCCTCACGAAAATAGGGCAAAAAAATTTTTTTGGGCAATTTTCCCCACACCTTTGTCCCCCACTCCTTCCTTTAAGTCTGCTCACACATGTGTGAGAAAACTTTGAATGTTGACCTTTGAAGTTTGCTCACACATGTGATAGTTTCTCACACATATGTGAGCACATATTTAGGAGCTAAAAGGGGTTCAACAAGGTGTTTAGGATATATAAGTGTGCTTAAGTAGTGGGTAGGCTCAGAAGGATGAAAGTGATGGGTGTAGACTAGGTTTTAGGATAGGTTTAAGACTAAATTAAATAGGATTAGAGAATTTAATGGAATGGAGGGAATTAAATAAATAGAATTTATTTAAAAGGGGATTTATGGAGCACTATGCATTAAATAAATTCAATACATTGGGGGGGGGGGGGGGGGGGGGGGTAATTTAAATACATTAGGAAAGTGAACCTATTTAATTAAATAAGTAGAAAATATGAAAAATACAATTAATAAGTAAATAATTAACTATAATGTCAAAGGAAATATTAAATGAATTAATATAGTGTTTAGGACAATTTTAAGCATTTATAGTGAAAAAATATAAATTGACAGAAGATAGACATACACTTGTAATGACTTGAAATAGAAACTAGAAGACTAGACTAACTTTCAATCTAAATTTGAAGTAGATTTTCCACATATAGAATGCCTAGATCATTTCATTCCTAGGTATAGATCATGTATGGTGTTGTATACCTATTCATTTGACCTAAAATATTTTAGAACAACCCATTAGCTCCCACACTTTTTGATTTATGTCCTAATATATTTGTCACTTGTTCCTGCACAAAGGAGAATGGTAAATTATTGGGTTAAAATAGTTTTGGCTTAGTCAAACCCTTGTTTAGAAATCAACATAAAAAATTATTTGAAATTGCATAAAGGAAAGCATGTAAATATAAAGGTTAATTTTAGATCTACCTTGTGAATCAAAATTCCTTTATAAATTAATATTAAGATTGCACATATTTAAGGTGTTTGCAAATGTCCCATAAGGATGAAAAGTTTATCAAATAGATGTTAAATCCTTATTTCTGAATGGAATACTGAAAGAAGAGGTATACATTGAACAACCAAAATGATTTGTTGACAAAGAAAAGAAGAACATGGTATGTAAGTTGCACAAGGCACTGTATGGTTTGAAATAGGCACCCCGAGCACGGTATGAAAGACTTCACTCTTATCTGATGAGGATTGGTTTCATTAGAACTAAGTGAGAACAATAATCTATACTTGAAAAGTGAATCTGAGTATAAGGTATTATTGGCTGAAATATTTATTGATGATATCATATTTGGAGGAAATGAGTTGATATGTGTAGATAATTTGTTGATGAAATGAGAAAGGAATTTGCAATGTCAACGATTGATGAGATCATATTCTTCACTTCCTTACAAGTTCAACAAAAAAAGGATTTGATATACATTACTTAGTCAAAGTATATTAAGGAGATCCTAAATACTTTTGGGATGGAACACTCAAGACTAGTTGGTACATTGATGATAACTGGATGCAAATTATCAAAGGAAGATGAATCTACCAAGGTAAATGAGACTTTGTATAGATCAATGATTGGTAAGCTACAATATGTGGTACATAGTAGACCTTATATTTCTCATATTGTTGGTATAGTGGTAATATTTTCTTCTAATCCTAAATAGACACATATGCCTTTTGTGAAGAGAATCTTTAGATATCTGAAAGGAATTGGCAATTATGGCCTATGGTATAGAAAGGATGGAAACTTTGAACTAGAAGTATATACTGATGTTGATTGGATAGGTAATGAGGATGATAGAAAAATCACAAGTGGAGGAGCTTCCTTTCTAAGAAAATTATTGGTGACATGGATAAGTAAAAAGCTAAGTTGTATTTCACAATCTACTGCTGAGGTTGAATATGTTGTTGTTGCAACCAATTGTTTAGATATTTTGTGGATCAAACAGATACTTGAAGGAATACAAGAGGATGTAAATGATCCTATGACAATACCAGTGCTATAAAAATTGCAAAGAACCATGTGATGCATTTGAAGACAAAGCACATATCAATCACATATCATTATTTGAGAGAGAAAGTTCAAGAGAAACAAGTGAAGCTAGAGTATGTGAAGTCAAAAGATAAAGTTCTTGATATGTTCACTAGTCCATTACCTAAGGATACTTTTGAGTACCTAAGAGGTAAACTAGGGATCATTCCCCTATCTAATGTTCATTAGAGGAATATGCATGTTGCATCAATTTGTGCTTTATTGAAATATTTACCTATGAGTTGATGTTGATGTTCACTTTATAGGAGCAACCTAAAATTCTGAAGAGGGTGAAAGTTATAGGAAAACAAAAGTAATCAATACAAGAAAGGTATATGGTATAACTTCACAGAAAATTAGTTTAAGTTTAGAGATACTTTTCAAGATACCTTTACCATTGTTGTCAAAGGGGGAGATAACTAGAAAATGAGTATGGGGAGAGAATAAATGATAGGGAGAAGAGAAAAAGAAAGGGAGATGAACAAGTAAGAGGGAGAATATCAACAAGGGAGATGAATATTGACAATGAGAACCTAAGACTAATGAAGTAAAGGAAGAGATGAATAGAGAAGAATAGATTGAAGATGAATAAAGAAGAAGGAGGAAGCATAATCAAATGGGGAGACTAAAAATAATAAAGCAAATGTGTTTCCAAGGAAGACTACAATTGATGATTATGGCATTGGATGGTATATTTTAGATGCGTTGTCATCAATGCCAAAGAGGGGGATTGTTACTACAACAAATATTACTACTCAAGATGATGTTGATGATGATCAAGGTTATAAAACTGAGTACTGAAAGGAATATAGGAGAATTGGATCAGTTTTTATTTTTTCATTAATGTCAAGCTTATTGACTTTACCAATTTATCTAAGTTGCCAAATCATCTGAAGAATATGGTGTTGAGAGAGGAAAATATTGGTAAAAGTTAGAAGATGAAATGATGAAGTAATGTTAAGTGTATGAGTTTCAATGAGAAATTGATGAATCAATATTTGACAAGGTAATATTGGTTTGATTGTTTAACATGATTTGATGAAGAGTTAAAAAGATGCACAATCATATATGTTGCATAGTAAGAAAGGTTTGAAGTTGTGAAGTAAAAAGACAAGGAATAAGTGTGTGCTATCAAGCTAGAATTGGTGATTGGCAAGCAAAGATATCGATCAGTGAAAGTGTACCAAGAATAAGTTTGAGAACTAAAATTGTAAGTATTACCAAGCTAGCAAGTGTTATTGAGAAAGATAGTGTAAGTGAACAAATGAGGTTATTCAATAAATTAAGAAAATAACTTGGCGAAGGATTTTTTTTTTTGATTAAATCAATTATGGAATGACATCAAGTACGAATCTAAATAAATCTAGACGATTCTAAGGAAGAAAACAAGTATGTTAGTGAAATATACATATGAAATTGATTAAGTAAGATCTAATGGAAGAGATTCAAAGGAAATTTCATGATCCAAGAAAAGTTCAAGTTCCAAGGTGAATCACAGTTGGTGCGATACATAAAATATTTTACTTAGTGTCAAATATGTTGTATGAAGGATGAGATGTGATCAGGAGGATGAGGGGAACTAAAGGAAAACCTAATGAAGGAGATTAAGCATAAAAACAATATTTATATAGATGATGAGGAAGAAGGTTAAGGTTGTTGGTCCAACTATTGATTGTTGCTGGAAGCTAAGTGAAGACCAAAGAGTCATCAAGTAGAACATAGGCTAGTAATGTGTGAAGGAAAGAGTTGAATGCATTGTGTGTGTTGATCATCCAAGTAAAGAAGGGCGTAAACAAGGGGATTGAGCAGAAAGGATATCTAAATAGGAAAATGTAGTTTCTATTCCAATAGATCATTTCATTGTTACAAGTTCTGACCATTATAGTAGAAAATATCTTAACCAACTGGATCTAACAATCCTATTTGTAAATCCTTTGTAAGGCATCATTCTCACAAATGTACTAAGTCCTTTAGTAAGGCCACTCATGAATAGGGTGAATAGATCTAGCTGATCTTTGGTGAAAATCCCCCAAGGGTCACATTTAACAGATGTTATTATAGCCTTATCAAGGTTGGCTTTTTACTAAGCTCACTTCATAAGAATGAATTTCTTTGTGGATGAAAATTCCCATGGTTCTTTTTTACCCTAATTAGGTTTCCACATTAAATAGTGATGTTCATGTGTGATTGGATGTGTTTCATATTTTCATATGCATTAAGTTGTAAACTATTGTTCGATTAGATTTTAATCGAGTTATTTATTGATAAGTTTAAAGCGTATAAGTAATTTTTAAGGACTTGTGGCAACTAATTCATAAATTCTCTTAACAGAGTGGATCTAACACTCCTATTTATTAATCCTTTGTAAGGTGTCATTCTAATGAGTGTATTAAGTCCTTTAGTAAGGCCACTCATGAATAGGGTGAATGGATCTAGTTGATCTTTGGTGAAAATCCCCTAACAATATCACATTTAACATGTGGGCTTATAACCTTAACAAGGTTGGCTCTTAATTGAGCTCACTGTAGAAGAGTGAATTTCTTTGTGGGTGATAATTCCCATGGTGGTTTTTACCTTAATTAGATTTCCACATTAAATATTGGTGTTCGTGTGATTGGATGTGTTTCATGTTTTTATATGCATTAAGTTGTAAATTATTGTTGGTTTGTTGGACGTTTAACCGAAGTATCTATTGATAAGTTTAAAGGATATAAATTATTTTTAAGGACTTGTGATAATTGATTCACACCCCACCCACACCCTCTCAGTTTTCCAATAAAATACTCATTGGACATAGAAGAATCAAAGGAAAATTTGGAGTTTTGGTTGTTCTCTCATGACCTTAGTAGATTATGTCTTAGATCTCCACTTTTTATTGTCTATTCTCTTGGAAATTTGATTTATCAAAGCTTGGATTTTAGAACTAGGAAGTACACATCCAAACTAAATTAGCTTAGTATGGTCCCTAATAAAATGCACAAAAGAATACTCAAACATGGTGATTTTAAATTTATTCCTAAGGCATCCCTGATAGAAAAAAAAGTAGATGCAAATATCAGAATCTGACCCTTTAACTTAGAAAAAATCAAGAAGATATATTATTTATTAGTTTTTATCACATTTAGAATCTTTCAATTTTGATAATATCAATTTTAACTTCACAAGGTGATTTGGGTCTAAGAAAAATTATAAATCATGCATTAGACCACTCCAATGTTATTGAAATAATGGATAATTTGTAAAGGCGCATTGTTCTATCTAAAATATAATGAAAGTAGCAAGTTTTGTTAAACATTGCAAATTTTATTGCATTGCCAAAACTAAAAACAAGAAAAGAAGGAATATAAATTTAGTTTTTCAATCCTTGTATGGTAATGGAAAATAATTTGTAGGATAATTTTTATGATAAAACATGGACAATATTTTTATGGATGGTAAAGGTGAGTTTTTGGAAGTGTTGAAATTGTTTTGCAAAGATGGGTAAAAGTATAGTCAAAAGTAATGAAACAAATACAATCCCAAGAAACAAACAAACAAAAGAGTTATAACTACAAATCCAAGTTCATTATCCTGAACAAACAGATAAGGCATGGGCATAAATAAATAAAATCCATTCAAGCAAACTTGAATCTAAAGAGCTCCAACGATATTTGAAAGACAAGTATAGATTTTTCTTTAGAAATATTGTTTTTAGAATTACCAAGATCCCTATCCTACCTTCTATGAAGAAAGAAGAGGGAAAAAGCCTACTTTTTGTGAGGTTTCACACCATCACCCCAGTGTGGGCCCTCTATTGTTTTCTAGAATTGGGGTAGTTTTCCTAGGTTGTTCTAGTTTAGTGACAATTTTCAAGTCTCTAAGTCTAAGAGATGAGTTTGAGAAACTATGGCTTATTGGGGAGTCAAGTCAATTTGGGATATGGGTGAGTGATGGAAAAAGATACACATGGATGTTGAGTTTAAATCAAGGTAATTGTGGTGAAATGAGGTATAATCCTTGTTTTAATATCAAACTTAATTTTCAACGTCATGAAAAGTTGTAGGAGATACCACAAATTGAAGCGTATTGATTCTTGAAATTAAGTTGAGTCTAGAAAATTTTAGATTTTCCAAAGTCTAAAATATTTATTATAACTCCTATGAGCCTAAAACCACTTTCAAATGTCTTGATGGTATTTATATAAAATATAACTTATAATTAAATGTTATATTTTATACAATTATTTCATCCTCCAAGATGAAGAGAATGAATTGAAAAATTGGAAGTTAACTTGCAAAATGAATTTTTTTGAGAGGAAATCAAAATATGACCATGCTTCAGGAATCCAAATCTCAATACTAGGTTAGAATATAACATCACATTAGGATTCTAAAGCTTGAAAAGCCTCAAAATTTTGCCTAGGTCTAAATAATTTCCAAGTAACTATAGGGAAAGATTCAACTACTAATAGATGAAAAGAATCAAGAGAATGAGTGAGATGATGAATCAAGAAATCCTAAGAGTGGGTCAGAATCCAACCACCCCTCAAGACTCTTAATCTTGAGAGTAGTCAAAACATTGCCCCTTTTCCATGCAAAATCTTGACAAGTGGTCAAATAGGCCTAAGGGCATTTCAATTCAAGTCATTTTGAGTCCAAGTTGATGAAAATAATATAAATTAGGGATGAAATATGAAAATAAATCAAAATCTTGGAGATAGGAGATCTTACTTTGAAGATAGAAATGGATGGAAATCAGAAATTGGTAATAGTCAATCAATCAAGGATGCAAATCAAAATGAAAAATCATGAAGACGAGTCATAAAAATGATCTTGAAACATGAAATCTGAATTAAGAGGACTAAAATAACAAATTTAAAATCATTTAAAGGAACAAGTAATCTTGAGATGGGGTCAAAATCTAACCTTTTGTCATGATTCCCAATCCTGACACTTGGTTAGAATCAGGCCTCTTTTACCGATTCTTAATCCTGACAAACTCCAAATCTCCACCAAGTTATAAGGCCCATGAATACATTTTTTTGGGATATGTTTAACATTTCAAGTCATTGGAATTTCATAAAATTGCCAACCAACTCAAGGAAGCACCCAAATGCATTCATATCAAGTGTAAATCTCAATTTTTCTAAGGCAAAATAAAGTTTAGAAAGATCAAGTTCTTACAGATTTGAATTTGTAGATTTAAAATTTAATGACTAAATCCTTTTATTGAGTTCTCATATTGTCATCGTGTGATCAGGTTTTAATATTTTGAAAAACTAGTCTTTCATGTTAAATTAGGAAAAATATTCAATGAGTTGTATAAGTAGAGTGATTTCCTCTCAAATTTGATTTCACGTGACCATCAAATTTTAATTTTAGGAATAAGTATGAAATACAAGATTTTGAAAAGTGTTTTACTCTTGTTTGGCAAGGACAATTGATGGAAGAGATGAAGAGGAGGCTATGGAAATATTTCACTAACATGACAAGAAGATGATGTTCAAATTGAAACTACAAACTCAAAGAATGAGATCAAGATGGAATTCACAGAGAAAAGAACAAGGACAAAGGAAAAATTGCAAGTCTACAAGTAGAGAAAAATATCAAAACTTTAATCTCATTTGGAAATCCAAGTTCACTTATAAAGATCCAACTACACGAAAGAATTCATCACTTCAAGAAGATCCAGGTCAAGAGATCAAAAGAGACATTAGGTTTTAAAGTACATGAAATTTCAAGGTCATCCCAATGAGAAGATTTCCAAATTTGAGAGGCGGAGAAGAAGAATGTAAACAAAAATTGCAAGATAAGAATGTTGATGTAGTGTCTATTCATTTCCAACCAATTGGAAATTTTGAGTTTGCACATGCCAAAATTTGATCAATCATATGATGTCAAGCCTATATATGGAGTCCAAATAATGCTTCTATCTAACCCACTTTTTTTATTGGCTCTGGGAAGAAATTTAATTTTCTTATTGGCCCATATTGTGGTAATTAGATATAATTAGATGAACATACAATGATTTTAGTAGTTAGGTATGTTAAGGATTTTTTGGGTAAATATCATCCGTTGATCTCAAATTGGTCTTGTCCCTTCATTGTAATTAAACAACTATTAAAGGCCAAGTCTTTCTTATTTGTAACTCATTAGAAGTAGATAAGATTAGATCAAGTAATTACTAATTTTTTGTTGGTCTTTGTGGTCGATTATTTGTGTTTCTTTAAGAATATTGCATGGCTTATTCATTTACTCAATTAGAATAAGATTTTATTTTAAGTTGATTAGAAGAAGTGTTTAGCTGAGTGGGAGATATTTTGGATGCATCTTTGGTCAACTTATTTAAACAAAACCACTAGTTTCTTGTTGATTGTAAGTTTACCTTGTGTTGTTGAATGGTGTATTTATGAACTTAACTTGGATTAAATTGTGTGTACATTGATATGCACCGATGGGTGGTGTTAACAAAATTATGTTATTTTGAACATTTTACTTTTTCCTAAGAATATTGCACTAGGTTGGTTGATGTTAATGGATAAACTAAGTCTAGTAGATTGACCAAGGCATCCATAATTTCTTGCATTGTAGGAGTGTATTATCTTTTAAAACCCTTTCCTTTGTAGCATTTTTGGTTGGAGGGATTTAAAGTAGTCGATATCCATTAAATGAATAGCTTAAGTTCCTTCTTGAAAATTGACATATCAAATCATTATAGCTAAGTTAAAATACACATTAAGAAGGAACCTTGGGGTTGTCTCATTTGATCACACAACCCATTTACATTATTTAGCATACACAAATCCATATTCAAGAAAGACTTGGGAGTTAGGTATTTTATCTTGGAGTGTAATATCTTCAATTTTGTATGTTATGGCAGAATAAAAATCACATAAAAAATATGGTACTAGAGAGAGGGTATGAATAAAGTTCATTCATGAAGATCTCAAAAAGCATGATCTTTGAAGTTTTATCTAAGATTTTATAAAATCTCCTTATAAGTGAAAAAAAAATTTTAAATGATTTTTTCAAGAAGAAAAAACAAAAAAAAATGTTGTTAATGATGATGTAAAATAGTGTGCCCACAACTTCGCCAAACATGGTGCAACAAGATTGGGAAATAATTTAGGATGATATCAATGAAACATTTCACTCTTTTTCTTGAAGACAAAGAAGAAATATCTATGTGTGAACTGGTGACTTGTTGGATAAGGAAGAAGAGGCTAATAGAATTGAAACATCAAAAATTAGAAAGATTACTGTTTGAGAGAGAATTTTATAGAATAATTGACTAAGAAAGAGAAGATAAAATATTAGTTTAGGAGATAGAAAAGAGAAAAGATCTAAGTTAGTGCCAAACTAGATAAGAAAATCATCTTGTTTTCAGTGGGATTAGAAAAGTTAAAAACAAAAGAAGAAGAAAAGGTTTCTAAGATGGATAAGTACCAATACCAGAGTCAGTGGATCTATGTTATTCCATTTTAGTTTGAGTTGAACAAGTGATTACATCTATAAATATTGTCTCAACTTGCATCAAGTGGAAAGTGTAAAATACATGGCACTACATAACATGAGTAAATGCATTGTTTAGTATTTTATTTTGAGGGTGGAATTAGCACTACAACGTGGTATTTTGTTTAGATATCAATAAACCAATGGTACTTTTCAAATCAGAATATGAGTTCTATGAGTTCAACAAAATGATCAAAGAGGAAACCAAGAAACAAATTTGAAGGAAATACTTGTGCAAACATTGATGTACCACATGTAAACTCACACATTCAAATTTTGATTTCTCATCCTACTAAGATGCCATCAACCTAGCCACATTTCAAATGGGGTGGTTTTTAATGAAAAATATTTGAAGGATGGAAATCAACTCTCAAGTTGTACATCAAAGTAGGAGCATGCTCCATCACCATCAAAGGAAAACAAGTTACAAAAAGGTAACATTGTGGAGCTTCACAACCAAGACAACCAAGAGAAGGAAAAACTTTCATGCATTACATCACAAGAGGAATGTGTTGAAAAGACAATCAATGAGGCAATTGGTTTCATCCAAAAAAGAGGAAGGAGAGAAATTAAAGATCAACATTTTGAAACACTTAAAGAATTACAAGAAGATCATCACAAGTTTGAAGAAGAAGATATCCTTGGTGAAATTTTATCCATAATTCAAGAGGGGATTTTCCAAAATGAGTTACAGGGTGTCCCAAGTGTCCTAAAAGAAGAAGGTAATCAAGTTCATATAATGAAATGAAGAAATCCTATTTATCATAGAGGGATCTAAATTTGAAGAACAATTTGGCAGGCCAACACAAGATGTCATTAGTGCCACATTCTTTAGTGGGTGTTGAAAGGTCTCAACCAATAAATACAAAAGAAATCGTGGAAAATGACATTTCAAGACATACTATTTGATGCAAGTGGCATGATTCACTATCAACTCAAAACACCAGAGACCTTACAACTTGAGGTGTTATTCAATGATCAACTTACGAAGATATTTTAAGAACCAATTATCAAATAATATGTGGCTTTTTAAGATAATATGCTTGATTAATATAAAGATGAAGAATTGCAAGATGTTCCTAAAGAAGAAGAAATTGGTAATCTCATGCCAAGTGAAGAGGTTTCAAGTTTATGTTGTGAAAATATGAAAAATATGTTAGGTGAGGAACAAATTTGACCCATTGAAGAAGAGAACGAAGAACACTTTAGGGGGTACAATAATTGGACTTTACTTTTGAAGAGAAATTTGAAGAGCTATTTGAATATCATTTCATCAAGGAATCCTTATTTTTGAGGATACACTCAAGGAGATTCACAGGTATGTCTAGTTTTTGCTACATAAGGACAAGACTATGAAAGTGATATTCCATGGACTTGACTTCATGTTTGATCATGCCTTGATAGAACACAAAAATTATGTTGAAGTGGGAGGATCGATCATCAAGTTCAACCTCATAAAGAGTCTAATAATCAACAAGGATCTGAACAAGAATTTTCATTTGAAGCATACCAATTGTTTCTTTCCTTTCTTTTACTCTTGAAAGTTATTATTTCCATTATATAAATTTAGGAAGGATAATTTGTTATCTGAGCCTCCTCAAATGTTGATTTTACACGATAAATTTCTTGAGTTTGAAATTTAAGTGATTAAAAGAGTACAGAGTACAAGGATGAATTTTCCAAGTGGAGAAACATCACCCAAGCATTCTTGCTTCTAAACATCTTGAGAAGCCATATTTGGTCAAGTATGTATATAGCTCTTTTGATTGTTGTTTTCTCATATATCTTTTAATTAGTTAGAGTGGGTTTATCTTGAACAATCCGCTTCATGAAACCTACAATAGGTTTCCTTAATGTTTCTTTTAGATTTCTTAGGAGCCGAGAGAGTAGTTTTCCTTGAGTCAACTAACTTGAGATTTGTTTAGTGGCTCAATTATTGTTAGTTTAGTTTTCTCTAGAGAGTCACTATGTAGATTTGCCTTGATTCATTTGACCCAAGTAATTTAACCATTTGGTTTTTTTGTTTACTTTAGTTTAGGTGTTCATGATGTGGATAGTTTATTTTAGAGGAATCCCAAATTTTGAGAAATGTGATGCATTATACAACACACCTTGGTATTCTCCAAATACATTTGTTCATTTTATTTCCTAGATAAATGTATGTGAGGTTCCTTGGAATTGGATATTGTTCTTAATAACCTTAGCTTTAAAAAAAAAATCCTAATTTGGAATGGAGGTATGTGTTTTGTTTAGAGAATCTAAGTCTTTCAATTTTAATATTCTACTCCCACGTAATTGCTTGAAGTATTTTGAGTGTTTAGGGAGAAGTTGGAGTTATTATGGGAAGAGATTAGCATAACCAATCTACAACTCAACTATAGGGTTAACAGACTCTAAGACTCTAATATGGTTCACCCAACACTACTATAGATTTGCAATCTCTTCCCACACATTGGTCTCTTCAAAAGCAACTCAATCCCATAGGGTTACTCCCCTTACATACCATAAATATGCACTCAAAGGGTTCCAAGACAATTTGGATAGATGGAGTGTCTTTCCTATACCTTCCTAGGTTCAACTCAACCACTTGGAACAAAATTTTACCATGAGAATTTCTTAGGCACAAAACTGTCTGTTAAGACCTAGTGAAGAGGCCTAATTCAATTAGGTATTGTTGCTTAGTATTTGGGGCTTAAATCAAAAGAACTAATTTTTGGACATATATCAATCCCCCAAGCCTTAGTTTCCAATTTTTACAATGGAGCCTTGGTCACTTACAGTGCTAAATAAGGAATCAAGCCTAATTAGGTCTATTTTACAAAGCAACTACCTTTGTTTTGAGACTTCACAACCTTGGAAACTAGTTAAACACTTCAAGGGGAATACAAAAACACCAAATCCAACATTTTTTTGGATAAATCCACTCCACCCTAGATTCAACTTTCAATTTCACAGTTTGGCAGTACTTGAACACAACGAGATGTTGGGTTATGGCTTTGTGTTTCTCACAATTGTTGAGGTCTTCCTATCTAAAACCAAAATATTCTTAGCGTAAATCCTCTTGTATTTAATTCCATCCAAGCCCATGAATTTTTTAGGATTAGATTTCAAACTAGAGGCATTTTAATTCCAAACCCTAGATTAACCCTGAATTCTAGACCAAACACAAAGATTTGCTTCTAAAATGATTCAAACTTCACAAAATTGGTTCAATAAAATTGGAATAGAAAGCTAACAAATTCTAGAATCCAATTCTACCACTTTGAGTACAAGGCCAACCCAAATCCATACAGTACAGTTGTACAAACTATGCAAAAATAGGAAAATCCTCAGTATTTCATTTCTTCAACAACTTCCAATCTTCTAACCAGCATATATGATGACATCAAAGGGATTCTATAGTCATTTAAAAACTACTTTGACTAATCCCAACCACTGTTTAAACTAGTTATCTATTGGGGATCCATTTTTGCAAAAGTTGCATTGACACCTTTTCGTCAAATTTGTAACTTTTTGCTTATTGCCTCTAAACGCTTGACCTACCCTACCAAAATCCTTCATAAGACCATATTAGATCATTTTTCATAAATTTTGATTCAAATGTATCATTACATTCCATTTTTATTGTTTGAACCAGTATTATACCTATTTGACCAATATGGTCTTACATATCCTTTAGATCAAAACTTGACTTCACCTTTAGATTTCCTATTACATCCTTACAACTAATGATCCATAGGGTCTTGTAGACTAAATAAAATATATATTAGATAACCCATTGAATAGAACCTTATTTCTTTTCCATGGTGCTCCTACACCAAGTTAGTAGAAAGATCTTACACCTAATTTAGTACCATTTTGATTTGACCAAACCTAGTATGAGATTCACTATATATGAGCCAAAATAAAGTCTAAGAGGTATTAAAAGACAAACATAAAATTTAAGATAGGAAAGTAAGTTGTGGGTATGCTACCCAATGATCCTAAATTTGACTCTCCAGCCTAAACAATTAAAAGAGGAAAGAGGAAAAAAGGATTTAGCCATTTTAGTTTGGGTGTTTGAAAATCTCTACAAGTATTATTCAATGCAAATTTACCAAAGGTAGAGAAATGTTTGTCGTTAAATAACAATGATGATCTCATTGGGTCTATAAATGCTTGACTAATAAGGATACTCTATCTATGATTTTTTTAAAGTATGGATGTCAAAACAACTAACTACAACAAATCTTATAAACTTTCAATAGTCTTGACAGGTAAGGAATGAATGCACATGCAAACACATGAGTAATCAAGGATAAAGGCTCTTAGCTCAAATCATTTCTCAAGGTCAAGACATCATTTTTTTGAGTACAAGAAAGTTCAAGGTCATGACAATGAAAATACTTTCAAATTTCATAGGTGGTAAAGAAAAAAGAAAACAAAGATTGCAAGATAAGAATGTCGATGTGACATCTTTCCACTCTAGCCAATTGGAAATTTTGAATTTGCATATGTCCAAAATTAATCAATCATATTATGCCAAGTGCACTTTTGGAATTCACATAATTCTTCTACCCAACCCACTTTGTTATTGGCTCTTGGAAGCAATGTAAACTTTTTATTGGCTCATGTTGTTGTGCTATGATGTGATTGGATGAGCATTTAATGAGTGTAACAAGTAAGTATGTTAGAGATTTTTTGGGTAAATTGTAGCCTTGGATCTTGAATTGATCCTTGACCCTTCATTATAATTGAAAAACAACAAAAGTTCAAGTCCTCATCTGTAACTCATTAGGATAAGATGAGATTAGATTAGATTATCCAAGGGACAAACTTGATGAAATTATTGCCAAAATCCTATCAAAGTAGTTGTTGATTCATTATTGGTCTCCATGATGGATTATTTGTGTTTCTTTGGAGTAATGCATGGTTTCTTCATTTTCTCACTTAGAATAGAATTTAATTTTATGTTGATTGGAAGTAATGATTAGCTGAATGGAAAATATTAAGGATGCATCTTTGGTGAACTCTTTTAGACCAAACCAAGTTGTTTGTTGATTTTAAGTTTTCCTTGTGTGGTCAAATGACATATTTATGCACTTAAATTTCATTATTGTTTGCACATTGATATGCATCGATGGATGGTGCTAATAGAATGGTGGTAGTTTGAACATTGTAGATTTACCCGAAGAGATTGCATTAGTTTAGTGATGTTATTGGCTAAACTAAGTCTAGTAGAGAAACAAAGACCTCCACAATTTCTTGCATTCTAGGAGTAGATTGGCTTTTTAAACATTTTCCCTTATAGTTTTGTTTGATTTGAGGAAGTCAAAGTAGTTGATATCCACTAAATGGATAATTAAAGTCTCTTTGTGATAACTAGCATATCACGTCATTATAATTGAGTTTAAGTCCACATTAGAAAAGAACCTTAGGGTTATCTCATTTGATCACAAAGCCCATTTACATTGTCTAGCATATGGGCATCCCTATTCAAAAGAGCTACACATGTGTTGGTATTTCATCTTGGAGTATTAAGCTTTCAATTTTGTATGTAGTGGCATAAAATTCACATAAACACTACTATTTGCATAAAATTAATAATTAAGAATAGAGTCCTTTCATAACGTACTAGCTCTACGAACTAATTGTCTTTTCTTTTTAATTAACAAGGAAGAGATAAGTTTGCCATGGGCACCACATCTATCCTTGATTCTAGCAAAGCAATTTGTCACATTGTACTACTCAACAAATTGAAAACCTTCATTCCACAATGTCCAACTGTAAGTCTTCGTTAGAGAGGAATCCTTCTCCAAAGCATTTGTTACCTCTTTTTTCTCTTGCATCGAAAAAATAATGAGCCACTTTGTGGAATATATAGCAGAGAGAAAAAGAGTCCCCATATGTATTTTTTTGTCAACACCCCAAACATAGAAGAAGATGTTTATGTGTATGTGTGTGTGTGTGCACGTGCGTAGGCGCACACACTATATTTATCAACACCATTCAAGACCAAAGGGTCCATTACTAAGCATAGGAACTTGATCCATCTCTAGGTGAAACCCCAACTTCTATTTTCTTAAAGACAATCTCAATTTTGCTAAGAACTTGGGTGCCATAGAGCTTCAAGATGTGATCCCCTTGAAGTGAGAAGGAACTCTTAAAAAAATAAAAAATACAATGGATGATATCACAACATCGCCTCCTGAAATTCATTTAAGTTTGTTAAAGCTAAATTCTCCAATTCAAGATTTATCAAATTATCGAAAAGGTCTATTAACAACATAGTCAAGACTCCCCACCACAACAAGACAAGACTTTCTTATAAGAATATCAACCTAGAACTTTGAATGATCAACACATCAAACAAGTAGCATGCCAATAGTTGTGCTAGAAAAAAATTGAACACTGCATTTAATGGTTCTATTCCTTGTTGTAACACCAGCACAACTACCATTGACCACAATAGGGGACCATAAAGGAGATCACATTCTTGGTAGTGAACAATAATAATAAAAACACCGTACACTCAAATAGAATGTAAACTCATTTCAGTGTCGTGTCTCCAAAAGAGGGGCATGGAGTAGTTAGCAAACTACCAAAATAGTGAACTTTTAAATCGTGAACAAGAAGATCAACAAGTTAAGGGTCATTTATTAACAAGGGGAATGTAGAAAGTCCTTAGTTCTTGGAAAAAGCTAAAATTAACAATATCATTCAATGTCTCCTCATTGTATATAACATCCAAAATAATGGATGACATATAGCATTGCTAGTCCTCAAACAAAATGTTACTTACAATCATCTATTCCAATCATTCTCAAGCTTTTTATCTTACCTTAATCATTCTAAAACTCTCCCTCTAGCTCAGTCTATATCCTCACCATTATCTTTTGCACCCTCAAGACCTTGCATACAATGTTTGAAATTGGTTTTCTTGCTCTTCATCGTCCTTTTCATTTTCTAATAGTTTTATTGTGATAATTGATAGATCCAATAAAATGTGTATTCTAGCAACTTGCAAAATACTAAAACAAAAGAAATCATCATCCTTTTCATTTTCTAATATGTGATAATTGATAGATCCAATAAAATGTGTATTCTAGCAACTTGCAAAACAATAAAACAAAAGAAAGCTATTGAGATGTTTATATTGTTCGGGTGCACTTTAGGCTTTCTAAATCCTTTTTTTTTTTCCAAATAGAGAAGATTTATTAGAAACTTATGTCCACTTAGTCAATTATAATAGATACCTTCAAAGAGTACTAAAATTCACCCACAAATATGTGGCCAAACAGAGATGGTCAAGAACATGATGCAATTTATAAGGTGAAACAATGTCTTACAACTTGTGATGAAACACTTTCCTACTTTCATTTTATTTTATAATGTAGCAATTCATTTTTCTACAAATCAATCACGATTCAAAGCATGCTTAGGACATTTGTCCTTGGATCCCTTTTGTACTTCTCACAAGCAAGATAAATTAATAGAGCAGATATGATGTGGCTAAAGGTAAAAGAACAAAACAATTTTTGCGTAAGTCAATACATGACCAATAGAAAAAGGAGTATAATTTGAAGGTAAGAGTGAACATTTGGAGCATTTGATTAACTCTACAGAAAATATAGATGTTGTTGATGATAGCTTGTTGTTTATCCGAAATTCTGGATCTAAAATTCAACGTGTGATGGAGGTGTTGGATTTGCATTGCTTGGTGTCAAGCTTTTATCTTGCTCATCATAGGACTGAGTTTTTTGATGATCCAATTTTATCCAGTGTCACCTTGGATTCCTTGTCAGTGAGAACTTACTAAACATAGACATATTCACATTATCTTGGCATCCCCTTCAGTTTGGGGGTCTCTCTTCATGACATGTGGAATTAGTTTCTCACAAAATTGAACATTTTTTAAAATTATGACTATAAATATATTTCATTAGTTAGAAAAACGAAGATGGTTAATTAAATCTTTTTAGCCTCACATGTATTTCTCTTCTTGTTGTATGTCTTCTAAAAATGTTATGAGGACCGTAACAAACTTATAAGTCAAATTTTTAGAAGTAATTGGAATAGCAAGGCAAGCTTCAAATCTTTTGCTTGGCTTCATTGTATTCAACCAAAGCATAGAGGAGGGTTGAGTCTCTTGGATCCTAGAACTCGAGGATTTCTCTACCAAGTGGATATTAAGAGTTGTATTAGGAGATGAACCATGGAAGATCTTGGAGTGTAATAGAATTGTTCTTACTGATATGAATAATAGGTGGCACAATGTTGGTTGCTTGAATAAGATTTTACATTCTCCCATTTTTTGCATTAAAAGATTGTTTTGTGCAATCAATTTCGAAGGTTTAGAAGTACGTTTGTTTGTTTGTTCTTCTAGCTTGGAAAATATCGTTGCAACATGGTTTTAGCTTTGTTTGTTCTTTTATCTGCTGAAATAGGCTTATACAATCTCATAGACAACCTTTGGTTGTAAGTTTTCCTAAAAAGTCTTGCTAACTTTTTACCAAGGGAGTGAAACATTTTAGGAACATCTAAGACTTCAATTCTCCTGATTGGTCTACCTGGCAAGATATCAAGGACTCATTCAATTTAAATTACAAGATAAAGGATTTTTTATTAAGTCACTTGTTCCTGTGGAACTCCTTATGAAGTTGTGTAGTCCTTTGAAGTGTAGTGTTTCAATTAATTATTTCCCCTTACAAATTTACTTACAAATTCTTCTGCATTTTTAAGTCAAACATGCGACTTAATATCAAATGGAATTGAAGGCTTTCATAATAGAAATGGCTTAATTTGAGTTCACACATTAAAACAAAGGAAAATGTCCAATTTTGTCTTGGAATATTTTCATCAAAAGCTGCTTGCCGGTGATAAATTGATATATTTGTCAATACAAGCTCATTTATGTCCATTTTATCATCAATCAGAAAATTTGAGATTTTTTTGGAGCTGTCCTAGATTTAGGAAAATGGAATCTCATGTTTGTTCGTCCTCCTTTGTTTTTTACCATACCTTAAGATGGAAAGAAGCAATTTTGGACTTTGTCTTCGGAAGAATACGGTTTCATATCAGGTTCTATGAGGCAATATATTTTGTAACATATTTTGTTACATATTTGGACAAGTAGATATCAGGCATTAATTATTATTTGATGTCCCGTCACACTATTAGAACAATCAAGCAAATTTATAAAAGAGACGGCAATAACAGTTATAAACTGTTATACAAAATTGCCAAAACTAAAAACAAACTATAACAAATAAACTAATACAGAAGAAAACCTAATCTAATATTTAGAGTGTAAGAAACCTAAAAATTAATATTAACATCCCCCCCTTAACCTAAAGGGATTAAACAAAGAATTCCTCTAAACTTTTCCAACTTTTTTCCGCCTGATGCCTTAGTAAAAATATGTGCTGGCTTATCTACAGTGGGACGATATTTCAGCTGTATACTGCCATCTTTTACATGATGCTGAATCAAATGATACTTCGTGTTGATGTGCTTGGTGCGATTAGGAAATATTGGATTTTTAGCCATTTTGATAGCAGATTGATTGTCAATGAGGAGTGGTATTGAGGAAACTTGTGGTGTTTAAGTCTTCAAGAATCCTTCTAAGCCATAAAAATTTTCGAGTTGCTTCAGATGCTGCAATATATTCAAAAGAAGAGACAGCTGGGACTGATTGTTTTTTAGATTTCCAAGAAATTGCACCAGACCCAAGGTGCATTAAAAAACCAGTAGTAGATTTACCATCTGTTGAGTCACTTGCATAATCTGAATTTGAATATCCAATCAAAGAAAACTCTTTTGTTCTAGAGTATTTCAGCCCATAATGTTGAGTGCCTTTCAGATACCAACGAATTCTTTTAGCAGCTGACCAATGAGTTTGTCGAGGTTGTTGCATAAACCTTGAAAGAACTCCAACAACAAAAGCAATATCTGGACAAGTGGTTGTGGCATAGATCAAACTACCAACAAGTTTCCTATATAAAGTTGCATCAACCAATGCCGAGGAGTCATCTAATGTGAGTTTGATATTTTGCTCCATGGGAGTACTAAGTGGCTTGCAATCAGCCATGCCAAACTTAAGGCAAAAGATAACCAATGTATTTTTGCTAGGTAATAAAAATAGAATAAGGTTTTTGAATCATCTCAATACCTAAATAGTAATGAAGATGACCTAAATCAGTCATATCAAAACCCTGCTTCAATTGTTGTTTCACATCTTGAATAGTATTTTCATCACTACTGGTGATAAATAAGTCATCCACATAAACAACAAGATAGATAATAATGTTATCAGTCTTTTTAACAAAAAGTGTTGGATCATCAAACTCAAAATGCTGGAAATTCAACTTCAACAGATGCTTAGTAAGTTTTTCATACCAAGCCCGAGGAGCTTGTTTCAAACCATATAAAGATTTGTTGAGTGTGCATACCTGATGTTCTTTCCCATTACTGACACACCCTTCAAGTTGAGTCATATAGACTGTTTCTTTGAGATCACCATTTAAGAATGCAGTTTTGACGTCCATTTGGTGAATTTTCCACCCATTTTGAGCTGTAAGACTTAACAAAGCACGGATGGTGGTCCATTTTGCTGTAGGTGCAAATGTTTCAACAAAATCTGTTCTCTCTTTTTGAGAATATCCTTTCGCAACAAGTCGAGCTTTATGTTTTTAAAGGGTGCCATCTGCTTTATGTTTATTTCTAAAAATCCACTTGCAACCAATAGGCTTACAACCAAGTGGTGGATCAACCAACTCTCATGTGCCATTCTTTATTAAGACATCATACTCATCCTGCATAGCCTGCCTCCAAACTTCAATGTCTTTAGCTTCAATATAGGAAGTTGGTTCAAAGTCACTTGCAAAATTGAGTTCATCAATAGACTCTATATTATCTACAACATTGGATTTAGCTGCTAGCCTCACCTTGTAAGAACTTCTTGTACCTGTTTTTCCTATTTCATCAAGTCTTAAGTCTTTTAAAGTTTGTTGGAGTTGTTTTTCCCACTTATGAGAAGATTTTGGTTGCACAAAAGAAGTTGTAGTAGTTTCCAATGGTTCAGAAATTTCAGACTCATTGGTTGATGGAGTTTCTTCTTGTTCATTCATAGATGGATTAGCTTGATTTTGAGGTACAAATGCAACATGTGAATCCATTAAAGGTAAGGCTACATAAGTTGGGTCCCCCCAAGAATGTATAATCTCACAGGATTTTTCTTTCCAAGGAGAAGATTTTGATAGTTCTTCTAGATGTTGACATTCAATATCTTCAACATTTTTAGAAGTTTCACAAAATGCTACATCACATGTAATGATGAGTTTTTTATTAGCTTCATCATACAACCTATAGGCTTTAGAGGATTTAAAGTATCCAAGAAAGATGCATTTAAAACTATGATGTTGCAACTTACTTCTTTTGTCTTTAGGAATTAAAGCATAGCAAGTGGACCCAAAAATTCTACGATGTTGAATAGAAGGAGGATATCCGAACCAAACTTCATATGGAATTGCTTGGTGAAGTGTTGATGATGGAGACCTATTATGAAGATAAACTGCAGTTCTTGTTGCTTCAGCCCAAAAATACAACTTAATTCCTTTAAAGTATAACATTGCTCTAACCATATTCATGATGGTTCTATTCATTCGTTCAACAACTCCATTTTGTTGAGGAGTACCTGGTACAGTGAGATGATGTTGAATCCCATGTTGACATAGATAATCTTTAAAAATGAGAGAAGTAAATTCTCCACCATTGTCTGTTCGGAGAGTACCAATTTTACATTGAGCCTAATTTTCAATCATAACATGAAATCTTTTAAAAGTTTCAAAAGCTTCTGATTTTTGCTGCAAGAAATAAATCCAAGCCATACGACTGTAATCATCAATGAACAACATAAAATACTTAGATCCTCCCACAAAAGTTATTGGTAAAGGCCTACATAAATCTGAATGGATAAGCTGTAATTTTCTCTGTGCCCTCCAATTGGATCGAGGGAAAGAATTTCTATGTTGCTTGGCAAGAATGCATGCTTCACACTTTTCAACACATTTAGGCAAAATAGGTAAGCCATCAACACCGTTCTTTTTCATGATATGAATTTTATCATAACATATATGACCTAATCTTGCATGCCACAACATAGTAGTAGATAGATTACCTTCCTCTGTAAGATATGCAAATTTTTTAGAAAGAGCAGGAGTGTCATTTAATTTTAATAATCTTCCATCCTCACTTCCAGTCAACACAATTTGATTATTATATTGTTTTCTAAAAACAACCTGAGCATCTTTTAATAGAATAGAGTAACCTTGTTGGCGAATCAATACGAGAGATAGTAAATTGTGTTGTAACTGAGGAATAAATAAAACATCATGAAGCACAAAATCTGGAAGATTAGGCAACTTAAATCGAATAGTTCCTTTTCCAACAAGTTTGAGACTTGATTTATTAGCTAAGTAAATCGGACCACAATCACTTTTATTAAATTCTTCAAAGTAATCACATCTAAATGTCATGTGTTGTATGGCTCCAATATTTAAAATCCAAGTATCATACCATGAGGAAGTAGATGCACATTCTGAAACAGAAAGAACATATTGATCACCATCACTATCACAAGCAAATTGAGTTGTACCTGAAATTTTATCATCTAAAGGTTTATCATTATTATAAACTTTAGTTTTATCTTTTTGCTTAAAAGAGTTTCCTTTAAAACTTTCTATCTTTTGCCAAGAGAGTTTGCATTCATGTGCTTCATGACTACCTTTTCTACCACATCTTTTACAATATAAAAATTGCCTATCATTTTGATTATCAATTTTCTTCCATTGACTTCTACCTTTTCCTCTCATTATGATCACCTCTTGAAGCTATTTTATTTCTAAGATTTTCTTGATAAGCAAGACAAACATTTTCATTTGGATTATCTATTTTCCTTCCAAATGCTTTCTCACGCTCTGCTAACTTTTCAACCAATAGATCAAAAGTAATGGTTTTTAATTGGTTGCTTGCCTAAAGAGACTCTAGATATGTGGAATGTGTTGGAAGAAGTGCTTTGATAAAAGTTGTGAAATAAATATCAACTTTCCCACCTCTAGCATCAACATCTTGTTTTATAGCTCTAATTTTTGAAGCTAGACTCATAACATCACCATTTTGCAATTCAAGATTGAATAGTTTTAACTGCAATTGAATAAACTCTAATTCTGAATGAGAATCAAATAAATTTTTCAATTTATGAAGGGCATCTGAAGAAAGTGTGCATCCCTGTATATGTCGATACACTTCTCCATTAACAAAAGCCCTTATCAAAGCTAAAGCTTTTGAATTTTTATATAACCATATTTCTTTTTCTTTAGCATCAGTTGGTTCTACAAGTTGAGTATTTCCATCACATATTTTGTACCATAAATCATTAAATAGAAGTGTATTTTCCACTTTTCTATGCCATTCCATCCAATTATCTTTTCCAGATAATGTTTCCCCAATTAATGAAACAATAGATTGCATTGTGAATACAGAAAGAAACACAATTAGTACAGATTGTAAATGATTGTTGAAATTTTCTTGCCAAAATTTAGCAATGTAATCAAGTTGTAAAAACTTTATCAAAATTAAATCAATTGCACCTGAATCCACTTTCTTTTATGTTGCTTCTTCAAAAAACACTCGAGTCTTCAGAAGCTTTGTGCATATATTAATTTCAATGTTCTGATACCACTGTTGGCCCAGATTGAAAAACAAAATAAAATATGTAGAAAGTGAAAACCATTTATTATTTGATATCCCGTCACACTATCAGAACAATCAAGCAAATTTATAAAAGAGACGGCAATAACAGTTATAAACTGTTATACAAAACTGCCAAAACTAGAAACAAACTATAACAAATAAACTAATACAGAAGAAAACCTCATCTAATGTTTAGAGTGTAAGAAAACTTAAGATTAATATTAACAAGAAAGTACATATTTTAGTTAATAATAGTAGATTTTTACAATTCATTTGTAAAATACTGATTTCTGGATTTGATTGTGTGTGTTTAATGTTAAAAAAACACACACACAATCGAATCCAGAAATCACTATTTTACATATTTTAGTGTTTGACTCGAGACAGATTGCTTGAGTTAGTTTTTTTTATAGCTGAAGGCTGTGTAAAAATGGAACTAGATACCAAAGACAATTGAATGTGATAAGAAAACAGGTTTTTTCCAGCTTCAAGAAGGTGAGATGAAATGTTCTCGTCAGCTCCAGTGTCTTGTAAAATTTCAAAGATTAATCAGTCATTATGTATCTTTCCAAATGTATGTCGTGCGGCAAATTAATTCTGGTTTATTCAGCCTGAGTTAATATCCTCCAGCTTTGCATTGTAATTGATGTACAGGCTGTGGTTGTGATGTAGTCTCCATTTTCATTATGCAGTCGTTTTGGACTGCTGTATCTATCTTTTTAAAACTATTTGAACAGCTTTTGCAAATGAAATAATAAATATAGATGTGTCACTACAGAAGAAAACAAGGTAAACTCAAAAAATTCCAAGAATCATGAAGGATATGACTCAAATATTGTAGGATTAACTGAATTTCCCAAATAAAATTACAATTCCAAATAAAATAAAAATTGGAATTATGAGTGTAAATATAGCAATTCAAATGCCCTTCATTAGGTAAAATCAAATTCAGGTATTGCCCACAATATTATTACCAGAAATTGACCTTACCTATTAATAGGCATCATGATATTATTCAAATTGGAATTCAATTAATTTCTATAAAAGTCTCATCTTCTCTTGGACATTAATAAAATTATCTCATCTTATCATAAGGAATTTGTATGAAACCTTCGCTAATTAATCTCCAGAATTTGGCATTAAATCACATGCCATGATAACATGTACTTTCATCTATTTTTAACTAAACATTAGAAGGCATCTTGATGTCACAGACATTATTCATTCAGAAACTGAATTAAGATAATAGCCAATCCTAAATGTATTCCTAAAATAGTCTCATTGGGAATTTGTATGAAAGATGTGAAAACTGCAATCACAACACTGAAATGGAAGTTCAGTTGCCTTCCATCCCCAGTTCACCTTATGGGAGCAGAAAACAATTTCTGGTCCATCAATGAGCATGGAAGGCTGGTGGTGCATTCCACCTGTAGGTGACGTACTTGATACGAGTATGAACCCAGAAAGTTGATCATCCTTCCTATGCACAATCTGTTTCTCCTGAATTCAAAATGGACTGGACTACCATATGAATCCGCCGCAACATAGTAAGGAAGCATTTAGATTACTCAATGGTCCATTATTTCTGCAAGTATCACTGTCGTATTCTATTCAGCGCAATAATTGAAAGTTAATAATGCCGCCAATTTTCTTAACATAGCTGGCGCATGACATTTGTGGTGACTTTGCTTGATCTGGAAGAGCCAAATGTGGCTGTATTGGCATTAACGCAGATTGAAAATCCTCAGGTTACAATGACCTCCATTTTGTGATGGGAATACCCAAAAGATATATTTTGATTTTTTTTAATATATTTTCAGCAGCACCAAGCTCCAGCTTACATACTACAAAAAAAGGCTAGCACACTGGTGGCCATGAAATTTATCTGTAGGATTATTTTGACCCATAAACACAACACACTCTGGCTACATCGATGGAGATTCCTGTGCAGGTTGCAGTAAAGGCAATGCTACAGCTATATGATTCCATCAGTAATATAAATAAAATTTTGAATGTTATGAAGAGCTCATGCTGCATAAAAAAAAATTCCATATTCAATTCGAAGATGGAAAAGAAAACAGCTCTCAAATTTTTGCTCAAAAAGAAAATTATGATTTCAAATTAAAATCTGGCGCTGAAAACAAGGAATCATTCTCAAAAGAAAAATGTTTCACCTTTGTACATAAAAATATCTAGTTAGATAATTTCGATTAAATCTAACAGACTTCTAGGTCACCAAAGGCTGCATGACTAATAAATGCCACCTTCCACATGGGAACCAAGCACTGCCTACACAGCAACTTATTTGCTGCCAGCATTCTACATCACTTTTTGCAGTAATCTATATGTACAGTTGAGGTGGTTCATCTCTTGATCACACCTAAAGAAGCTTAAGGATGCAATTACTTTTAACCAAATATGATTTCAATAGATACTCCTGCTGAACTCCAAGAACCAAAACTAATGTATGTGCATGTAATTCCTCTCAATTTTCAATTGATAGAAGAAAAACAAATGCAATTGTTTTAACATTTAGTATTAATTGTCTAAGTAATTATTGTAGTTAAAACCCAAGATATTTGATATTTTAAGGCCTACAGGAACAATGATAGAAACAATGTAGTGTTCTACACGTATAAAACCCAATAACATAACATATGATACGGCCCCTGATGAACTCCAAGAACCAGTAAAATAATATATGTGCATGTAATTCCTCTCAATTTCAATTGATAGGAAATCAATGCAAATGTTTTTGTATTAATTCTCTAAGTAATTATTGTACTCCAAGAATCAATAAAATAACATAAGCCCATGTAATTCCTCTGAATTTTGAATTGATAGAAGAGAAACATACGGCCCCATATGAACTCCAAGAACCAATAATATAAAAAATGTGCATGTAAGTCTCTCAATTGATAGAAGAGAAATCAATGCAATTGTTTTTAGTATCAATCTCTTAAGTAGTTATTGTAGTTGAAACCTGAGATACATGATCTCGTTAGGCACATTTACAAACAAAAGTCTTGTTACCCATAATTACAGCATAAAGCCACGATATGAGTTACACATAATGCATCCCAACAAGTAGTTAAAACTCAGTTTACTGATTTTGCAAGGCAATGTAACATTGATGATTCTGCCATCAGTGATGTTGTACGCCTTCTAACACAGAATGTACACCTTTGCATCATAAAGCCATATTACACACACACACACACACACACACACACTATCTACCATCACAAAGAATGTAGGCCAACATGGTTATAGGGGAAAGTAGAGGGTTTGAAAATCAGATAGCTGTTGCATGAAAAGTTTGAAAACCTGTTGCTTAATCTCAAATAGAACATGCTCATCTGTGCATTACAATGTGTTGGATGCAAAAAGAAACCGAGTCTTCAGGCTTCCAAAAAACAAGGATAATGGTGGCTTAATGTACATTCCCAATAAAGTGCCCCACTATAAGTTTATCTCCTAAATATGTGAGTGATTTTGAAATGCCTCGTTTAGAAGAACAGTAATCAAACAGATAACAAGAGCAACCTATAGGATTGAAAGTAGTATTATTACAACTTTCATAACAGAAAATGGTTTGAAAATCTAATATTACAGATTGGTGATACTAATTCACAAAACCTGCTCATCTTAATAGTTTCATCAGAAAGAAACAATTTGTACAGTTGATGCAGCTCCCACAGGTATAATGAGTTTCAAGCCAGCACCAAGAAGAGGACAATAAACTGAATTTTCTGGTAATCACTATGGTTAAAAAACACAGATCTAAAACCCAGAGTTTGCAAACTGTGTAGAACAAAATTGCACTTCTTGTTTTCCTGTTTAATAGTGCCCCATGAACAGCAAAGCATTTCTCACAGCACAGCATCCCAATCATCTCCAGCTTCTAGCAGCTGTACACAACATGCAGAAATGAAATTCAGTCTCTCAAAATTAAAATATTCAATACGACTCGTTTACTGAACTTTGGATATAATTTTGTTGCCTATTATGGTAAAGGATGCATATGTGAAAACTTTACTAACAATTTTTAGAATTTCTAAGATTCATCATTGCTGCTTCTGCAAAAGCCTGAGCAGCTTCTGCATCAGCTTCTGCAGCATCAGCTTCCCTTCCTGCTTCTTCTGCTTCAGCCATAAGAAGTTCCGCCTCAGCCACTGTCTCAGCAGCAAATTTAGCAGATTCCTCTGCACTCATCATTGTCATCTTCGACAGTTCAGCCTCAATTTCAGAATTTGTTGGGAGTCGTATTTCATCTCTGAGTCTCTTCAAGGGATTTTTGTAAGAGTCCGGAATGTGTTTCCCCTCAAGCTCTTCTTGTAGCAAATGGGTAATTTTTGTTCCTTTATCACCATGGAGGAAACTTCTATTGAGCATATAATTTTGTCCCATCTGCAGTAAATCAAGAATGAATGATGAAAATGGTCAGGATTTATCTTTGATAAAATCATCTTCACCTACTACAAGTCTACAGCTACCAATGGCAAATGCTTACCTTCACCAGCTTACCACAGGCTGTTAAAGAGTTCAGCTTGGAAGATAACATTTTTTTCAAGTTTGGCATTGGGAAGTTATTGTCCTGTTTGAAGACAGTAAATTCAATATTTATTCTAAAACACTAAATTCATAGACAGATTAATAAGAACTCTATTAAGATATAATAATAAATATTATTCACGAAAAAAGCAAGAAAAGAACCCCATGACTTATAAAAGAGCCTCAAAATAATAACAGTTCCCTTGCATTAATTATCTTACCATATAGATTTTGCTTCTATAAGGACTAAAGCTAAACACATGAAACCACTATTACAATCATCAAGTTAAACCTGTTACTTGAGCTTGAACTGGATCCTGCACAACTGCCTATAATCTTATTTCAGATTAATGTTATTAGATTTCCAATAATGTTATTAGATTTCCAATATCCATGAGATTAACACTGCTGCTTCTGAATTTTGATTGCATGAGACTTTTACATCAGTGTTGCAGATCACAATCCATGATCCATCAACGGGATGTTAGAGAGGATGACGAGATGAATTTTAAGATTATATAGATTATCCTCTCTTATGCCTTCACTGCTTGTCATTCCAGCTGTGCTGTTCAATTATCTACAGATGCTACGCACCATGAAAAGGCATAGTTCTGCTGGGGTCGAAAACCAAGTTGAGAGCATGATAGCTGAATGCATATTCATTGGCAAGCCCACATACATTTCACCTTATGTCTCAAAAGGATCCCTAGCATCATCTGCACTCAAAGACTCCAGTATCATGTTTCTGCATTTAAGGATTTTTTAAAAAATTTCCTGTAGCTTTTGAAACTACAATCTAAGCTCCCAGTTCTGTAAGTTTCTCATTTTTATGAAGAAATGAAGATGGTTCATGTATATCTCAGAGACTATTTAACCTCCTACCAGCAGTGCCTATTGACCTTGCAGGAGGGATGTTGCTAGGACACAAAAGAGACCTGATTTCAGATGTCACTGGTCCAGAAAAATGGCACAGCTTTTTCCACTGCAAGCTCTCTCATGTGATCACTTTATTTACCCCAGAACTTTTCTTGGTAAAGGGCAAAGGCACAAGTCTCTCCTCGGGAACTGCAGCTATAGGTAGATAGCAAACTTCGGCAGAATCAATAGAACACCAACAAATGGGATGCAACACTTTGAAAAGGCAATGTAAGAAAGAGATTCTCATTCAACACAAGAATCTGAAAAATGAAAAGCTGTCTTGCCAGCAATCTCCTCAAAAGAAAAACAGATTTGGAGAATGTGGTGGGTGCAAGAAGAAAGGTCAAAAGGACTCCTCATTGTGGAACCTCTTGTGAAGACAACATTCGAGGGAAAATCATTACAAGTACAGGAACTTGAACTTATACAGCAATTAGTTATTTGATTTCTTAATTAATTCCTAAACTGATTATATGTGATATTTAAATAGTTAAAAATAAATTAATTTAGCATATCTGGATTCGATGGTTTGTCAAATTAAGAGACAGCCATTAATATGCATAACTAGCCAAGTGAGATTGCCTCAGATGATTGAACTAGGCTCATGAAATGTGTACATTACAAAAGTATTTAACCATATGCTACTTCTAAACCTGCAATGTTTACCTGCGATGTTTGTGCAAACTCTTTATTGATGATTACCTTTTCTCAAGCTTTCTCAGTTCGACTTTGTTGAACCTTTCATTCATTCTTCTGTTCCTCCATTTGCTATACCTTGCAGTAATTCTTTTTTTCAGTTAGTGTGTCAAGCTAATATTCTTTTTGCAATTTATGGCAGTTGACGATGAACCTGGTAAGACCAAGCTGGTGGGCTTCAATTGTCTCAAGACCTCTCACCTCCACTTCTCTTCCAAGATGAGGAGATTGAGATTGCTTCTTCATACATATATCTGGAGGTCAAGTTTTCTGGCCCTCCCTTCAGCCAGAGACCGGCAATTCAGCCTTGCATCAACAAGAGTTATGGCTCTCTAGCACTTGTTGAGAGACGGTGCTTCAAACATCACTTCCAAGACACCAAGACCAAGCTGCCTCTTTTGTACACGCTGATTAGACCGGCTGTACTGTATGGTTTTGTTGTTTGGGGGTCGTCCTTTCTTATGTTGGACTACGCTTCAAAGGAGCAGGTCCAAACTCTTTTTCTTCAGCGTTCTATCAAATGTAGACAGTCTACTCAGCACAGTGTTGTCCTTGCTGAGTTCGGGGCCCATCCTTTCAGACATAGTACTGTCTTTGATTTGGTTTGGTTCTTACATTGCTTGCAGTGCTTCATGGACTCCCTTGAGGGACATCACATTCATACCTGGCCTATTGTTCCTCAGAGACTATTTTACACACTTGGACTCCACAGACCAAGCTCACCATTGGTTCACTCAGGCCTCAACTCTTCTTGGTTTGATCAAGATTGATATCGATTTCCTTCCTCCTTTCCATTATTCTGTAGATGCCCCTTCTCATCTTGTGTCATCCCGGCAAGAGATGAACATGCACATCAGGACAGACATCTACAAACAGTATATTCTTACTACTTGGGCTAGTCCTCCCAGGGGGATACACCCGAGAATGGGATTCTACGCAGAGCACTTTCTCGAGTTACAAGATGGGATCATTGTTTGCCCCTCATATTTGTCTCATGGCTGGTCTCATGCACTTCATATCTCTCTTTGGTTCATTAAAATGGCCTCACATAGGCTCCACATCTGGATGGACCACCATTTTGCCGGTGAGGATAGGATCTGTGAGCTTTGTGGCCTGAGAGAGCCTGAGATGGGGACTCAATTCATCTTTCGCTGCCCTGTCTACTACGAGATCAAAGGGAGACTCTAATGTTTATCCAGGAAGATTCAGTCTCTTTTAGCCTTTTTCAGATATACTGAACAGAGGTGCCTTGCGCTCTATCTTTAGGAGGCGAGAAGGCCCAAGGACCTCACTCAGCAGTGATTTTTCCCCCATAAATTGCACTCCGGCCAGCTCATCACCTCATTATTTACTGTGGTCCCCCCACACGATGTATCAAGCAGGCTGGATCCCCAAGGATGTGAGACCTCGCAGGTCCTTCAGGCAGCAACGACCTCCTTCTAGTGTTTCTGGGGGTCCTGGGAGACTGTATGGGATCTCTTGTCCTACAACTTATCTGTCAATTCTGGGCTTTCTCTCGATTTCTCATAACAACTAGCTAGGTTGCTTGGTTTGGCAGTTTCTACTTTCTTTAGTTCTTTGCTTTTGTTCTGTCTTTTTCCCCAAACATCATTTTGTGCTCCTGTTGTATGCAGTCTTATTGCTTTCTTTCAAGCAATCTTTTGGACCCTTTGGTTGGTTTTTTGTTGGACATTAATAAATTTATCTTATCTTACCTTTCCGTGCGTAGTTGTCTTCATAAGTTTAGGTTGAAGCAGTTGATTATGATTGATTGTGATTATGAAGAGGTTCCTATTCTTGTAGCACCAAATGTTTAATGACTCTCATCTTACTGTCTCTATCTTCTATGGTTTGGCATTAGGCTTTAAGTTCCATGTAGACAACTGTGTGTGGTGGTAGCGATTATGTTGTGAACATTTGTTTTCATCCGCTTTCATTGTTCCATATTAAAGGTTCATTAAAAGTCAGAGTGTGTGTTACCATTGACATTGATCATCTCATTCATAACTGCCGTCGAGTGTTTAGTGTTCCCCAAGTGGCGACCTCTTGTCTTCTGCTGATTTCAAGCTCGAGCTGACTAGTATGTTTCTATGATCATTCAATGAAGAGCATATGAAAACATTATCCTCGGCGAAACAGAACAATTATCGTGCCTTTCTCAAGTTTTAAAACAGTGGCTCTTGACATCGTGTCTACTCAGACTCTATTGATTTTGCTAATTATCGTATTAGATTCAGTCTATGATCAGTGATACATATCATGATCTGGAAGAAACATATTGTAATCTGAGAGATACATTTTACATTGCTCTTTTCTAGATGTGATGCAAGCTATACTTGAACTGTTGAAGGTTCTATTGTTTATTGTTAACTGTTAACAATCCTGTCTAGATTATCCCTTGATTAAGCTTGAGAACTTTGTATACAGTTTGAGTTCTTCAATAAAAGATCAAACTTTTGTGTGGTTGGGTTTTTCTCCCTCTACTGGAGGGTTTTCCCAGGATGAATTTTGTCATCTGTTCTTGTGAATTTTTGAGTTTCTGAATATTGCATTACTTGTATTCTGATTCAAAATTTAACATCATCAACATGTATGTTTGATTTTATAAATGAATTTGATTTAGATTTTGGGGGTTCTTACAAACAGGCCATATACAATGTAAGATACTTATGTATGTACTATATACATAAATGTGTATGTGTATATACGTATATGTATATGCATATATGTCTTCACAAACATATAGAAGACGACACACATACATGTCTTCACAAATGTATCAGAGAAAACTAATCGATGTCGTAAACCAAATTAATACACAAATTGTTCATAAAATAACAATAATTGTTCCACGCTAAAGTAAATGAAGTTTATAAATGATTGGTGTAGAAATCTCTAAATGAGGAATTCTAAAGATGAAGAGAACCGTGACCCTCTCAGCAGTATGCTGCATTATTTATTATTTCCTAGCTACCCCTTTCTATTTGATTTTATCATGCAAATACCTAGCTATCAATAAAGTGAAGACTATCATGTTGCTTTAAAGTCTACTATATGTTTAAGCTAACATAATATAGTGCAGTCAGAATGTCACCATTGACACATACTATTCTGGGATTTTCTTAAAGTTGATATGTGATAGAGTAGAAAATTTAAGCCTTGGTCATTTTCTGGGATTTCACTCATAGTTCTCAAATACTGCAAGCAGTCTTTGTTGGCGTAATTAAACATCACTAATTACACTTTGCTTAAGTTTACTTAGGATAATGCATTTCCATATTAGTTGTCATGTGGACACCTAGAAGTTTGCACTTTATTTTAGCACATGGTGTAGAAGAAATCCATTTGCACTTAGTTGTTGTCTCACACCACGGTAAGATCCAACTTGTGTTCTTGTCAAATTATCATCCTCTCATTGTTGCACATACACAGCATTGCAAGTCAGCGAGAATTGCACCCAATTTAAACCTACCGAACTGGGGTGGCTTGGTACATTCTCTCAGCAATCTGTCGGTTTTGAGACACTTAGCAGTGACCCCTCCTATTGCCAAGCAATCCACACGACTCTATTCATTGCACAGGGTCAAACAATTCAACTCAAGCCAGCAATTCCTGTGTAGGCAAGCTTGAGACACATGGCAGTTCCTTATTGACCAATCTTCTAGTCAGCAATGCTAAAGGACACATGGCGCAACTCCAGAAGGCTATCTGTTATTTTAATTTATTTATTTTCATTTGACAAATTTTTTCATGGGCTTAAATTTGACATCTGTATAGGTGTCACTGGGCTTACTTTTCCTTTTGTTTTGTTGGCCAACTACTTGTCACTCTTAATTTAGTATTGGCAGCATCCATGCCATGTCTCAAATTTGATGGTCATCTAAATTTCAGACCTAGATGTTTTTACCTTGTAGTGACAGCCTTCCGACTGTCAAATTTGGGCTCAGAGTTGCTGCCATCAAAGGTGCTTGAATATTGACCCCTCACCATATTAAGTTTCGATTTGGAAGTCCATCTTCAAGAGGCCATGGCTTGGTTATCTAGGATCCAAATTGAGTGCAATTTTTTTATTTTGGCTTAAATTTCCTAAAGTTTTCAGTGCTGTAGCTATTTTTTAGTTTTGGTGGACATATTTTTCAGAATTTGTAGATTTTGGTGACTGTAGCTATCCAATCCTAGGTTTTGCAACTTCAGAGACATCGTTCAGGTTCATACACACATTTTCAGATGCAATTTGTTTTGAAAGTGCATGATTTTTTGTCTAGATTCCATATCTAATATCACTTTGGAGAAATTGGAAGTGGACATAGTACTTTCATCATTTGGTCATTTTTGGCCTATTTTGGCACTTGTAATTGGTTAGATCCTTGAGTGATCTAGTGTCTTATGTTGTTGAGTCTTCTATAGCTTCATATTTTTTGAGCAATCATCAAAATCAAAAGTCCACTTTGGTCCATTGTTACAAGTGGCAAATGTACACGCATAAGTATAAAGTGCCAAAATCATCTCTTTTGGGGGGGTTTTTTGATTCAGTGAATTTGGGGGGTGTCTTGTTTGATTGTGCTTCACTTTTTCTTGCATTCTTTCAATTTTGCATCATGGGTTCTTCATTTCCAAAATTAACTCCATATAACTATGCACCATGGAAAGAAAATGTATGGAGCAAGTTAATGACGAAAAGCTTGATTCTCTTTGTGAACGGAACAATTCTAATTCCCTCTGGTTTTAATGTAGATACTAAGGAAATATTTGAGTGGAAAACTAGAGACTCTGGCTTTCAGATTTATTAGAGAGGTGATCACCAAAGATCTTCTGTTTCACATTACACCCTTGAATAGTGCCAAGGAAGCTTGGGAAAAACTTGAAAGTTAGTATGGTAAAGTGGATGAAGATATAGGATTCACAATTCAAGCAGAGCTTCTCAAATTGGATCCTAAGAACTTTGATACAATTCAAGATTTCATCAACAAAGCAAATGAGTTGAGAGCACTGTTGACTTTCCGAGAATCACTGCAAATGTACTAAGCACTGCCATACTCTTGGTATGTATTTTCCAAATGCATCGATCTCTTTGAATTTGTATGAGGAATAAACCATGAAGAGACATGTCTCTTCATGGGACATGTCTATTCATTAATATAACAGCAAACTTAATAAGAGTTGTGTGTGTGTGTGTATCATTACAATTATATTAACTTCTCTCAGATCTCACAGGTTTATCCTACTAAAGCTACCAAAACATTAACACTCCCTATTAGTTAGGGAGGATAAATATATGATGATATATTAACTCAATGTAATATACAAATATCTTTGATCAAAAGATATTCAACATTTTGATATCACATTTGATATCATGAGTCTTGGTCTCCCAGAATATTGACATTCCATATTCACCAAGTACTCAAAAGTTTCGATATCACATATGATATTATGAGTATTGCCTCCTAGAATATCAATGATATTCACCAAATACTGAGTGATGGCCTCCCAAAACATCAGGACGCATGATATTCACTGAGTATTCTGTAAGTAATGGCCTTCTAGAACATCAAGACGCATGATATTCACCAAATACTCTTTGAGTCATGGCCTTCCAGAATGCAAGATATTCACCAAATATTGTGAGTCAAGGCCTCCCAAAACATCAGGACAGGTGATATTCACCAAGTACTCTGTAAGTAATGGCCTTCTAGAACATCAAGACGCATGATATTCACCAAGTACTCTATGTAATGGCCTTTCAAAATATCAATAACATTCACAATCTACTCAAAAATGTTTATAAGGTATGTGCACATGCATTCTCATAATGCTTACCATATAAACATCTACTAAACAAAGTATAATCTATCATGATCTACATAGACATCGTAAGATATCCATCATGATAGAAAATTAAGTTATTGTAAGATCATCACCTTTCAATAGCTTCTATATTTTCATGTGATGATCATTTGGAAGTCGTCATTTCTTCACGATTTACACAAGGGGTAGGCCCGTCACAGAGTCGCAAGATATATTCATGAGTTACAGTTCTCTTGACTGCTACAATTTATTGATTACTAGAGAATCCATCTCGACATGGTTTACTCTCTCTAAATCAATATGACTGAGATCACCAAAGGTTGACTAAATCATATCCTCTATCTGCTCCCTCTCTTTCAAGGTTGCCTAAAATGTTAGCCTCCTAAATCTCAATCTCCCTCTTTTTCCTGCAAGAACATTCTCGGAGAGAAAAGAAAGGATCAAGACAAATAGCTCTTATAATACATACAAAAATATAAATAAGAAATCCACAACAAAAAAATATTCAGAAAATACTTATCTCATTTAACACACCCATTCATTCACTGTTCATTGTACTTCCTTAGACATTCTTCTTAGTACTCAATATGCTCATGCCTATTTGTCCAAGGTTTTCTCTAATTAGGCTCTCTCTTGATATAAAAGGATAGTCACAATCATCCAAGATATTCATTTCAATGAATCAAGAATGACAAAATGAGTGAATAATCATCCCTAAATGATGGTTGCATTGTTACATATATCTCCACCTCTCGATCTGACACCTCATGATGAGACTCATAAACTCTTGCATTAGAACAATTCAGTTTATAAAATATTTAGTCAACATTCTAATTTAGTTATTTTTATCAATACTCTTAATAGATGATCTTCATCAGTTTAGTGTTTTACTCATCACCTCTTGTTATTTGCCATTGTCAATTTTAATGTCTCTTATCATAATGTCCTTAAATCTTCGCTGCCTAACATTTATTACCTTTGTCGATTTCTCCCATATATTACTAACTTCCCATCTATCTTCCATTGATATATTACTCTAATTCAATTTGGACACCTAGCTCCCTTCAATGACTTCACAGCCAATCAATTGCCCACATTGCTTCAGCAACATGCACATGATCTGACTTGGTCAACGCAGCAAGTAGTGAGTTCTTCCCTTGTTCTCAGTCAGGGCCCAACATTGATCTTGCAATCTTCTTCATATTGTTTGTGGCATAGAGGGGTTGTGTTCATTTGCAGCATAGCTCCACCTATTATCCACACGGATATTCAGCACGAGAAAGAGCTCCTTTTCTTTGGATAACATTGCATAGTCCACTTGTTCACGAAAGTCACATCTTTCACCCATCCACTAACTACTATCTATCATCGCAAAATGGAAGGGAAACCATCCGAATACCTCTGCATACAGCAGGTCAGCAAAAATGTTCGCGTAGCATAATTTTTAATCGTCTTACAAATCCTCATTGGACAGCGACCAAGCACCCTATATCATTGCGTTAAAAAAAACACCGACGAACGTTGCACATCTGCAAAATAGGTTATGTCGAAGATATGTTCAGATAGTTTAGTTCCCCAAATTTATAAAAATTGAATATATTGTCATTCGCATGTTTGCTTAGCATTTGTTCATCGATGATGTTTACCACACATGATAGTCTTCTCCTCCATAATTATGTTATTTAATCCTTTAAGTTGCAACTTTCTATATCATCATTGTTGATGCTTCCTCTTCCTTCTTACATTTGCAACCAGACTCCAATACAATGTTGAGTTTCCGAGGATCACTGCAAATGTACTAAGCACTGCCATATTCTTGGTATGTATTTTCCAAATGCATCGATCTATTTGAATTTGTATGAGGAATACTCCGAGAAGAGACATGTCCCATAATGTCTATTCATTAATATAATTAATATAATAGTAAACTTAATTAGAGTTGTGTGTATATATGTAATATTCTGCACTTAATTTTTTTCTCAGAAATGCTGAACATTTAGTATTTGGCATTAAATCAAACAGTTCATAAACAGCCTTTATATGCTCTGAGAATAAATTTCACTAGATTGCCTCTTTGCCTCTAAGGACTAATTAAGATATTCTAGCAAACAACTGGCATAAATTAAACCCAGTCACTTCAGTATTTACTTTGACTTCATAACCACTGTCCCTTTCAAGAGGTATGTAAAATATTAAACAATAAACACATCCAGTAATCTCCTTGATCCCTTCCAAATAGATACATTCAGAGTTAAGCTAATGTTATTGCTTAGTAATTTAAAAATGAATAAGAACAAGGGATCAATTTCCAAATACTATAGTTCTAAGATGACACAGATGTGTTTGTTACAGACCTGGAGAACAATACCAGCCGTCCTTACAAATAATACTGGCGTGACCCCTTTAAACCGTCTGGGCATGCGGATTTGTGTGCAGTCTCTGTTACACGACTGATGGCGAATGCAGTATATTCACGTCCCTTTCAAATGCTGGTTCATACTCTTCTCAGACGCTGGTTCATACTCCTTCCTAAACACGTTAGCTGTTCCTGCTCGTGTATGCATCCGACCACGCCATAACCTCACTTCCACTTGGGCTGACTGATAACAGTTTGATGTCAACTTACGCATTCACAATGTAGTGGCACCCAGTTTGTGAGATGTCTCAGCCACACATATGACCTCCCTTGGTGCAGAATACTGGCTTCCTACGTTTGCTACCAAGAGTTTCCCTACGGTGTTTATCTGCAACCTTGGACGTGCCCAAATATGCCATATGTGATTCAGTGAGAAACAGACCCGACCTCCATGATCATTCGTGCCCAGTACTCAGAATAGACTTATCTTCTAACAGTACCCCTGTTGGCTATACTGAATCATGCATTAAAACTTACCTCTTTGCATAACTTCCAGTCACCACCCAAACTACTTCTGTATACTGCCCATTTTAATGACTTTCTTGTGATGACGCCTTCACCTGTACATTGATTTCCTGTTGATGTAAACCTGATATGACTCCTTAGTAAGAGCATGAAGGGCTGGGGTATCGTCCAACCTCTTCTGAAAGTAAACTGGATGGGTTTCGTCCTCTCAGTTCAGACCAGTTACAATGAGCAACCAGAATGTGAAGTGTTTTTGAATTCATAAACTTCTTGTGTGTTGTAAATCCCAATGCAACTCCCTTTTTATAACCTCGAATTTCGTCCTAAACACTACGTACAAGGAACGTGGGATTAAACACATTTTCGTCCTGTAGTCACTTAAGTCACTTTATAAAGTAAATGACTTAATAATCATAAAGTAACTTTAATAAAATACTGGAATAAATGAAATAATCCTCTGACGTGACTGTTAGACATCTATTAATTCATGCCATTAATCTATCCGGATGTGAAGATAGATTAATCCTGTTGCCAGGTACTAGAATTGAGAAGGGGACATGATAGTCCTCCCTTCCTAGGATTGCTTGCCCTCAAGCAATCTCAATGCTGGGTGCTGCAATATAAACTCACCTTCCCAAGTGGCATCCTCATATGGCAAGTCTTTCCATCGGATCAGTTATTCCTTGACGGTTCTATTACGCAACTTCCTCTCCCTGGTCTCAATCACCTCCTCTAGTACCAAAATAAGTTTACCCACTTCATCAAGCGGAGGCAAACTCTCTGAAGGCACAATCTGCTGACCCACTGCCTTCTTGAGGCACGAAACATGAAAGACGTTGTGGATCCGGCTGTCACCAGGTAGCTCCAACTCATACGTGACCTCCCCTATCCTCCTAGTGATACAATAAGCTCCGTAAAATATAGGCTTAAGTTTCTCGGACCCGCTTTTCTTCAAGGAGCTTTGCCTATAAGGCTGTAGACGAAGAAAAACTCTATCACCCACCTCAAAACTCCGCTCAGTGCAATGTCAATCAGTGTATAACTTCTGCTGATTCTGGGCCTGCTGAATATTATCCCTAAGAGCTCGGAGAATATCCTGCTGGTCCATAATCCAATCTTTGGCCAGTGGTGCCCGGCTGTCCTGTAATGCCAAATCAATAAAAGAAAGGGCCTCATAACCATAAAGGGCACGGAAAGGAGTCATCCGAATGGACATATGGTAGGTGGTGTTGTAACAATATTCCCCTAAATACAACCACTTAACCCATGCTCTCTGCTGCCCTGCAATTATATTATTACAATTATATTAATATTACTATTAATTATATTAATTATACACATGGCTCTCTGCTGCCCTGCACAAATCAGGCAATGTCTTCCAGGGAATAGTTAATATATTGGACAAAAGGGATGACACGACCAGGAATGTGAAAAAGCTTCAAAAAGTGAAGAAGCCATCGTCAATAGAATGCTCGATGTGTGTCACCAATCGAGTTGTTGATCAAGAAGACGATGCTTTTCCAACCCATTGGGAATCAAGGTAAAAACCTTTTGCAAAGTAGGAAAGAGACTACACTGGTATGATCAATTCACTTACATTTGCATGACATAGGTACCTTCTAACCATGCTTTTGAAAGAAAAATGTTATCTCCATGTTTTAATGTCCTCAAGTTTTGTTGCATGACCTTATGTTTTCTTTTCAATTTTCAAATTGGTCATGTGAACATGGTCTAACTCTGAATTTGTGTAAGTGTCATAAAGTTGTTAGAAAAAGTTAAAAAATTGGCACACAAGAGTGAAATTCACTCTTTCGATGGATGAAACTCAAGCACAGAATGCCGTAGGAACCATTCTTGATCATTTTGAACATGAACAAGACACAAACTTGAGTGACTTTGCAAAACATCAAGAGATTGAGACATGTGAGAAAAAGAGTGAACATGTAAGATGCATCTGAGGGAAAGAACATGGGAAATTCGACAAATGGAAGACTTCACAGCAAGCCTGTGTGATTGGGAGATAGTGCATTTAAATTGAACACCTTAAGGCAAGATTGAGCAAGACTGAAATCTGATATGAATTTTAAGAACAAAGAGCAAAAAAATAAACTTTCATGGAAAAATGCAAAGACTTAACACTTATTCAAAACCAAAGATAATACTATCCAAACCGAAGTCAGATCCAGACCTAGACTTGGACAGATGTTTCAAAAAATTTGAAGGCTGTTGAAACAAAATTGAATCCTTGCAGTCCATTCTGCTCTAAGGCAAAATTCAATTTGCACACCAAATGAAGGCACAAAATCCAAGTTTCAATCTAAACTGCAAGACTTTTGTTTGGAGAGCTTAAGTCGTGTCCAAGGGTAGGTCAGAACCCAACCTTACCTTCGATAGTGCTGTCTATCTAAATATAGGTCGGAATCCAACCTCGCCTTGGACATCTTGTCCAATGATTCTCTATTTTCTGCCCTCCATTAAGACAAGGCAGTTGTGTTGCTAAACAGGATGAGGGATTGATTAAATGCTTGAGGAGATTAGGTTTCAGGTAGTGTTGGTAAAGTTGGTAAGTACATAAAGTTGAAATCAAATCTGAGATTAATCCAAGTATGAGATTCTAAGAAACCATGCCAGAATATGGGGGAATCAAAGCAATGAAGGTCCACGTTGCAACAACTTTTTGAGAGCTTGAAGGGTGGTCTAAGGGTTGGTTGGAATCTGACCTTACCTTGGACAGTGGTGTCCAAGAGTAGGTCAGATACCAACTTTACCTTGGACATCATGACCAACATCCATCAGATTTCCACCCTACACATGAAGACACTTGGAAACAGTTGCAAACTCAGTAAACTCCTTGGGAATGATTGGCCATGAGAAAGACAATTTGCAAATGCACTAGTACCTAAACAAGTCAACCTAATAAGGGTCAGGCCCTTAGAGTTTGAACGCGTATAAATGGAAAGATTGAATGACACCTCAAAGTAATACCAAATAACAAGCCGAAGAGCAGACTTCTTAAGGGGCGAAATTTCATAGGGAGGTAGATTTGAATCACAATCAAGACAATTATCATCTAAGCAAGGGGGTCTAAATGTGAGATCAAGAAGACTTGTAAGAAAATCCCATTAAACTAGAAATTGCTAATCCAGATTTCGCAAGTTTCCAGCAGGTTTGGATTTCAATGAGCTATGCAATGACAAAATTCCAACTGAGTTAAAAGCAATTCATAGCATGTCTCAAGCTTAGATACTGGTGCGTTAGGAATTCCTTGGATGCTGGTGCGAGTGCTTAAGGATGCGCGGATGCATTTGGGTGCTGCACCGATACGCACAGAAAGCTCTTCCAGCACCTGAGGATGCGCACAGGATTCGCCTGGGAGAGAACCCAAACAGTATCCGGGCACATCTGGAGAGCATCTGTATAACAAAATCTATAATGTTTCTTTCGAATTGATGGCAGTTTATCCATAACAAAATAGCTATGTATAAAAATTCTGAAGCAACCTTTATCTATTTAATAGATCACTTCACTACTGATTCGCAGAGCTAAACACAGATAAATCTACAATTAATTGTCTGACCTTAACGAGCAGAAAACTGTCAATTCTGGGTGCTTGATGAAGACAATACCTTATATATTGAACAGCCTATATATACACACACGCACCCAAACGCATCCAAAATAGCTATGTATAAGAATTCTGAAGCAACCTTTATCTATTTAATAGATGACTTCACTACTGATTCGCAGAGCTAAACACAGATATAAATCTACAATTAATTGTCTGACCTTAATGAGCAGCAATCTGTCAATTCTGGGTGCTTGATGAAGACAATACCTTATATATTGAACAGCCTATATATATATATATATATATATATATACATATATATATATACACACACACGCATCCAAAATCCCAAAAAAAAATTCGCACATCAGCACCCCGCACCCACATCAGCATCTGTAACTTAGGTCCCAAGTAGTAAACAGAATTTAAATCAGGATAGGGACTGAAATCAGAATTAAGTTTTTTCAGAGGATGCTTGATGTAGATCAATCAAAATGAAGTTCTAGGGATAGAAGATTCAAATCATTCATCTGTGTTAATGTATAGCTTAGTCGGATAATTATAATAATATTGAAAATATATTTATGTAATATATTTCTATTATTATATCTTAATATTATTATTGCACGTCAAATTAAATGAGATATATATAATATATATTGATATAGTAATTTACTTATTTATATAAGACTCGAACTTAAATAATATATAATTTGTGTATTAATATTAAACAAGGCCGATAAACCTATGTCATTAAGTGGTCAACTTAATTCATGTTTGGCAGTTTACTTGTTTGTTTGTGCTTTGTCAACATTTCACCATTACTGGGAGCCACGCCTGATAGGTCGTGATTCCTCTATGAGTCCTACCTATCGTACGTGACCCTCAGTCACATATAAATTTATAATACACAATCCACCTCCTATAATTGACATCATCAAACACATAACTCCTACAGTCTTCTGCATATCAATTATAAGGAAGAGTTTGGGCATTCATGCTCAGTCAAAGAATAAAATTTGTCTATCAAATACAGAGTACAGAGATTAATCTGAAAGAAGCTTTGGATTGTTGTGAGAAATCAGCTTATTCATTTGAGTATTATATTGTCCAAATATCTCTCTGTTCATGTTATTCAAGTCTGTTTAAGAATACTTGCTGCAAATTTCAAGTAAATAAAATCAGAACAATCAGATAGGTAAATTTAACATGGTATCAGAGCAGTGTTGCCATCCGAACACCAGATCAGGGATCTGATATCAGAGCAGGTCATGCTTCTTAGCAGATTGACACAACCATCTAGTATCAGAGAAGGCCATGCTCCCAGACCTGTGAGGTTTTAACATATTCACGTTAACTGTGTTGGCTGTGACTGCTCATGCAATTGAAGGATTCCAGATTCACATGTCCAAGGTCATCCAATCAAATTCATCTACGAGTGACATATGGAATGCATTTATGTCTTTATTATAATAATAAGAGTTATGAACAGGTCAAAAGAAGTTCAAGCATCATAGGAACTGAATGGAATCATTTGGAGCGCTCTCAGATCCTGCAAAGCTTGCCTCTGTTGCTTCTGTGATGCCTTCAATCACACTCAAACATGCTTTGCTCGTCCAGTATCTAGCAGGGATAGTTTTTTACCGTCATCAAACTAGTAAGACATGTTTGAACGCAGTCTACCCTATCAATTCTATTTTTTCCTCTAAAAGGTTAAACTCCTGTGCAGTCAGATTATTTAATTACTTCTTGCTCCATGTTTTCTCAATAACAAAAAAAACTTTACCATGCAGCTTATTGCCACTGTTCTCAAAATGAACCTACAAACTATGCTACGAATAAGGGTCAATTTCAATCAGACAATTCAGAACGTAATTGAATAAGCTAGCCTACTTAATCAACTTGACTGACTCACTTACAGATCATCAAGTAAGGCTCGTTCTCTCCAGAAAAAAACAAGGACCATGTTGTCCTATAATTTAACAAATAAGAAACTGAAATTTCAAATTGATGTGAAAGAGAAAAGGGAAAGCAATATTGATTCCTGCCACTTAGATGCATACTGAAAAGAGAGATGCCTGCTTTCATTGTTTTTGGGTGAGAGGGTTTCCAATCACCAATTTCCATGCAATTATATTGTACTCTATTTAATTAAATAAGATGCAAAATTTGGATTTCAAGAAAAATCTACCTCGATATATGAGAATATCGTAGATTTGCTAGAACCTCTAGGTTCCTTCAAGCTGGCAATAGCATCCAGAATGAGAGTATCTACCCTGCAAACAATAGAATAAGAACATTGGTATATGGTTCACAGATCCACGAGGTTCAGAAAACATATCTGCAATTTTAATATGATACAAAAAGGCTCTTTAATACAGTTACAATTATACAGATCAACAGTTCAAAGATCGATAAGAAGAATAACTTGGATGTCAAATACAACTGTTTGATAAACTGAATAAACATATTGAAATAATCATATAAGAAAATATCAATATACTTTCACTCACCCTTCTCAAAACCCATGGCAATCAAAGCATATAGATCAAAATTGGCATGACAACACTGATGGCATAATGAATACCACAAACAAATTGTTACCTCGCAAAAGATCGCATAGAGTCTGTGCTATGTAAAGATGGGGCTGCAACCACCAGTTGTTTATCATCGTCTCCATCATTAGATCTGCCATTTGTTATTGGACCCAATAGAAGGTGCCTGCCAGATTGCTTTGCCAGTTGTGAGCTCTTTTTGAATGCCAGTCTTGCCTTCTCCCTGGATCCCCATCCATTTGCAGTAACATTGATATTACGCCATTTATCCTGCCAGATAGCTAGAGTCATAACTACAATGCCAAATGCACTGAATAAAATTAAAACAAAATGGCATTGCTTGAGAGATTTGCCTTCTCAATCCAACATAGTGCTACTCAAATGTTGATTACCATTAAACTGATCAAACAGTAACACCTTGAGCTTTAGAAACTTCTACAATTTGATGGTGTAGATCAAGTCAAGGAAGAATTTTATTTTTAGATATAGATCAAAAATTTATTTTTAATATACATGAATATCATCAATATACAGAGAGAACTCCCAAGAAAGAGATGCATAATGTAATCTACTGTGAGGATCGGGAATCATACAACTAATGGTGGTGGTGCTTATCATGACAACATTCAGAAAGGATATTAAAAAATCATGATCTAATTTGAGTATACATTTGATTTAGACAGAAATCACATAGAGGGGGCTTTCTAAAATATTTCAGCTGGTGCTATTGAATTTTTAGGAGCATATCACAAGCAGGTGGTCCCATGGATATATAATGGGCAAGCTTGAAACTTTATGCTCATAAATTTCAGGAAGCTGGTGATCTCATTATTTATTTTTGTTGCAACAGCTATAGCTATAAAAATAGTTTAATTATTTATTAGCAATACATGTGTGGCAAAAAAATATCCTAAGCTGATCGGTTGATTTTCAGCTCCATTCCAAAGACGTCACGAGGAATTTGAGAACAAAAAAGTAGGAGTTCCTATTTTGAAGGGTAAGATTCCAATTAATCCTGTGGCAAATATTTAATCATCCCATGGGACCTCACATTCTATATAAATAGATCCTGAAGCACCTTCCAAGGGATAGCATCCTGGGGAATGCAAAGCTAAATGTATCCTAGCAATTTCCACCAACAAAAAAATTGATCAAGGTAATCTGTAATGTGGTTTCATATAAGCATGAAAGTTCCATGGACAAAATAGAATGCATGCTCCAACACCTTGTTAAAACTACGAAACAACATGCAAACAAATGAGAATCTTCTCATCAACACCAATAAATTTCTCCCATAAGCTACAGGCCACCCGCTGGAATGCCAATGGCACACGGAATATCCAGCAAAACTATAGTGAAATGTTAAAATGGCTCTTTGTGGGGTAAGGTATCCCTTCTGGCATTCAAAGTCAATTTCAACTCTAAAAGAGAAAAGAACTCAGTTTAGTCTCAGCTAGAAATTTGATTTGTAGGCAGATAATCTACTAAAAGTGTGCAACAGAAGGAAAAAGTAACAACCTAGCATTGCTAGTTACACAGCATTGCCAAATACATGTATGAAACTAATTGAGAACTGAAATGTAGTAATGTAGAATACTAAAGATCAAAATATCAATGAGATTAGGCTACCCTCCGTTTATCACTCAATATATGTCATAGACAAAGAACTAGCACATGAATAAATAAATTTGAAGATAGTAATTCTCGCCCAACCAAACAAAAAAATGCAAGCCTGTGGCAGAATCCTATTCATCGTGACAGCCTACATCATCTTCTTGCAAGCACCTTTACAGATTAGACAAAGAAGACAACACATCAAGTCCTTGCATCCTCTTAGCACTTGCACGTTGATGCAGAATAATTTATCATTTTTTATATCAGTCTAATATCTTGGAGAAAAACATTTTGCCTCTTCAGACTGTGCCTACCAAAATTAATTAAAGTAAGAAAAACCAATTAAATTTTTTGGATAACCTCTTGATCTGTCATTGATTTGCAAAGATACAAAGAAGTAAGCAAGAAGTGGCGTTTGGAACAGGGCATTCCTTGCATGATGATAAAAGTTAAACACCCCCCCCCCAAGCTCCAACAGGTGATGATTACGTAACTGCTGGCTACCAGAAGGGGTAGTTTAAAAACCTGCCTTTACAAAAGTTGTTGATTTTATGTGACAAAACTGTCAGGTAACACATGCAGCAGTTTCAAACCAAATAGTGGTGAAAACACAATTACAGGTCTGCCCAACACAGTATTTTATTATTTTCAATAGAGGAATCTGTAGAGTCACTGTAAAAATTGAGCAACCATGTTTATTCATTTGTAAGATTTTTGTTATGTGTGATAGGACACTCCCCGGGCATTATAAGAGGAGAATTGAAAATTTGAATGTGATGTATGGTAGAGTAACAAGCTGTTCCTACTTCAAATTACTCTATAATTCTCTTGTAATATTCCCATAGATGTTAGATTCTGCAAAAAGTGAGAACCAAGTCAAGATCTGGTGTCAGTCGTAGATCACATGCAACTCCACTCAACAGATGATTGAAGATCAAAATAGCAGTAAGAAAAGAAATCTCAAAAGAGTGAAAAATAGACAATGCAAGAGAGATTTCAAAACTTGATACTCTCACTGAGTTATCACTGTACTAGTGAAGGTGAGAAGCGAGTTGTATATATAGAAAAATAAGGGCAGATACATCTAAGAGGTGCATTAGCACCTACTCATAAAAGGCGGCAGGCCTTACCTATTTAGTAAATGCCAAAACATGTGGTATAAAGTCCTTGACTAACTATGGAAAGGGAGTTATGAAAGGTGGCACATAAAGCCAAAAGTGGGTGAGAAGCCCAACCACTACATTGTTAGCATTAGAAGAAAGATATTTAACAGTTACATGCAAATATTACAAATAATGCAAAGGAATAAAGCACATATACGTATAATATAAAACACAAAGATTTAACATGGTTCCCCCAATCTTGGGCTACATCCACCCAATAGAGTGTCCAATCTTAGTACCTAGTGAAGCAAATTACAGTCTGATACATTTTACATTACACTGTGGCTTATTTATTGATTATATCCCTTTAGGTGGTTTACCACTGTGGGTTATGAGAGGTTCACGAGTCAACCTGAAAATGTTTGGTGAGTTAACCCAAACAAATATTCAGGGCCAAACCCCACGATAAATGGCGAGTGTAAAGTGCTTGCCCGATCAGTCCTCGTAAACCAGCACCCATAACCAACTCATTTAAGGACAAATTCATGGTTATGAGAGGTGGCACAACAAGCCAAAAGAGGGTGTGCAACTCAATTGCCCATGTGTGGAAGAGAGTAACACATGAAATGGATATATTTTGTCATGTGTCCTAATATTAACCACCTCTAGTACACTAAGCAAGCTTAATTATGTGTAGGAAAACTAAATACCAAGGAGAATAAAAAACCTACACTAACACCCCCCTTAAGCATAGCTTAGGAGGGTGAAAAGATGGGTCCCAGAAAAAGTCCATATTAGGTACATGTGTACATTGGGATCTCTCCCAAAAGGAGGACCCCCATAAGAAGGATAGCCCCCTTAAATAGAGAGACAAAAAGACATTGTCAATTGAAAGAGAAAGTGCAGACTACTGCTTGCTTGAAAAACAAACTAGATTGGAACCAAGTTAAAAGCAATTGTTAACTTGGTGGTCAACATCTCCTTGGAGATTAGTGACATGGCTTAACCTCCCCCTTTGGGTCTGGTTAAATCAAGCATTTGTATGGGGCATTGACAGTTTGAGCTTTTGGTGCAACAACAAATGATTCCAACAATAGTTCAACTTATCGCCAATATATAGGGAAAAAGTGAACTTATCCCGATAAATCTGGCCAATCAATAAACTAATCCAACTTATTGCCGGCCATAAACATGAACTTGTCGCAGATATATCGACAATAAATGATCAATTTATCGCAGTTGGAAACAACTTATCGCCTGTGTCAGTATATTGGCCTATGTTGACCCAGCTAGCACACATTTGATTTTTTTTATTGCTAGAGCATTTTTTGAGAGGGCAAAACGCTTTTGAAGGGGAAAGGTCATTGTTTGCAGCCATCTACATCGATTTGTAGTGGATTTGGAGCGTATTGGAAGAGTTTTTCCAAGCAAAATCGGAATCACAAGTAAGTTTTCAAGATTCTGGTCGGGCCCTCTTTTGGGTCCTTTGCTTGGATCTCATGCTCGGTTAACCTCAAGGTGTTAATTTCTACGCAGGTCGGCCTGCAGGAGTTAGTCAATTCTGAGCCCTTTATAAACCTTTATGTTTCCTCCATTTGGTATCTCATCTCATATGACCCATCCACAATCCATCAAGTTCATGATCAAGCACTCATGCTCAAGCTCTCAAGTTCTCAAGCATTTCTTCAAGCATTCAAGGCATTCAAGCAATTTCTCCATTGAAGATCAAGGATTTAGACATTCAAGCCATTGAAGGAGTTTATGCTAGATCTCTTATTGCACTTTCAACGTTCAAGATCTCCCTTCATACATTCAAGATCCTTTGTTGCATCTTCTACATTCATCCTCTCAAGATTTACATTCATCTAGATTCATTCATAAGGCGGATTTCAAGAGAAATTGCTGGATACTTCTTGTTGTCCAATGTCTTTTCCAAATGTCTTCTTATATCCCTAACTTCTCCTATCTATATCTCATTAGCAAGTAGATGCAACTTTTCAAAATGAAAAGTTATATCCTTCATTTACATACTATTTTATTTAATTATATTTGTATAATTAAATCTCAACACAATTATCGGCTAAAAAATCTTTTAATTTGAGATTGATGACCTTTATTCCTTGTAAGACTTTAGAGAGCTACACAGTGATTATATCAATCGAGCCCTTCTTAGCTGTGTGGTGTAGGAAGACTTCTCAACATGTTTAAATCTCTAAAGAATAGTCATTTCGGAATGGGTTGTGCTGGAATCCATAAACATCTGTGTGGCCTTGAATTCTGAATTACAAATATTGAATTATGCGGATTGAAATTTGTATGGTCTTTGATTGTCTCTGATATATTGGCTTTTTGCTATGGGCATAGGATGAGTGTTCATTGCTTTCTTTGTTCCCAAATATTATTGTGAGCATTATATCCGCATCAAACGTTGGAACCTAACCACTTGCTCTACGTACACAACCAACTCCTGATGATGACTTTGTTCTTTGACTGCGCATGTATCATTGTTTTTTCTTTGTAAACTATTACCCTCTTTCTACTTATTACTTTTGTTTGTGACAAGGCCATCATTTGCATATTTGCACAAGTCATCGATTGACCTTGTTATTTAGTGCTTAATGCTCTATTTTTCAGATGGAGGCACGACTTGAATTCTCTTACTAACACAACTATATCATCCTTCACGATCCTAATACACTTGGCTATTTATTGGTGATGGCCATTATATGGAGATTTTTGCCATTTTGGAATTGGCTCGTGGTTTCTATTATTACATCCTCTGGTTTCCAAAATAATTGTAATGTTCCCTTTTTGAAACATTAGAAAAATTGAAGTCTTATTCTATATAATAGTAAAATTGACTCTGAGAAATAGACTCAAAAATATTAAAAGGTCAATTTAATGTTATACAAGGACAATGATCAAGGAGGAACAAGATGAAATGCCTTGAGGAAGTTGAAGAGCCACAAGGGAATAAGACAAACGCTAGAGAGGAGCCGAAGAGTCTTGGTTTTTGTATTATAAGGGGGAAGAGGCTCATTGTTTGGCATGCTTGATTTTATGATTCAATTTAGTTTTCTCTCTTTGAGAGTTTTTAGAAAGCCTCAACTTTCAGCTAGTTTGGGGACGTAGCCCCTCGTTTTGGCAGACAGTGGACGCAAACCCATTGTCCTAGGAAACATCATTTTAGGTGTTTCATTCGTGCTTACAAGTTATTATTCTAGCATTCCAATCTGACTGTTAAATCTGTATTTTGGATTGAATTTTTATACTGGTTATTGTATTGCTGTTGTATAATACAATAACGTATTTGCGGAGTTGTATGGAAGTTTTTGGTTTTAACATTATAAGTCTGTAATGCATTTCTATATGCCTGAAATCTTGAATATTATTCTGAAAGGAATTGGTTATTAATTTGTGAAGAATCTCCTGGTTTGTATTCCATTTGCCTATATCTGAGTTGAATATTATAAGTTGGTTAAATATCTGTCGGCTATCGTATTGGATTCATTGGTGTTGGAATTCATTTGCAAGGTTTTAGTTCTAATTAATTTGTTTATAAGAGAAACTAGACAGTGGATGCAAACCCATTGTCCTAGGAAACATCATTTTAGGTGTTTCATTCACGCTTACAAGTTATTATTCTAGCATTCCAATCTGACTGTTAAATCTATATTTTGGATTGGGTTTTTATACTGGTTATTGTATTGCTGTTGTATAATACAATAACGTAATTGCCGAGTTGTATGGAAGTTTTTGGTTTTAACATTATAAGTCTGTAATGCATTTCTATATGCCTGAAATCTTGAATATTATTCTGAAAGGAACTAGTTATTAATTTGTGAAGAATCTCCAGGTTTGTATTCCATTTGCCTATATTTGAGTTGAATATTATAAGTTGGTTAAACATCTGTCGGCTATTGTATTGGATTCATTGGTGTTGGAATTCATTTGCAAGGTTTTAGTTCTAATTAATTTGTTTATAAGAGAAACTAGCGAATATCCGGTTCAGGATATTACAATGGTATCAGAGCCGGTTTTCCTACCAACCTATGAAGCTATAACAGAGCCTAGTTATTCTGCCAGTCTGAAGGGTTACATTGAAACAATGATATTCTTTTCTGAATTCTAAAAAAGATTATTTTGATGAGGTTATCATCTCTTACAAAAACTAAATATTGTGAAGTTTGTACGCCTCTACATATACACTCGGTTATTATAGGCATGATAGACAGAGAGGAAGAGCAATGATCCAAAGGGGGAAACTGATCTAGAAGGTTGCTACAGGAGTTTTTTAGACAGCGAATATATGATAATATAAAATTCCGAGTGGTGATTTGTGACTGGATTGTCAAAGGACGAAATCCCTAAGGCATTGAGTTGTGGGATGTAAGGAGAATACTCAGTAGAACACAGAGAGGAAGGTTCTCCATTCTAAGCCGAGGTAAGACACTCGTGAGCAGCATCCTTGAAGTCTGGATTTATTCTGCTTGCGTATACATTGCTTGTGCATAGGAGCAACGTTTTGGAGTATGGCAGAACTGGGACAGTCAGATACTCCTTTCAGAGGGAACTACGTACAAGCGTTACTTTAATTCTCGGAGCAAAGATCAGAACAGGAGTTCCCGATCAAACATCACGACATAGAACACCAGCTTTGGTGGAATGGAGGTTTCTACAAAATCTAAGTTTGCATTCTTTATTTTGGGCACCACGCAGGGGAGAACAATAGTCTTTCCATGAAGAAAACTTTAGCATGCTAGTACTAATTTTGGAGCTGTAAATAATATAGAGAGTACTCATCAAGCGTTTACATGCTTGCAAATCGTAGCTCTAGGAAAGAGGTTGGCTTTCGAATGCAGTTCTGATTGTTCGGGTGTCTCTCCAAATTCTGAAGGCAATATCAGATGACTTGGGTTCAGAATAAGGATTATATCATTACAGGAGCATTCTTGGGGTTTTTTTTTGTTCAGTGTCAGATTGTCGCAGATTAAGGAATAACAAAGGTGGGGCCATTACCGATTAAACAGAAAAAATCATCATGCAAAGTTTATTCGAGATTTGCCGTCAGAAATGAGGTCTCAATCACTTCTTTAATCGGGAGTTCCAATCTGAGTGGTTGTTGAGTGGGGTCCAAGAGCAGGCAAATATATTATGAGATGTTCTTGCTGTAACTATGCTGGGGAGATCCATTTCATATTTACTGGGCAATGTGGCACATTTCCAGTTTCATTGATCAAATGCAAGAAGACCAGTGTTGTGTGTTTGTCGGCTTCAGTTACAAACAACACTATTGAGTTAGTAGGCAACGAGAGCTATTGGTGTACAAGTAAGTCCAAGCCTAGAGAATGAATGTTTCCACCCTGACTTCTAAAATCAAAGAATCTTGTCAAAACAGATTCAATCCTGAGAGTGGAGGCAGAGAAATATAAACATGTCTTAGAGTTCTGAATTTAGAGGATGGGTTTAATTCTATTATTGGCACTCGTTAACTTTATATGCTTCTTGGCAGGGAATCATACATTGTCTGCAGTGTATAATTACAAATAATGGTCGTTACATTCTCTGGATCTATCACAGTGCCTACAAAAGGAAATCTTTAATTATTGTCACCAAACAAAGGAATAATCCTCTGCCATTCTACAAAATTGTTCAGAGTCTATTAAAGTTGGTGTATCGTCAGAGTCACAGAGCAACGTTTACCTTCAACGGGCTGACAGATGCTATAGGCGCTAGGAGGAAGAAGTCTGTAAGAATGTAAAGATCCTTGGCATTGACTTGGAAATAGCAGCTCGGTGTTGGGGAATCCCTTTCTCCCAAATTCTGCAGGGTCACACGACATCATACACAGAAAGAGGCGAATCTAGAGATAGGTAGGGAATATGCTCACAGGTGACATTGGTACTTAAGACTAGCAAACTGGAGTGGACGTTGTAGAACATACAGAGCACAGTTGGATACTATATGGAGCATTCACATTAGTAACGAGGTTGTATGGTCCACTTGTCAATCTGCAATTAATTTCGGGTATGTTCATTTTAGTTTGAAGTTGGAAGTCTGCCGTCAGACATTTTGTACATCTGCTGTTGGTCTATTATCATGGTCAAAAAATCAGTATTGTAATTTGTGTTTTTCGAATCATCATCTTAGCTGCTTGCTGAAAGGCATGATTTTCTTAGTGTAATGCAATTATTTCATAGCCTTCGTGTTATGATCAGTACAGTGGGATGACTGCAATAAATTCAGCATAAGACACAGGTTACCTTCCAACTGTTTGACAAAATACTATCAGCATGAGCATTGATTTTCTGATTGGATTAGGCAAGGAATATTACAGTGCTCTCACATATCAAGGAATTGCAAGTGATGTGGCCCTTGGAATGCTGCTGAATTGTATTGGAAGGAAGGAATATAGAAAGGCCGTAGAAAGAAATCCGTGGAATTTTAAAGACCTTCAAGTGTATCTTTTATCGGAAACCAGAATTAGTGAAAATGTGAAACTATGAAGCCAATTGAAACTCCTGTGGCAGAAATTAACAGGTCTGTTTGTACTTAAGGTTTATAACGTCATACAGGAAAGTGTTATTTTATGTAATTTGAATCAGATTATATTTCCTCCACTTGGAAGACTTTCAACATGCAAAGCCCATGAGGTGATGTTGTGTGGTCAGTAAGTGTTGGGATTTCATAAGGGTCACTGTAACTCTAATTTGTAGAGTTCATATACGATGAATAGAACAAAATATAGTTGTTTATCAGTCTCACAGTAACAGGATAACAACTTTCAGCAGTGGGAAAAGATTTGGATAAAATCAGGGAGGTTACGATGAAGCCATATGAGCAATTAGTTCAGAATTCTGAATCCGATATAAGAGCAGCAACACTCAAACATTTATAGAGAGTACAAAAGATTCCCTAACCGAATTTAGAATGATCTATCATTCAGTGATTATATGGATTTTTATCTCGAGCAACAGAACAGGACCAGTATGGCAAAAAGAAGGCATCTAGAGTTGGTCTAGGATCTCCTTGCAAACGAACAGCACACAGGGGTGTACGAAGATTTTCCGATAAACTAGAATTACCATTTAGATGGTCTTGAAATAGAAGAGCAAATAACTTCTGGTGATTTGCAACCTTCTCGCGATCACGTAGAAGATGTTACACAAGGTGCAGGTTTCTTCGTTGGTGACTTGGAGGTGAGCTTTGTCAAGCAAAATAATGAAGTAGATTGCACACAAGGTAATAACAGTTTGGGACCTTGGTATCATGAACCATATATTTGTGATATTCAAAACATGAATTTAGAGGAACAACCTAAGTTGACACTGCAAGACAATGAATAGTTTCAGCAGGAAGATAATGAAATACATGTCTTATAGAATCAATTGAAGGTTAGTGAAGATATGGTTGTGGCATCCTTGGTGCAGTATGACAATACCCACAAGCTGGTTGAGGAGCTCTACAAGAAGGTCCCAAGAGAAGGGGAAGGTGACGAGCATGTGGCCGATTTACAAAAGGTCAAAACAACCCTCGAGACTATGAAATCAGATTAATTATATCTATTGTCCGACAAGGATTATATTCTTAAGGTTGCTGAGATTTATGCAGCATAGTCAAATAAGGAAAAGGATGAGATTGAGGATCTCAACAGGATGCTTAAGTATGTTCGAAAGGCACTAAGTGAAACTCAATTTTCTCTACAGAGAGCAGAAAATCAAATCAAGCTCATGGAACACTCTTGGGAACAGGAGAATAGAATGAGGCAAAAGTTCTTCCAGAAAGTCATTGACAAACTTGAGAGCATTCAGCAGATGTATGACTTGGATAGCTGCCCCCAAACAATTAAGTAGCAAAACTTTAGAACACTTTCAGCTTGTTGACAACTCTTTGTTTAAGTTGTTGCTGATTGGACGTCCGACAATCCTCTTTGTGTTAAATGAGGGATCATCTCTTGTTTACCATGAAAAGGAAGAGTTTGATTTCAGACTTTGAGATCTTGGCTCAAATCCTAACAATGAATCTGGATCTTAGCATGGGAATGATGAATCAACTTCTGTTGCTTATCATTTGATCAGCCCCAACATATTTTTAGATTTCACCCCATTCAGGAGTTGGGTGAATTTTCTTCATCAGCGTTTGAATAGTTCTCAGTGGAGTATTTATGTGAGGTTTGTGGTTAGATTCTCAGCATCCTTCATATTCATAGCACCTATGCGCTTGGGAGTTCTCCAAGTTTATGCCGACAGTATGAAATTTGATGTCCCTGGGATGGTGGTTTCAGCTTTTGAGCAGCTCATTTCTTACATCATCCATTTAGGTTAGGTCTTCACATTGTACTAGATTATACATGGACCCTGGATATATTTCTATCTCATCATAGCAGCGAGGCAGCGTAACAAAGTTTGGGATCCAGGTGTTAGCAAATGGTATCTATGGTTGGACGAGAATTTTATTGTGTCCTATAAGTTTGAGGTTGAATATGGTGATGATCAGTGTTAATTAGTTTACAAGTGTTGAGTTTTTGCAAAGAGTTAAATTGGATCCAGGGATCTAGTTGAGAGATAGATTCCAGAGAGTCATCTAGTTTCGAAGTGTGGCCAGAATTGTTTTTAGTTTGGACTACAGGGCTGCCTGCAGACTCGTATGGGATCCTGGTACTGATTGCTTGGGGACAAGCAATCTAAGGAGGGGAGATTTGTAATGTACCCTTTTTGAGACATTAGAAAAATTGAAGTCTTATTCTATATAATATTAAAATTGACTCTGAGACATTGACTCAAAAATATTAAAAGGTCAATTTGATGTTATACAAGGGCAAGGGTCAAGGAGGAACAAGATGAAATGCCTTAAGGAAGTTGAAGAGAAACAAGGGAATAAGACGAAAGCCAGAGAGGAGCATAAGAGTCTTGGTTTGTGTATTTAAAGGGGAAAAAGTCTCATTGCTGAGCATGCTTGATTTTATGACTCAATTTAGTTTTCTCTCTTTGAGAGTTTTAAAAAAGCCTCAGCTTTTAGATAGTTTGAGGACGTAGCCTCTCGTGCTAGCAGACAGTGGATGCAAACCCATTGTCCTCGAAAATATCATTTCAGGTGTTTCATTCGCGCTTATAGGTTCTTATTCTAGCATTCCAATCTGACTATTAAATCTGTATTTAGGATTGGGTTTTTGTACTGTTTATTGTATTGATGTTGTCTAATACAATAACGTATTTGCAGAGTTCTATGGAAGTTTCTAGTTTTAACATTATGAGTCTGTAATGCATTTCTATATGCCTGAAATCCTGAATATTATTCTGAAAGGAACTAGTTATTAATATTTGAAGAATCTCCTAGTTTAAGCATCATATTGTATTCCATTTGCCTATATCTGAGTTGAATATTATAAGCCGGTTAAACATCTGTCAGCTATTGTCCTAGATTCATTGGTGCAAGAATTCATTTGCAAGGTTTTAGTTCTAATTATTTTGTTTATAAGAGAAACCAACAAATATCCAGTTTGGGATATTACAATAACCACTTGGCATTACTTTATTGTTTTAGCAATAGAATCTTTATCGCATGAACATTAATTGCACCATTCCAAACTCTGATGGCATTGATATGAATGTTTCTTTGACTATAGATGTCCCTATTGCCGCCCAGTTATAATTTGACGTTTGAACTTGCCGTGGGTATCCAAGCTTTCTGTTGTTAATCATTTCCAAAGAACGATGTGACTTTTCATATATATATTTCTACTAATATCATACTTGGAAATCTTCATGTTATCGGGCCCTCTTGTGCACCATATACAGCATACCATGTCATTGCATCATCACACAACCTGTCCAGTGTAAGCTTATCTAAGCCTCTAGCCACCTTACTCTTACGAGACTACCATGTTGCACTAGGGTATCGCCTTATGTTTCATTGGGATTCACTGTGATTGCCTTGACATATATTTGCATGTTTCTAATAAGAGCTTGCTGTATGAACTAATTTGTATTGACAAATGTTTTTTGATAATAAAAACTAGTTTCATAATTATTATGCTCCTAGCATGTCTATATTATGTTATTGTCAATTTACATGAGGCATCTCCACCAAGTACACTTCCTTAGAAAATCCTTTAAGTACCATATTTCTGTAACTACATAATCCTTAATCTCTACAAGCTGGAGTGGATGAATAGATTTTACATCATACTGCTACGATGTGATTTTTCCAATTGCACAAATAGATTTTCATGTAATCAATATTTGCAGCACACTCACTGAGCTTTATCACAATCTGGTGCATAATAATCTCATTTGCTATAGTTGTATTTATCTCAAGTTTCAAATTCTTCACGTATGATGGATCATTGAACCCACAAAATAAGAAATGGTTCTTTGATTCATTTATACATTTAGAAACTGAATCAAGAACAAAGTATTGAACCCATTCACCAAATTCCCTAATCTTGGAGAGCTCAAAAAACATTTATAACATCCCTATCCTAAATGTTCATGTATTGAACCTTATGTTACAATTATCAAAAAAATATAATATGGATCCCTAACATTATTATATAAGTTAGTCAGTAAAAATCTAGGGGATGATGCTTGAATGGAGGCCCTTTTTCTGCAAAAATTAGGGCTCCATCATGGGTCACTCTTGTCATGTTAGGGTCGATCAAGTCACCCCTAGTCATCCAATTTAGCCCCGGTACATCACTAAACGGTTTCTAGGTTTCATCTGTCTCGCAATATTTGGCTTAGATCACAATATTCAGCTCTTTCAAAGGTTGTTTGACAGCCCATTTTCAGATTTGTATTTCATAAGGTATATCATCTTCCCCTTTTTCATTTGAAAAAAAATTATCATCTCATAATACTCTATATTTAAGCTTTATATTCCATATCTACTTTCTTAAATCCTCTTAAGGTGGAGGTGAAAAGGAAATAAATTGAAATATCCCTAACCAGATATTTGCTCGAGCTTTCCCTTTCTCTGAATAACATTCAAAACATAAAAATGTGAAGTTGCATTGTAAAACCAGTGATTATAAACCTAGGAAATATTCCCAAGTTATTTTCCTGGTTATTTCCTCAAAACTGATATTCAAAACTTAAATCATAGGCATATGTATTACGAACAACAATAGAAACCAGTAGATTCTCCAATAAATATAAACCCGTCTTTTTAGAAAAATATTCAAGATTTCAAGCATATAAAATGCATTACAGACCCACAATATAAAACTGGAAAAAACTCTCATAAACTCCTTAAACAACATTATTAATAACCAGCACTAAGAAATCCAATCTTAAATACAGATTAACAGTTAGATTGGAATACTAGAATAAGAACCTGTAAGCGCGTATAAAACACCTGAATTGATGTCTTCTGGACAATGGGTTTGCATCCACTGCCTGCCAACACGAGGGGCTACGTCTTCACACTAGCTGAAAGCTGAAGCTTTGAGAATAACTCTCACAAGGGAGAAAATTGAAATCGAATCATAAATCAAGCATGTCCAAATAAAAGAGTTTATTCTCCTTTTAACCCCATAGTTATGGCTCTTCGACTTCCCTCCTGGCATTTCCTCTTATCTCTCCTTGTCCTTTTGTCCACTTTGTAATATTAAATTGACCCTTTATATTTTGAGTTCAAACTCTCCAAGTCAATTCTAAGGTTATATATAATATGCCTTCAATATTTCTAATGTCCCAAAAAGGGGACATTACATAAATCCAAGTTATTCACTCCTTTTGCATTAGGTTACACATTGATACTTCCTTTTGTGTCAATCAAACCTAATCAAAGGGGTGGATCTTGGTCTTCCCCCTTTTAAATGTGTTAGGGTGATTGATTCCATTTTACCTGTACGCACTGGGTTTAATAGTGTGATATGCATAAAATGTGAAAAAGCTATTAGTGGAGGCATATCTCGTTTGAAATACCAACTTGGAAGGATCACAAAGTGTAACACAAGGGTTTGTGACAACACCATGCTTAAAATAAAGAGAGATGAATGCCTTGCTATGTGCTGAAGAAGAGAAAAGTTGCAAAGGAAAATGGCAAAATTGGCCATGAGGGCAACCATTTCTGAATCACAAGGTATCTCAAGACACACTATCTCCTTTTTAAGAATCATTTATTAGTTTACAATCACCATCATTTGTTTAGAATCTAGGTTTTGCTAAAACAATGATCATTATTCATTTCATAATATAATAATGTGGGTTGTGACTAGGTATCCCGACAAACCTTGAGGAAGAAGAAGCACTTCAGGACATGGTGGGCTCATAGCGTGGCCCACAGATTTGCATATCTACCATTCCCATGGCTTCCATTGGTTCTAGTAGACCACCATCGCACACATCTTCTATAGATGGGTTTTTTTGGGCACAGAAACACTCATGGAGCACAACCATCACTGGAGGGTAGTGTGTAGCATAGTTTAAAAACTCGATATCGGCAATATCTCGATCGGCCCAAAATTTTTGAAAAACTCAAAATCAGCAAAAATTCGGCAATAAATCGACACCTTTATCGAACATTTGAAAATATATAATTTCTAAAAATATTCTTAGAAACCACAAACATATAACACCAAATTTGTAGAACATATACTAATTGAGATTTTCATCATATGTTAATCAAGGTTTTGAGTTAAATTTATTATTAGTATTTTATTTTATCTTAAATCAATCAATTTGTTTTTTATTTGTATTTTATATACATATAATTAGTAAATACATTTATCTACATAAAATTTAAATTTATTTGATGAATCAAATATAGTAATACTAATGATAATTAATTTATTGTGTATTAATATATGAGGAAATGTCTACTGCTTTTGTTGATTTAATATTCAATAAAACCCTAAAACGCAGACACACCAAGTCTGATGAGCACGATAGCTGGAAATGTGTGTGAGAGGTAGGAAATGGGTGCAAGAGAGACGATGGCAGGAACACAAAAGTTTTTTGGCAATTTGTGTTAACGACGAAACAATATAACCTAAAATCCGTCCCTCATAAGGCAATGACGTGGAACGAAATTGTTTTTGGTAGTCTGTGTTTGACATTATCACCGATTTTAACTGCCAGATTTAACGTTTTATGGCGATATAAATAGAAAAAACACGTTGCAATTTTTTCAAAAACACGTAGCCGTGTTCTGTTGCGTTTATTTCGTTTACCAATGACTCCTGCGATATATCGCAGAGTTTTTAATCTATGGTGTGTAGAACAGCAATGTGTATTGGCAAGTTGACATTCAATGTGCCAATTTTTGGTTTTTTAACAAAATACCATTCAATGTTGCAGCTAGTTCCTATTGGCTGAATTTTGTCACAAGACTTACTATGTCGGAAAAAGGTTACAAGGTGCCTACTCCTAAACATTTGAGTGTGAGGTTAGTTGACTTGTTTTATTTTTAAAATATTTTACAGTTTTACAATTTAATTATTCTTGTTTAATATAAGTTTTTTTTTAAATCAAAGTTGTGTACTTAATGTCAACTTGACTTCGCACTAGTAGGTTGCAAAGATGTTTCTAGGGCCAAAGATCAGATTGATGGTCAAAGATTGCAATGAAAATAGTTCAATTGCACCATACTCTCATATGGATAGACAAGTGCAAGAAACTGTACCATCATCAATTTTCTGGTTTCTTGCAAGGATCAAGTGGTCTTTTTGAAATCCTTGGATGCCTTGAATAAGATAAAAACAACCGAAACTTTGGCTCTAATGCCGGAGGAAGTTGTGATGGAGGAGGGGGTTGCTAATGTGATACAAATAATAGCAAACAATGCAGCAGCATTTGTAGCAGTGGGTAGAATCCTATAAGATAAGCACAACACACTTTATTGGTCTCCTTGTGTAGTGCATGTCCTTGACCTTCTTTTGGAGGACATAGGAAAAATTGGATGGGTGAGACTAGTTGTAGGGGATGAAAGAAAGAAAACAAAATACATCTACAACCACTCTTGCATTCTCTACTTGATGAGAGAAGTCACCCATGGAAGGAGTTTATTAGACTTGCTGCCACAAGGTTAGCAATGATTTTCTTAACGTTGCAAAGTCTTATTAGTTCTTTGAATCCTTTGAAGCAATTGTTTGCGCGTCCAGAATAGCTAAACTCAAGCTATTCAAAGAAGCCTGATGGACAGAGTGTTGCATGCATTGTTTTTGACACACTTTCTCAGTGGTGCTACAGAAATTGTGAATGTAATTCGAAGGTTCAAAAGTTGAATAATTGATTTTTTTGTATTCTATTGTATTCAATAATCAAGACTTCCATTATTAATTTCTAAGTCGAGTCTCTAATTAATGATAATCGTTTTCTACTTTTCAATTGTAGGTGACAGAGTCCTTGGTTAGAGTTCTCCACTTGGTAGATGAGGAATGAACCCTAATGGGGTATCTTTATTAGGCCATGGATAGGACCAAAAAGTATGTAAAAAATTACAAGGGGGTAGGCTCAAATTTGACCCCACATGGGAATTTATTGATAGAAGGTGGAACAATCAACTCCACCAACCCATTCAATGCAGTGGGATACTTCCTTAACCCTTCTTTTCACTTTCTCTATTAGGTCATGAATGGCTTCAGTGATTGCATGAAGAGGACGACACCTGATGTTGAGATGAGAGACTTCATTATTGCTGAGATGGAAGTGTATCTGAATGCAACAAGAAAGTTACTTTCCTCAAACTTGCCAAGAAGAGGAAGGAACACTCAAACCTAAGGTACAATATTTGGACTTTTGGTGTCTTTCACATGCATGATAAGTAGATAAAAACTTTTTGGTGTCTTTCACATGCATGATAAGTAGATAAAAACTAAGTTACTAAAATATGGTTTCACCTTGTTTTCTAACTCTTTACTATTTATCTTGCAGATGCTTGGTGGCGAAATTGGGATGGAAATGTTCCAAATCTGCAAAAACTTGCCCTACAATCTTATGTCAATCATGTAGCTCATCCAATTGTGAGCTTAACTAGAGTTTATTCGAGGTCATTCACATGAAAAAGAGGAACAAGTTAGCATTGAAACGCCTCAATGACCTTGTTTATGTGCATTATAACCTTAAGTTGCGCATAAGAAAGGTAAAGTTAGTAGCAACTGGTCCACTTGATTTGGAGGACATAGATCCCCACTACGATTAAACATCACAAGAGCAGCCTCCATTGTTCACAGACGATGAGATATGTTATTTGGAGAGGTAGGCTATAGAGGAGGGTGGATTCATAGTGGGATTGGATAATATTGATGAGGACATTGAGGAGGAGAGGACGCTAAGAGTGAGGATATAGATGATGAGTAGGCATTGCCAATATTAGCACCATCTACATCCAAGATAGATGACCAACCACAATCACATCAATCCTCTAGGGCTAGACTCTCTCCCACTTCAATAATTTTTACTAGAGTTGTTGGGAAGGGGAAGAGGAAGATGTAGCCTATTTTGATCTTGTACTTGACACTTGTATTTTCTTATAGTTTTACAAAGACAATTTGCTAGTTTTAATTTACTTTAGAGTTCAGACCACTTGACTTTAGAGTTCAGAAACTTCTTGCCTCCATTGCAGAACTTTCTTGTTTGGTTGCCATTAATCCTGAGGTTGACATTGCTAGTACCAATTTCAGTAGCACTATTTGTGCTTCTAATCTGCAACAGTAGGATTATGACGACATATTTGATAATTTTTTATGATATATGATTAGTGATGGCTGATTGTTAGTGTTAACATTATTATTTTTGAACTGAACAATTGATATAATGGTGTATTTTGTTATATTGCTTTAATATTAGCATAGAGGTGTTGTCAGTAAATATTGTGTAGCCGACAGGGTGTTGTCGTCGGTAAAGATTTGTAGCCGACGGTTAGATTAGCATTGTCATGTAGCCAACGGACCCCTTCGGGAAGGTGCGGTGGGTAGTATATATACCCTATCGGAGATCATTATAAATCATCATCATAAGCATAATGTAATGTCTTTGGCATATGCGAATAATGAAGAGTATTGTTGTTGTTGTTCATTGTTTGAGTGCATTAATCTATTTACTTCATGCGGTAAACATTTGGCGTCGTTGCCGCGAAGAAAGCAAAAAGGATCTACGGAAATAAAAACCAATCGCAATGCCACACCCACGAAAGGAAAGGAGTCTGAGGTTGCAGGATACAACAATGAAACCACCGACGGAAGAAAAACAAAGTGTTGCAACCGACGCGGATATAAGGTAACCTATTAATAAAACCTTCTGAAGAAGAGGAAAAACAAAGGCACAGGGACATGAACTAGCCGCGGGAAATAAAAGAACACTGCGGAGAAGAGTGAGTCCCCCCACGGAGAGAATGAGTTAGAAGCAACGCAAATAGGCAACCCGCGGGGATATAAAAGGAAGCCTGCAGAACATAAAGCAACTCCTGTGAATTAAAAAACACCGCGGAAAAACAAGAAAAGGCGCAGGGAAACAAAGGAATCCCGCAGAACACGCAGTCCGCGAGGCAAGTGCCCACGAAACAGCCCGCGAGTCCCCTCCACAACATTCCTTTATTTAAATTCTTCTTTTTTTTTATATTATTATTATTTTTTTTGTTATTTTTATAAAAAATACAACAAACTCAATTTTCCCTCGAGACTTCACCATTCTGTGAGGACGAGTCGTCTTGGCATAGTACATCTTCAGCTTCGACCAGTTCACTGCCTGAGGCACTTTTTGTCCATTCAGAGTCCACAGTTTTATTGCTCCATTGTCACCTACCTCCTGGATCTGGTATGGCCCAACCCACCTGGCCTTAAACTTGCCTGGTTTATTTCGTCAATCATACTTCAACACCAACTGCCCTAGCTGAAACCTGTTCAGTTTCAGGTGCTTATCACGCAACACTTTGCATCTGTTCTGTCACCTCAAAAGCCCATTGTGTCTGCGGTCGTTGCTCATCCAAATTATTTCCTTGTTGTTGGCACCCTTCAACTAATTTTATGGTGCAGTGTATTCTTTTCGTTCTGTGCAGTCTGTTCACCGTGTATCCAACGATGGAATCTTTCTTTTTTCTACGTTCATATAGTATGTTCTTCCCCTCAGCTTCAACCGTAACCACCTTTCCTTCTTCCGCTTCTTTGTATTCCTCCAAACATTCATTTTCCTCTTCTTTCTCACCTTCGTCCACCCTTAACATATTACAGCTCAGAAAGAGTTCGTAGTCCTCTATCTGCCAGTGGTAAAGACCGTTGACAAAATCCAAATCATTGTTCATTGATCCTCCTTCCAATCGCAAGACTCCCTCCTGATCTGGTTCCATACGCTACCTCCCTTCATCTTCTTCTTGAAGATCAGATGACAGCTTCTTCCTCCACCATTTGGGTGTGTAAATCAATGACGAATTTCCGTCCTTTGCTCTCAAGTGATAAAGTGTTTTTCTTCCAGTCGTGTTTAACTTTGGCTTGAATAAGCCATCCGTGGCCCAGAATGGTGTCGTATCCTTTTCTCTTCAGCAGGATCACGACAAAGTCGAGTAGGAACGGTTGTGTGCCAATTGTCACCAGTTGTGCCATCAAGACTCCGAGAGGTTTAATGTCGTGTTGGTTCTCTGTCAACAACTGGAATATAGGTAGCCACAACGTCGGCTGTCCCAACCTCTTCCAAGTATCCTCGGGTAAGACATTCACGCTGGACCCTCCATCGACGATTGTGTCTGTCAGCACATTTCTGAGAATCCCCATTTTGACAACCGACAGATGCCGTCCGGATGTGAGAGCTACCAGCATTGGGTCTTCTCCACCTGTGGCGATTTCCATCCCTCTTCCTGGTTCTCCCAGTAACTTAGCAATTGGCGCGATATTTGTGAGTGTCGATCGGAGCTGAGGCATTGTGATCAACAAATCGTTGATTTTGACAGGTACCTCCGTTTGTAGTACCTTCCATACAATGGTCTGTTATGTGCAGTTCCTTGTTGAGGCACCTGTGGTGTCCCTCAAGTGTGCATTTTCCGCTTGTGTCACTTTCTCAATTTCCTTCCGTACTTCCTCTAGCCTCTTCTTTTCTTTTGTTGGGTCGGGGTATAGTTTTGCTTGTTTTTGCGTGATTGCCAGCACCTCCTCTTCGTCTGATCGGATTCATTCCAAACTTCAGGCACTTGGCATCTTCATGGTCTCCAAGACCGCACCATCTGCATAACAACTTTGGTGTACTTGTCGTTGTAAAGTCTCGGGCAAAGTGGCCCCACAAATTGCATGCTTGGCATTAAACCATCGGCCATTCATTCGCATTGTACTGAACTCAACTGCGGCTTCCATTGTTATTGTTGGCATTGTTGTTGTTTTGCCCTCATCTATTATTTCTATATCCTCCCGACGTAGCACCCTCCGTACTTGTGTTTCCACTCCCTCCGGATGCAAAAGCCTCTTGTGTTAGGAATACTTGTTGAGGTCCTCTGGTTTTCATATTGAAGGGGCATTCTTTTGTGGAGTGTCCCATGATCTGGCAAATGTTGCGGAACTGGTTCTTTGGACAAGACCCTTTGGTGTGGCCTTCTCTCTTACATTCCGTGCACCATAGGTTGCTTCCCTTCGTTTCTTTTTGCATGTTCTTAAATTCCCTCATCATATGGATCATGTCCTTCTGGAGAGCTCAGACCTTCTTGCTGCTGTTTTCATCATTGCTGCTATCTTCTCCCAAAGATGCGTCATCATCTGAATCGGATGAACTACTTTTTTTTTCTTTTTTGTCTTCTGCTCACTTTCTAAGTTCATTGCTCGATTGTATACTTCAATGTATGACGACGGCGGCACAATCTTCATCTTCTTCCGCAATTTCGGATGTAGGCCTTCAACAAACCATCTTTTTTGCAGCCCATCTGCTGGCTTATTTTCCATTTTATTTATTAAGTCTTTTAATTTCCTGGCATATACTTGAACAATTTCATTCTTCCCCTGCTTTGTATTGTATATCTCCACCACAATCTCATGTCGTCACGCAATAGTTGAAATTCTGTGATAAACTCCTTAATGTTGTCCCAACAAGTTAACTTTTGGGGATCTGTATCAGCAAACCAATCAATTGCGACACCCCGTAGGGTTGCTGAAAATTGTCGAACCCATTCATTTGTATTTGTTATACCATTTGCCCTCCAAATCGTTTTGCATGTTTTACAATGTCGGATCGGATCGGCCATACCATCGCCATCAAACTTTGGCAGCTTTTCCTTTGGTCCCGCCATCACTACTGGATTTCCTGCAACACTGGCATTGTTCACTCCCACACCAGCACTTTGCACTCCCACACCGACAATCTGCACTCCCACACCGGCGATCTGCACTCCTACACCGGCGCTCTCTCCAACAATTGTCTTATCTCCAACGACTGTGTTCTCTGGTGAAGAAGGGTCTTCTCATTCTGGAAGTGTATCGCGGACGAAGAGTTCACTCCACTCCCTCAACACTCCGAGTCGTGCGAGTTAATTCTCTTCTATCTAGATTCTTTTCCCTCGGCGAATACAGGTTCAAAAATTCCTCCCTTGCTTCTTCCACCAATTCCACCCGCTATCGAGTCTCCTCCAACAATTCCTCAGCGCTTCGATGTCCGTTGGCAATCTTTTGAAACCTCCGTCTGCGTTCGGCTTGCTGTGCCAAAATTAATTTTCTTGAGCTGTGCGGATTTCATCTTTGTCCTTCAACTTATTCTTATTTTTGTTTCACTAATTCGGCATTAGTCGTCATTCCAGCCTTTGTTCCAGGTCCATCGGGCAACAGCGCCAAATGTTTACCGCATGAAGTAAACGAATTAATGCACACAAACAATGAACAACAACAACAGTACTCTTTTCATTATTCGCATATGCCAAGAGATTACATAACTGATGATAAGATGATTTACAATGATCCCAGACGGGGTATAAATACTTTCCGCCGAACCTTCCCGAAGGGGTCCGTTGGCTACATAACAATACTAATCTACCTGTCGGCTACAAAATCCTTACTGACAACATGAACTCGTCAACTACACAATTTCTACCGATGACAAGAGGTATATGAACTTCTTTGTTGCTGCATACATATATATGTGTGTGTATTAGAAAAACATATATTTTGTACAAACGGACCCAAAACAAATCTAAACCCACCCCAGAAAAAATTGAACAAATTTCAAACCTAAATTTGAATAGACAAATTAGTTGCTATTAGATCAACAACTGTGAATGATTGCACAAGTATGCAACTTCATATTTGACTTGCTAGCTCCCAGCACTCACCCAAAGCTTTTATAACTGACATTTCTTTCATGCAGATTCTAAGAAACCTATGGCTATCATTCATTGCACAAATGCACAAGATCAAAATACCCTTCAAATTGCATACTATGCAATCACACACAATGGAGATCAAAGTCAACTTAATTAACTTGCATCTTGAAAAAATCAATAGTTGTGGTCCATTGTGCATGATCAATAGATCCTCAAACATGTGATCTATGCAATTCCACATAACGAAATAGAAAGGCTTAACATCCCCACAACTTAGATCAAATCGACAATCTAAATTCATTGAGCCAATGTACAAGACCAAAAAATGCCTCAAGTCATGTTATCCTCGATTTTAGCTCACTCAAATTGTGGGATAACCCTTCCGAAAATTGTTTGTTAGCATGCATAACGGCATTTTCCAAATGCCCTCACACGTAGTTCAATCTGTAATATCCCTCGCTAAGCTACCCTTAACTTGCTGTCAGACTCGAGGAATATTGTCAAACAATTGTCATGAAGGTATTTGTTTTCAGATTCACTTTTGATCGCTTCAAATGGTTTCAAATGATGTTCAAATGCTTGCAAATAACACTATAATGTCTTAGCAAGAAACTAGGTGCAAATGCAACGTGTTTTGGTCTTTTCAAATGCATAGAGAAGAAATTCTACATGTAAAATGTGCACCTAAAGCTAAATGTCATTTTCACAAACACTTAGTAGACAAGCTATATACTTATCATTTGGTGCATTACAACAACATGAGGCATGCAACTTATGACTCCATTACATGAATGCAATCCCAAGAATATGACAATGAAGATATGCCAAGACTCTTGGCTTACTTTAGTAGCTTAATGCTAGACCAAGCCCAATGGAGAAAGTTTTACTACAGCAGCAACTAAACTAAGTCAATGCAACTACAAATGACTGATAATTACAATGCTTCAAATGCTGATCAAGTGCCAAACAAATTGAAATGTAATAACTGTGACTGCCTGGACAAATTGATTTGATTCCCCTGAGCTAAATAAATTTACCCTCAAACAGGTAGCGACCAGCCTCATAGACCACTACCAATGCTTCCAGATTTTTTCTTGGAGTTTAATTGGCCTTGAAAACAGTGTCATTATGCCCAGAAATTCAATGACATTTATGCAGCAAATTATTTGATATGGTGTAGAAATAAAACCCTTGAAGAACCCTTGTGCATACCAAAATAATAAGCAATTTACTGTAGAGTTTATTGTTCAGAGTATTGTAGCAGCTCATACAAATTATAATATGCAGATGACTGATCTTTTAATATTCTGATCTGCAAATAGATATTCATCAAACTCTTGCACTCTTGGTATTTCATTTATAAATTAGCACAAATAGAACCTTTGTATGAATCTCATCCTGGATGCCAAATTCAATGGATATTTCACCACCTCAAATGGTTGCAACACTGAAGAATTGGCGCTCTTCAATAGCTGACTGCAGGCAGAAACCCCTGGCCTCTTCCCACAGAGAAAGAAATTCAATAAAAGATGCAAAATAGCAATCAAAATCATAATAATGAGAATGAGCACTTAAGTACCTTTTATTCTATTCTTATGAGAGCTCAAAAACTTTCCTAGTCAATGTGGGAAAAAAGATAAATTCCCACTTTTAATTTTTTCACATAAAACTCTATAGTTGGTGCACAAATAATTCTTTTAAAATTAATTGTTCGCTTGGCCCCATCTATGATAACTCGAACCTTCACTTAAGTCGCTTAAGTTATAAGATAATATTGTAACTTAATAATATCAGCTCAAATTAACCAAATGAATATTAATGTCTACATTATCGCTCATTACCTCTGCATGTCGTCTGAACTGGGAAATGATATGATCAAGTCACATACTGCTACAACTATACCCTATTTCTAAAAATAGCAGGGGTCCATCTCTGAGCCTCTCAAAACTTAATATAAGAAGTATATGAAATTGAGCTCAAACAATGTCCACTCTGAGCCAAACGAGGACGAAACAAGAACCTCCATTAAGAAACCCCTGGCCTCTTCCCACAGAGAAAGAAATTCAATAAAAGATGCAAATAGCAATCAAAATCATAATAATGAGAATGCGCACTTAAGTACCTTTTATTCTATTCTTATGAGAGCTCAAAAACTTTCCTAGTCAATGTGGGAAAAAAGATAAATTCCCACTTAATTTTTTCAAAAACTCTATAGTTGGTGCACAAATAATTCTTTTAAAATTAATTGTTCACTTGGCCCCATCTATGATAACTTGAACCTTCACCTAAGTCACTTAAGTTATAATATAAGATAATATTGTAACTTAATAATATCAGCTCAAATTAACCAAATAAATATTAATGTCTCCATTATCACTCATTACCTTTGAACGTCGTCTGAACTGGGAAATGATATGATCAAGTCACATACTGCTACAACCATACCTTATTTCTAAAAATAGCAGGGGTCCATCTCTAAGCATCTCAAAACTTAATATAAAAAGTATATGAAACTGAGCCCAAACAATGTCCACTCTGAGTCAAACGAGGACCAAACAAGAACCTCCATTAACCAAGCCTCGTCCTCATAAGACCCTCTATCCACAATTATTAGCCGACAAGGGTCAGAATAATATGTTAATCCCTTAAACTCGGATGCTCGTGAAAATGGGGATATTACACAATCACTCAATCACTCAAAAGATCCTTTCAACCAAATCGCTTTCATGTCTTCCCATTTTTTTTTGCAAAATCCTACATTCCAAGGAGTGTTGGTTAACAGATTGGTCCTTCAAAGAAAATATAGGAAATGGCATAGAATGCCCAAGGATAAGGGCTAATAAGCTTCCTCGTAACATCTATAATTATTGGTTTTCAAGATATGCTTTTAACCAAAAAGCAGCAAAGGAAAACTAGCATCTGCACATCATCATGATACAAATGCAACCTTATATTGAAAGATAAAGGAAAACACAAACAAGTAATACAAAGACCATTTATTCAATTCCCCCTCAGACAAACAAGACAAAGATTTGATATTTGCCCTTTCAAATATATTAGCGACCAAAACTCAAAGATCTTGGGACAAACATATGCATGATTAAATTGGACAAGAAAGCATTAAAGAACAATTGTGATAACTCAAAGATTAACTAAAATAAAAAGAAACACATTTGAACTCAAAGATTTAACATATGTTCCTTCCTTTCTTTAAATGCCAAACAAAAGGTTCAAGCATCATTCAGCCCCTGTACAAAAATCATGTCTGGAAATAGAAAATACCCTCTTCTAGAAAAGCTAAAATCAAAAATGTCCTAGACTCTGATCGAATCACACTCATGCCTTAAAGAATGTGAAACTACATCATTTGTTTACATATTTATAGATTTTACAAAAAGAACTTTCAGTTTTTGCTCCTGCAACTGAATCTCGAAAGTCTAATCATAAAGACCTTTTGTTTCATGTAACCACCTCTTCATCACACATGCTTCATGTATATCAACTTACCTAACTTCATCTTCAATTTGCGTGGCAATGACTTCCACTGAATGCAGCAAGAAATTCAGAATAAGCAGAAGATAATTAGAGAGATTTCAACAGCTGTGTTTCTAAGTGTGTAAAATGTTGCCAAGTCTATTTCTTCAAAGGAAGACAGAAAATTCGACTACGATGCCTTATGTGCTTGCATGCCAATTAAGTGTTTTTTGTTTCACAATTTCTTCCAAACAAAGCAATACAAGAAGGTCTCAAGCTGCAAAGGGCACTATAGATACTTTGTTTTCAAATCATACGTAAAAACATAAATTTTGCATTATTAGATTGATTACTTCTTTGGCCTCTTCCGACAGTTTATTCTTCAGTATACATTCACACTTGTAACTTAGACCAAACATTCATTTCTACAAGATGCATTGTATGATCTCCGATATTGCTAAGACAAGATAGGAGTTATACCAAAGTCCTTGTCAAGGTAGGAATTGATATCGCCAAGACCACTAAACCATTTTGGAGTTTCCTAGATCTTCAAAGTTTTCCCAAAAATATCATGTGTCCTCGGTAAATTTGTGTATTAGCCGACGGGTCCCTTCGGGAAGATTCTTCGGAAAGTATTTATACACCCTCTTGGGTCATTGTAAATTATGATAAGCATTATGTAATATCTTGGCATATGCGAACAATAGGAGTTATGTTGTTCTTATCTATTGTCTGTGTGCATTGATTCATTTACCCAGTACGGTAAACATTTAGCGCCATTCAGAAAGCATTCAGAGAAAGGGCCGTACGCTTCCAGGGAGGAAATGAATTGCTGTCTTTAGAGAAATAACTGAATAACTGACCTAAGAATAATGGAGTCTGCAGGCAAGAGGAAGTGGAAAAAACAATTGGAACAATCTATAGCTAGAAAAGGTAAGATAATGGCAACTACAGGTAACTAGAGTGAGGGCACCAACAAGCAAAAACGAAAGGCTCAAGCACTAGCAACCACTAAGATCACACCACAGCCTATAGGATTTGAAGGGTTGAGTGGAATAGATTGTTTGCAGTAAAAGCCAGCATTAGAAGGGCACAAGTGGAATGGGCGATTCGGATGCCTGTTTTTTGCATTCGAGATTACGAGGGTTTCTTGCGCCATGATCGAGACTTCTGGTAGGGGCTCTCGGAAGAGCACATTTCGGTACTTGGACAAAGACGTGGTCGTTTCATTCAAGGCAGCAAATTTCACACGAGTGTTCGACATACCAAGGCTGCAGGGTAAGAAGGTTCAGCCTAAGAAAATTTCTAAGGAGCTAAAACTATTTTTGATTAGGCTGGTATGCGGAGACATGACTGAAGCGAAGCAAGAAGCATTGGCTGAGACATCAAAAGGAAGGGGGTTGAAGAAAACAGACATCCGAGAGGGACCTTGGCGATGCCTAATGGGCTTAGTCAAGAGCAGGCTTACGGGATCATCTAGAGCATCCAATATCTCCTTTCCGCAGGTATCTATGATGAATGGCATAATGAATGGAAAGGTGTATGATTGGGCATCTGTGCTGGCCGAACGTATGCACAAATTTATGACCCTCCAACATTAGACATTTTATATGCCACATTATGCCATAGGACTGTTCCTCGATGCTACAGCACGGATGATTTTAGAGGATGCGTTGGGGGCAAAACCTAGGCCATTAGCTCCCGGAGAACCCCCCTATCATGCAATGGAGACACTTAGACTCAGCCATTGTGCAGAAGGGTCCTACAAGACACAAGAGACCTCGGATGGATATAGGAGGTGATACGGACAGCGGGCGACAGGAAACATCTTCTGAGGAGAACAGTGTGGGGGATGAAGAAGAGGAGGAAGATGACGAGGAGGTTCAGATTGTCACAGCCACCCCCTTGTTATTTCCCCGCACTACACTATCTACCACTCCCTGTTTGGTCCCAGCAGGTCTGCACGTGGCTCACATACCAGGGTTTGGATAGACACGGCAGCCAATAGGGATGACTACAGCACCCCAACAGGCAGTTACAGTAGCAGCATGGGGTGAGGCCCCCTCCAATTTGACCAAGAGTTGGGTTTGCCCTAGGGTTTGCACGAGTGGCAACACCCATCAACCGAGAGCGTATGCCAGCTCCTGCCGATGCACTTCCCGTAGTAGAATCTGGGGCACAGCCAGCAAGAGTTGTCGAAGCACAACTAGCACCAGGAGTTGCCAAGGCACAACCAGTAGCAGCAGTTGAGGCACCTACAGTAGGGAGCGTACCAAAAGGTGGAGAGGAGACTGCCATGGATGTACCCGACCTTCCCGTACCAAAGATAGTAGAGAGTTAGAGTATGCCTTGTGTGCACTTGGATGTCATAGGGTTTGATGCAGTGGTTATGATGGATACAACACTTTTAGCATCACCGGAGCGGGATAGGGAGAGTAGAGCTCGAAGGGTGAGTACTTAACTGAGTACGCGATTCCATCGTACTCTGGCTCCCCGGATGGCCTATGTGCAGACTCCTACGCAAGATGATATTCTGGAGGTAGACACTCAGCGGGCGCAGGTAGCAGAGCCAATTCAAGGCATTGGACCATCGCACAATACCATTGAGCGTATGGCCGATGTTGTGGAGATAGTTATGGGTGTGCAGCAGGAACACCCACTAGCGCGGGAGACAGGAATGAGAGAGGCATTTCTTGTTGATTTTGCAGCTCTAGCATCTCGCGCTCGCCAGGTGTTGGATTCGACGAAGACTCGGGCATTGGACTTAGTCGTGAAGGAGCTGGAGGGAGTCATCTCGTTTATGTGATTGGGTTGCCCAGCTACCTTCGCAGTTTGTTTTGAGGAGCGGGGATGGTCGGATGTGGAGACTAATGAGATGCGTCAGGACTACGCCGCCACGACAAATTTTGGTGTGGAGAGCCGTGTGGAGGTTCTAATTCATGAGATAGTGAAGTTACATAGGGAGGCATACTACACTCTTCAGAGGAGTCAGGCAGATTAGGTAGCAGCTGAGAGAGCTCAGGAGGAGTTAGTTGTTAGGTTAGCTTCAAAGAGGGCAACCCAGGAATCCGAGAGGGAAGCCCTGTTAGTCCGACAGAGTCGGTAGTAGGGAAGGAGCAGTTGGCAGCAAAAATGGAGCAAGCGGCAGCAAAGAAGGAGAAAGAGCTAGGAGAAGTTGGAGAGATGATGCAATCAGCTCTAGAGCTTCAAATGGAAGCGGAGGCCAAGTTGAAGGTTAGGAAAGAACAAGTCTACAAGCTGCGGGCAGAGCTAAACGAGTTGAGAGCGCGGACCACTACGCCAAGGACCCATCCTGTTGTTTAGTATTTACGTATTGATGTACTTGGGTTATTTGTTATTTTGAGTTTTGTTGTATTGTCATCCGGAGACGACTGTTCTTTTTGGGAGGATGATGTCGTCAGTAAATTTGTGTATCAGCCGATGGGTCACTTTGGGAAGGTTCTTTTTATGTAGCCGACGTTCCCTTCGGTAATTTTCATATAGCCGACAAACTCCTTCGAGAAGGTTCTTCGAAAAATATTTATACACCCTCAGGTCATTGTAAATCATGATAAGCATTATGTAATATCTTGGCATATGCGAATAATAGGAGTTTTGCTATTCTTATCTATTGTTTGTGTGCATTGATTCATTTACCCAGTACGGTAAACATCATGTCAATGAGAAAAAATAGGGGCTTCATTGAAACCAGTGTCAAGGAAAGAAGGCTCTTTGATGAAACCCATAAGGTCATACATAGAACGTTAAACCTTTATCGAAGTCCTCATCAACAAAGACCAATTAGATAATCCATCAATATTGCAAATCGAAGAAGACCACAACTTTAATAAGACACAAAATACCTTTTACAAACCGCTCACACTCTATGGAAAACAATCCAACGCCAAGACTGAACAAGGGTTATATCAACAAAAGCTTATTGATGAATGTTATCAAAAGATTAGCTATAAGCCACCAAAACTCTATTGGATTGTTCATTGGAAAAGCTAGATGAATGCTTCATCGACAATAACTTTGTCAAAGTAAATCTACATTTTGACTTGAGGAAAACACAAAAACAGGCGACGAAGGTTGTTGGCCAAATGTTTACTACTTCTTACTCTTATCAAAGATAAGCTTACAATAGTTCAAACTCATACTCTATACCACTTTGTTTTTGGTCTACAAGGAAGAGCGCACAAACCGCTTATCTAGAGAGCATACACAAAATGGCAAAACTCTAAAGACTCAAACCTTACAAAGACCCTATGACTTGAAAACTTGATGCCCACAATGCTTTTGCATAGGCTTATTTATAGTAATTTAGCAATTAAAAGAGATTGGAGAACAGGTTCCCAAGTAGAATCAATTAAAGGAGGTATATCAGATATCAATTATTGACAATGATGGCCTTGTACAAAGATTCCCCTTTAGTCCCTTTAGTGACTCCTCGTGCTGGCAGATGATAAACTAGATGTTGGTGACGGGATAGGAGCCAATTCATCATGATCAAATACATCCTCCCATGTGAGTGGTCTCCACCACACTAATAAATTGAATCAATGACGAATATTCCAGTCTTGTCGATCATCATCACACACCAATTGTGGAAAAAAGTATGACTCCCACTTAAGTCATAGCTTTGTGATAATGCGTACACATATTTGTCTATTATGCTCATGATCTAGGTTCATTTTATCTAGGCCAGCATTTCTAAAGAAATCCACAATCTATGGAAAAAAGTATGACTCCCACTTAAGTCGTAGCTTTGTGATGATGCGTACACATATTTGTCTATTACGCTCATGATTTGGGTTCACTTTATCTAGGCCAGCATATCTAAAGAAATCCACAATCTGTCCTATGTGTAGGGTAGCACATGTCACGAGCTCTGTGAAAAAAGGTCTCATGATTAGATCAAGTAACAAAAAATATTGGTGATCGGTCTTTATCCTGAAAAGAATGAACTCTTTGTAGGCATCATTGGTAATTACAAGTTCAGTGATGCATCCCAAGTTAGACAATGTGTTAGTAGCATATGTTGCACAGTGTTAGAATTTATGATTGACTCCATTAAGAAGGGAATCTCTTTGGGAAAGTTCACTTAATGTTAGAAAATAAACATTAAATTCCTTGGAAAGATAGAATTTTGGATCAGGAAGAGGATTAACTCGATTCAACATGAATACTCGAAGAAGTTGTCTACTCAGGTAATCAACAACACTATTTTGTTTCCCTAGAATATGTTGGGCTTCATAATTGTACTGGTTCAAGTATTCTTGCCATTGAACATACTTACCTCTTCCATCCTTTCTTCCATGATCCTTTACCTTGAAAGTAAGGAACCTTGTGCAATCAGTAAGAAAGATAATTTTGGAAGATTCATCAATTTTAGGGCAAATTTTTTCAAGCATTTGATGATAGCATAAATCTCTTTATCAGAAGAAATCCATTTTTTCACTTCTTATGGGAAGACTGTTGATTCCTAAAACCACAAATTGGAAATCCAAGAGCTTGCCAATTCTCCAACAAGATTCCACAATCAATTATGGCCAACAAACAGGAATGACTTCAATTTCCTTGCGCTTCAGGCTTCGCTACACCTAGGTAGGTAGACCTTCACCTAGAACCTGACCACCCAGTTCAAGGCTTTTATAGAGAGAATTTAAACTTTACGAGTTCTCTAGTTGCCAAGGTCCTCAAACTCGATCAAAATGAAACTGAATGCTAAGTGCTTAAAATGGTTGAATACTGAATATTTGAATTGATTAAATGTTTTGTATGATGTTTGTCAATAATGGATTTGATGCTTGTAAGAAGGAAGATATAGATTTTCTAACTTCAATTATAAAAAGACCAATGCCTCTGCTCATCCGAGCAACAAAGTCAACTACAATGAAGATTATCACGTACAACTTTATAAAGTTCTATGCACTTGAACTATAAACAATTTAATATATACGCGACGGATCAAGTATGTATATGCAATTTTAAACTAGTCCGAATTGCACTTTGACTCCTAAGGTGAGGAGACAAATTGGATATAGACACGGAAACAATTCAATATTTCACCATATCTATAATTATCGAGTTTAAAATGCCATAAATGACCCTGTCCACTTATCTAACATTTAAATTGCTTATGGAATTATAAAGATGATTATAAAGGATGAATCAATTGCAGTTTAAATCTCCATGCCTTTAATAAAAATAAACAAAGAGCCTTTTATTTTATTATTAAAATAAAATATTTGAATTCATATTACAAAGCCATCTTTAAAAACTCCTTATCCCTTCGTACAAACAAATATATGAATATTTCTTCTTTTGAATGTCAAATATATCTTCTTATCGAATATTTGTTTACATATTTATATCTTAAAGAACCAAATAAAGTACCTCTTTATTGAAAGAGTATGACTTTTCTTTTCCAAACATTATTTATTTTATAGCTTAATCTTCAATTAACACCCTCCTTTACTTTATTTATCGTATCTTGTTCGGATATTAATCTCAATCCTTATTTAAATAATCTTCATTAATTGCACCTTCATTATGTGGATAGTTTTATACTTACGATAGTTATTAAACTTCCTCTTTATGAAAGTCTAGTTCTAATGTTGCAGGAAGGCATGAGTGTTCATCCAATCATTCTTTTGCTTGACTCATTGTCCTCTGTTCTATATGGTGTGGCAGATTTGAGCGGAACTTTACAAAAAGAAAACAATGATTTTGCAAGGCAAATGGAGGTGAAGAAGCGGAACTTCATGGTGGGTCTAAGCATAAGATGAATACCACACAAGTGTGACAATATTTGCTCTTTGAACAATTGAAAACCGATGTGCTATGTTCCTGAACTCCCCGTCTCTGGTTGAGCAAATTTTATGAATTTTCTTTTGAAATTAGGTTTCTTTGATTAAGAGTTTGCAATACTCTTTCTGTAGACGCACAGGAAACAAAGCTTCAGAAAACCGTAGTCGTCTGAGTTGTCCAGTCTGCTTATTGTGAATGACTTTCGCAGCATCTCTTTGCAATTTCCAATGTGCTTAAAGTCTCACACCTGCAACTGCTTGTTGGAGAAATTACACAAATCATGGCCAATTTGGCACCCCCTCCCAAGGAACCTCGCAGCAGAAATATTAATCCTGATTCACGATAATGGATATGCCTCTGCTTTCCTTGAGAACTCATTAACGCATATGTAGGAGTAGTTCCTGTGTCAAACTCTACCCATAAGCCATGGTCTCTTGCAGTAACGTTTCCAGCCCATGGTCCATATTCATCATAGATAGTGTTTTCAAATGGGAGTACCTCGAGAAGAAGTCAAAATTGTATTTTGAAGGCTAAGTAGACAACAGGTTGGCATTTTGCATTTCACCACGGTGGTGTTCTCCTGACCTGTAGCTTGCTTCTCACAAAACCTAATGTATCTTTTAAATTTCCAGATTGAACAAGAACTTTATTTCTATCTTAATTGACTTCCAACACTTTTGCTTCAGCACCAAATAGAGGCAAGTACAGTATGCATCCAACCTACAATTTGAATCTATTCTTTGATAAATAATCCAAAGAATAATTAACATGAACGTCCATCTTTTCTCTTTATGTAGAGCTGCAACAGCATCTGAATAATGCTGACTACCAGAAGATTTTGTAAATTGAGCATTTTCATCAGTAACAGGTTTTCCCAGCTCCATTTCATCTCTATAACCAATGCTACGAACTGGGCCTTCTTTATTTTATTCATCAGAAAGTGGCTCAGATAACTCTTGTATAAGACTGTATATGCCCAGTCCATGCCCACGGTTTTAGACTTGATTTTCATCCTTCATGATGCTCTTTGAATTTGTGATGAAATGGAGAAGTCTTTTTCTTATCATGATCCTTCGAATATGTTCATCTTGATATTGCTCCATTTATCATTTTCAACTTGCTTGCAAGCTTTCATATAGGAGTTTTCTTTTGTCGATTCCCCATCTTGTATATTATTTTTAGTGGTACAATATTGCTGCTAGGTTTCAGATGTTCATACTAACTTTCTATCTTTGCTCACTCTTTGCAATAAAAAATGGAGACTAAAACTAAGTCTCCATCAGACTCCACTAGCATATTCAGCAATATACTCTCTTTAGCTCCTTTGAGAAAACATAAATGTCCTCCTGTGCATTATTAGAAGCATTTGTAGACAAGATAAAATCTTCTGTTGTCGGTACGTACAAAGTAGGAAGATCGTAGATCTTTTGCTGGATTTTTTTGACAGCTTCATCATGAATTGAAATCCAGTGAGGCTCTTTTTGTCAAAAGTTTTTGTAATGGTTCTCAGTCAAAACATACACCTAGATAAAAATTATTTACATAATTTATTTTTCCTAAGAAACCTTGCAGCTCCTTTGAATTAAGAAGAGGCTGTAATATCCCTTTCCGGATATTTTACCAAAAACTGTGATATATATTTGCAGATTTAAATATGAATAGTAAACCAATATGTGATACAAATTTCAGAACTTTAACTGATTTATAACCAGCAGATATGCATAGGAGAAAATCCAAAAAAATATGTTTATTTCCTCCAATGTTCAAAGGTACACATTTAAACCAGCAATTAACACAAATAGTTGCCAAATAACATTACTGTATTATATATCAGCAATACAATAACATGCAACAATTCAGAATATCCAATCTTACAAACAGAAATAACAGTTAGATTGGCAATATAGATAAAACCTTAAGAAAGCTAGGTTTGCATCCAACCTTCGAATGTTTCTTCAAGGGTTTGCGTCCTAGAAGAAATAACCAGCAACTGTTTCCAGCTCCCAGATTAATATTGTCTTCAATATTATAATCTTCATATCCTCCCATGTGGAGTCCATTGTACCTTTATGCCTTTTCCCAATGTGATGCATGCTCTTTTAGGAAATGTCGGATAAAGCACCTTTTTTGTCCTTTAGTCACTTAAGTGAACATAGTAACCTTTTAAAATAAAGTGACAAGTTAAATGACTTTAATAGTCACTTAGTCAAGAAACCATATAATCATCAGGCATTAAAATAGCTGACCAAATGAACTCAGATAATCTCATGCAATAGCTCGTTGGAAAGCTCTCGGCGAGACGCTTCCAAACCAACACTAAGGTACCGAAAATACTGTGCTCTAATTACTTACTAAAAATAGTAAGCATCTGGATAACCTGCCAAAACTGCATTGATGGGTTTGGAACTGGAAATGTCTAGGCCAAATCTCAAACTGAACCCCATAAAAAACCTTTCCACCCCCGAACCTAGGCGAAGTGAGCTGGCCACACAGAATTATAATGTCCCAGAAAAAGGGGACATTACAAAGCCTCCCCTCTCAAAGATTGCTTGCCCTCAAGCAATCCGCTCATACCTGTAGAAACCAAATGCCAAGATCCCATACTCGCCTCGAGAATGTTGTTTTACTCCTTAGCCGATGTATCCCAACATGCATCTTTCCGAACTCAGAATGGTGAAACAGTACAATAGGAATCAATGTGCCTGATAATTGAAAGTTAGGATACCAAGTCTCACCATAAAGGGACACCAATGGCCATGTGCTATTGCCCCATGTGCCACTACCCTCAGTCAAGATGAATGCCTCACTCCATGAGTGCCCCTACGAGTCTCTACTGTCAAGTGATGATGGGATCTCGGCAATATACCAATATCCACCCCAAGATGATAATGTGCATAGGGATGCTCCCCCTGGATCCCAAATGAGAACTTGTGCACTGACTGAGATACCGCTGACCAGCTCCTGTAGTATCTGCACCACTATACCACTGTACCACTCTAGCAATATCCATACCAATGACAATGGTAGATCCAACCAATCTGACTCCACCACTATATCACCCTGGTGGAAACGGAGTAATCCTAACCTCTGGAACTTTGATGTGTCAGAAGGCTGTAACACACAGATCATTGTCACAGCATAATCCACTAGATGTAAGGTACTATTAACACTTGGATCCCCGATCAACCAATACATCGTGTCAAACCCTGTCGCCACCTAGATCCCAAAACAATCGAACCCCACATCCATTCGCCATATAGAGGTAAAAATACCTGGTAGTGTCTATAACACAACATCTCTCTACAGCTCCCGCGAAACTCCCATGGATGTGATAACTAACCAAACCATCATGCCAACTGACACCATAGTCATCCTGTAACCATGTACCCATAAGAGAATTTTGTGACATAGAAGTAGCAAACCATGTTGGATACATATTAGCATGATGTATAACCGACAGCTTTCCTTGCAAGTAATTCCCCATAAACAGCTGAGTTGGATGCTTGCATCCGCTAATCCCACCTTCCGAAGATGGTGTATACCCATCCCACAAAGGATGATATAATTCTAGAACCAACTCGCACCGATGCATCATCAAGTCCTTTGTACATGGGTCAAAAGAAAAATGATGAGCACTCCTCACTGTGTATTTGTGGTAAAATGCCCCAACCTCTATCAATGGCTCATCACTAAAAACACTTGAATCAAACAGCTAATCCCTCTGACTCTAAAAATCAACAAGCCGGCATCCAAAATCAGCTGCATGGAATGAAGTGACAGAGTTGCTTCCAAGAGATGGAAACAAATCAACATGAGAGCTATACTCCCAACTGGATGACACTCTACGCATACCCTATGTGGATGACGGAGTAGCGTCGTGTACTACCATACAACTCTTAGGAGAATCCACCATTGTGACACAAGAGCTACCAATAAATTGTCCTGTATCAATTGTCACGGCACTAACCTCAAGAGAACACGATACAACTAGCGGTTCTCTACTGTTCTCCACCAAGGTACTTGTCCCAGCTGAAATATATGTGATAGATGTAACCGCATCCCTACTACAACCCATGGATATAAAATTCTTATCAACTGCCTCTATATGTAATTGTACTATATCTGCAGTTGATGGAGACTATGCCAAACTCAACTCCTCTGTAAGCTTCTCAATCTGTAATTGTGACTCTTGAAGGGCCAACTGGGTACTCTACAAAGAGTCCATAGTCACCTCAAGCTCATGAGTGAGCTTATCAACCTTCTCCTCGTTTCCCTACAATGCAACATAACAAATGCGATCCCACTCGAGAATAAAATCTCTATCTGCAAGTAGTTGTAGGCAATTTTGTTTCATCATTCCAATCACTTCTCGGAGTGCATGTATCTCTACAAGAGAAAAAACACTATCACCATGCTCATCTGTCAAAGGATTACTCCAACCATAGGTGGCCAACATTTGACGAGCAACATCAAAATGCTTAACGGTTGTGGCAACCATCCTGTCATTAACCTTCAATTGGCTTGCTAAATGATGATTCCCTTGTGACGAAACAATTCCACACAAATCTTCCAATTTGTCATCCGAACTATGATATGAGGCTGAATCAAAGTCACTCACCATATGATAAGCAGTATCGTGTATGCTATCATCTAGGCACTCCTCAATATCTAGGGTTTTGTTGCTATGAACCTCATAGGATGGCTCAACTAACAAGGTAGAAGCCGCTGATATAAAAATATCTTCACACTTCCACTTCCAAGGTGGCTGCGTGTCCCTCCACATCATAATCTTGGGATTCATTGTCATCAAATGAATTTCAGATTCGTTTTCTAAGGTCTGATTTTTGCCCTACGTAAGGTCAGTTGTATGATGGTCACTAACTGCTGGGAATTCATCATAGAGGCTTCTAGATACTACAGGGACCTCTTGTTCCTCTTTCTTTTTAGTAATATTATCAAGTTGATCAACGGCTTCCTTATGTAAATTTATGTACCTATTCTCTGCAAGGAGATCTCGAGCCAAATCATAGCATTTATTTCTTATCATATCCGTCTTGTTTTGCAGCCCTGGCTGAAAGTCCACATAATCAATGAAAGGAAATTCTTTTTGAAGCTTTGATGGGAATTTGTTATAATTTTCGTACAATCTCCTTACTTCAGTTTTAATGGGATCACACATGCAATTCATCTCTTTTGGTTTCAATATTCCAAGGCCTTCAGCATCTTCTTGAATAAATTTTGATGATCTACCTTCTGTGGTGCTTGGAGGAACACTTTTTGTCTCCTCATATCCAACAAATTCACTTGAATCAAATGGATTCTCAGTAATTTGCCCTTAATTGTGTGCATCATCTTCTGTATTACGCGCAGCTCCAAGCCACTGTTTTTTCATTACAATTGAAGTTTCCCTTTTGGGAACTACTGAAAAGGATACACTGTCTGATGTAAGTTCAATGCCTGGCCAATTGTCACATCCAATCGAAAAAACAGAACTCATAATAAGTACCAACTTGTCTTCTGTGGTAATATATTGTAGTAATCCTCTATTCAAAATGGTTTCAACAATTCTGCTCTGTCATTAAGAATTTTGTATGATCACTCATGAAGTTTGTTTATAGGTTTGATAAGACTGCATTGACAGTCACATACCATTTCTTCCATGCTTCAGAAGCCTTCCAAGCATTTCCAGCAACATCGAGAATGATAACAACAACTAATTGGAACAAAAATTGCGCCAGTCAGCTTGTCAATCATTGTGTCTATAGCTGTAAGCTTAGGTTCTAGTAGACCTCTGCTCATGCCCAATTTTGTTTCATTACCAGTGTAAACAGCTACTCCACATGCCCATTCTGTGTTCCTCAGATAACAGGACTGTAGCAATGTGTTATTAATAGTTAAAGGGCATACATCATTATCAATAAATGGTGGAAAAAGTCTTAAATTTGCATCAAATCTCCTTATATCTTTATCTAGACCTGGACACTCAATGACACCCTTTATTTTATGCAACAGATCTGGAGTGAGACCAGAACAAGGAGGAGGTATGTATCTTGTCTTCAACTCGGTTTCACCATCTAGTGCTACAGTTTCTACAAAACATGTGCCCTGTGATTCAGAAGTTCCCAGAAGAACCCAATCACATGTCACTTCATCATTTTCACGAAGCCATACTATGTCACCAATGCGAATCTCTTGAGCTTGAATATGTTGCTTGATGCCTTTCTTTACCACCCAAACTTTTTCTCATTTGTTTGCTTGTCCAAAATATATCTATTATAATCATCCCAGGGATGTACTTGCGGGATTGACAGGTGTAATAAGAGGCCACAACTGGAGGCATGCAATTAACAAAAGTATTTGTTCATAAACCGACTCCAATGTTTTCTCAGAAATTCACTATTATTTATTGCAGAATAGTCAGGCTTTGGCTACAGAACATTTGGTCAAACGGTTCGTATGCAAGTGCAAAGAAGTCTCATGTTATTCCAACACGTAGTTTGGGTCGCATTCAAACTCTGCCTTTGAGGTTTAATATCATGTCCAAATGCTAATACACAGTCCCAAATACACCTGAAAACTAAATCACAGGCTGGAAATTACAGTTCAAACCAGAGTAAAGGAGAATAGCACCTGGAGTGCGGGGGTTGCGACCTTGCTCACGGCAACCGGAGGTAGTTCCTATGTTGTTGTCATCAACTAGATATGCACACTCCCGACCCACTAGAAACTTTGCCCTCCGTGCTCCTTTCACCTGTTACCGTGAGTAATTCATAGGCTTATTACAGTCGCAAACTTCTACCCGTGTTTACCACTACCGACATTCCAAGTCATGTGATTAATGTCGTCATTTTTGCTGTCGTTTCCAATTCCTTCACACTGTCATGACCATGCCCTAAGTGTACGCGCCCAGTTTGCAGCTTGACCCTGTGAATGTATTGCTTCTAAACTGTCCACTTGAGCCGACGATGTCCCCCTTTACTGCCTGCTTGACGGGAAGATCACAACTTGTTTCTCTTGCAAAAACAATCCCGACCATTCATATTAACGGCTGGAACTTCATCCTTCTTTCAGTCGAGCATACTGATTTCCCTGCCCTCGGTTCTCACTACAAAGTTTTTCTTCAAAAGGTGAATCACTGGGGCTACGTCCAGTTCCACCATTTTTCTTAAGGGTTTTTGTCCTTAAGATACTCTAGTCACATTCAAGCAACCAGTAGATTATCTGAGCAATTCATATCAATATTCTTGTGTTGACTAATTTCACAGGATGGCAGGATTCTTGGCTCTGATACCACTGTAATATCCCTTTTCGGATATTTTACCAACAACTGTGATATATATTTGCAAATTTAAATCCAAACAGTAAAGCAATATGTGATACAAATTTCAGAACTTTAATTGATTTATAAACAGTAGATATGCATACGAGAAAACCCAAAAAAATATGTTTATTTCCTCCAATGTTCAAAAGTACACATTTAAACCAGCAATTAACACAAGTAGTTGCCAAACAACATTATTGTATTATATATCAACAATACAATAACATGCAACAATTCAAAATATCCAATCTTACAAACAGAAATAATAGTCAGATTGGCAATATAGATAAAACCTAAAGAAGGCTAGGTTTGCATCCAACCTTCAAATGTTTCTTCAAAGGTTTGTGTCCAACCTTTGAATGTTTCTTCAAAGGTTTGCGTCCAACCTTTCAATGTTTCTTCAAAGGTTTGCATCCTAGAAGAAATAACCAACAACTGTTTCCAGCTCCCAGATTAATATTGTCTTCAATATTATGATCTTCATATCCTCCCATGTGGAGTTCGTTGTACCTTTATGCTTTTTCCCAATGTGATGCACGCTTTTTTAAGCAATGTGGGATAAAACACCTTTTTTGTCCTTTAGTCACTTAAGTGAACATAGTAACTTTTTAAAATAAAGTGAGAAGTTAAATGACTTTAATAATCACTTAGTCAGGAAACCATATAATCATCAGGCATTAAAATCGCTGACCAAATGAACTCAGATAATCTCATGCAATAGCTCGTTGGAAAGCTCTCGGCGAGATGCTTTGGTTCACATAGTAACTTTTTAAAATAAAGTGACAAGTTAAATGACTTTAATAGTCACTTAGTTAGGAAACCATATAATCATCAGGCATTAAAATCGCTGACCAAATGAACTCAAATAATCTCATGCAATAGCTCGTTGGAAAGCTCTCGGCGAGATGCTTCCGAACCAACACTGAGGTACCGAAAATACTGTGCTCTGATTACTTACTAAAAATAGTAAGCATCTGCACAACCTGCCAAAACTGCACTGATGGGTCTGGAACTAGAAATGTCTAAGCCAAATCTCGAATTGAACCCCATAAAAAACCTTTCCGCCGTTGAACCTAGGCGAAGTGAACTGGCCACATAGAATTATAATGTCACAGAAAAAGGGGACATTACAGAGGCTAAAATTCAAGGATTTTAGTCTTAATGTCATGTTGAACCTCAAGTTTCCCAAAGTTCACAATCATGCTTAAAACCTTACTAAAGTCTGAACACCACTGAATCTTAGACAAGGAAAGAACAATCCCAAAATATAAACATAACCTATAAAAAGTTTCTAGATAAGATTTATGCTCATCAATGTCCTTACCAAAAACTAAAATGTCATCAATGTAAACACATAAGAAATCTTCACAACAACAGAAGATTTTATCTTTTCTTTCTTGGAAGTATGAGGGAGCGTTCATGAGATCATGAGTCCAAAGGGCATGACCGTCCATTCAAAATGTCTGTTGAAGTTTGTAGCCGGTCTTCTTTCTTCACCCGTATCTAGTAAAATCCTAATTTGCATTCTATTGAAGTTTATAGCTGAGATTGAGATCTTTATCTCTGATTTTATGAAATAGAAATATGTTTGTTATGACTGTTATGGTCATCTTCAGCTGAAAGATATTCGTGATTATATTTACGTTAATATTGAGCAAACAGACATGTGTCATACATCATGCGAAGAGGCATGCATGTGGAAATGTGAAGTGTTGTATGTGTGGAAATATGAAGAATCTTATTTTGGGGACTCAGAGACCTCCGTGTGAAAGATGAAGAGGCTTATGCAATCTATTTATGTGATCGTTTGGTATATTGTAAATCAATCAAGTGGAAAGCCATGTACTTGAATATTTTATGATCAATAAAAAGACATTTTTGCAAGTGTGGTTGGGTTTTGTCCCTTCCAGTGGAATGGTTTTCCCAAGATAAATGTATTGAGTGTTTTTTGTATTGTTAAGGCTCTTTTATTGGGATTTATCTCTATTTATAGGCTAAAACATTAACATGGTATCAGAGTCAGGTTGATTACAGCAACGAAGGATGTCTCTTATATTTTATTTATTCGATAAATATGTTATTTATTTTCCAGGTTCATTCAAGTAATGAAATAACCACTTGGTTCTTTCATTTTGAAATGATTTTCAAGTCGGCTATGTCATGTCATGGCACCATATTTTTTTTTCTTCGTGGATGTATGTGAGTTTTTTCAATATGGCTCGTGTTAGAAATAGATAATACTGAGAGGGGGGGTGAATCAGTATTCTACAAACTTTTGCCCACAACTCGATATTGTTAATTACTTTACAATATGCATATGAAAGTAAACCAACAATGCTGAACAATAAATAAATCCAAACACAAAGAGAACTCATAACACTATATTTTGTTAACTAGGGAAACGTTGGCCAAGAGAAAACCCCGGTGGGGATGGTACCCACAAAATGATTCACTAAACAAAAAAATTTGGTTAAGTATATTGACCCTATTAGGAGTCTATGAAGTACATATAGTGTCTCGGTCCTTGTTAGAGGACTTGGCCCTGTTAAAAGCCTCAACCTTGTTAGGAGTTGGTATTACAATTACATATGTATGCAAGAAGAGTCCACTGCCCAAACATGCAATTATACAATTCAGTGCTTTAAACAAAACAAGATAGATACAATAACCTCCTATTTGCTGATTGTTGTAGTTTGTATATCCTTGATCTTACATTAGAATTCGCATCAAAGATCTCTCACATAAGTTTGCATCTCACATACTTAATTCGCATATACACCATAAACTTCGCATTCGCATTCACATACTTCACAAGTAGTGATTTCTTACTTATACCCTTTTCTTTTACAAAACTTTGTCCAGTCAGTCTAATGCTTTCACACATTTGGCTATATACAAAATTAGCCAATGCTAACTTAGGGTAAACATCTAGGATGTCATCGCTAAATAATTAAGTAATTATTTCGTGGCCGAAATAATTCCTTAACCTGCTATTAACCCTTTTCTGATATATTTTGTTGTGTCTTGTTCTCTGCCTTTACTAGTGTTTTACCTATAACTTCGTCTGTACTGATTTGCGCACTTAGGTACATCATCATGACACTCTGGTCTACCTGTCCTTAATTGCGCACGTGTCAATTCTCACTGTAGACTTCGCAATATCAAAATTACCTCTGTACTGATATTCAATTGTTTGATACTTTGACATTTTTTTGTCTTTGATCATAGAATCTTTAGTTGTACAGTTTGCCTTCTATTCCAAAATAATATGTTGCCATAAATGATAACTCTTACTCATCTTACTTAGCCATATTGCCAACAGCTCGATTGTGCCATCCTTCTTGCATCCAAATGAGCCGCTAATTTGTTCCTAGGTAGTGGTCTTTTGTTCTTATGTCAGTTCTTTAAAGATAGCTTCTGTCAATTCTTCTCAAGCATGTATATTTAATCCTTAGCGGTTCATTGATCCTTAAGGTTTTTTCTATCGTGCTCTTTGTCATGTTAATGTGATTAGTAATCAAAGATTTATTTGTCATCTATGCTTTCAAGATCGCAGTGAGGATGTGTCAAGTGTCATTGATGGCTATCTTTTGATTTTTTAGTATAATGGCTCTGGAAGGTGAATCATCCCATCGCCTTTCTGTTGACATGTTTTAGGATTCTTTTGTCATGTCATGCTCATCATCCTCAAGTTTCAATTATAGATTTAAGTCCCTTCTCTATCTTGTTTGCTCCCTTATCAATGCAGGACATACCTAGGAAAGTTTAATCATCGTCGAGGACATATTTTTTGGTTATATTTATTATCGGGGAGAATCGTAGCAGTGAATTTGACTGAGTGAAAATGGCGAAGGGTTCCGAAATGTAAAAGAAGGCGGTGATCTATTCTTTGTCTCTTTTAAGCAAAAGTATGAGTGATGTAGATCATATTCAAGGATCTTGTCCGATGGTCTTGTATTGTGGTTTTTAGACATGGAGGCATTATTTTTGTGCCTGCAATTTGATGAAGTTTAATAGAGAGCATGGACGTTAAAGATGTTGTTCGGGAAGCTGTACGATTCATTATATGCGATATAGTAGAACAATTATGCCAAACATTATTAATCACTTGAAGCATTGTTGGGAGTAAATCTGGCCTCTGAAGCTTTCATCCCCTTTTTGAAGCAAATGAAAAAGAAGCGCATCATGGGTGATTGTGTTGACTTACTGCATTATGACGATTGCAATGACAAGCTTGTACTCTTGGCAATGAATTCGTCGTTAGCATTGTAAGCAATGAGGATATCATAAGCTAACAAAGGGCTTCCAATCTTGTCATTGAGTCAAAGGCAGTCGAGAAAATTGGGGTTCGGGGAAATTGGCATCTAGGGGAAGCTTTCATCACAGCGCAGGAATTATGTCAAGATCAAAAGCATTACCTTACGCATAAAAACCTCTGTGAAGACAAGACGATCCCGGTAATTTCCAGTCGAGAAAGTGCCATCACTATGAACAGATACATTTTACTTTTCATTTACTCTTGTTGTCTAATAGAGTTTTGCAAAGATATATTTTCTTTGACCTTGACGAAGAAGATTTACTTATTACGAGTTACCTTATACTATCAGAAGTGTCTGTTGAGTCAGTATTTCCATCTTGCTGGTTACATTGAATTATTCAACAGTGTTTTCATAATTTTGTTTTGTTCATGACTTTATGTCGTCTCGTCATATGAGGCATTTGTTCACTAAAAAGGACTTCTAGATTTTTTTATTTTTTTTTGTTTTGCTTACCTGTTTCCATTTCTCTACATTGCTTGGAGCATCTAGAGTAAATGTTTTCTTACGTGTTGAATTCCTATATCCCCAGCGTCAAGAGTTAATTGAGGGATGCAAATGTCAAACACATTGCCGCTAGACCAAGTGGTATGGTTGTTCAAAGACTATGGGATAACTAAGGTGAAGTTGTTCATTGCAGAAAAACATGCATTCAGGATCCTGGCTAACACAAGGATTGAGGTCATGGTCATGTGTTGAACTAGTGTGGATTGTTGAGATCTACACCTATAACATTTGACCAAAAGACTCACTCTAGAGCATATTCAAGAATATGTTGAGATGATTAGAGCTATGAAAGGGAGTTTGATTTCTTACACTCAAACTTCAATATTTTAACTTTTAAGCAGTCAATATTTTGTATTTGTCACTTCAATGGAGTAAGTGTTATATTTGATGAATCTCTCTTGATCAGGACGCATCAGGATAAAATGATATGATGTTGGTTACAGTCTTGGACTGATTTGGTATCTTCGTAGAAGTGGGAAGATCATGTACAAGTGGAGATTTTTCATCTTCACAGTGAGATGTTCCGCCTCAGAGGGAGGTTACATCAACTTTCTTTTTTGTCAATCAAAGCCATCCCTGTTGAGAGGAAGTCTTTGTTGAGAGGGTTTTTCAATCATTGTATGCATGCGGAAATACACTTTGTGTGTAGAGATTTATTGAAATAATGGACTAAGTTGGCTTCATCATTAGGGGCTATGGTAAGTTTTGTGAGATAATAATATTGCAAGATGTTGATGATCGGTTGAATGAACAATCATTCGTAAGAGAATTTAATGTTCAAAGTCGTCAGTCATGATTGCGTCATGTGAACACTAACTTGAATTTGTGCAAAAGCTTGTGATTAGACTGGTGCATTATTCTGGAAGATCCCAATTCTCATTTTCATTTATGGTAACATCCTTATTGAGTAACATATTTTGTTAATATAAATGTTGGGCTGCATTTTCTATATGTGTGTTGAGATCTACTTCAAAGAGAAGTATTCTATGATTTTTGTATCTAACTGGAAAGAGAGTATATCTTATGAGTTATTATAAATCTCTCTTGGATTCAGGGTACAACGGGATAGTGGGAGCTTTTGCAACATTGATTGCAGTCTTAATACTAAATTGGTGGCACATTATCTTCATTAAAAGAGGAAGATCGTGTTTAAAAACAGACTATTCAACTTCAAAGGGAGGTTGCATGACAGAGGGAGATGTCCAACCCTTTGCAAAGCTTATGTGATGGTAAAAAACACTCAGAATCAACTTCCATTTTATGGTGTTTAAAAATTATCCTTATTGAGAGGGAGTCTCTGTTAAGAGAAAATCTCAGTGATTGATGCATTCTTCTTAGGGAGAAGTTTGAGATCAATGCCCTTGTCCACCCCTCTACAAGTAGGTATGGTGGACCACCCTCTATAAGTAGGCACGATGTAAATGCATTCTTCTCTGGGAGAAGTTTGAGGTGAAATCTCTCATTCCACCCTCTACGAGTAGGCATGGTGAAAATTCTTCTCTAGGAGAAGTTTAATGTGAAAGCCCTCGTGACACCCTCTACAAGTATGTATGGTGGATCACCCTCTGCAAGTACGCATGGTAAAATTTGTGTGATTACATGAATTTAATTTTTATATGCTTATGAAGTAAATATGGTGAATCATGTTATGCTGAGTTAACATATTTTATGTGAATTTATCTGTAATTTAAGACCATTCTTTTATTTTTCCTTCTCTTTTTAAACTTTGTATTTACCATAAATGCATAACAATTGAAATCGGATAGGGAGTGGACAATGTACTTGATGCAGTGCAAGGCGGGAGTATCCCCAAAGGAGATTCCCTAGCCCCCAACACTCAACCACACAACGAAAGTATAACAATAACACAGAGATTAAGATCCAAAACAATTCCAATTCTCATAATAGAAAGCAATTACAATAACAGTTTTGCAAGACCTCGCAAGATCCAAACACCAACTAGCCCAAACCCACAATCTGGTAGAAATCTCAAGAGGAATTTAAACTTGCGCTCGCAAGCCACCAAACAACCTTTTTGTTTCCCAAGCCCACACTTGGCTACTAGCTCTACTAAACTTCGCTCCTAAGATCCAAAACAATTCCAATTCTCATAATAGAATCATAAGATTTTCATTCAAAATGCCCGGCTATAAGGCCCTCTAGATTATGGCCAAATACAAAGCAATTAGAATAACAGTTCTACAAGACCTCGCAAGATCCAAACACCAGCTAGCCCAAACCCACAATCTAGTAGAAATCCCAAGAAGAATCTAAACTTGTGCTCGCAAGCCAGCAAGCAACCTTCTTGTTTCCCAAGCCCACACTTGGCTACTAACTCTACTAAACTTCGCTCCTCCCAGCTACTACATGTTGAACTTAATGCTGAATTCCTTCATCTAGACTTCACAAGACACTCTACTTATACTAAACCAAGCCACAAGTCGACCTAGCAAGTTACATTAAATAAGCACTCAAGCCACAAGTCGGCTTGGCAACAAACATTAAATACATGAAATAGCAACTACTTAGGACAAGCCCCAAGTGTACAATGCATAACTAACTCATATGGCAACATAAAAGTATGCGCCCTTATGCATAGGTCCTTGTGCCATCCAACAATCCAAATCCAAGAGCGCGTGAGCCAACTCCTTCGAATCGAAGCTCGTGAAAACAATCTCCAAACTCTATCCAGGAAATCAAGAACACGCTACCAATAGCCACCAAAATGGCTCTAACTCCAACACAATAACTCCAATCTTTATGCACACTTAGGACAATGTTCCTCAAACACATCCCCAACTGTGCAAACCATAGGTCCACAAAATCCAAGCTCAATGCTCTTGCATCAAACTCCCCAAGTAGATGGAAAAGTATGTCCCATACTTTAATGCCAAAGAAATTTTTGCAACCAACTTCATCTTCACCAAAGGCTTCCAATTCATCTCAAACAAAAGCACAAATGTGCACATCAACCATCTCTGCTTCATCCATTCAAACATCAAAATCAAAAGAATCTCAACAACCATATCACCATGCTCACTCCTCGGAACAAACTAAACCTAATGCTTCACCAATAATTCATGCAACTTATCACAACCAGGATTAGTAACATCCATATCAACAATAGAATCTCTAGCAACATGTGAATCCAAAACAATATCCACATAAGCAACAATATAGAAATCTAGATCAACCATATCAGTAGTAACTAGTACATCCTCAACCATCTCAATAGCAACATATGAATTCAAATCCATACTAGCAACCATATACAAATCCTCATCCATATGTAAATCCTCATAATCAACAATCTCATTTCTCACAACAAGATGCTCTAAAATTTCCATATCAAACACAACCGACTAATCATGAAAACAAATCTCCTTTCCAATCTCAACAAGGTTAGGAACCTCTTCGGTAAGCTCAAGTATCTCAGCAAAAACCACAAGTTTCTTTGTAGGTTTCATATTAGACTCCACAAACTAATCAACAAAGCCAACCACACATACCTCTTCAACTTCAACAAAGTCATCCTTTACCACTTCCTCAATAGAAAAGTGTCTTCTTCTCTAAACAATCCTTCTAACAAGCTATACAACCTTCTTCCTAATCAGTAGACTCCAACTCAAACCAAGCTTCAGTATCCTCTCAACAATTTCAATCCAAGATGGATTCCTCTCAAAGTGAAACTGCCTCACATCAACAATTTGATTGCAAGACTCCAGCTGCCTCCCACTCGGCGGTCTACTTTCCATCTTCCCAACCTGCCTCAACTTGGCGATCTATTCACTCAAGGAAAACTCCATCTTCTCACATCAAGGTTTCTTCACAACCAAAAAGATTCATCTGCAAGTCCTCTACAATTGCAAGTCAAAACCAAGATCTGTCACCTCACAACAAAGAGATCTAGGGTTCCGCCGATAATCAATCCTCCACACAACTAGCACAAGATCAAATTATGCTCCACAAGATCAGCCAGCACCACAAGATCAACCAACTCTTATACCATTTGATGTCGTGCAAGACAAGAGATCCCTAAAGGATATGTCCTAGCCCCCAACAATTAACCACACAACAAAAGTATAACAATAACACAGAGATTAAGATTCAAAACAATGTTAATTCTCATAATATAATCATAAAATTTTCATTCAACATGGCCCGCTGTAAGGCCTTTTAGGTTATGGCCAAATACAAAGCAATTACAATAACAATTATGCAAGACCTTGCAAGATCCAAACACCAGCTAGCCCAGACCCACAATCTGGTAGAAACCCCAAGAAGAATCTAAACTTGTGCTCGCAAGCCATCGAGCAACCTTCTTGTTTCCCAAGCCCACACTTAGCTACTAGCTCTGCTAAACTTCGCTTCTCTCAACAACTCCATGCTGAACTTCATGTTAAACTCCTTCATTTAGACTTCACAAGACCCTCAACTTATACTAAACCAAGCCACAAGTCGGCTTAGCAAGTTACATTAAATTAACACTCAAGCCACAAGTCGGCTTAGCAACAAACATTAAATACATGAAATAACTAAATACTTAGGACAAGCCCCAAATTTACTATTGCATAACTAACTCATATGGCAACATAAAAGTATGTGCCCTTATGCATAGGTCCTTGTGCCATCCAACAATCCAAATCCAAGAGCGCATGAGCCAGCTCTCTTGAATGAAGATCGCAAAAACAATCTCCAAAGTCTATCCAGGAAATCAGGAACACGCTACCAGCAGCCACCAAAATGGCTCTAACTTCAACACGATAACTCCAATCTTTATGCACACTTAGGAGAAGGTTCCCCAATCTACCTTGAACACATCCCCAACAGCACAAACCATAGGTCCACAAAATCCGAGCTCGATGCTCTTGCATCAGTACTTCCTTTTTTTGAGCTCCTCATTGGCTTCCTGCATATCTGCATGGTCATGAGCTAGTCTTGGAATCTTTTTGCCACTTTTCATTTTTGCACTTGGTCGTAGTCTTATCTCCATCTCTGGCATCTCCTCATCCCAAAATTTATGTGGATCTTCAAAACGGACATCTTGGATATAGCAGCCTTTAATTTTGTAAGCGACTCAACAGTTTATATCCTGTTAATGGCTGGGAACTTTTCCGAGGTATATACAAATCTGGGAGTACTAATGTTTTCTCCTTGCAATGTGAACATAATGCTTTTCTTTGTACACACATAAGGAGTATATTTATCTATAAAATTACCTCCAAGTAACACATCTACTCGCAGTTGTTGCATGGCAAAAAAGTCACACTTAAAGTTTCTTCCCTCTAACTATACTATCTGCTGATGATTGTATTTATCACACTAGAATTCATTTCCTTAGACATCAGAAGCAAAATATAAATAGTTTTTTGTCAACTGTTACCAATTATCTTAGACTTTGTTTACTGAAGGAGAGAGAAGCTCTGGTATCTATTTGAGCATCGTATTGCTTGCCATTACTAATCACACTGACATATGAGAAAATTTTCTAGTGAGTTTATGGACTATGTAATGTGGTTCTAACTTGGGTGTTGCTTCAGGTAAGACAGATATAACCATTCTTACATTATTAGGACCTAGAATACTAGGGGAAATGGTCCCCTCTTCATCACTATATTCCTCTTCAATCTTGGGCAAATTGCTGGCAACTCATGGTAGAATAGGAAGTTGATGGTTCGGTGGCTTCTTGTATCAAAATGGATGCTCTGGATCTCACAAATCGAGAAGGTTTAGGATATATGTCATATTGGGAAAGAGCATGAACAATAGAATTAGTAACCACTTCCTTTTGAGGTTTAACGAATTTCCTATCTTTCTGTTCACTAGTAACAGGTGTAAATACCAGGGATCTTTGACATAGGTGTAAATTCTTGTGAAAATTCCTCAAATTCTAGATCTTGTTGAAATGGTGGCAGGTGAGATATTACAGGGGGTCGAGAAGGCTACATGTGTTCAAAGGAACTTCTACCTCTTCCTCTTGTATTCAGTCAAATATGTCATCCTCTCCCTCTGAGGGTATAATTCATCATCAGGGTAGACATATCTTCATCATCTTGTTCAAATTGTCACTCTGTCTCTTCTAGGTGGCTGCAAGATCATCAAGAAGAGCATCATCTTCTTCAGACACTTCTTCTTCTTTAATGACAGCTTCAACAATGTTATCTTGCATGTATGAATCTTCTTCTTCATCTATATCCCACCACACTGCTGCAATAGGATCATTGTAAACAGCTTTAATGGCTTTATTGTGACAGGAGCAATCAGGGGTATCGTCGATAGACATTGTGTAGCCGACGGGTTGATATCGTCGGTAAATATTGTGTAGCCGACCGGTAGATTAGCATTGTCATGTAGCTGACAAACCCCTTCGAGAAGGTTATGCGGAAAGTATATGTACCCCATCCGAGATCATTATAATCATCATGATAAGCATTATGTAATCTCTTTGGCATATGCAAATAAAAGAGTATTGTTGTTCTTGTCTATTGTCTGTGTGCATTAATTCATTTACCCTTACGGTAAACATTTGGCGCTTGTTGCAAATATAGTAGATGATTCGTTGAGATTGAGGACGCGAATGGGAACATTTATGAAGATAGCAATTTTTTGGAGCATTAGAATGGCGGCAAGGAAATGTGCAAGGCTGCAATGCACTTTTTGTGCTTCTTGTGTCTTTTGTGTAATTTGCACTGAGTTTTGGTTAAAGGATTACAGCCATAACTGTCAAGGAAAGAAGGGAATGAAATATCCCTTTCTAGATATTTTACCAAAAAACCAGGATATAAAAGTGCAGATTTAAACCTGAACAGAAAACCAATATTCAATATAAATTTCAGAACTTTAATCGATTTCTAACCAGCAGATTTACATACAAGAAAACTCAGAAAAGCTTGTTTTATTCCTCCAATATTCAGAAAGTACATATATAAACTAGGAGTTAACTCAGATATCCGCCAAAGACGTTCTGTATTATATAACAGCAATACAATAACGTACAATAATCCAAATAATCCAATCTTATAAATAGAAATAACAGTTAGATTGGCAAATGTAGATAAAACCTATAAGAAGGCCAGGTTTGCCTCCAACCTCCAAAAGCTTATTCAAGGGTTTGCGTCCTCGAAGAGATAACCAATAACTGTTTCCAACTCCCAGATTAATATTTGTTTTAAATATTATATTCTTTATAACTTCCCAGGTGGAGCTTGTTGTACCTTTATCACTTTTCCCAATGTGGTGCATGCTCTTTTAAGCAATGTAGGCTAAAACACATTTTTTGTCCTTTAGTCACTTAACTAAACATAGTACCTTTTTTAAATAAAATGACAAGTTAAATGAACTTTAAAAGTCACTTAGTCAGTAAACCATATAATCATCAGGCATTAAAATAATTGACCAAACGAACTCGGAAAAGCACATGCAATAGCTCATTAGAAAGCTCTCGGCGAGATGCTTCCAAACCAACACTGCGATGTCAAGAATACTGAGCTCTGTTTACTTACTAAAAATAGTAAGCATCCAGACAACATGTCAAAACTGCTCTGATGAGTCTAAAACTAGAAATGTCTAGGCCAAATCTCGAACCGAACCTCGAAAAGAACTTTTTCGCCCCCGAAACCAAAGCGAAGTGAGCCGACAACACCGAATTGTAATGTCCCAAAAAAAGGGGACATTACAAAGCCTCCCTTCTCAAAAATTGCTTGCCCTCAAGCAATCCACTCATACCTGCAGAAACCAAATGCCAAGATCCCATACTCGCCTTGAGAAAGAGGTTCTACACCTCAACCAATGTACCTCGGCATGCATCTTCCCAAACTCAGAATGGTGAAACAGTACAATAGGAATCAATGTGCCAAATAACTAAATGCTAGGATCCCAAGGCTCACCACTAAGGGACACCAACTGCCATGTGTTGCTGCCCTGTGTACCAATACCCTCAATCAAAAAGAATGCCTCACTCCATGAGTGACCCTGTGAGTCTCTATTGTCAAGTGAAGATGGGAGCTCAGCAATATACCAATATCCACCCCAAGATGATAACAACCAAACTCTCCTCCTAAATCCCCGATAAAAAGGCAATATATAGAGATGCTCCCCCTGGATCCCAAGTGAGAACTCATTTGCTGTCTGAGATGCCACTAACTAGCTCCTGTAATATCTATACCACTGTACCACTATACCACTCATGTAATATCTGTACCAATAACAATGACAAATCCGGCCAATCCGTCTCAACCACTATGTCACCCTGATGAAAGTGATGTAATCCTAATCTCTGGAACTCTAATGTGTTAGAAGGCTGAAACACACAGATCATAATCCTGTGACCGCATGACAACACACCATAATCCACTAGATGTAAGATACTATTAACACCTGGATTCCCAATCACCCAATCAACATGATCCTGGATAAAGGAAAGAGTGGTTGGTGAATCACCAATATCATGAATGCTCACACTGTCTTCAGTATACTGCTGGATAAAAATGTAGACACCTCATCTGGAACATAGGGTAGTGTATGTCCCCCCCACTCATCCACAAATAACTCATTGACCCTTGATGGCCAAATAGAATCAGTGAAAATATTACTAACATAGACAGGCCAATCATTGATAACTGGAATATACCAACAAGTAAGATCACCAATCAACAAGTAGGCCGTGGCCATCTCATAAGAGTTGGGTGATAAATCTTTAGTTAAGTTGAAAAATCCCTCAGAGCATGCTAAGGATAAATCTGAACTTCCTACTCCACCATAAGTACCCTCGCTTATCTCCAAGTGTTCATAAAAGGAAGGTTCACCATTAATTGAAATCTCTGAATTATCCTCACTTGTTGTATCACTAACCATGTGCTCTTGTGAAAATGTACAACTGCTGTCATAAAAATCAGAATTTTCAGACTCGTCAACTTGCTGATCCATAGAATTTTTCTCATCATAGAAAGTCTCAAACGAGGAACACGTGATTGAATCACACTTTTTTGCCTTCAAATCTACCCGCTTTATGAATGCCTTCAATGATTTGCGTGATTTCTTGTGCCCTTAAACCCCGGTTATCTTCTTCATGAGTGGCTGCCCCACTCACTTGGTTTTCAGCTTTGTGGATGGAGTAATGTGTTAAGCTCAATTGAAGGCATAGCTCATCATAAAAAGTCTCAAATGGAAAACACGCGATTGAATCACATTTTTTGCCTTCACATCTACCCGCTTTATGAATGCCTTCAATGATTTGTGTGATTTCTTATGCCCTTAAACCCCGGTTATCTTCTTCATGAGTGGCTGCCCCACTCACTTGGTTTTCAGCTTTGTGGATGGAATAATGTGTTAAGCTCAATTGAAGGCATAGCTCATCTACCTCACTCTCCTTGTCCTTTCCAAATTTTATGGCTAGATCTCTATCCATTAATAATTGCAAGTAATCATATTTTATCATTTTCAAACTTTCAAAAATAGAATGTAAGAGAGGACTTGTGACACCACATACACTACCATGTCTCTCTTCTATCACAATTTTTCGCATGAGATCCTCAACCAATTTGGAAGAATCATCCATCCTTGTCAACACTTGGACAATCTTATCCTCTTTGACCAAAAGCATATCCAATAAGTCAAGGAGCAATAATAGTTTTTGACCATCCCCTTTGAAAACAAGTGGGCCGCTTTCCATAGAATTTTCTAATTTTTCATCACCTAGGAGAACAACATTTTTAGATATGTCCTTTAACTCATCGCATGCTATATCATCTATCCTGCCAACATTGCGGTCCATTTGCTCCTCCTCAAAATTTGACATCATTTCCAGCCTAGTATCACCATAAAATTTACCCAAGTTAATTTCTATCACCAAATAAGATGCTGGTGTTTTCCATATCTAAACAAGATGAGTAGTTGCCAACGTTGGCGGTTTGGTCAACTCTTCTACCTAGGCCATCAATATGCTCATCAGAAGGACTAGTGTAAACAGTTCCATAAGATACTTCTGTCTCCCAATTACCTATTAGTATACTTGTGTCATTATTAGTATTTTGCATATTATCATGCGAAGGTTGCTCTTCGTTTTTAGAACTATTATCAAGTTGATTGATACCTTCCCTATGCAAATTTCTGTAACTGTCCTCTACAAGGAGATCTTGAGCCAAATCATAGCATTTGTTTCTTATCATATCTGTCTTGTTTTGCAACTCTAGCTGAAGATCCACATATTCCATGAAGGGTAGTTCTTTCTAGATCTGTGGAGGGAATTTGTTGTACTCATCATATATGCTCATTATTTCAGTCCTCATATTGGATTGGAAATTTTGGACCAACTGCTGTTGCGATTTAACAATGTCTTTATTGACTCTTTTTGTTTTTAGCCATATATTTTCCCATTTGCAAATTTGACTACCTGATGACTACAGCCCAGACACAAGAATGAACTAGATTGATAGAGGAAGGAAATAACCCTCAAACTACTTAATCTTAGCTTCAATCCATAAAAGGACTCTTCCAAATATAGCAGCCTTGGATGTAGGAAGGACCAGTATTACCCATGCTGAACAAACAACAACACACAGCACAATCTAAACAATGACCCCTGAACCTTTCCCATGCCTAACTGGGTTCTTTCTTTACATATGAGAAAGCTTCCAAGTAGCCTCAAATGACCTGCAAATATTTTATTTCTCCAAATTTGTCTTCAGCGGAGACTTCATAAATTTTGCGCAGGATGTAGTGAGGTTCCCAAAGTCTATAATGAGCTGTAATAATTCTAGTCCCTCTTAGCTGTAATCCGTTTCAAATGTGTGACTGGTGCAACTCCATAACAACTTCCCAACTCTCATTCTAGTCATAAGCTTCCTGTACTTCAACTAATACTGCCCGACTGTTATGCTGGTTAACCCATTAATCACTGTATTTCCATGGCAGGAGTGGCAAAATAGAGTTGGGCGGAAGCGAAGACACACCACACTGGCGTCTATAAGTTTAATAACTTTCCAACTCAACGTATTCCTTTCTTGGAATATACCACTAAACAAAAACTAACCACAAAATTCAGTTCTGAGATTGAGACATTTTACCAAATACTTGTTGTGTAAACTTAATCTCTTCAATGTATTACTATTTTGGAAGTAACTGAGTCACTGTTTGGAATTTAAACACCAGTAATGGATATAATTAACCAATGACAATATATCGAAGATTCACCCGGAAAGAAATCAATCTGAACTAACATAGTCTATTAATAACTAGTTGATGACCCAAGTTGAGGTTATACGGAAGAGAGAGAGCTCGCGGTTGGAACCTACATGTTCCACACAGTTAGTGTTGTTACTCTCTTTTCAATTGTATGTTGTGTCGTGGGCGGTTACCTTGATTGAGATAGGGGATGCAATCGACCCGTGCAAGAATGGATACCTTGCGACTTGGATTGTGGTAACACTGCTTCCCAACAACCCGTGTAATGACAGGATAACCTCTATATGTGGTTGCTCCATAAGCTACGAAGGACCTGTGCATCCGTCGGTGTTTATGTCAGTCAACTTCCAATCCGGCTATTTGAAACATTATTCGGCTAATCCCCAGCCAGCGCTTCCTGTCAATTGCAAAATTCTCTTTCCTTGCCTCTGTGTTCTGTGTTGTACTTCAACCCTTGGGAAAAAACTATCATATTCACTATGATGTGGGCATAGTCCTCATCGGGTTCCCGATTTATTGAATGTCTTTCCTGAATTGGTCTGGAGTCGAGTTTATTGTTTGCTAGTTCCAATCACGTGGCCGACCATTAGTCGAATTGCTCTATGTATGGGGTGATATGGTGTGGTCTATACCCGTTGATGAGGGTGCTTTCCAGTCGTGACCCGAGCTGATTAAAATCACTGCCCTTCCCGTGCATCAGACTGGCCCGTTTATGAGAAGATAATGCCACGAATGGCTCCTAGCCCACCCACAAAAATTACTGGTGTCTACGTGACCAAACAAATCTCGACCTGTAGCTGAGTTGACCCCCTTCCTTGAGCCATCAGGAGACCTCTCTCATGCTGCAGTTAAGGCACTTCTGCAGCCAGAATGTATTAACTCCCATGCCAAGATAACAATCTGTGTATTTGCCTTATAAAGTTCAACGTCAGACTCCCAATTGACCCACTTCCCTATGACTGGAAATCTAACTGAAATATATGAGGAATGTAAATCGTCCAGCCTGAATATACTGGACAAGATTGAAAACCTTCCACGAAATATGATGCTATCCAACAAAACTTTTGATAACTCGAATATAGACTTCAAATAAGAAGATTGGGGCTACGTCTAGCTTCTAGCTCCCAAGGGTTTTCATCCTCGAGATAACTCAGTCACATTTAAGCAACCAATATTCTGGATATTGAGTTCACAAATTCTTGGTTAATTCCTTCTGCTATTTAATTGCTGATATAATTTTCACAGGCTGGCAGGATGCATGGCTCTGATACCACTGAAATATCCCTTTCTAGATATTTTACCAAAAAATCGGGATATAAAAGTGTAGATTTAAACCCGAACAGAAAACCAATATTCAATATAAATTTCAGAACTTTAATCGATTTCTAACCAGCAGATTTACATACAAGAAAACTCAGAAAAGCTTGTTTTATTCCTCCGACATTTAGAAAGTACATATATAAACTAGGAGTTAACTAGATATCTGCCAAAGACGTTTAGTATTATATAACAGCAATACAATAACATGCAATAATCCAAATAATCCAATCTTACAAATAGAAATAACAGTCAGAGTGGCAAATGTAGATAAAACCTGTAAGACGGCTAAGTTTGCGTCCAACCTCCAAAAGCTTCTTCAAGGGTTTGCGTCCTCGAAGAGATAACCAGTAACTGTTTCCAACTCCCAAATTAATATTTGTTTTAAATATTATATTCTTCATAACTTCCCAGGTGGAGCTTGTTGTACCTTTATCACTTTTCCCAATGTGATGCATGCTTTTTTAAGCAATGTGGGATAAAGCACATTTTTTGTCCTTTAGTCACTTAACTAAACATAGTACTTTTTTTAAATAAAGTGACAAGTTAAATGAACTTTAAAAGTCACTTAGTCAATAAACCATATAATCATCAGGCATTAAAATAACTGACCAAATGAACTCGGATAAGCACGTGCAATAGCTCATTGGAAAGCTCTTGGTGAGACGCTTCCAAACCAACACTGAGATGTCAAGAATATTGAGCTCTGTTTACTTACTAAAAATAGTAAGCATCCGGACAACCTGCCAAAATTGCTCTGATGGGTCTGAAACTAGAAATGTCTAGGCCAAATCTTGAACTGAACCCCTAAAAAGAACTTTTTCGCCCCTGAAACCAAGCCGAAGTGAGCCGCCAACACCGAATTATAATGTCCCAAAAAAAGGGGACATTGGAGGGACAATTCTCTGCGCTTCATGTTTGGTGAACTTTTGTTGGTATTTGCAATCATCAATAAATTTCAAAATATCTGATCTTTAGCAAATTGAACCAGATCAGAGATTGGGTATTCTTCTAATGTCAGACTTCTCAGATCTAGATATGCCATAACTTTATCAGCTGTATTATATGGTAATCCCTCTAAATACTTTGTTTAGCCATATTGATTTGTTGTGGATTGGTGAGCTGGTACAGAAGTTTTCGAAAATCTTGTAAGCGGAGAAATATTTCAAATCAGAACATTCTATTTGCAAACTGTTCTTGATAGTTCTCTCCTTTCTATTGACTAACTCAACGCAAAATTCATTGACTAATTCATTCGTCAAACAATTAATTGGAACTAATTGAACTTGTTGCTCTACAGTTTGGCCAGTATGTGGATCAACCATAGATTGAGTAGTAAATTTTTTAATTGCTTTTCCATTCCACCAAGCTCTAGCAATTCCCCATAAATAATTTACAGCAAGTTTACAAGTGTTCTCTTCATTTGTTCCAAACAAAGTACAAATAATAAAAGTATTTAACCAACCTTCAATTTTTTGTTTAGGATCTTCATCCGTATCAATATCTATGTACCAAGGCTGAATATTACAACTTGTTCTCATCATCAATAACCTATCACTTCTTTTTGCTTTCTTCTCAGATGATTGGAGAGACATAAGGATTACTGAAGCTGTTTGTTCTAGCTGTTTTTCTTGATTAACTAGCCAGTCTAAAGAAGTGGAGAGTTCTTGCAGGGAATGATCTACAGTGTCGAATCTTTGTGTGAGAGCACTATGATGTTGATTTGTATGCTCAACATGATTTATAACTGTATGTATATCATCTCCATTTTTCTGCAGATTGTTTAGTATTTGCTCAAAATGTAATTTTAATTTACCCACAAAATCTTCGATTTCAATTTTCAGTAATACCAGTATGGTTTTCCACAACTATACTTCCTATTTTCTTTACGATTGTATAGATGGTTGGAACTAACTACTTAAGAGACAAAATATCATCTACATATTGTTGCAGGAGTTCACAAACTCTAGAGATCTAATTCCTTTGTTTGAATTCACTAGAAGGCCCCTTTTATTCAGTTGTCTTGGGGTGGAAAGCATATTGGAATGTAGAGACAACACCATCTTCTGTTTTGAGTTGTCTCTTCAGAGGTGGCCATCCATTCTGATAATAAGTATTTTCTTGTTCCTTATACCATTTTAAAGTTTCTGTCCTAGGCAAAGGATTTATCAAGTGACAAAAAGGGTGGTCTTTGGCCTTTTCTCTACCCTTTCTTCTTGTGTCTTGGACAGGTTCAGGTAGATTATGACCAGTGTTTATAGGTGCATCCTCTTGAACTTCTACTACCAAGTGGGCTTTTCTGTGCCTTCTACTGGTACTACCAGAAGAGCTAAAAGAAGAACGAGCATAATGGAATTGTTCAACAAAAGGATTCAATGTTGTGGGAGAAAGGGACTCAGGTAAAATGTCTATGTAGTTTTGAGAGGCATGGTGGACAGTGTTGGTAACCTCTAGGAGTTTGGGAGCAGCATGTTGCATCCAATTAAGTCTCCATCTTTGAGATGTCAATAGTGTTGGCATGTCCCTTTTGTAACTGTACTTCTCCATTCAGTGTTTTAGAATACAGCAGGTTGTCAAATATGGCAGGATTATTGGTATTAGTCATGCTATGAGGTACCTGGATCTGGACTGAGGCATACCTAAATGGTTGAAACATTTTAATCCATAAAGTAAGTTGAACACACCCCAGTAATTTAAAGATCCATACTTTACTTCAGTGCTAGACTTTTCTCTTGCAGCAACTGTAAGATTTGGATAATATGTGAAACATGTAGAATTTTTTGACATTCTAGATAAGCTTGACAACTGACAAGCATGGTTGTGGTCGAATTGACATCTATCACAGAGAGCCAAATAGCACACATGGCTAATATTGTTTGTTATTAATGACCCCATAGTTACTTGTATAGCACCAAAATGAACCAAATTTACATCCCTATGACTTCGAATATATTCTATTTCTTCAGGAGGGAAGATGGGTACCATTCTGGTTTGGAAAGTCTGTTTAGGGTCATATTCTAAAGTGAGCTCTACAACCTTCATTCAAGCAATAACAAAATGCTTGAAAGTGGACTTGGACAAAAGTATCTTCAATGGACTGGGCCTATAAGCACTCTTTTTATATACACCATCAGGCTTCAACTGAGGAGGTACATAGTTACTTGTCTAGCCAGAGTCTTATCCTCTGTTTGAATATCTGGAATATCTTCATCTATGATGAGATCTTCAGATTGGTTGTACAGGAGGAACCTCGTATAAGCCTTCCATACAAGCTTCATTGAATCTCTCAATGCCTTCTTGAGTAGCAAGCTGTTAGAACGCAGCCATTTTTTTTACAAGTGGGATATGAGATGAGCTAAAACACTTACAGGGGTATTACAGGAGAGAATACTAAATATAACAATTCAAGACTGAGAGATATACTCTTCACGCTTAGCAAATAACTCAAACTTGTGACTAGAAATTGATAGATTTGTGTACTCGGGAAGACCTAGACCTTTGGCTGGCTCTAATACCAAACTCGATACTTGAAGAAAACACAAAAACTAGCGACGGATGTTGTTGGCCGAATGGTTATGACTTCTTACTATTATCAAATATAAGCTTACAATAGTTCAAGGCATTTGGGATGTTCCATAGACCATCATGGATACCCCAACTTCATTATAAACGCATAAGTTTATACAATTTATTTAAAAGTTAGTCAAATCCTGAGACTTTATCTAGAACTTGGAGATTGTTCTTGGTACCTTGTGAAGTGTTGATCGTGCTTCTAGAACTCACATCGACCTCCATTGCTTCTTTTAGAACTAATGAGCTTCCCTCAAACTCACTTTTTTCACAACTCCATATAGCTTGTCAGATCTCAATATCTTTGTTGGAACAAATCAACTATGATGGTGCCCTTCAATATGATCATATCAACTCTAAAAGGAGGTTCCATAACTTCCACCGAGTTCTGAAACCCGTTTTAGAACAACATGAAAAAGCCAAGGACATACTTTTTCCATTAACTTTTCCGAGTTCCAAATTACATGTTGGCTTCTGAAATGAGTTTGTAACCAAACTTCATCTTTGCCTTCTTATTATAAGTATTACAACCTTAAAGCTTTGGGTAAGAAGCTTTTTCTTGAATTTTCACTAGTTCCATTTCCCCATCAAGTTCTGACTATTCTCCAGAACCATGCAGAATTCTACGGCTCTAAATTTAACCCGCTTTAGATGACTGACTCCCTTGAGATGCCAATGCTTTTGCTTCTTATTAAGCTATCAAGTTCCAATGCCTATTTCCGAACTAGGAAATTATGTCACTTCTTTTTCAAACTTGCAATTTATTTTCTTTTCTTCCTTTCCATGGTTCTAAGTGGCCTGTTAGAGCCAAACAGCTGTTCAAGAAGCGACCAAAAACTCTGAACAGCTTGAGAAATAACTTGAACGACATCTTTAAGCTCAAAAAAGACAAGGAACTGGCAAAATTCTGATGGAGTGAGGAAATTTTGCAACAGAGATTATTTCTCTCCTAAGTGCAGGTGCAAGAGTTTTTCTCTGCAAGTACACATGCTCTTCACTCAAACATGCAGTTCAGGTTGTTAGACCTGAATTGCATGGCTAACCAAAGTTCGTGTGTAATTATTGTCATTAAGTGGCATATACTAATGGGCTTCTAAACCCTTTTTAAGCTCATTTTAAACCTTGTTTTTTGCAAACTGAATTGCATGACTAACCAAAGTTCGTGTGTAATTAATGCCATTAAGTGGCATATACTAATAGGCTTCTAAACCCTTTTTAAGATCATTTTAAACCTTGTTTTTTGCCTTTTTTCTCTATTTTTCGCTCCTACCACCTTGGTCATCTGTTTCTAGCTATTTGGTCTTCCTCTTCATTGTTTATAGCAGGTATGCTGATTAGTTTTGCCTCCATTTTCTTCGTAATGAGATTTTCTTTTATGTTTTTATGTGTTCTCAGCTAGCTTTAGCAAGATGTCCTAGGGTTTTGTCCCATCAGCTCATGATGTTTTCTAAGATAGCACAAGGATTTTAAACTCCATCTTGATTTCTTTTTTCCATTCCCTTGTTGAGTATTGGAGCAGATTGTTGATACTGGTAGTTGGAATTGTTGTTATATGGTTGTTGACATGCAAGTTTTGTCATTGATGTCAACATATGTTCAGGTATTTCACAGATGAGTTAGACAGATTGTGATTTTGTATGTTACAAGCTAATGAAGTTGCAAATGTTTTGGTGAAGACTGGTTGCAAACGGTGACAGGGAATTATGCCAGTTATTGAGTTTTAAGTATAAGTTGTTGGTGAGTAGGACTCATGGTATGCGAGCATAAGGAATGGAAGAAGACTTTGTCTAGTGCATGCTTTGGGATTTGTGGTTCATTTGGTTGTTATTGTGTTGCTTGCTTGTGTGTAGCATTTGGATAATTGCATTTGGGAGCCGACTGGATGGTGCAGCATGTTGTTTAGATTATCAAGTGTTGATTGTGGATCTTGGCATGCATTTTGATATTTGTAATTGTAATAGATACCGCATGTGACTTAGCATTGGATAAATAACCATAGTGCATTGGATAAGTCCTAACAGGCCGACCTAATTGCTTTTTTGTAACTTGTATAAGGGAAAATACTTTTCCTTGATTGTATGGTATGGGAATTTGATTATGCACATGAGCCTTGATGTTGGATATCAGAGCTGAGATGAAGATTGGTCAGATTCTTTGATAGAGGTATGAGTGGAATCTGAGATCATTCCTTGTGTATTTCATTGGAAGTGTAAAGGCGATTGAGCTGTTATTCAGTCAGTTCATGAAAGGTGGATTTAGCCTTTACCATTTCGAATAGCGAATCTTTTTGAAAGTGGCTTTAACCTTCACCCTTCAAGCAGTGAGCCTTTTGTTCTCTGTCAACTCTTAACAAGGTTGTAAATTTTTTAACAGGGGTTATGTCCTTTAACAAGGACTTGTCCTTTAACAGGGACTTGTACTAAATGCTTTGTATTGAATCCTAACAGGGTCAGGTCTCTTAACAGGGACATTTTCATATTAGTGCATGATCTTGTGGGTATTATCCCACCAGGATTTTTAACTTAACAGGGTTTTCCTCGAGAACAAAAATCTTGTGTCTTATAGTGTTGGCTTATATCTTGTTCATACTGTTTTGCATTCTTTATATCTTTCATTGGTGATTTGGTTGAAGAGTTTAAAGTTCATGAATATTGCACACAACTGATTCACCCACGCTCTCAGTTGTGTTGTGAAGATTGTTATTCCTAACATATCTCTTGTATCCTCCAGTCACAGTAAGTTTGATGTTCAGATTTCAAAACCCGAACAACACACTTTCATTTTTGTTTTTTATGCACAACACATAAAATGTTAATCAGGTTTTGAAACCCATTTTCCATCATCCCACCACAATGCCACATTTGAGTGTCGATTTGTGTGTGGCATATGTAAGACTCTTTCTTTTGAGACAGCATAATGATAAATTTGGGGTAATTTGTTTTTGGCAGGATCATATAAATGCTTGAAATCATGCATGTGGAGCAGAGAATATTCCATTTTTGTCTTGTATATGTTGAGTCATTATTTTCTTGTCCGTGTAGCATTATATTTCAAGATGTGTTACATATGAGTGGGGAACTTTTTTAATGAAGGGAATCACGCATGATAGAGGAAAGAAAGGCATGATGAAGTCATGCTAGGCATTTTTGAAGGTCGTGCAATTTAATTGCAGCCGCACATTGATATTATTAGTCTAGGCAAAATTTCAGAAGTGCATATGTATCATTTTAAAATGATGTTGAGCCTGGTAAAGTTGTGTGTGGGAACAGTGATTTGTTATTAACAAGAGGGGATGGAATAAAATGGTTTTCTGAAATGTAAAGTTTTTGTTTCTACAGTTGTCATTTTGCATTCTGTGTGTGAATACGCCTTTCTATTGATAGTTCGGGCAGTGTTGTGAAGATAGCAAGCGAAGGAATCAAGGAAACTGTTGACGAAATCATGGAGATTTGTAGAGACAATTGTGGGCTTCAGATTTTAATGATATAAGAAAATTGACATTGCTGAAGGAGCTGAGCAAGGAATTATTTATTCATCTAAAGTATATTTTGTTTCTATGTATAAAGTCTTGGACTATCTATATGTTTAAGATAGTGATTCAAATGAGAAGTCTTATGGAAGGACAGAGCAGCTATTGGATACAATTGTCTAATTGTGTGTTGTCTTTGATGTTACACAAATGTCATATCAGTTGACAAACAGTGTTTGCCGAGCTCAATTGGTCAACAAAGTAATTTTCTGTGCCTACCGAGCATTCTTGGAAATTACTCTACATAAATAGTGTCTACTGAGCTAACTCGGGCATCGAAGGAAAATGTGGCAGGATGTAGTGTTAACTGAGCTCTCATGGTTAACGAAGGAAAGTTAGTGTTTACAGAGTTCACTCGGTTGCCAGAGGATTTTTGCAGGTTCACAGTGTTAACCGAGCTTCTGTTGGTTAACACAGGAAATCTTTTCAAGAACAGTGTTTACCGAGCAGGGTCGGCCAATAAAGGATTTTGTTACTTTGAGAAATAAAGTTTAATTGTTTCAAGTAATGATTCTAGCCGACTAAGGTAATGATCATTGGTGATTGTAAATTGTAAATGAGCTGACTTGACAATTTGTAAGGTATATATGAAAGGTCAAATTGAGAATTTTTAAGTGTATGAGCGAGTATGCAAGTGTATTGATTGTTTGAAGAGGAAAGTGTGAGCGAATTTTGAAGGATGGTCAGATATTTTTGAGGAGCAACAAAGTTTTATTTGATCAGAAAGGATCTAGTAAAGCAGAACAAAGATCTGTATCAGCATTCAGTTGCATCTCATTCAGGTCATTTCATTGTTATTTTCTTACCTTTGTAGCAGTGATTCCAAAATCTCTTAATAGAGTTGGTTTAACAACCATTTGTAAATCCTATAACAAGGTGACAGTTCCATTGAATTGTTCTAAAGACCTCTTGCAAGGCCACTCCTTACAGGGTGATTAAATCCTCTGACAAGGTCACACCTAACAGTGTGTTTTGTAACCTTTAACCAGGTTGGCTCCTAACAAGACTCACTTCATAAGAGTGAAAATCAATAGCTAGTTACTTGGTGGTTTTTCTCATATTGAGTTTCCACGTTAAATCTGATGTCTCATGTGTTCATGTTATTTCCTTTATGCTTACATGTTACTCACTGTGAATGTTTAAGATTTGTTAAAAGTATACACTGCATTTACTGAGTCACAGCAATTTCTATATGTTTACCGAGTGACAGCAGTAAATAGTTTTATCAAATCTCTAAGGGATCTATGGATTTATTTTTGTGGTAACTAATTCACCCCCCCTCTCAGTTACTCCATCTATATTTCCAACAATTGGTATCAAAGCTTTCGGTGCTTGCAGGAAGGGTTTCAAGAACCTAAGTTAAAGATCAAGATGTCTTACAAGAGAGAAATTCCAAAGCTTAACAGGGATAACTTTTCAGCATGGCAGGGTCTCATGAGACTTCATCTGGCTTCCACTGGTGATACAGGATTGAAATACCTTGATGAAGAATATACTACTCCTTCTAATACATTATTTGCTAATAACATTGCTGAGAAGAAGACTCATAACACCATGATGATAGACATTGCATCTACTTTAAACTATGAAGAATTTGATGATATCAAGGATTGCAAAACTGCCTTTGAAATGTGAAACAAGCTAAAAGATATCTATGGTGTTGATGACAATGTGAGGAGAGCCAAAGCAAAAAGCCTAAGAGGACAATTTAATCAGATGAGAATGAGAGAGGATGAAAACATTGCCAAATATGTTGAAAGGATCAAAGCAAGTGTCAGTGCAATCAAAGCTTCTGGAGGAGATATCAAGGAGGAAACAATTGTAAGTAAAGTTTTTAGAACATTGCTTCCCATTTATGCAATTAGACTATCTACAATTCAAGAAAGAAGATTTGAAACAAATCATAAGATAACTTTGGATGCCATAGTAGGAAGATTGATAGCCTTTGAGCTAGATAACTATGACAATTATGTTCCAACTTCCAAGAATATTGAATCAGCACTTGAAGCCAAGCTTTCACTTAAGGAAAAAGGCAAGAAAATAAAGGACTCTCAATCAGAAAGTGAAGAAGAATCCGAATAAAGTTCTGACAGTGATCTTGAAGTTATTGAAGCTCTACTTGCAAGAAAACATTCTAGAGCTAGAGGAAAATACAAAGGTAAAGTTCCCTTAATCTGTTTTTCATGTGACGAAATTGGTCATATTGCAGCCAGGTGCCCAAACAAGCAAAGCAAGGATGAGAAGAAAGGTCACAAGTGCAATGGCAGGAAAGATTTCAAATCATTCAAGGACAAAGATAAGAAAACATGTTTTATGGCTAAGGACTCTAAGGATTCTGATAATAGTGAAGACGAAATTGTTTACATTGTTGTAAAAGATGAATCTGATAATGATGAAGAAGATAAGATGGCACTTATCTCTCATGTGAGCAAAAATGATACATGGATCATAGACAGTGGATGTTCACATCATATGACTAGTGACAAAACAAAGTTTGAACACTTTGAAAACTATGATAATGGCAGTGTAAGGTTTGGAAACAATGAACCTTGTTGCATAAAAGGAAGAGGTCAAATCTCATTAACCAAAGAACTTATATGTGATAATGCCTATTGGGTTAAAGGACTAAAACATAATCTGTTGAGTGTGGCACAGCTAATCAATATTGGATTCAAGGTGGAATTCATGCATGGAAAGGCAAGACTGCTAGATGACAAAGGAAAGTTGATTAGATCAAGCAAGCAAACAAAAGGCAACTTGTTTTATCTTGATCTTAGTGAGTGCTCATGTTTTATTGCTCAAGTTGAAAAAAGTTGGTTATGGCACAGAAAGTTATGTAATGTAAATTTTGATAACATGGTAAAAATAAGCAAATTCAGGAAAGTAAGAGGCATTCCTAGTTTAAAGAAACCTGATATTGGTTTATGCAAGAATTGTCAGATTGGTAAAATGGGAAAGACTAGCTTTAAAAGTAAAAACTATCAGTCTGAAGAGATTTTGGAAATTGTGCATATTGACTTATGTGAACCCATTAGAATTGAGAGCTATACTGGAGAAAAATTCTTTATTATTTTTGTTGATGACTACTCTAAAATGATGACTGTTATGTATCTAAGAGAGAAGTCAAAAACATTTGAGAAGTGCAAATGGTATTTGGCCAGAGTAGAGAAAGAAACAGGGAAAAGATTGAAATGCTTGAGATCAGACAAAGGTGGTGAATTCATCTCCAATGAATTCAATAACTTTTGCATTGAAAGAGGAATCAAAAGACAGGTATCAACCCCTGGAACTCCTGAGCAGAATGAAATAGCTGAAAGGAGGAACAGGTCTATCATGGATTGTGCAAGGATTCTAATGATTGAAAAGAACATTGCTATCAAATACTGGAAGGAAGCTATTAGCACTACAGTTCATACCTTAAACCGAGTACAGTTGAAGGACTCATTCAAAACCCCCTATGAGTTATGGTATGGCTATAAACCCAATGTAAGTTACCTGAAAGAATTTGCAAGTAAATGTTATATCTTGAAAGAATCTAGAAAAGGCAAATTTGATGTGAAGGGTGATGAAGGTATATTCTTGGGATATTCTTGCAAGAGTAAGGCATATAAATGTTTGAATTTGTCTATTCACAAAATCAATAAAAAGTGCACATGTGAAAGTTGATGAGTTTGCAGAAAGGACCAAAGAAGAAAGTAGAAAGAAACCAAAAGATTACAAGAGATTTGTTTTCATTGAACCTGATACATTGCCTGACACATCTATCAATCAGGAGACTTCTACTCCCGAGTCTTCCTCAGTCACCGAGTTGCAAGAAGTTCAAACCGAGTCACAAGGACCCAAGTCACATTCTGAAGCTACCAAGCCAATGCCTATTGAGTCTGAGCAGCCAGAACCTGAAGTTGAAATTCAAGAGGCAAGGAACCTGTATTGGCTAAGTATGTTAGGAGACATCATGCACCAAATCAGATTATTGGAGAGAAATCAGAAGGTACTATGACAAGAAGTAAGTTAAAAAGTACATGTTTACTTGCTGATTTTGAACCTAGAAATGTCAAAGATGCATTGGAAAATGAAAGTTGGATTGAGGCTATGAATGAAGAGATAGAGCAAATAGAAAAGAACAAAACCTAGACTCTTGTACCTAGGCCCAAAAACAAAAATGTGATCGGAACAAAATGGGTATATGAATAAGTTGAATGAAGATGGTAAGGTATCAAGAAACAAAGCTAGATTGGTATGTAAAGACTACTCTCAAAAAGAAGGAATTGATTATGGTGAAACTTTTGCTCCTGTTGCAAGATTGGAAGGTGTCAGGACCTTGCTTGCATATGCAGCACATAAAGGATTTAAGATATATCAGATAGAGGTCAAATCTACATTTCTCAATGGTATTCTTGATGAAGAAGTCTACATTGAACAATCTGAAGGTTTTGTTGATCCAGACAAAAAGGACATGGTCTGCAAATTACACAAAGCATTGTATGGTCTGAAAAAAGCCCCTAGAGCATGGTATGAGAGATTGCATAACTACCTTATTTAGATTGGTTTCTAGAGAACTAATGGTAACAGTAGCTTGTAAATCAAGGAGGGACCAGATAGCAAAATTGTTTTGGCAGAAATATTTGTGGATGATACTTTTTTGACAAGGAATGATGATCTATGCAAAGAATTTTCAGAGCAAATGAACAAAGAATTTGAAATGTCTATGTTTGGAGAAATTAAGTTCTTTGTTGGTCTTCAGATATAGCAAAGCAAGAATGGTATCTACATCACTCAGTCTAAGTACATCAAGGAGATACTCAAGAAGTTTGGCATGGAAGATTCAAAACCAGTTGGAACTCCCATGTGCACTAGACTAAAGCTTACCAAAGATGATGATTCAAAAGAAGTAGATTAGACCTTATATAAATCAATGATTGGAAAATTGCAGTATGTAATTCTTACAAGGCCTGATATTGCTCTTGCAATTGGTATAGTGGCAAAATTTTCGGCAAAACCTAGAGAAAATCATATGATGGCAATCAAAAGAAACTTGAGATACTTGAAAGGCACTGAAGATTATGGATTGTGATATAAACTTGGAGGAAATCTGGAAATAAAAGTGTTTACTGATGTTGATTGGGTAGGAAACATTGATGACAGAAAGAGTACAAGTGGTTGAGCATTCTTTCTTGGAAAAAAATTGATATCTTGGACAAGCAAAGGGCAAAATTGCACATCCCAATCTACAGCAGAAGCAGAATATGTTGCATCAGCAGTGAACTGTTTTAATATTGTTTGGTTTAAACAGTTGTTGGAAGGCATGAAGGTTGAGATCAAAGAACCAGTTGTCATGTTTTGTGATAATACAACTACAATTAACATATCAAAGAATCCAGTGATGCATTCCAAAACCAAGCACATTGCTATAAAATACCACTTTGCCAAAGAATTGGTGCAGGACAAGGAAATCAAATTGGAATATGTCCATACAAAAGAACAGATTGTAGACATATTCACCAAGTCATTATCTAAAGATGCATTCTTGTATCTAAGAGGTAAGTTAGGGGTCATTCCCCTATCTGAAGCTCACTAAAATAAAGTTTTAGTGATGCATCAATAGGAACCAAGTTGAAGATCTATCAGTTGATGCAGCATAGTCAGGGGAACATTGCATATGAATCAATACTCAAGGTACATTGATACTCGTTTGGTATGTGTTGTCTTTGACATGTGTTGTCAAAGAGGGAGAGTTTACTGTCATATCGTTCTGAAATTTGTTTGAGGGAGAGTTTGTTGTTTGAAGAAGAAGCTATGTAATTCCTTCACAGAGGGAGACTACTGCATTAGAGAAGTTTGTGGCATAAAATCTAAAAAAGAGAAAAAATTTTGTCTTGTTTTCAAATTTCATTGTGTTATGATATGTTGTGTTGCCATCAATGCCAAAGAGAGAGATTGTTGGATACAATTGTCTAATTGTGTGTTGTCTTTGATGTTACACAAATGTCATATCAATTGACAAACAGTACTTACCAAGCTCAATTGGTCAGCAAAGCAATTTTCTATGTCTACCGAGCATTCTTGGAAATTACTCTACGTAGACAGTGTCTACCGAGCTAACTCGAGAGTCAAAGGAAAATTTGGCAAGATGTAGTGTTAATCGAGCTCTCATGGTTAACGAAGGAAAGTTAGTGTTTACCGAGTTCACTTGGTTGCCAACGGATTTGTGCAGGTTCGCAGTGTTAACCAAGCTTCTATTGGTTAACACAGGAAATCTTTTCAAGAACAGTGTTTACCGAGTAGGGTCAACCAATGAAGGATTTTGTTAATTTGAGAAATAAAGTTTAATTGTTTCAAATAATGATTCTAGCCGACTGAGGTAATGATCATTGGTGATTGTAAGTTGTAAATGAGCCGACTTGACAATTTGTAAGGTATATATGAAAGGTCAAATTGAGAATTCTAAAGTGTATGAACAAGTATGCAAGTGTATTGATTGTTTGAAGAGGAAAGTGTGAGCGAACTTTGAAGGATGGTCAGATATCCTTAAGGAGCAACAAAGTTTTATTTGATCAGGAAGGATCTAGTGAAACAGAACAGAAATTTGTATCAACAATTCAGTTGCATCTCATTCAGATCATTTAATTGTTACTTTCTTATCATTGTAGCAGTGATTCCAAAATCTCTTAACAGAGTTGGTTTAACAGCCATTTGTAAATCCTTTAACAAGGTGACAGCTCTATTAAATTGTTCTAAAGATCTCTTGCAAGGCCACTCCTTACAAGGTGATTAAATCCTCTAACAATGTCACACTTAACAGTGTGTTTTGTAATCTTTAACTAGGTTGGCTCCTAACAGGACTCACTTCCGAAGAGTGAAAATCAGTAGCTAGTTACTTGGTGGTTTTTCCCATATTGGGTTTCCACATTAAATCTGGTATCTCATGTGTTCATGTTATTTCTTTTATGCTTACATGTTAATCATTGTGAATGTTTAAGATTTGTTAAAAGTTAACATACACTGTATTTACCTAGTTACAGCAATTTTTGTATGTTTACCGAGTGACAACAGTAAATAGTTTTATCAGACATCTAAGGGATCTGTGGATTTATTTTTGTGGTAACTGATTCACCCCCCCCCCCCTCAGTTACTCCATCTATATTTCCAACAGCAGCATGTACATAACAAGTTGTGTAGCATTAAGGCTTTGGAGGTAGAGCTTACGAAATAGATGGATTGTATTTTCTGTTGTTGACTGATTCTGTGAGTTCTTTTTTTTTTTTTGCTATCATATGCTGAGTGAAAGAATTTATTGTTATGAGCTTGCAAAAAGGACAAGAGTGGGAGAAGAAGGTCAAGGATGTATTCTGCGGGAATTTGATGATGTGATAGAGTTTGAAGAAGAGTGACATTATTAGTTCTTGAGTGCAGATTGAAGAAATGATTTTTGAAGAGGATGCTATTCTGATTTTTGAGTTTTATCTGGGAATTGGTGCACTCAAATTGGCAGTGCCTCAGTCGACTGAAGTTGGTGCTCCAAAGAAAGTTGATGCTCTCTGTAGGTTGGTGCTCACTTTTGTAATCTGGGTTGGTGCTCAAATTTTTAATTGAAGTTATTATGTGCCGTGATTTTTTTACCTAAAAGGGTTTTCCACAAGAAATTTGGTGTTAATATTTTTCATGGTTGCTTTCTTTATGCTTCATGTGGTTTCATGGATGTAAAAGTTTAGAAGTTCTGAAATACTGATTCAACCCCCTCCCCACAACCTCCCTCCCAGGTATTGCCTACAACATTTTCAGATATAACCTCCTGCCTCAACCCTAAACCTACCCTTCTGTAGCATCCTCTTAAAACCTGCCATAAAAAGAAACGGATTCTTTAAATGTTTCCAACTTTCCAATAAAGACCATATGTTTTATTATTTCCCAGCATGTACCATTGAAGTGATTGCCCCTACACAGGAATCTGCACTGAAAGGTCCTAAAACCATAATAAAGGAAGGATGTTTTACAACAGAGACAGATACTTGGGTGCAAGCGAATATTTAGGATTGTATGAGACATCCAAAGCAGGATTTGGCAGTCGAGAAAACTGAGGAGACAAAAAAAAATCTGGCTTCTGGACAACAATACCGGTTTCCAGTATGAGGTGCTCTCATAATCACCGGATCAGTTTCATCCAGATACGCAACAGTTTTATAATCACCCCTTATGAGAAATGATGGTTTCGTTGCAACTGCAGACATCGCGTGGCATTCCAATTTCCTCAACTAATAGTTCCATGATAGACTGTGTTAAGACAAAATCAGAGCAAGGGAGATGTTTAGGGAGTTCGCCACAGACTGATTTGAGTTTAGCTTCGGGCTGGTCGTGCGCCCAATTGACCAAAAATTATACTATCGTTAACTCATTGCATATGGTGATAAATTTGTCTAACATTTTGCTAGAGATCTCTTCCCAAATTCAGGTTCTCACAGGTAAATTTCGGTTGCCTTACGTTCTGTAAATGTTTATTCCAACTTCCTTGCATGTCGAGGTGTAATTTATTACTTACCGAATTTCAGTCTCCATAATTTTACAGATAATGTAGCGTGATGTTAATCGAAATAAATCCTCTTGTAACAAGGGCATGTGAAATGATAGTGGTGAAATATCCATGGTTATAGTTCAACAACGAATCTGGTTTTAAATATCAACAAAGTGGCGTCCAAGGCTACTCGCAAGCTCAAAAAGACTTCCTAAAGACCAAAAACTATATATTTATTATTGTGAGTTGTAAAACCCAAAAGATTGAAATTTACGGTTAGGATTAGGATTACCTTGAGATCGACATTGGAGCGCGAGGCCAAATAGGTGCTTAAAAGAGGATCCTTAAGAATTGCTGACCATTTTCCTGGACCGTATTTGTCAATTCCGGCACGAAGAGCGGCTTCCTCCTCCTTCGTCCATTTTTGTTTTGGTGCACCCATGCCCTTCAAACCCTATTTCTCACCTGCAAAGCATAACCGTTCCTAAGTGGCCTTCAAAACCTAAAAAGATAAAGACTTTATCTGCTAGCTGCATGGCATCTAGCCTGTGATGCCATATTAACATTAATTTTGCTAATTAGACATAGAATTTACTACCCAGCAAAGTTAGCAGAAACCATTTATCTTATGCTACGGCGATTTGTTTCTTGCAACATTTTACATAGCTACATCAGTTCTTTTTTTGTCACAAACTGCTTGACAGCTACGAACTGAAATCTATAACTCACCCTTGCAAAATATAAACTAAAACGTCAATTGAACTTCCTCCGCCAGCATGATTTCAGACGGTATATTTCTCTGTCCTAGACTTCAGCTTACAACACACAATATTTTTTTCGCGTGAGAATATATCCGCTGCACTCCGAAATTTTTCTTGGATTTTTTTTTCACTGGTAATGGCGGTGGAGACAATTCATTTCACTGAGTTCTTCCTAAACGTGTCCTGCTAATTAAAAGGAACGAAAGCTAATTTGGAGTGGCATTAAAAATATAGCTATGCTACAATCCACCACATTTCAAGTGAGAATTTCAAATTTTCAACATTAACTAATCTAGAATGCGGCAATTTCTATTTTTATATATTTTTATATATTATATTTAATTGAAAAATGGAAAAAAAATTATTCTGAATTTAAGATAATAAATATAGTCTAATTTGTATGGCAATATAATAATTTTATAGAGGAAGTTTCTATAGTCTATTTTTTGGAATGGGGGATCAATGAAATGGGAAAAAGTTGGTACTAGACATATAGAATCTTGTATTTCAATTCTAAAGAATGTCTTTAAGATAAGACATAACATTTCCTCTAGTAAACTTAAAAGATTTTTTAATTATATTTTATGCATCTACTAATTTATTCTGTCAACTATTACATAACAAAATCATAAGATTGTAAACTTCCTAGAATTTTACAAGTTTAAGTTTTAAGCTTGTTCATTTATATAATCCAAAGGATTACGATAAGGCAGATCTTCATCTGATGGACTCTAGCCATGTTAGCCCTAAGAGCATTATGATCTCAAACCTTTTTTTTTTAAGTCCTTTAATTTTCTTAATTCGCGTCAAATTCTAGATAAATATTTGCAATCATTGTTATATGTGTTGTCATTGATGTTTATTCATGTAATTAAATATCTTTAATTACACCTTACTTAAGTGTACTTAGGATAATGCATACATAGTATTTTGCATATTAAACACCTATGAGTTTACATCTTATTCTTACACATGGTGTAGGAGAAATTATGGTTTAGGTGGTGATTTAGTTGTTATCGTAATCCACTTTGTGTGTGAGATCTACATTTAGTGCACTTATCACAATATCATCATCACATTATTGCACATGTTCGCACATACTTCATTGTACAATGAAGGATGATCCACATATGGTGGGCATGAAATTCTACCTAGTGTGTGTGATAAGTTGTCTCTTGCTTGTCTCCTAGTTATCATGTTGTGTCTATATAAGTCGATACATCTACATTGTACATTTAATGAGTGCATTTAGTTCATCCCATATTTATCTACCTATTGTAGTCAATAGACTCTCTCTCTCTCTCTCTCTCTCTCTCTCTCTCTCTCTCTCTCTCTCTCTCTCTCTCTCTCTCTCTCTCTCTTCTAGGTTTTGGGGTATTATTAAATGCATTAAATTAATTCTTACATGTTATCAAAATCTTTGGAGCACCATTGCATAGTCATTTTTTGAGAGATTTTTTTGCATTTGAAAAGAGTAGATTTATCAGGTGGACCAGTGTATCTTCAAGAGTGTACAATGTCAAATCTAACCTCATCATTGCATCTAGGTAGCTATTTTAATGAAAAACAACTATAGATTTGGCCATGTTGCCCAGAAGTTTATTTTGTAGCAAAAACATTAGCAAGGAAGTCATACGACATACCTACCTATGATGGTATAATTGTTTTATTTAAATATTTTCTTTTTGTGATTTTAAAAAAAAATTAGTATTTCATTTGTAAAAGTTTTTATTGCGAGTCAAAAAATTAGTATGTGTTGCAAGTTGGGGTATGTCGATCCCCCTATATGTTGTTAGATTTGCGCAGAGGATATTCAATTTTTGTTGGGGCATCACTTCCGTTTATTGGCCCATAACATGACAAACATTATTGGTTGCCAATTGTACTTCTCTGCAACTCTTGTGTCACATATTTTGGTAACTAGTGCTCTTCTTCCTAATAGGATTCTTGTACTTTCAGTGTTCCCATTTCAAATATTTTGATTAACTTCTCATCGACATAGTTGGCCATGTGTTTAAAGGAAAGAAGGCAAACATCATGCAAACCCTAGTTCATAAAAAAGAGGTATTTTACAATGAATTTGTTGATCTCTAAGCCTATGTTGTCTATTAGGGTCTATTTGGTTGCTGGAATAGGACTAGAATAGGAAGAGAAAATTAGAATATGTTTTATATTCGATGTTTGGTATGCTCAATCAAAATTGGGAATAGGAAGACATATTCCAATTTTGCCCCTAAAATGAGCATGCATGCCAAAAAATATTTGTTATTAGAATAGGCCATTCATATTCCCAATCTGATTTTTTCAAATTACATAACTTTTTCAAATTAGTTGTGATTGCGCCCACATAATTTTTCAAGTATAATCATAGAGACTAATTTTTGTGTGTTTTCATATATAAATGAACATATTTTACTAGTTTAATGAGTTTTATTTGTTTATGTTCATGTTTTTTTTTTACATCTTTTTTTTTATAACATTTTTTTATTGTATCTATTTGATTAAAAAAAATTAAAATTATATTTCTCATTAACTTCAATGAATAAAATGAAAATGAAAATAAATTAGCCTTTTTGCCATTATTGAAAAAATTAACCAAAAAACAAAAAATTAAAACAAAAAAATTTAAGGGAAATATTTTTAAAAAATACAAAACTTAACCTTATTCCTATTCCATTTTTGTACAACCAAACAATGGATGAACATATTCCCAATCGAATTCCAGGAAAACGAAACAGGAGTAGAATTGCCCTTTTCTATTCACATTCTCCATTTTCATTCCATTCCATTTTTGTACTGTAATTTTCAATTCCTATGCTAGCAACCAAACAGGCCCTTCGTGTCCAAACACTTAGTCATTTCCTAGGCAAGGATGAACAGTCATCACTATGACCAAGTCATTTAGTAAAGGTCGAGCATAACAAAGGACTTGTTTATTTTGCATTGTATGTCGAACAAGTTAGTGATTTCCTAGCACCCCCATTGAGATCGAGCGTATGTGTAAGATGAATTATTTTAGTAGAGATCAAGTAAACTGAGAAGACAATTTTTACCAAGTGACCAGAGAAGTTTATGCATATAGATGTTGAGTGCCAGTGTGAATGTTAATGATGATCGAGTGTCAACACATTTAGATGCCAAGTAGTTCAATTTTGTCATATGAGTTTGTAATTGCACAAACAGTTATATAAAACATTTTGGTCAACTTCCATATGACATTTAATGTTTGTAGAGATAGTTAAGATGGAGATTACTTGTCATTACATAAGGTAATGATCCCAAGGAATGATAATCAACCAATCAAAAAATCAAATATAAATGACAAAAGATGATGAATTGTAAACCATTGATTGAGATATAGAACTTTCATAGAACATCTATTTAAGGAGGATTCTAACCCTAGAATCATGTGTGTAAGAGTAAGAGTATGAAGGAGAGAATGCGAGCGTGTATGTGATGAGAAGAAGCGAACAAGGACAAAATAGAGCAAGAAAGGTTAAGTCTGGAATTAGTTCAAACAAGGGCAATTGAAGCAATGAAGGACTAAAAGGAGATATTAGATTGAAAGATCATATCAGACATTGTATAGAGGAGATCCAGAATTAACTTGTAAATCCTAACCGAGGGTTAGGTACTAAATCAATTTTAAATCCAGGAAAATCTCTTAACCAAGTGATCCTAACATGTCTATGTAAATCTCCTAATAGTGTCCTTACTTAATTGTAAGTATGAAATCCTTTAACAAGGTAGGACTTAATGGTCTTGAAGCTTTTAACAGGGCAAACCCCTCACAGGGTAGATCATATATTATGGTCAAACATTGTAACCTTAACAGGTTAACTTTATTGTTGCAACAGTGAAGATTTGTGGGTTTCATCCCCACCCTAGTTTTACCTTCACATTAAAGTATTCGTGAGTTACCAAATCATTTGTGTTATGTGTTGAATCTTTCATGGATGTGATGCATTTCATTTACTATTTAATATTATAGCTTTAATGTTAGATCTATGATATGAAGATGAATTAGGTGTGAATTCATTAATTTGGTTTTATAATTTAAAGTTTAAGATCTTGATTCATACCCCCCTCCCCCCTCAGTATCTTGTTTCCCAATAATCCACCCAACTGAATTTTGAAATCTAACACTTTCAGATATGGACACTCCCAAGATTGTAGATATCACAGAGCATCCTAGACCTAAGTTCAACAAGCATCCATATAAATCATTTGAGGATAATCCATTACATGCATTTTTATAGTTCTTGTTTAGCTATGAAAATAGGTAGATGCTAATGAATTTAATGATGTAAACTATGTGAGGTAAATTCACTAGAAAACAATTTCACACATTAAACATTAAATACAAGAGAAAGACGAGCTTCCAAACACAACTCTCAACATAACCCAAATTATATCAGGAAAAACCTAATGGATTAAGGGATGTCAATATTAAACCCAAATTACATCAAGGAAGTATGCAAGCAAGTCCTCATTCATGGGATATAAATTGAAGTAAGATATGCAATGTGAATGCGAATTGAACTAGTTGATTTAATGACAAGAGTAAGATAGATATATATGCAATTAGCCCAATAAAAATATAAAAATAAGTTGTGCTAAAAGGTGAAATGAATGATGGAGAGTTACCTTGAAATGTGTGAGAGAAGATGTCTTTCTACTTTAAAAAATACAGATTTGAAACTATGACTAAGTTTCTAACAGTGGATATGCAACCACAACAAAAAATCCTAAAATTTTTATGTTTCATAGACCTCCAAGAACAAGTCAACTTAGTAGGAGAGTGTCCAGAAACTTTACATTCTTAGAGCACTGCAGAAAAATTGACCCAATTTATTTAGATAGCTCTCGATGAGTAGTTCTCATATTTGTAACCATAATTTGAACATCCTACTCCTACACACAAGAAAAATTGGTTTTATTTGTTGAGAAAAGGCTTTCCTTGGTCAAGCCCTAGATTGAGGAATCAACCTCAGAATGAAATATAATGTAAATAATGAAAGGAAGAAAGACAAATGTAAGTATTCACCTTGCTTGATAGAACCCTTGTCAGTCAAGGTTTTTCAATGCTTATGTGTTGTCAATGTTGAATTTGCAATGAAGGATGAAGAAAATCTCCACAAATGCAATGGATCTACCAAAACCACATCATGGAGCCATAGATGTAAATATGCATCAATAAAGAGGATGATGAATGTCACAATGTAGATATCCTCTCTTAATGGCCAATAAAATATATCTTGGAGAGGAAACACTCACAAAGGATCCTTGAATCTTAAAGATGTTGAATGATGGATGTATTTTGGAAAATTTTCTCGCTTGAGTTCTTGTAATTTCTATAATAAATGATGGATATGAAAATTAGGTTCCTAGGCTTCCTTGTATACTAGTTTTTTTGGCGTGAAAACAAAGCAAGTGGACAGGGTCACCCAATTTCCAAATTTGCAACCTTGAGAAAATTTGGCCCTGAGACATAAAGTCCCTAAAGAATAGGTTGACTTGGGTCATCCTATTCTATAATAGGTCAACCTAGGTTATCCTATTCAAGAATAGGTTGACTTGGGTTGACCTATTCCAAGATTGGCCCAAAAAGAGCTAGCCCCGAGGTCTTAGAAACTGTGCAAATGAAAATACAAGAAACATGACAAAATAGGAGAAAGATTTAATTAACCACAAATCCATCCATGGCGCATAAGGTCACTAAAGGGTAGGAGCTAAAAGGTCTTAAATGATGGGTGCTTCTATTTTACTTTAGCAAGAGTATGAGTTACCTCATACTTATAGTAAAGTAGATCAAAAGCAAGAGTTGATCTCATCATGACTAAGAAGACAAAGAAACTATATTCAAGCCCCCAAAAAACTTGGGTCTTCATCATATCCAAAATCACATCAAATGAATATCATTGATGAGAGAAAATGGTGCAGTCACAAGTTGCCTAATAAGGTTTGTGTTCCGTATGGTGAACTATACAAGAAAGATGTGTTGCAACAAATGATGGTGTTGAATGCTCTAAAAAGTGTGTGTGGAATGCTATTCAACTCATAGAATATGAATTTAATGGCCTAGAAAGTGTGTGTGGCATGTTAGCCAACCCATCAAAGATGAATTGAATGGTCTAGCAAGTGTGTGTGGCATGTTAGTCAAGCCATCAAAGATGAATTGAATAGTCTGCCAAGTGTGAGTGGCAGACTAGTCAATCCATAAAATATATTCATCCTTAAGGGAAATTCATGTCCCAAAAGAATAAAAAATTACCCAGGCATAAGGATGTGTTTGTCCTTACGGGATCAAAAACTAGATCAGGCTTCCCAGACTATCAATAGCCCAAAGAAGGAACAGAGCATTGATAAGGCTTCCTGGACTATAAGTAATCCAAAGAGGGGTCAAAAGAAAGGATAAGGCCTCTCAAACTATTAGTAATTTGAAGAGGGATCCATAAAGAACCACAAGGATCAATCCCCCCAAACTATTAATAGTTCAATAGAAGAATCTAGACTATCAAAGTGTGTATGTGCACAAATGAGTGGAGTGTATGCCCCCACATTAAAGCAATTGCAAACGCCTTAATTGGGAGAAATATATTTAATAGAGGCATACATTCATCCACTAGAAATGTTTTCATTATGAAAGTCCCCAAGAGAGAACACTTAAGGGAAATAAACACATGACAAAAAGAGAGCACAAAAGGGACCTACTAACTTTTGAATTAGTCTAATCATATGGTAATGCACAATATTATATAAACTATGAAATATCATCAATCCCCAAAGGAATTAGAACTATGACACAATGGAGGAAAACATATATGGAGAATAGTGTTTTTGGATTGGCAATATAAAGACTAAAATGAATCAGCGCTACCATGTCGCAAGCATCCTAGCAAACTACACAAGGAAACGTGCATGAACAATAACACATATACAATATAACATGGAATAGTATATAAAAGAGAGATACAAATAGAATAATGCGTGTGACTTGTTCAATTACATCTTACGCAAATAGAGCAACATGAATCATCTAAAGAAATCTTAGGCAAAACATATAATAAGGAGCACAACATGAGGGAAACACAACACAAGCACACCAAGACTACCATGCCAGAGAAGTCCACTTCAAGTGTGTCGCTTGACTTGCCCACCCATATTGGTCTATATCATTAGGGAAAGGTGGGCAACTCACAAAAGGAATAACATCTAAAGTCGTAGCAACTAGATCCAAGCAAGGACTCTGGTTAGAGTCATTGTGATTGCTATTAAGAGTGATCTGAGGGATATTTTCATCAAAATTTGAAGTATTCCCAAAACTCCAACAATCAACGTCAGATTGAAGCCCTCAAAATTTTGGACCCAACGCAACTTGAATGGTGAAAAAGGAGTCTGTGGGCTCGAGTTATGGCCAGTCAAAGTTGGGTCAAACTCTAGACCAGAGGCCGTAAAAAAAGGCAAAATTTGAAACTCTCTGAAATTGGTCAAAGTTGGTGTCAAACTGAAGGGTTCATTGAGAGCTTTTCGACGATGTTCGTTTCGTCAAAATTGGAGCCCAGATGGAAAAGTTATGCCTGGTCAAAGTCATGGTCAAACAAGCATATCAAGGGTTGACCAAAAATAGGCGTGAAATTTTGACCATCACCAAAATGGTTGAAAATGGCATCAAGGTGAAGGTCTTGTCAAGAGCTTTTTGGAAATGTTTCTTTTGTCGAAAATGGAGTTCGTATGCAGGAGTTATGGACAGTCAAAGTTGCATTCAAATGATGACATTAGCAAAGGTACAGTCAACATGTTTGTACGATGATGTCAACATGGTGACATGGTAAGTGTACAATCAATAGTGACATGCCAAGTACAGTCAGCACACACGGCCAGTCAAAAGTTGACATGTGTCATTGCGTGGCATAAAATGGTGATGTGGCAGTTTCATGTCCACGTGGCAGGGTCATCAGCAAAGAAAAAATATGCATGGCAGAGTCTCCGCATCAACACACGTGGCATACCATGTGGCAAGGTCTTCAACAACGCTATGGAAAATGGGGTCGGTGGGAATTGAACCCCCGACCACCATCCACTAAGACATCGACAGAGGTAAATTTTGGGTATTTGCATAAACTGATTTTCCATTCCTACATTTCTAATCCAATTAATCAGTTTGATATGGCATGCTTTATATTTGAAGATACCTGACAGGAAATTGGGGAATAAAAGGGTGGACCGCCGGTGGGGTTGGAACCCCCGACCGGTCAGCCCCCCACCAAAACTTTGGGCCGGTTGCGCTATATTTAGTGCTTAACCTTGAGATGCGCTAGTTTATAAATATCTTTTTAAAACTGCCACCGAACCATATAAAATAAGGTTTTTTTTTGTTATATGGTTAAGATTTAAACCCCCAATTTGGTTTCAAGCCAAATTTATAAAATGGCCAAAGGGGGATTTTAGATAGGGGTTAATTAATAGGCCCTATTTTTTATATGTTTTTGTTATAGCCTATTTTAGGCTAAATTTTTGTATAAAAAGAGAGGGGGCTTTTCTTATGGGCCATTCAGAGGAGGCCATTTCAGAGGAGAGAAGCCCGAAGAATTTTTGAGCGACATTCTGAAGAGGAGATTTTTCTGATAAGCTAGTCTGTGATGTAACAATGTTTTGAGTCTACAGTCGAACCTTTCCAAGCAAAGTCTTCCCAACTTTTCAATAATCGGTCTTGCGCCTTGTGGGCTTTCATACAAGATGGTTCGAGTTGGGATTTGTGTAACAATTTTGTGGATGGACTATAGCATGTTTTAAATCAACTTTCAGAGGATCGTATATACATCGGTCACTCAATTTAGTTAAACCTGGAGACGTAGTTCGCTTAGCTGGGTGAACTCCAAAATCAAATTGGTTCTCTCTGTTGGAATGTTCAAAATGGGAAGAGTACTTCTGAGAGGTGGGGGGGGGGGGGTGAATCAAAAGTGTCACACTTTTCACCTTTTCTAACAATTTAAATCAAATAACTGAAAAGTAAACTGCATGCATGTAAACATATGAATGAACATAAAGTAAACACATGCAATAACACATAACACCAGATTTGGTAACCTAAAAACCCTCCAAGAATAAGAAGGTAAAACTGGGGTGGGGATGATACCCACAAAAATTACTATAGCAATAAATGTTTGACCACTTCTGATGGTCTACCCTGTGAAAGGTCTGCCATGTTAAAGGCTTTACACTATGTCAATAGTAACCTAATTAGAGGATTTACAAACACTTTACATGAAGTGTCACCTTGTTAAAGGATTTACAATAGGTTGTTAAACCCACCTAATACAATAGGATTTTCAATCACCTTCTCCAAAGGTTCTCCTATCTAGCTGTTAAGCTAACCTATCAATATAGGATTTTCAACTCCTAATACAATGGCATGAAAGTATTAGAACAATGAACCTGACAGTATGCAATCTTTAATTGCTAGATTTAGGCACTTGATCTGCTTTGTCTGATGTGACCCTTGCTTGATCTGAACTCTGTTCTTATCCCTTGTGCTGCTCTGATCAACTGGATGTATAATTGCTACTTTGTTCCTCTAAGTCTTACTCACTTCACACTGAATTTCACTATAATCTCACCATACACTATTCTCATCCACACATGCAATGGGGTTTTTGTCCTGCTTTTAAAGATTGTGAAGACTTAGGGTTAGGTATGGATCTACGATCCATATTGAATCTTAAGTTCCAGCTCATTCCTTGCATTTTCCTCATTGGTTGCATGCCTTCTCCATTTTTTTAATTGGTTGCATGCTGATTGCATTGGAAATGTAAAAGATTCAATCTTATCCTTTTTCTCCTTCGAAATCCTTCTATGCCGGCTCCAAAAATGGTTTACATCTGAGTTTGTGAAGGCACAAAATCATATGTTGATTCTATGTTACTTGACACATACTAGACTACTGGTGCTCGACACATATACTATCCTAGATTGCTCGGCACCTGTTACATTCTGTCTTGATTGGCACATGTAAGATCCTGGATTGCTCGACACATGTTTAGTTCTGGATTGCTCAGCATTAATTGTGACTTGGCACCTATATATCACTCGGCACTTATATATTTCTCGGCACCTAAAGTCACTTGACACCTATTGAAAATCTGACTCGACACATATTATGGCTTGGCATACATAGTGTACTCGGCTTCAATGTAGAAAGTGGTTAAGTGTATTGACACTCAAATGTCAAAACTATCTAAGACCAACACTCTCTCTCATTCTCTATTTCTTGTGCTTGTATGTGCTATTAGTTTCACTTAGCTATCATTTAAGTTCTTTATTCTACATTGAACTAAACTGAAGTGGTTAAGTAAATTGGAATAGAGCTCGGTGTTTTAATGCACTGCACTAGCACATTGGGTATCTGTACACTTTGATGCAATTTTCACTAGTATATAATTGCCTAGATCGTAATCAAATCAAAGAGTAAGTGTTAACTATTTAGAAAGCATGTAAAAAATATAATCCATATCTATATTTTCATATTCATCATTACTAATGTGTGTATTAGAACAAATATCATCATTAAGAGTGTCTTCTACATCAAGATTAATAGAATCTAAGATACGAACAAAATTGTTATGTTTTTCCATTTGCATGTTATTACTATGATTAAATTCCTCTAAGAGCTCAAACAGGGGTTGATCGAAGGAAGGAAATGATTAAAAAGAGGATGCAGTTTTAGAAGCAAGAGAACGAGCCTCAATCTTAGCTTCATCTCCCAAAACTAATTTAGGGTGAAGCCACCCATAGAATAGTAGGGCCATATAATTTTAGGGGATGGCCCTACTATTTTAAAAGCAACACCTTCTTAAAGTACTTTCGACAGTTATAAGCATATTGATTACAAATGGTTTTATGAGATAAATGTAAAGGTTTAGGATCAATTGAAATAGGTTCTTAAGAGGGAACAAGTACATGTTGAGGAATGTTATGTAGAGGAATAGATGGAGTAGGTAGGATAGCTATAGGAGGATCAACCTTAGGAAGCCTAAGCTCAAGAATCGTGTCTACCTTGTATTACTGATAGGACCGACAAAGATGATCAGGACAACTAGGTGGTTTTTGAGGAACAAACATCCAATTAGAATTCAATCTAAGCATAATCTCGAGGATGTGAAGGTTTATAAACATAATTATTAATAGTGACAAATTTTCCATTATGAGGAAATTTAATGCATTTACGTAACAAGGAGAAGTTATAGCAGTAGACACCTAAAAATCCTTTAGAAAGTAAAGTATTTTTATTTTTTGAAAAAGTCCCCGGTGACATCATCATTTATTAATTAATTAATTATTTAATTATTTAATTTATTTTTATGCCATTAAATCCCTTTATCTTAATTAAAAATAATAAATTAAGAAATCCCTCCCAAAAATGTTTAAATCTTATTTAAACATTATTTCCTTATTTATTAATTATTTAATTAATAAATTGACCAAAAATTTCAAAATAAATAATTTATTTATTTTTTGCCCAAAACTTGGCCAATTTCCTTAAGACCACTAACCTCTTCTAAAATCTTCTAATCCTTCTTTAATTTCGATTAAAGGCTAATCCCATCATTTCCTTACCCTAATCCCAACTCAAAATATTTAATTAAGATTAAATATTAATCCTCATATTTATTAAAAATGTTTTAATGAATATCTCCTCAACCCAAACCTTTAAGATAAATAAACTTTATTTATCCTCATCCTAGGAAATTCTAGACTCTTCTAGAAAGCCTTCATCCTCATCCTAAGCCTATCTCTAAACCTCCATTTTAGCCTAATCCACCCCATCCACCCATACTAACCAAGCTTAGCTACTAACTCACCCACCCTCATTGAATGCCATCCACTTGCATATCTCTAACATCCCTAATCTAAATCCTAAATCACCTCCAATCCCCCCCTAACCTTGTCACATTCCCTAAGCAAGCTTAATACTTTCCTAAACCAAGCAAAGTCAACAATCTCAACTCCCTCCACAATATCCCAACCACCCAACCATGAATGCTCTTACAAAGCCATAAAAGACTCTTACAAACTCATTCATTGCTCTTACAAACCATTATGAAGGGTCTTTATGAAGATATTATCCCTTGAGCCTCTTTTGTTGACTCATCCTTGCCCTTTTCTCCATCCTTTCACCCTGTGACATGTGTCACTCCCTGATTGGCTGTAAGGAAGCACAATCCATGTGCTCTCCTCTCATGCAATTTGAGCCCTCCATGAGCTTTTCTCCATCCTTGCATCTTAGCCCTCAAACCCCTAAGCCCTTAGCCTATAAATTGAATCCCCTCCCAAACCATTTCATCACAATCCTTAAGCTAAAGTTATAATGTTATTTTGAGAAGCCAAAATCCATGCTTTTTACATACATCCACATCCAAATCCCAACATCCATTGAAGCAAATTTGAAGCCCTTTGAGCATACATACCAATCCTTTACTTAGACTCATCTACCAAGCAAAGAGCTAATTCCTATTGGGAGAGTCCATTCATTTGGCTCACATTCCTAACTAGGGGTTCCTCTTTAGTCTCTCATATAAGTTATATTGATCTTGTTAGTTAATGCTTTGTTTCTTTAAATAGATTAGTGTTTCTTGCTAACATATTAGTGTATACAATAGCTTGCATGGAAGAGAGCCAGAGAGTACCAAGCTTAACTTGAAATTAATTGAAAGTAGGAATGACAACAAAGGTAGTACACACAACCTTGCTAGAAAGGGTCACAAGAAGATTGATAGAACTTGTGGGTGATAAAGGAATCATTACAAGTTTGAACCCAAACATCAAATGTGTCATAGCTATCCTTATGCAATCGTGTATTAAAAAGATGTTCTTCGGTGGTGACATTCACAAAGGAAGAAGAATTAATCAAAACACCGCAGGAAGGGATATGAGAAAGCCTAATAGTAATATAGAGAGGGTCGTTAAGTGCTTTAAACATATCAAAATGATTAAAGGTGATAGAAAGAGAAAGATTAGGTCCTAATGAAGGGAAAATTGAAGGTTGAGGTTGAGATTCAATGTGATTAATCATATGATTAGATTCTTCAACCTTGTTATTGTAGATAATATTAGTTATAGGGGAAGAAGGTTGATCAATGATATTTGTTGAATGTGTAGGGTTGGTGTAAATTTGCAGATTTTGATTAGGAGGTGCAACACATTTATTTATACTATTTATTTTGGTGAAAAATAGAAGTGGGGAAATAGGATATAGGCCTCTGCTTTTCACTCAAAAGCATTAAAAATGTGTGTGGGGTGAAGGAAAATTTAGAATCATAATACCTTTTGAATTTGAATTAGATTAGTAAGAGCAAATAGAGGAAGTGATGCCAATACTAAATTAGAATTACAAAAAGGAATGAAATGCAAGGAAATTCTCTTTGTCATGTGTGTGATGCATGAATGTAATTATGCAATTGAAAAACTTGACTTTGTATGATGTGCAATGTAGATCTAAGTGGTAGATGAATACAATTAGCCCAATTAAGATGTAGAATTATGTTAAAACTAAATTGAAATGAATAATAGAGTGTTCACCTTGAAATATGTAGAGGAAGGTATCTTTTCACTCAAAAAAGTGTGGATCTAGGCTTGATTATGAAATTTCATTTGTGAATCCCCAAAAATAAAATATAAAACCTATAAAAACCTAGAAATGATTTTTCTTGTCGAAGCTCGGGGAATAGGTTGACCTAGAGGAAAAGTGCATGAACTATGCTCCATAAATTCACCATGTTCCCAGGATCCTATAACTAGGTCAACTTGAATTTTTCCAAAATCTCACTAGGAGTTATTTCCAGATCTACAATCACAAATTCGCTATGTTCCTATGAACAATAACTCTAGTTTTTTTTTTTTTGGGTGGATAAGGGTTTGCCTTGGTCAAGCCCTAGATTGAGAAATCAACCTTTAAATTGAAATGTAAATCTATGTGAAGGAAACCGGATAAATTTTAGTATTAACCTTGCTTGTAGAAACCCTTGTTAATAAGGATTTGTGTTGCTTGTGTGTTGTAGATGTTGAATTTTCTATGTAGAATGTAGGATATCTCTGCAATTCTAATGGATCTACGAAAACCACATCATGTAGCCATGGATATAAATATGTGTCAATGAAGAAGACAATGAATGCCTCAATGTAGATCTCCTCCCTTGTTAGCTAACAAGATGATATATGTTGAAGAGGAAATGGTAAAAAAACATCCTTTAAACTTTGAGTGCCTTGAATTCTTGATGGAAACTTGCTTGCTTGAATTATTGAATGCCTTGAATATGTGTAGATGTCTCTATGGAATATTATGGAATGTATTTGATGTCAAAATGAAGATCTCAAACCTCCTTTTATACTAGTTTGTGTGTGAGAAAATAATACGATTCAACTAGATATCAAAAGAAAATGATTGGAAACCCCAAGCCATCTTTCTCTTGGGGATGACGTTGGCCTAGGTTGACCTATTCCAAAATAGGTTGATATGTTCCTAAGGAAGGCTCCGGAAAGAGGTTTTGAAGGCCTTAGAGAGAGTGCAGACAGAATCTAAAAAAGAAAATATAAATAGGAGAATGAGAATATTGAGCACAGATCCATCCATATTTCATGAAGTCACTATGGGACGAGTGTTATAAGGTCTTAAATGATGGGTGCTTCTATTTTAAGAAGGTACATTTATCCCCCAATTTAGTAGGATGATGAGTTGCCTCAAACTCATTGATGCAAACATAAAAGACATCAATCCAATGTTCATCTCCTAATCCATATGCTCTATAAGGTAAATCATGAGGCACTCTTGGAATATTCAGTTTCTCAACCATTTCTACTAAGATTATATTTTCAAAGGAACCTCTATGAACTATAACTTTACATACCTTGTTCTTGCACTTGTACTTTGTTTGGAATATAGAATGTCTTTGGTTGTAGCTTTGTCTTTCTACTTCTTCTTCCATAATGAAGCATATTTGCACTCTGTAAACCTTTCATGGATATACTCAACTTGAAGGCCTGCTTCGAAGGCTCACACTCATCAATCTAGAAACCTTCATAATCTATACATTGTATTCTCCTATAGGAACAACTCTACTACAAGAACATATGACATAAACATAATCTGTTATAATTTTCACTTCAAACTTTGCTATAGGAGGATTGAATGTTTCAGGAATAAAGAACCAATATGCTGCTCAAAAACTGTAATCTTGCTCTTTCATTTACTATTAATGATCAAACTAGTGTTGATTTACTTCCTGTTCTGTTTCTGAAACATAGCACACCATGTACAAAGGAAAAGCTTTTCTCTTATTTTTGAATTAAAATAGTTCAAACTTTTGTCTTCTTTCTACTATAGGAACATAGAATGCTTCAAACGTAGGACATTAGAAATATGACAAGTCTTTTTCCACAAAAATTTGCAGTCTTGTTCTTTCACCTATTGCCTTCAAGTAGTAGTAATCATGTCTTCACAGTGACAAGAATTTTGTCAAAAACTTATCCCCTCAACTAAAGAACACAAACCATAATTTAAACCTGCCAATTCAAATGATACTTGGTCTTTAAACTTTTCATTTGTCTGTAGGAAGATAGAACTAAGGAAGGCTTCTTTTTGGTTTGTGACAATGAATGAGTTCTTTATTTGAATGAACCACCAACTTCTTACTTCATACAAAAAGAAATTTCCATTTACAAATTCAGTCAATACATCCCCAATATCAAAGAAAAAACCATTCTTACTATGGCCAAAATAAATTGTCCAACTTGATGCTACTAATTTTAGAATTGGGAATTTATTTACTATGAAACTCTTTTAAAATCTATCAAAACAAGCAATTACTTTGGTGAAGTTTTGGGGAATTTGGTTTTCTCCAACATACTGAAATCTTAGCAAGATCCAATGGTCAATAATGATTTTAGAGTCTCTTTACTAAGACTTATTTCTGATGCTTTTCCAATGCTCATTCAAATCATTTTACTCCTCTCCATATGTGCAACATCCTCCCAATTAGATCCAAACCTAAACTTGACTTGGGTATTCAACCTACACAATATGACACCTTGAGGGAAAAATTTAATGATAAATGGGTTATTCCCAAACCATGCATGGTCACAAATCTCACAAATACACATACGAGAATGTTCTATTACCTTCCTATAGCAATAGTGATAGGAAACCATGTAAACATGACATTTTTTGGAAATGGGTTTGTTTCACCCCTCAAATCAAAAGATAATTTTTTTCTAGAAAGAATGAAAGTTGTTCAAAACATAGTAAACTATCTACCCACCAATTTTTAGGCCCTTATGAAATCGTACATGGTTTTTACAATTTTTGCTTTGGACTGCAAATCTGGGAAACTAAAATATGAACAGACTAGTTTTATAGAAGTGTGCATAACTTGCTCATTTCTTAATGAAAATGAGTCAAACTTGAACCAAACAAAAGTATATTCAATACTCCTTCAAAAAAAATTTACGATAATATATATATTTAAAAGTTTTAGAAAGAACCAAGAACTCTGGTTACTACCAATAGTACCAACCTATTCTAATCCCACTCAAAACACATTCAAGAGATAATCTTGCTTCAAGACACAATCAAAATCATGAAATGGGTATGAAAATTGGAGAAATTGCCTTTTCCTGGCCACTATGACATGCATGTAGTAATTTCTTTCAAAATTTTGTTCAGACCACTCACACCATCACAAATTTTTTTCTCATCCCAAATCTTTTACTATACTCTGATACCAAAAATGATGCAGAGTAGTTTGGGTAACCAGAATTGCTAAACTTTACTCTGATTCAACATGCAAAGACTTTGTGACAAACATGTAGTTGTTTAAGTAACTGGGTAAACATTTGATTTTACTGCAACATGATATGAGACAATAATACATAAACAAAGAAATACATGCAACTAAAGATGATCCTCCAATGGTCAATAAAGACCATTGAAGGATATTTAGAAAACCTCCATACAAAGGCCACTCTCACAAAAATAAAGATTTTTGGCCTATACTAAAATGAAATCAGACTAATTTACAAATTTCATAAATATAAAAGATTAAACTCACACGCATACACTAACATTTGGAATTTTAGATTTTAAACTCAAATCTACTTGATATTTTCTATGTGCCCCAGCACCACTCATGGTAAATTATATCTAAAGAAAAAGTTGATCTTATCATGACTAAGTAGACAAAGAAACTTTCAAGCCCCCGAGAGATTTAAGTCCTTATGATATTCAAAATTACAATAAGAGATATGCCACTTATGAGAAAAAGTGTAGCCAACTTTCTCAATAAGGTTTGTGTGCCTTATAGTGAACCACGAGAGAAAAATGAAAAGAAAGAAAAAAGGATGTGTTGTAACAACGTTGCCCACTTTTCATTCTCTAACTAATTAGCAAAAGTGAATACTTGTGTAATAGTGAGAAGAGTGAATTCTTAGTCATGATTGAGTCTAGGTCTAAACCCTCTTAGGTTGGATGAGTCTCCAATGGATTTTCCCTTTTCTCCCTCTCCTCATTCAGAGCCAGGTGGTTCTTAATTTTGTTGAGTGATCTTGCTGGTAGGTTAGTGCTGAGTTTGATGGAGATTCATGTTACTCATTCAATGATCAATTACAAGTTATATCCGCTTATGATCTACCACTATTTCAAAAAATAGAAGCTTGTGAAAAATCAAAAATCATGTTCTCCTCGGTGGGTTTCCTACCCATGAAGATGATTTCTCGTAAAAGACACTAAATGATGCACACAAATTTAAAAAACACGAAAATAAAAATGCATCATGTGGTGAATCCATGTTCTCTTTGCAATTATGACTTCAAAAAATGTTTAAGATTCATCATGGCTCTCATAATCATCCTGGGCAGAAAACTCAGAACTAACTTCTCCTTGGCGGGTTTTGAACCCATAAAGTTGGTTTTTCGAAAAGGCAGTTTAGAATGAAAAGGGATGATAAGTGGTCTCCTACAAGGTCCTCACACCTTACTTAGACATTTCTAATTCCAAGAAGGGCAATGGTCTAAAGTTTAATTAAAAAAGGAAATGATGGCAGAGAAACGGAAATTGTCTTCTCCTCAGTGGGTTTTCAACCCATGAAGACAATTCCCTGAATCTCAAAGAAAATCAAGCTGATGATCAGGTTTTATTCGCAATTCGTGCATTAAACATCTCAGAATGATAATAGAAGGAATTTAACAGCTACAGAAAGGAGTTAATGATTAGAATCCAACTTAGTGGACTTTTTACCATAGAGTACTCTATTAGTAACTTCCTGAAACTTAAAGGAAAATAGGGAAGTAAGGTGTGGGGAGATAAAAAGTTACCGTTGAACCAACATAACAGTGAAAAGACCCTTAGATGCCTGTTAAACCCTCACATTTACTATTTCAACGTATCTCTCCTTCAATTCATTCATGTGGCACAAACTCTAAAGGTCAACGGATGAATCAAGACTCCCATATATATGGAAACATAAATAGTTGAACAAACTGCCACTCTTTCTTTGAACTGCTATTCTTGTTAGTGTACATAAATTTTTCAAAAAGCCATTATTTGTTGTATTAGCCATTCCTTTCATTTTCTTGATTCAAATTTCGCTCTCAAAACTATGGCCACTAGGTTTGTCGATTTGAATAGAACCAAATCCCAATTGTAGAATTTCACAGATACCTCTCTTCATTTCTACGACATGGAGGATTTTCAAAAGAGAGTGAAGTCTGAGTGGATTCATCCCATTACTAAGAAGCTTTGAGGATGTGGGTTGGTCAAGCCAGTTGGTTTTTTAATTGCAATCTAGGCCCCAGAGTTAATCTATGAATATATACATCATTACAACCTAGAGACAAGGTAGATTATGCTACCAAATGACATGGTGTTGATTTCAATCGACCAAAATGGGAGGAATTCTCAAACTTGACCTTCGAAGGAGTTGTTTGTGAGTTCTCTGCAAAGAAAATGATCTGGAGGAAAGAAATCATGCAAACATGGTTCCAGAAACCATCGAGTGCTAGGAGTAAAGTTCCTAAGACCCTGTTTTGGACTAATCTCAAACTTGAGATTATCAATATATTGGTCCTCCTACATAGATTGAAAGGTGAGGTAGAAGCTTTGAATTTTGTTGAGCAGTATTTCTTTTTAGTGTAAGTCATTTGCTCTGACACCCAATATATTGATTGGGCCCATGAGGTAAGAAAATTTTGTCCAATGCTCTCCATGCTACAAAATTTTAGAATACTTTCTATATGTCCTCTATCCTTATCTATATGTTGGCCTCATTACAATTATGGCCATGCCTCCCAAGTGTGGAAAGTTTTCTTGATGATGTGAAATCTTATGAGTTTTACCCATGCTTACAGTTGGAAAATAGCTATGCAGAGTATGTGAAAGTTAATGATGCATTCACTATGAGGATTTGCAAGGAGCTGTAGACACCTAAATTTGATTACATCGCTTTAGTAATCCTATTTAGTTATCTAAAAAGGCATTATTAATTAAATTTCTATTTAATTAATCCTTTGTCATCCCCTAGTTGATTAATTTAATTAATCATCTATAGTCCTAATTGATAAATCAAATAATCTATTATTTATCAATTAAATCCTATTCTTCTATCTAATTCCAAAAATCCCCATTTATTAAATAAATCTATTTGATAAATGAAATCCTCAAATTCAAAAACCCCTAACCTATCTCTAATCCTCCATTTAGCCTAATCCACCCCATCCACCCATACTAACCAAGCTTAGCCACTAACTCACCCACCCTCATTAATGCCATCCACTTGCACATCTCTAACATCTCTAATCTAATCCTAAACCCAAGCCTAATCCACCCCCTAATGTTGTCACATTCCTTAAACAAGTTTAAGACTTTCCTAATCCAAAACAAAGTCTCCCCTCAAAAAAACCAACCACTAAGTCATGAGTGCTCTTACAAAACATAAAGACTCTTACAAGCCCACTCATGACTCTTACACCCATCTTCCACACTCTTCCCTCTTCCACACTCATTCCTCTTACATCCCTCTTACATACTCAACCCCACTCATCATGCCCTTAACCAACCCTTAACCCTACCCTCTCACACTCATCCTCCTTGTGACAAGTGTCACCTTCCCATTGGTGCTAAACAAGCACAATCCATGTGCTCCCCTTTGAGTGCATCTTAGCCCTCCTTAAGCCTTCATCCATCCTTGCATCTAAGCCCTCCATCCCTCTACCCCTTAGCCTATAAATTGAATCCCATCCCAAGCCATTTCATCAACAATCTTTGAGCTAAAGTTACCATGCTATTTTGAGAACCAAAGCCATCAACCATACCCTTATAATGCCAAATTGAGAGCTCACAAAGCTACCAATTTGCCATTACCCATCTCCATTGAAGCAGATTTTGAGCATCTTGAGCATACATCCACAGCAAAAGGACACATCTATAGAATCAAGAAAGCATGGAGTGTTTTCTCTTGTGAGGTTTGCACTTCTTATTTTCTTTCTTAGTCTAAGCATATATGTGAATTTAGTTTTTGGTTTGTGAATGTTTACTTCATTTGTTAATGTTCTTTGCATACTGATTCTGGTTCTACATTTTGGCACGCCCGGTGGGACCCCACTATGGGTCATTTAATCATCTATTTTCATCTATATGTCATTTTTCTAACCATCTAATGTTTGCTGTTGTTTGAGTGTGTTGTGAGGGTGTTTTGCTTGTTTTTGCAGGTTAAAGAACGCACTTAGGAAGAAGAAATACCATCTACAAAAAAAAAAAATTCGCATTTTCAACTTTTTTTGGCGCAGTTTTGGTGTCTGCAACCTGTTCTGTCTGCGAAAATCGACTTCTGCGAAAATCCGCGTCTGCGAAAATCGACATCTGCGAAAATCCGCGTCTGCACAAATCCGCGTCTGCGAAAATCCGCGTCTGCGAAAATCGACGTCTGCGAAAATCCGCGTCTGCGAAAATCGACATCTTTGTTTTGTCCTCTTCGTATTTTGACGCCTCTGTAGTTCAGCGTCTTTGTATTTTGGCAGACTGTGTTCTCTGCTTGCTTATGTTCCATTTCTGCTATATTATTTCTGCACTTTGTAGCTATAAAAAAAAAAAAAAAAAAAAGAGTATAAATCAAAATTTGACTTTTAGTGGTTCCGTAGGATTTAGACCATTTTAAGCATTTTTACGCGTAGAAAAAGCAACAAAAAAAGTTAAAATTTTTTTTCCCATAGTTAAGCTCTCATTTTTGAAGATTTTGGCTAACTAACTAAATTGCTTTTTTTTGTCTCATTGCAGGTTGGAGCACACATGGAACCACTAACCATGCTTCTTGCAGGTTTTCATGTTGCTAAAAAAATGAACTTGAATGTTTAACCATTTGTCTTTGAATGCATGTTGCTAAAAAAAAAATGATGAACTTGAATGGTTAAACACATTTTTCATTGAATGAATGTTGCTCAAAAACACACTTTTGAATGTCATGGATTAAAATCAACTTTCTTTGGAATGCATGCTTAAAACAAAAAAATTCAATCTTGAATGCCAAGGATCAATTAACCATTACAAATCTCTTTTTCACATGCAATCTAGGTAAAGTTGGATTTTTGGACATTTAAGAAACTTTGTTAAGTTAAAATACAAATTTACAAAAATCAATTTGAGTAGTTCCTTGGACTCACCTCTTTTCTAATCACCCATCAAATATTAACCATTGGTTGCAATCTCAGCGCCATTTATGGGGATGGGTCTACTTGAAAAAGGTGTTAAATGTTCCACAATCTAACTCACTCACTTGGTCTTTGAACGTTTGCTTTAACTTTATCAAAATTCTTAAATGGTCAAAACTCTAGATTAAATCGATCACACTTCAAGTTTGGGCACTAAAATTGAACAACAACTGACGTGGAGAGCCTCCGGGCGCGCGCTTGAAATCGAATCTCACACACTTTTGTTTTGGGCTTAAAACAAACTCACACTCAATGTTGAATGCCTTAAAGAAAATTAATCGATACTTGACGTGGAGGGCCTCCGGGCGCGCGAGTTTGCTTTTGTTGACCCTAACTCTTCTTATTGTGTGCATTCTTCGATCGATTTACTTTTGTTGGCGCTTCAAGTTGGAATTGAACATTGTCTCTTAAACATGAGTGCTTGCAAAGTCTAGATTAGCACACATAAGAGTCAGTTGGTAAAAGAACAAGCGTGTTTTTTAGCCCAAGGTCATCCGAGTCTTCTCTCCCCTTTTCGTCTTTCGAGGCCATCTTGGGTGCATAAGATTAGGATCCAAAACCTTGTTTCTTTTTTAGGAGGCCTGCTTGGGGATTTCATCACCCCTTGGACGACCTCAACTCCAGCGTTCCGGCGGAGTATAAGAATCGGGAGGTGAATCGAAAGACACCTCTCTTGGGATCAAGATTTTGTCATTCGGGCTAAGCCTCAAGGAACTTTATACCCTTGAGAAGTGAAAGAGGAGAAGTGGGTTACCGCTCCTCTCGGCTGTGTGACATCCTTTTGGTCTCATCTACGGATTCGGGCCTCACGTACCTTGCGTATATCGAGGACTCCCTAGCTAAACCAATTGTCTGCCTTGCAGAAAACCATCTAGGATGTTAATGTGTTTGGAGTGACTGATCGAAACATTTGTAGAACATACACACTCCTTGGTGCAAGTACCACATTCTGAGAACCACAAACTTCTATCTGGGTGTTCCTATCTATTGCTTGTTTTTATTTTACTTGTTGAATGAATGTTTGCCAAACTTGGTCAATCCTAGCTTAGGGCACACTTAGCGTAGTCACTGCCTATTTTGGAAGTTGAACAAGTTGAAGCAAAACAACTAAGATTTTTTCCAAAGCCAAGCAGATTCAGGAATTTATGTCAGAACAACCCAAACCCAAACCCAAACAGAAGTTTCACAAGGTCAAACTCAAGCCATCTCTAGCATACCAAGAACTTTCAGCCAAGAGAAAAGCAATAACACCAAGCCCATGAATTTCCAAACTCCACAAAGCAGAGGACAAAGCTACTGACGAAGCACTTCAAGAGGCTTGGTTAGAGCGCACCATCAAATTTAGCCAAAATCCAGGAGTTAATCCTGCTTATGCCTTACCAACTAGGCATGATTTCTATGATTAGACACCCTTGTTTCTCCACATCTTCTTGGATAAGCTTCACTTTAGAGTCATCTTTGTAGAAAAGCCAGCCATCTTAGCTTATCCCCTTAAGCATTATTAGCTCATCCATCTCATTTAGAATCATACCATCTAGCTAGTAATCGAAAATCTGCACATCTAAGCTTTCAAAATTGTTGTCACCTTGCTAAAAGTTTTCCATTCCTAAAATCTTCCAAATCCACCAATCTCACCAAGGTTATCCCTTTGACATAGCTTTGTCTAGGGTAATCTAGCTTTGTCACTTGTTATCCCTCATCACCTTGAGCTAAAGGTTGGGATTCACAAGTGGTCAATCTCGTGTTCTTCCTAAAGGATCATCAGTCTATCCTTAAGTTGACACAATCACCACCAAGCTTGCACATAGGAAAGCAGACCTTTTGTACTTTGACAACATATCTTAGAAGTTAGAATCCCCAACCCAATCCTCCTTAGGTTTTGTCATATAGCTTTGCCTCAACCTAGGAAATCATTTGCATAGAAAAGCCTTCCCCCTTTTGCATCCATCAGCATTATTGCATCTCATCCCTAGGAGCATTTTTCATGCCACCCGTCACTCGCTTAGCCAAGAAGAAAGAAATAATGGAGCCCTATCATTTGGATCGAACAACCTCACCCCCCTTGAGCACTCAGCCATCCTTCAGCCCAGAGCAAGCTATGCCATCACCTACTGACATTGAAGCTTTCATGAACCAACTAGGAAATGCAGTATTGGTAAACGCCATTATAGACAAAAACAAAGAGACAATCATGGCTAATTTTCGAAGGGACAATGTAGGAACCTTTGACTTTGGAAGACCCCCTCCATTATCAGATCCATCTCACCCATTGTTTGGGCAGCTGCCACCACCCATAGGCTCTTATGATCCAAATTATCTTCAATATATTCCAAAAGAAGAGCCTCCAGCCAATCCATATGACCCAACAGACCCAAACATACCATCATCCACCCAAGTTGAAATCTCCATGCCGCAAGCCAACCCAGCCACCACCACTCCATCCTTGGTTCATACCTCTTCGCTCCAAACCCCCTTTACCCAAAACACCTCACCATTCACCCCCTTCACTATTGCTGCTGCTTCCGAACCTAGCCTTCCCAATCCACCCATCTCCCAAATCAGTGCTAGCATCTTTGGCCAACCTCAGCAATATACAACAGGGATGCCACCCATGGGGCCAAGTAATCAACCTTTCATCGCCCCCAGCTTGTTCACCACAGCCCAAAGCACAATCCCATCATTTCCATTAGGTCTTGGGAGCTCAATACCACCAGCCACAAATCCACAAGCTACTACCTTCACTCCACAAAGCTATCAAAACCCACAAGCTACTACCAATCTTCTACCAAGCTCCCAAGTGACCCTAGCTCCCACCACCCCTCTACCAAACTTCCAAATCCAGCCACAAAGCTATCAAACCCCATCAGTTCCATTCCCAAGCTTTCAATTCCCACCACCTCCACCACCAACTAATCCATTACCTCCAATTACCAACTACTTTTCAATGCCACTTCTAGGAGGTAATCCACCACCCCAGCCAACCACCAATTATTTGCAGATGCCATCCCAAATGGGGGCACAACCCACATACATTGGTCAAACCCCACAAGCCCTCCGATCCTTTCCCCAAGCCTCACAACCACCTTATACCTTACCTCCACAAAGCAATCCATTTATCCCACAGCCAGCTTATGTTCCTCAATCCCAACCTCAAATCCCATATCAACAGCAAGCCTTGCAGCACATGCAGCAATATGCGCCACCTCCCCCTCAACAACCCGTCATCCACCATGCAGCTGCCCAAACAATGTACAATCCCTATCAGCAAATCCCTCACAGCCATCCATATTCAGTGGCCCCATCCAGCACATACCTACCTCAAGGCACTCCTACATTGGGGGCACCCCAACCATCACCTATCAATTCAGAGTGGGAGCAAATGAAGACAGCTCTGAAAGCCATCCAAGAAGGGAATGATCCAAAGACATTCAAGTTTGAGAATGTGTGTCCTTACCCATTTGACAGAGCCATTACCACGACACCATTTCCCAAACACTTTGAGGTACCTAAATTTGACAAGTTCAGAGGAAAAGGAGACCCTGTCACACATATCAAAGAATTTTACATGCATTGCCAGGACGTGGCATACAATGATGTCTTCCTCTTGCGCCTTTTTCCCAAAAGCTTGGCTGGACCAGCTCTTGAATGGTTTTATAGAATCCCCTATGGCACAATTAAAAACTTTGCTGAATTATCTGAGGCATTTGTAGCCCAATATGCCCATCTTGTTGAAACAGAGCTATCAATAGTTGATCTTGTCGACACCAAGCAAAAAGGTGGAGAAAGCCTTGCCGAATACCTGCAAAGATGGCAAACCCTTACCACCCGCATATCCTGCACCTTGCTAGAATGCCATGTGGTGAAAATGTTTATTGATAATGCACATCCCAGCTTGGCTCACCACATGACCATGAACTGTTTGCAGACCTATAAGGATATTAAAGAGAAAGGAATGATCCTTGAGCAAGGACTCATCAAAGATGGTGTGGTAAAGATTTACAAAGAGGCCAACCAAAATCAATCACATTCCAATGACAAGTCTAGGTATTGGAACAAAAACAAGCATGTTGCAACAGATGGGGTTACTGACACCAGACATGTGAATATCGTTGGTCCTTCTCAAAACCAGTCTAACCCACCATATCAAACAAACAACCAACAAGCTACCAATTACCGACAACGAAATAACCAAAGCTATCAAAACCACAATACAAGACCCAACTTTCAAGGGTCTAACAATCAAGCTAATGCCATCAATGTAGCTGCAGGGCAAAAGCCCAGATTCCAACCTGCACCTAGAAACTATACACCCCTTGGTGAGCCATTGGATGTTATTTTTGAGAAATTGGCTAAGGAAAACCTCATCAAATTTCCTCCTACCCAGCAAATTGATCCAAGCCAATCCAAAGCTGCATGGTACAAGGACAATGAGTATTGCAAGTTCTATAGGGTAAACGGTCACACCACCCTCAGATGCATGAAATTGAAAGACTATGTGCAAGACCTCATTGATCAGAAGGAAATCACTGTTGGTGCCCAAACCTCTCCCAATGCAGGCTTACAGATTTATCAAAATGCTTTTCCTCCACACAACAACCAAAATCCTGGAAAAGCACCTATCCAAAACCACACCAACAACCGCCAGCCAAACCAACAGCATGGGAAGAACAATGACCACACTTCATCCTATATAGACTATGGTAGCCTTATAGGTTGTATATCTGAGAAAGAGCCTTCTGTTAATGTTATCAATATCCGAGGACCAGACAATGAGTGTGCGGTCACCACTCGAAGAGCACGATTTAACATCGCAGGCCCACCAGTTTCATCAACACCATCAGCTCCATCAAAAAGCCGGTACAATATCTTGGAACACCTTGGGAACATGCCAGCCCAAATATCCATTTTAGACCTTCTCCGCACTAGTCCTATGTACAAAGACATCCTTGACAGTGCTCTCATAGAATCCCGTGTCCCTTCTGATATCAATGCTACTGATTTTCGTAATCTTGTTGGACACCTTTCATCCTCATGTGCCCTATCCTTCAAACCCACCGACATACCCGCGGTTGAGCCAGATCACACCCTTCCGCTTCGCATAGCCATCATGGTATCCAATTTTGCCGTGAAAAGAGTAATGATAGATAATGGATCAGCCTTGAACATTTGCACCCTAAAATTCATAAAACAAGCTGGGTATACTGAGGCAGATATGATCAGTGAGGTTATCACCATCAAAGCTTATGACAACTTGGAAAGGACCACAGAAGGGACTATTCTGCTACCAATCAAGGTTGGGCCAGTCATTCAAGAGACAGTTTGCCATGTTGTTGATCTAAACCTACCATTTAACATCCTCCTCGGTCGCCCATGGATTCATGCTATGAAGGCCGTTCCATCCACCTACCATCAGTGCATCAAATTTCCACATCAAGGCACTGAGGTAACCATCCATGCCGATCCAGAACCCTTTGCTTACTGCAATGCGGTTGAAGCTTCATATACAAACCATTGCCCTGGAATAGACATCGGCACAGCCATCGCCAGCTCATCCCACACTTGTAATGACGCAGAAACCATCCTTGCCTCCACCCTATCTACTGTAAAGATCAACAACAAAGGATGTGGAGAATATAGTCTATCAGATGCATTTGCTATCGGAGCAATCCCACTTGATCCACATACCCATGGACGGCCAACATATCACAAAGCTAAGGAGATTCCACCTCCTCGATACAAACAGTTTGGCCCAACCACCTTTGTGTCCTCAAAAACCCCTCTTCATGAGGAGCTCACTCCAGATATCAACAATTGGCTACATAAGGATGCACCTCCAAGAAATCAAGCGCGCCTTGATCACTTCAGCGAGAAGTATCCCCAACAACATAAGCTTGTCACTGAAAAATGGAACTATCAAGGAGGTGGACTAGGACCAGAAGAAAGGGGCATGCAATGTCCCATCGAAGCACATGATTGGGAGATAAAGTCAGGTCTTGGCTTTGGCATACCCACAACTGGGGGCACCAACGAGAATGGTCACGCTTTTTCGAACATCCACCGCGACCTTGTCGAAATCGAAGACATTCCTGAGGAAGTTGAAAAGAGAGCCTACGACGATATCCCAGACCAAATCTTCCTAGGAGACTCTGTTCTCCGAGAACTATCCATCCATCTCATTGACCTACCACTTGCTCATCCACAACTCATAGATTGGGACCAACCAAGTGTCATACATATTGATGAGTTCGCATCAGAGGAAGCGCTTCTAAGATTCATGGGAGCTGAAACTCCTCATAACAAGACAAAGCCAGATTTTGCCTACATCTACAAGCTAGATCCCAAGGGGTATTTTGGAGAAAATCCCCAACCTAGTTTCGATACACCCAAAACTGGAACTAAGGTAAAACCAAGACTAGCTAAGGTAGCAAAGAGAACCCCTCAGCAAGAAAATCCAGAGCCACAAGCAGAACATGAGGATTTAGTATTGCCTCCTCAAGATAATCGACCAGAGGTGTCTTCTATTCTAATAGAGGATACTAGAGAAGTCAACATTGGTTCTTCAGAGATCCCTAGAATTGTTCACATTGCTGCATCCCTATCACAAGACCAAGCTGACCTTCTCTTTGAGGTTTTACAAGAGAACATTGGCCGATTTGCATGGTCATATCAGGACATGCCAGGACTTGATCCAAAGCTTGTAGTTCATCATCTTGCAGTTGATCCAAAGATCAAGCCCGTCAGACAAAAGCTTAGAAAAATGCACCCCAAGGTGGCATTACTAGTCAAAGCTGAACTAGAAAGAATGTTAGCTGCTAAGGTTATCCGACCTATCGACTACTCAGAATGGATCTCCAACATGGTCCCTGTCACTAAGCCTTCCGGTGACATCAGAATCTGCACTGATTTTAGAGATCTTAACAAAGCTTGTCCGAAGGATGATTTTCCCTTGCCCAACATAGATATGATTGTAGATCTCACAGCTGGACATGAAATTCTGTCCCTTATGGATGGATTTTCTGGGTATAATCAGATCAAGATTGCAGAAGAGGACCAGCATAAGACAACATTCACTACCCCTTGGGGAACCTTTTGCTACACCATGATGCCTTTTGGCCTAAAGAATGCTGGGGCTACCTATCAAAGAGCTATGACAACCATTTTCCATGATCTTATCCATAGCATTTTGGAAGATTATGTGGACGATATCCTAGTCAAATCTCACACCTTCATGGATCATCTTGCTGACCTAGAAAAAGTCTTTGATAGGTTGGCCCAATATCATCTCATGCTAAATCCCAAGAAGTGTGTCTTTGGGGTCACATCTGGCAAGCTTCTAGGCTTCATAGTTTCTAAACGAGGTATAGAGATTGACCCCAAAAAGGTCAAGGCTATCTTAGACATGCCTCCTCCCCAGACACTGCGACAGCTTCACTCTCTTTAGGGGAAACTTCAATCTGTTCGGCGCTTCATCTCCCAACTTGCAGATAAGTGTACACCATTTTCACACTTGCTAAAGAAGAATGAGAACTTCAAGTGGGATCTTTTATGTCAGCGCAGCTTCGATCAACTCAAGCAGTATCTCACCAATCCCCCTATCTTGGTTCCACCAGTTCCTGGTCGTCCCTTGATCTTGTATATATCAGCAACACCTACTGCTCTAGGGGCACTTCTAGCACAACATGATGATTATAGCAGAGAGAGAGCCATCTACTATATCAGTAGAACCCTAGTTGGTTATGAAATCAATTACACTCCTATGGAAAAAGCTTGTTTGGCAGTTGTTTTCTCAACTCAAAAGCTTCGCCACTACATGCTAAGTCATACCATCCAACTAGTCTCCAAGATTGACCCTCTCAAGTATATGCTCTCCAGAACAACACTTACAGGCCGTTTGGCCAAATGGGTTATGCTACTAAGTGAGTTTGACATCCAGTATGTGGACAGAAAGGCAATCAAAGGGCAAGCTATAGCAGATCACCTAGCTGATGCACCTCTAGTAGATGCATATCCTTTGCTCACAGAATTTCCAGATGAGCATATTTGCCTAATTGAAGAACAGCCCCCATGGAAGCTTTATTTTGATGGCTCATACACCTCTCATGGGTCAGGGGCAGGAATATTATTAGTTACACCTCAAGGAGATTATATTCCAAAAGCCTTCAAGCTACAATTCCCTAGCACCAACAATATAGCAGAATATGAAGCTCTTGTAGCAGGATTAAAAATAGCTGCAGAATGGAATATCACTGAGTTACAAGTCTTTGGTGATTCCCAACTCATCATCAAACAAGTCTTAAATGAATATCAAACCAAAGATGAAAAGCTATTACCCTACAAAGAGCTAGTTGATCAGCTGACCCAGCATTTTACAAAGCTTCAATTTACACAAGTGCCTCGAACGCAGAACAAGGCAGCAGATGCCATGGCCACTATCAGCTTGCTCTTGGAAATTCCCCAAGAAGCTATGCAGTATGAGTTTTTAGTTGAGCAGCTCCTCACACCTGCCTATGCGAATGAGGATTCAAACCGTGTTTGTATCTTGGTTGGTCCCCAATCCCCTTGGTACCATGAAATTCATGCTTACCTTAACGATGGTATCATATCCCCTCACCTCACACGTACCCAACGCCAGAACCTCATCCGAAAATCATCCCGCTATGTTATCATAGCCAATACCCTATATCGTCGGGGTTATCACGATACTCTCTCTCGATGTTTAGATGAAAATGAGGCCGCGATGGCATTAAAAGAAGTACATTCCGGACTTTGCGGTGCCCACACGAGTGGTATTGTCCTAGCATGACAAATCCTTAGAGCAGGCTACTATTGGCCTACCATTGAAGAAGACTCTTGTGACTTTGTCAGAAAGTGTCTCCCATGTCAGCAGCATGCAAATCTTGTGCACGCTCCAGCACAGGATCTACAGCCTATTGCACCACCTTGGCCTTTCGCTTGTTGGGGCCTTGATCTAGTTGGAACTATCACCCCTCTCTCATCTGATGGACATAAATGGATAATAACAGCTACAGACTATTTCACTAAGTGGGTGGAAGCAGTCCCCCTAGTCTCAGCTACAGGAGTTCAAGTCTCCAAGTTCATCTTGTACCACATTGTTTGCCGCTTCGGCATCCCATCCACCATCTTCATTGACCACGGAGGTAATTTTGAAAATCTCAACATGGAAGAATTATGCACTTCCCTCCGCATCCATCACCGCTTTTCTAGCCCATATTTTCCACAAGGTAACGGTTAGGCAGAGGCAACTAATAAAACCCTCCTCAAAATCCTAAAGAAAGTTGTCAATGATTCCGGCCGTGATTGGCACCTTCAAATAAATCCGGCTCTATGGGCCTATTGAACTTCCTTCCGTACATCCACAGGCACAACTCCATACTCCCTAGTCTATGGTGCCGAAGCGGTATTACCTATAGAAGTTGAACTTCCCTCACTACGCATATCTTTGCGAGGGCAAATCTCAGATGAAGAATACAGAGTAGCTCGACTCACCCAGCTAGATCTCTTAGACGAGAAGAGACAACAAGCCTATGACCATCTCACAGTCTATCAAACTCGTCTCAAAAGGAATTTCAACAAGAAGGTGCTCCCACGACACTTTCAGCCAGGTGACATGGTCCTCAAAGAAAATATGAAAGTCCAAGCAGATCGAGAAAAGAAAGGCAAGTTTGAACCTACATGGCTTGGTCCCTATGTGGTTACTGCCTCCTTTGGCTCCGAAGCCTATCAATTATCTACACCAGAAGGTGAACTCTTGAATGATCCCACTAACATCATTCATCTCAAGAAGTTTTATGCTTGAAGATCCTTGGTATACCCAGCTTTTGAAAAAAAAAAAAAAAAAAAAAAAATAGTAAAGAGAAATAAGCGTCCAATGGTGAAAACTTGGCAATTCAAGCGCCTTGGATAGGTACCTTGGTAAAAACCTGGTAATTCAGGTGCCTTGTGTGCTAAAGACTAATCCATTATCTATCACTATCATATCCCTCATCCATCCACCCACCATCCCATAAAACACCTGCTTGTTCCCTTGGTGTTCCAATCAAATATCCAAAATCTGATGGAGCTTGTCAATACCTCCTGTACAGCTTGTAAATCTTGTACCAAAGCTTGTATTATACCTTGTAAATCTTGTACCATACCTTGTATATATCCAAATCTTGTCCAAAGCTTGTACCATATTCCATCTTGTAAATGATCTTGTATCCGAGCTTGTATCCTATCACATGCACACACAGAATCCCATTTTCCTTAAGCTTTTCACAAACCATCTACCTATCCACCTATCAACTATTATAGACACCCCATCCTTCACAAACATTTCCATCTCACAAAAAAACCAAAACATGAACAAACTTGTACATTTGTAACATATCTTGGTCTGTCAGCTTATACATCCTCTTTAGCTTAGTATCATTGTATCTATCCGGCTTTCATGTTAGTTCATCCTTGGTCAACATCTTGCACACATTGCACACCTTGGTTAGATATTCCAATGCATCCTTTAGCTAGATCTCCTATCACCAAAGTGTTATCCTTCTTAGTTCAGCTTGCCAGACGCATCACTCATCCAGATCCATCAGCTTAGGTGCTCTCTGATAGATTTTTGCAGGATATAGCTTTCCTCATGTCTGATCTTGGTCCGTTAGTACCTCGTCCTACCCATCTCGTTGGCAAACAGTTCTCTTTTGGATTTTCACTTTCTTTTGATTTGGGATCTTCCCTTTTGGGTCTTGAAATATCTTTTCCAAGCAATCTCCTTGTTCCCTCCTCAAGGTTGCCATGATCTTCCATATCATGGTATGCTGCGAATGGGGCAATTAGAGCGTAAGGTCTTGAGCAGGTCTTTTGCTTGTTTTCTTTTTCTGCTTGTGGGTTACCTAGTGTCATTTCCACGCTGCCTCCTCTGGGATTCATGTGTGATACTGGGGCAATCCTTGTGTGTTTGTTTTGAGTCAGTTCGTCAGTCCTCTGGACGGTTGGTGAAAAGGCCTTGATGTTCTTGGTAACCTTGGCAATTAACCAACAGTCCTATAGAAAATCTAGTGCTCAACTACATGGCGGTACTTCTCTTTGAAGTATCCCCCCCCTCAAAAAGCTTCAATGGATTCCTTTTATAGCGCTCCGCTCCTCCATCTCCCCCCCCCCCAATCTTGGAAAGTCTTAAGCTTGCTTTACTATTGTGCCTCTGATTTCCCTTTATCATTCTCCCGTAGTGAGAGTTTGAGCTAATTCAGCCCCTTCTCTTCGCCAACCAGCGTCTCAGCTCATCTCAATTTCTTGTACTTTTCAAGAAGTCGTCGAGCCTCATTTCTCTCCCCGCCGCCTTCTTGAGGGGGCATCATCTAAGTCTAGTCTCTCCTCTTCTTATCTGAGATTGGGGCAACCTCGTTGCTAAAACATCTTCCTCGTGTCGTCTTCATTCGAACTTCTTTGAAATAGTGTTGTCTCAACACTATGTCAAAGAGGGGCAAAATGTAGACACCTAAATTTGATTACATCGCTTTAGTAATCCTATTTAGTTATCTAAAAAGGCATTATTAATTAAATTTCTATTTAATTAATCCTTTGTCATCCCCTAGTTGATTAATTTAATTAATCATCTATAGTCCTAATTGATAAATCAAATAATCTATTATTTATCAATTAAATCCTATTCTTCTATCTAATTCCAAAAATCCCCATTTATTAAATAAATCTATTTGATAAATGAAATCCTCAAATTCAAAAACCCCTAACCTATCTCTAATCCTCCATTTAGCCTAATCCACCCCATCCACCCATACTAACCAAGCTTAGCCACTAACTCACCCACCCTCATTAATGCCATCCACTTGCACATCTCTAACATCTCTAATCTAATCCTAAACCCAAGCCTAATCCACCCCCTAATGTTGTCACATTCCTTAAACAAGTTTAAGACTTTCCTAATCCAAAACAAAGTCTCCCCTCAAAAAAACCAACCACTAAGTCATGAGTGCTCTTACAAAACATAAAGACTCTTACAAGCCCACTCATGACTCTTACACCCATCTTCCACACTCTTCCCTCTTCCACACTCATTCCTCTTACATCCCTCTTACATACTCAACCCCACTCATCATGCCCTTAACCAACCCTTAACCCTACCCTCTCACACTCATCCTCCTTGTGACAAGTGTCACCTTCCCATTGGTGCTAAACAAGCACAATCCATGTGCTCCCCTTTGAGTGCATCTTAGCCCTCCTTAAGCCTTCATCCATCCTTGCATCTAAGCCCTCCATCCCTCTACCCCTTAGCCTATAAATTGAATCCCATCCCAAGCCATTTCATCAACAATCTTTGAGCTAAAGTTACCATGCTATTTTGAGAACCAAAGCCATCAACCATACCCTTATAATGCCAAATTGAGAGCTCACAAAGCTACCAATTTGCCATTACCCATCTCCATTGAAGCAACTTTTGAGCATCTTGAGCATACATCCACAGCAAAAGGACACATCTATAGAATCAAGAAAGCATGGAGTGTTTTCTCTTGTGAGGTTTGCACTTCTTATTTTCTTTCTTAGTCTAAGCATATATGTGAATTTAGTTTTTGGTTTGTGAATGTTTACTTCATTTGTTAATGTTCTTTGCATACTGATTCTGGTTCTACAGGAGCTACAGGGTGTATGCACCCTAAAATGGTCACCTAGACTATGGGTCCCCATTATTCAATTTATCAATTTCCTAAATTAATGGTTTGCACTATTTTATTAAATCAATTTAAATCAATTTCTTTGATCAAATTTGATTATTTATTTTTCTAAGGTTGATCATTTTATCTTAAGTTTTGTTTAATTAAAAGAAAATCTCTCTTTTAATTAAATCAAATAAGTCCCCATTTAATTAAAAGAAAACGTCTCTCTTAATTAAATTCATCCACATTTAATTAATTAAGAGAAAAACCCCTCTTTTAATTTAATTAAAAGAACTTTCTCCCTTTTAATTAAATAAATCCCACGTGAAAAAGGAAATGAAAGAAATAAAAATTAAATAAATTCCTTTTTCCTTCCCTCATTTAATTCTTCTCCTCTTTTCTCATTGGTGAAATTTTGTCTCAAATGGATCAAACTCTATTATCCCATATTGGTTGTGAGAAGCTTCCCACTTCTACATTTTTCTTTATAAAGGAGAGCCCTCTCCTCATTTTTGAGATCCATTATTATGCTATTGTTATGCTGCAGTTTTGGAGAGCGATTTTTGAAGGAGTTTGAATACTAAAGCTTTTTGTAGAGAACTTCTATCTTCTTGTCTTCTTCTCTCATGCATCCATGGCTTCCATCATCATGATCCATCCTTTCATTTTCATATTAGCTTAGATCTTGCATTGATAGATTAGATCTTGCTTTCATAGATTAAATCTTGCATTGTTTTGCATTATTATCATATAGATTAGTTTTCATCTCCATTTGCATGCAGATTTTGATCTTTGGATCTCTCATTTCATGGTGTTCTTGCATGGGCACAAACTAGGTCAAATTGAGGGCCTCCATTACAAACTCTTGCACTCCATGAATAGAGAGCTACGAGCCACCATTTGAGACCTCATTCTTGAGCAATCTTGGATATAGTGACTCATAGAAGTGTGCCTACATTTTATACATACATAGGGATGTCCAGAAAGGAGATTTAGTCCCGAAGCCATGGTAACCATAAGCCAATTTGGGAGTTATTTCATCCAATTCTTATCCTTTTCTTATTTGCGTCTTGTAGCTTTCAATGGTTTTCCCTTGAAGCAACCAAGATATCCCAATGACATGATCATGTTGATTGAGATAATGCAATAGGCCATTCAAGTGAACGTGTTGAACAAGAGCTTGAAGAAGAAAGGGTATAAATTCCCCATGAACTTGGAGGCCTTTAGTTGTGACACCCACTCTAATGCGAATAACATGTTGAAGGTGTTTGAGATGAAGTATAAATTGGACATGTACAAAGTCCTGAGGCCTATGTTCGACCCAAATGGGTATGCGAAGGATGTTTTGCAAATTGGAAGCATAATCAAGCACATTACCACCATTGAAGATTACTGGGCCGATTCCAAGAATGAATTCGAGAGCCAAGATCGAGCCTTCGCTAGACTAACAATCAATCAGGTGAAAATGTACAAAGTCAATATTGATGTAGGAGTAGAGGATGATGGATAGAACATGTATAGCAATACTTATCTAACCAAGCTAAGAGGCACTCCAATAAGCTCATAACCTTATGAAGATTCTGAGGAAGAGCTAGATATAATGATGGCTCAAATCTACAAAAGGACTGGAAAATGGGTCAAATGGACCACAACTAGAAGGAGTTAGAGCAAAGGCACATCCACTCAAGCTTCCCCAAAGGTTGTGGTGGCTTCTTCCTCCTAGGGTGGCACATCAGGTGCAACCTTGGCCATTACCCAAGGACCAACACAACCATCAGATAGAGGTGATCAACCTCTCAACAAAAGCATTTCCCTAGCTAGAACTTGTCAGGATGACTCTCTATCAGTGATCAAAAATCCTACGGAGGCCAAGAAGAAGAAGGCAGAGGAATTAAAGGATGGTGTGGTTACTCTTGCTCTCTCACCCCATAACAGTCTGATCCCATCTGTAAGTGATCCAATGGATATTTTTAGTGAAAATTGAAGTGTCTCATTTCTCTCCAAAATCTACACCATGAGAAAGATCTCAGCGTCTTGATTCCAACGCAACTTGAACGGACAAAAACGGAGTCTGAATGGAGAAGTTATGCTCGGTCAAAGTTTTGGTCAACAAGCAAACCAGAGGGCTAGATAGGAGGCAAAATCAGACCATCTCAAAAGTGGTCAACAATGGATTTCAAAATGAAGAGCTCATCGAGAGCTTTTCGACAGTGTTTGTTTCATCAAAAAAAGACTCCGTATGTGAAAGATATTGCAATTTGAAATTCAGATAAAAAAATTAGTGCGATGATGTCAGCATGACATCATCAAGCTGACATGACAGCAGGTGGCAAAATTTTTGAGTGGGATTCGAACCCACAACTTATCTCCTTTAGAGTTATTAATTTAACCACTAGACCAAACTATGCATTCAAAATATATAAGCAAGAGTTGATATTCAAACAGTAAGTAGCGCCAATCTTGAATAAAGGAAGCCTGCCGGCGGGGTTGGAACCGCCGACCGGCGGCTCACTGTAAAATGGGTTTGGCCGTTGCGCTATTTGTGCGCTTGGAAATTATTTTGCGCCTATTTATATTTATCCTTTGAACAAACCCGCCAACCTTAGCAAATTAAGGTTATTTGTTATTTTTTTGGTCCCAAAATTGACATTAGCCAAATCTGTTAAAAATGGCTAATAGGTTATTCCGAGAGGGGAATTAATTAAAGGGTTTATTTTTGTAAATTTTGTTATAGCCCTATTTAGGCTAATTTTTATGTATAAAAAAGGGGGTATTAGGCCTTTTGAAAAGGCATTCAGGTGGTGAGAACAGGAGAATGTTTAAGAGATTTTTGAAGACTATTCTGCACGTCGAGGGCATGCTATGCTGATTTGTTTAAGGGAATAATCTTGGTGCATTTGTAATTTATTTTGGAGATTAATCGGATCGGTCGTACTCTATTGGAGCCGACTCGGAGACGTAGTCACGTTTGTGGCGAACTCCGAAATCAAACTCTGTTTGCATCTTCTTATCTTCTCTCTCAATTCTGTTTCTCATCTTAAGTTTTGATTTCATTGATAGTAAATGAATTAAGACTTCCGCTAAGTTGTGATTTATTTAATTTGATTTTATTTAAGCATTCAATATTGCAATTAGTCTAGATCCGTTCATCAGATCAGTAAGTGTTTCAGTACTCCTTCCTAGTAGACCCCAAGTGCAAGTAGTTGATTTGAGAGTGAGACTATTGAGTCCGATGAGACAACAAAGAAGACTAAAAAGGTAGAGAAAGGCCCAAAATCTTCAAAGCTCATCTCACAAGATGTGAAAAATCCTTTCTCTTTGGCCACGAAAACACTCACCTTCTTCAAGAGAAAGATGTTTAGTATAGATACACTTGGGACTACATCCAAGGTGATTGGCACAAATTCATGGTCGGAGGACACCTTGGATAGAAAAAAAAAGAGGAGAGAGGAAGGAGCTCCTAATAAAGAGACTTTATCTCTGGCTATCTGCTCTAGATTAGCACTGAGCAAAGTCAAAAAGTAGAAGACCTTGTCCATTCTTGGACAAGATCCTGACACAAGGCATCTGATGATGGAAATTGCCAAACCTACTAAAGAAGGAAGAATCAAAGATATGTGTGCATATGACTTTTCCCTTCATTCTGTGGATCTCGGGGAAGCCAAACATGACACTAAAGTTGGCTTATGGAAGTCAACACATGATGTAATAGAGGGGCAACTTGAAAACCTTAAATTATCAAAAGTGAGAATGAAAGTGAAAATCCATGAACTTAATGGCTTTATCAGGCAGTTAGTCACCCTGTTGGCAAGCATCTCTGGGATGTCAATCACTAGTGATCCTACTACTATTGATTTCCTAGCACTCATCTGTCAGCTCTGAGAAGATAAACATTTCAGGAAAATCAATAGAGAGTGGAGTGGGAAACTCAAGTTGGAAGGACTCGCCATTATAGAATAGATCGGCAATGCAATACTGAGGTTCAAAATAGAGAAGGACAACATTTCAACAAGTAGAGCTACCCTGGTGGCAGAGAAAGTCAAAGTGAAGATTGTGTTTCTTTACTAAAGACGATTATCCATATGAAGGTCAAGGAGGTTATGGAAGCAAAGATTATGCCTAAGGGAGATGAGCCTTTATTTGAGTGGCTTTAGAGCATGCAATTCAAGTCTAAGATGATCTTGGCGGCAAAGGAAGGACTTAAAGAAATAGAAGCCAAACTGAAAAAGGATCAAGATAGAGACTATGAACTCTTAAGAGGTCTACATATAGATTCCTAGACTAGTGGACAAGGAAAGGGATCATTGGAGTAGATGCCATGCAAAAGAACTTCTCTAGTTATATAGATGGTTTGATGAGGATATCTTCCGATCACTAGAATAGAGTTTCTGAGCTCCAAAAACTTGGTGGGTCTGTGCATGTGGTGATGGAGGAGATACAAGAGTAGTTAAATGTCATCAAAGATTTAGCCAGAGAGTATTCCAAGTGGTTTTTGAGATACACTAATGTACATGTTTATAGACATGAAGAATTGATTCCAATCATTGTTGCTGCCAAGGCCTATAAGGCAAAACTAGAAAAGGGAAAGAAGGAGAAGCAATTCATATCCTAGCCCTTTCATATTTTGATGTAATGATTGCAATGGACAAATTGGCTCCTTGACATTTGTCAATTATGAGAAGATGAACCAATTTAAGTTCCTTTTTCTAACGGTCATCTTAGAATCCTATATGTACCAAATTGAAAGATCAATCAGAGGTCAACTAATTTTTGGTGTGAAATACTTGATGTTGCAGAGACAATTGAATGGTATTTTGTGTCAATTATTTTTTGTTCCATTTTGCTTTATGTTAAGTTTTATGTTTTCTCTTTTGTCTGAATTTAATCAAGGAATGAAAGAAGTTTTATTGCCCTGTTCCAAAACAACAAACTGAAGATAATAGTATTGTTATCATAGGTTCAAGAGAAATCCCTTTTGTGTTTTCTTTCAAGTTAGTCTTTCAATATTTGTATTTAGTTCATGCTAGTATCAGTTTAGTTTTAGTTCACATGCATTGTTGAATCGTTAAGCTTTACAGGTTTATAAGATGTGTGAATCTATAAACTTAATTAATCTTAAAACACCAACTCTTACCTAAGTTAGTTCCTATTTAGGCCTAGCTTGGTTTACCTTTCCCGTTCTCGGGTTAAGAACACACCCCATTTTAGATTTAGAAGCAAAAATAATTCATTGCAAATTACTATGCAATAGGGAGCTATACCTAAGAATTTCGAGGGAAGTTATTCATTTCATAACAATTTTCCAACTGTTGTAACCAGATGTTGTTCACAAATTTGGAAATTTATGACTTAAATTGAAAGGGCAATCTATTTACCAACAAACAAGATATGGCATTGAAATGGTCTAGCAAGTGTGTGTGGCATGGTAGTCAACCTATCGAAGTTGAATTGAATGGTCTAGTAGTGTGTGTGGCATGCTAGTTAATCCATCCAAAAGATCCATATTCAAGGGAACTCCATGTACCAAAAAGAAGAATTAAAAAATGAGCCAAGCATAAAAATGTGTGTTTCCTTAAGGGATAAAAAACAAGATCAGGCTTCCTAAGTTTTCAATAGTCTAAAGAAGGATCAAAGAATGATCATGCCACACAGTTTGGCAATAATCTAAAGAGGGATCAAAAGAAAGTATCGAACCCCCTAGAGTGTTAGTAGTCTAAAGATAGATCCAAAGATAAATACAAAGATCAAGCCCTCATTAATTGTCAGTAGTTCAATAAAGGAGATCAAACTACTGATAGGGAGGTTGGATGAACCAATCACAGGTTCATGCTCTTAGTCTTCTTGGAAGACTTCTAGGGTGTCTTCACCACACCACTTGTCACCTATAGGACCTTTGTTGTCTAAGGATTGATTGGTCTCTCTAGCCAACCTAACTACGAAGAAATATTCATCAATGAAGCTACAACTTGATGCATTCTTGCTTCAATCACCATAGCCCTTAAACCTTCATAAGGGCTCTTAATCTCCAAATCTTGTGCTTAACCTTGAAAAGTTGTGCAAGTATTCCCACAAACTTCAAATCAAACAACTATGGGTGTTAGGAGTCTCACTTGTTTCAACTTCTCACTTGATTTCATCAATTCTTCAAGAGTAGGTCTAAAAGGTTACTAGCCCCAATTAGGTCTCCTATTGCAAGAAAATAGGGATTTTCTCCCAATCCTTCCAAGGAAACCCTATAAATTTCCTTAGGATTCTTGGATCATGTGGCAACCTCTCAAGGATCTTTGGGTCTTGGGGTCACCACCTTTCGTACAGTGCCCTAACTTAATTTGAGTGGATTTAGGGGTTTTAGGGCTCTAACTGGTTGCTCTACAAGTTGGAAAGTGTAAGGCTATAAAATGGATTGGTATGACCACATATTCTTCACCATACCTTGATAATACTCCTATCTATAATCTCCAAGTATAATTATGGCTCTAACTATCCACCTCTGCAAGTTATACTATTTGTACCTTGGTCTTCCCTAGCCAAGCTCACCACAAGCTTGCCTAGGGAAAGACTTTAAAAATGTCTTCCCTACACTTGAGGGACCAAGCTTCTATACATTGAATATAAATAGAGTCTACTCACTATTCCCAAGAAGCTATTCATAATAGATAATGGAAAAGTGAGTTAGAACCCCATCTTTGCCAACTGCCTAGACAGGATCAACAATAGTGCAAACAAGGATATTTACAAAAGGAAAATAAATGTGCACAAAATGTATATCAAATACCATACAAAATTAAGAAAAATCTAAGCTAATCACACTAGGTATTGAAATATCAACTTCAATCCACTAACTACCCACTGTATTGAAATGCCAACTGCCTAGACAGGATCAGTAATAGTGCAAACAAGAATATTTACAAAAGGAAAATAAATGTGCACAAAATGTATATCAAATACCATACAAAATTAAGAAAAATCTAAGCTAATCACGCTAGGTATTGAAATATCAACTTCAATCCACTAACTACCCAATGTCATGAAAAATGTACCAAATATGCTCAGAAAGCACTTCAAAACTCTAATGTTCAGAACTTACATTTGTACAATGGTAGTCCAACTCTGCATCTTGGTCAAGGCATGCATTATGTAGGGTGGTTGGGTATCTATTTTACCCTTAGAACTCTTTGTCATCGAGTTGCAATATTTTGACAATGTTGTCCAAGCAACTTTTCAAAATTGCAAAGTTGCACAATGCAACTTTTACATCTTTTTTTGGCAAGTTTTTCCCAACTTAGCCAAATGAACTCCAATACTTCCCAAACTTGACCAAAGAACTCAACCATGGTAAAAAAATTATCCTAACCCATCCTAGACCCTACTGACCTCATGCTAACATCACCATCAACTGTGTGCAAATTAGGGGCTTTTACATCTTATTGATCCCTAATTGCACTTACAAGTGTCCTAAGACTCTTCAATTAAAACCCTATTGTACTCCTACCATGGTCCACATGACCTTATACAAAAAAATTCCACAATTCCCTAAAGGAACACACACACAAAACAAAAACTTGGATTGACCAAGCAATCCTTGGGTGCTCTTGCACCATTCTCCCCCTCTGCACAACTTTCAAGGTACATGAGGCAAAATCAGAGACAAATCAATGCCTAGCTTCTTGAAGTTAGCTTCCTCTATCCATGTGGCTTTAGATTCTAGTTGCTCCTTCCACTATATTAGGTGCTCCATATATACCCTATGTCTAGTTGATTTCTTCACCCTTGATTCCAAGATTTTCTTTGCTTGTAGCTGAACCTTGGGAGGGAAAACTTTAGCACTTACATCCCCCGATATCTCAAGGCTATTTTGATTCACATTTATCAATGGTCATTTGTATTTGACTAAGTCAACCACATTAAACACTGTTGAAATACTTATCTCTGCTGGGAGTTCCACCTTATATGCATTCTATCCATATTTGGTTAATACCTTGCATGGTCCTACTCTCTTCATCTGCAACTTAGTTGGCATTCCCTTATGCAATCTAGACTTTTTTTGGTGGACCATAACATCATCTCCCACTTCAAACTATGTATCTCTCCTTAACATATCCACTTTAGTCTTTAGCTTGTGGTTAGCCTCTATTATATTCTTCTTCACTTGCTCTTGTATCTCTTTCATTATTTATGAGAAATCTTTCGCAAGTCCACTTCTATACTCCATGGTTCCTAGATCTTTGAATTCAGACACTCCTCTTGGGTGCATCCCATAGACTATCTCTAAAGGACTCTTTCCTATGGTCCTATTCACACTATCATTGTAGGCATATTCAATATGTGGGATGATTAACTCCCATGTTTATCCATATTCCTTGGTTAGGCATCTAAGAAGGTTACCTAACCACTAGTACATTTGACCCCATTTTTAGACCAAAATTTTCAACCATCTGATAAAATGGGGTCAAATTGGTCGTTTTATGGAAGGCAACGTATATAATTTTTTAAACTAGAAGCCTGTGTTGGTCAAAATTTTGACCAACACGAACTTACACTATGTCAAAATAAAAAAGAAGCTCTTTGTTCCGCCCTAATTTCAATCTTGCACGACCAGAAGAAAGGTTGTGCGGTTAATGTTTTTTGTATACTGCATTTTGTGGCACCAGGATTACGTGCAAAGGAAGGGTTTGAAGATTACGTGCTAACAGTGTTTTACTGCTTCAGTGCCAATAGCGTTTGATAGCTTCAGTGCACCCTCCACCGATATAGTAAGGTTATATCTCTGTGATAACTTTGTCTTTTTCTTTCTCCTTCTTTTCGTTGTTCAACACATCATCTTCAATCTATTCAGCCTCATGGGTTGCCTTTGTCATAATATCTTAAATTTCTAAATTACTAGCCTGATTGGCCATGAAGTTGTCTCGATTGTGCTCTTTATCCTCAGGAGTAGTGTCAAGTGTGATTGGAATTCCTATCACAAAGAAGTTTTGTTTTCTAATAGTGTTATAGAACTAATTAACATCATTAGTTACATCTTGGGGTTTGATCCAGTTTTCGTTCATTCTTAATCCTTGCAATGATCTTTTTCAAATCCAGTTTCCATTTCTTTTTTTTCTCTTCAATGTTAGTTTGTGTGAGTTTTGATGTTTTTTCTTCTTCTTCCTCGTTTTCATATTTTAACGTAAAAATTTCCTACCTTTATCTATCTTCTTCTGTTCTATGACCTTAGCTTTCTTGGGTCTTGGGCCTTAAGTGATGCAGAGAATATACTCAGTGATTCAAATTTGCATGTTTTATTATTCTTCCTTGCAAAAATCAAGTAGAGATTCACAAGAACTTTTAATTTGCTGATGAAAATAATGTTTCCAATACAATACAATAGCTTAATTGTCTCACTCCTTTTCCAAATGTTGAACTGAGACTTAAAATATTTCGAACTTCGAGTAGTCTAATTTTAAATGGACTGAATGATAGTAAACAAATTGTAATGAAACTGACTACTTAGAACATCTTTCTATAATTGTTTCCCATCAAACAATAAACTCTTTCAGCAAAGTCCATTTCAAATTCATTATGTCCTGTAATTCTATCAGTATAGTATAACCATTAAGATTTTCAATGGCATGGCTTCTTCAATGACATACCTCTACAAAATGGATTGCTCTCGGGTCCCTCTAAATGGCGTCACTACCATTACAAACACACATTCAATTTACATATTGTGACCAATCTAAAAATCCATTCAATATAGTCTAATATCCATACAAATTACAAATGATATTTGTTCCCTTTTTAATTGTGACTGTGGCAACAAGTCTCTCGGCAACATTCAACACAAACTGTTTAACCATCTTCCATTATCTGGCTACACTCAATCCAATATGCACAAATTGATTTGTCTGGAACTGTTTCGGGTTTCAATGCATAAGAATGTTTAAGACTTAATCATTGCTTAAACAATTTTAAAGAGAAACCCGATCATGTATCACACTAGACTGCTGTTGTTCCCAAATTGGGACTGTTTAAATCCGATGTAGAACTAAAAAAAAATCTTGAAAAAGAAACCAGTATCATAAAGCATACCCCAATTTCATATTCAAACATTTAACTTCTTGAAACCAATAACCGATACCAAGAATTGACTTGGAGCAAAACAAAATTGAGATCTTTGAAATTGTATTATAATTGGTAATCACTTCAATCACAACTCTCTTTTAAACTATGGTTAAACCATTTCATACTTATCGTGACCAGCCACCAAGGTAAGAATAGAGAAATTATAAATAGATTTAGTATCTTCAAACCAAATAGCAATTAGTGTAGGTTTTGAATACATATAGTTCGATAACATTTGTTTACTCCATCTATGATGATTCAAAAATTTAAGAACATAGAAATGTGCATAAGAACAATGAAGAAACAAAAGATCCAAACAAAATTAAATTCTACCATTATTCCATTCCTGATTACATTGTTTCTCCACTTTCCTTGATTCTCAAATCTTCTCATACTACTATTATTCAAAAAAATTATATATATTCCTCTCGGGTTTCTTTAATTACATATATCTAAAGATATTCAAAAGAAGGTAACCCAATAACTAATTCTTAAAACTGACTTTTAACTTGCCACACCCGACTCATTATAATTCTAAATATATTAAAGATACTAGTAAAGTATCTTGGAGTTTATTCAAAACTCTTAACTTCTAACCCCCAATTACATCATTAAAATAACTATATAAAACTAAGACTCATCACAACATTATTAAAATAATCATTTAAAGTGCATTAGAATCCCAGATCTTGAAAATAATTGGAATCTCTGGATGCCCCTGCATCATTATGCCTTTTCCTTCTTCCTTGTAGCTCTTGTAGGTCCCTATTTAGCTAGTTTTTCTAACTTAGCAGTAGGAGGAGTCCTTGTTGTAACCTTGTGAGGTTGAGGAGTAACCTCAACTTTTATTGCCAAAATATCAGGTATGTCTACCACCTCTACACTCTTTGTAATTATGTCCTTGATTGGTTTTATGCTTGTGCTTCCCAATTGAACCTTTATTGAAACTTTGCTTTCCTTCTTCATCACTTCCCATTATTATCTGATAATGCCCTCCTTTTTTCCAATATTTTCCACAAATTTCTCTACCTTCATTTTTCTAGATCATTTGTATAATTATTGCCTTGTCTAAATTTCTTGTTATAAGTCCTCCATATTTATGCTTCCTTATCTCTAGGCGAGACCAACATAACCTCAGCATGTTTTTCAAGAAATTCTTGGCTAACCTCATAACCAAGAAGGGTGAATAAATATCTCTCTAGGATCAATAACCTCCATGCATGCCAAATTAGTTTCAACCATAAAGCAATTTATATCTGTATACTTCTCCACAACTAACCTAGGTATTGTATGCATATATTTCATCTCTATTTGAAATCCCTTGAACAAACCAAGTAGATCACAAATAATGTCACCTTTGTATTACATGTGGTAGTGCTCAGTTACCAAAGCATTTTTTGGTACATAATTAGTCCAAGCATGTGGGTGCATGTTTCTTTTCTTCGTTACAAACACAAACATTTTAGTTTAATCCAATGGCTTTGCTCAATCATTTATTGCTTAATCGTTTAATGTTTAATGCTAATCATATGAGCCTATAATATCTAACGCCATAGAATTTTAGGGCCGCCAACCGACATCCCCACATTCCATATGAAATCATTTGAACATAGGGAGATCTCTAGAAAATAAATGATTTTAGAGATAACTAAAATAAATGTGAGTACTTCAAACTTATCACAAGAAGGAAATCACTTATTATTTTCTTTTTTACGTTATGGATGATTTCAACTTTCAACTTCACCAAAAGACCAAGGATGCATTGAAACATTTCACTAATTTGAATGCAATCATAGTCAATATATTCTAGGTTTAAATGTATCAGATTATAGCAATAAGATTTTTGTAGATACACTGCTGGATATTTTTTGTGTAGATATTTTCTATTCAACATTTTGATTTTGTTGATAAGTTATCCTTCTCTAATTTATTTGGGCAGAATTATGTGTTTTTTGTTCAATTTGCATTTGCATTGTAGGTATATTAGAATTATAGAGCACATTCTAAATATCTAATCTACTATTCTGTAGACTTCAAACCCCTATATTTTATAGTTGTACATCCCTAAACTTTTGAAGCACATTGTATTCTATCTCAAAACTTCAATATTGCTACATCTTTAGGAAATAGTGAAGTCCAATCTTGAAAATAAAACTTCAATTGAAGTCCAAAATATAAAGGTAATGCCAAATTTGGCTATACAACTAGTTATCAGAATCATCATTATTTAGCACAGATTTCAGATCTAGATATTTGGATTCTAGCGTGTCTCTGTGTATCAGGTAATATTAGTGGTAGAGGAATCGTATCAAATCAATTGCTTAGTAATTAACATACATCTTTACCTGGAAGTTGAGAAGGATTTATTCTTAGGTCAAACAAATTTTAGTAAGTTGAATTTCATCCATTATATATATTCCTTATCAAATATTTGGAAATCACAAAGCACATCTTCTTAAAATGGCATTTGATAAATCCAAACAAAAAATTCCCTTCAGAATCTACGCTCTCTATTTTATTTTGAGATGAGAAATGTTGATCATTGCCTTAACATAGGTTAATTGGGTATGCCAATCTCTCCCATTCTTAGTTACAAATGTTTGCAATATTTTCTCAATGGTGTTGTGAGAGGCTTCTACCTAACTGTTGGATTGAAAATAATAAGGTATAGAGAAGTGATCTAGGACACAAAATATTTTTGTAACTATTTTACCTCATTTTAAAAATATGTCCCATTATTTGAGACAATAGTGGAAGATAAACCAAAATGAAATTAGATATTGTCTAGTAGGAATTGATTGGTAATTTCAGTGATGATAGACCTTAATGGGCCCCCTTCCACCCACTTACTAAAATACTATGAGGTCGTGATGATAAAAATATGGCCTTTAAATAGTGGCAGAGATATTTTTCCAATTATATCTAAACCCCATGTCTAGAAGGGCCATGGAGAGTTTTGAGCTGAGTGAGCTTGTCCAAGAGCTTAAATCAAATTTCTATGTTGTTGGCATTGTGAGTACTCTTGATAAATGAAAATGAGTCTTTCTCCATCATTTTCTAATAGTATTGCACACGAATTACCTTTTGAACTATGGCCTTACCACCTATATGTCCTCTAGTGGGGCCTGAATGAGCCTCTCAAAAAATGAGTGGTATCTCACCCTTGGTTAAGTATCATTGGAGGAGACGATTATAGGATCTCCAATACAAGATAATTGACAAGACAAAATAGCAACCAAAGAGTTTTCTTATCCTAATATAAGCATTTTCATCAACTCTGTCAGGGAATTTTTTTCTCTTCAGATACCCATAGATGCCAAAAAACCATTCTTCTGAGTCTACATGTACACAAATGGGATCACCAAGGCTTGGCAATTTTGATACTACATGAGATCTCAACACTTGTAGCACAAATTGATATGCATTGGTGATGATTTCAGGTCAGACCAAAGAGGGTACACTAGCCTTTGCATCCGCATACCAATTTTTTGTCTTTGAAATACTATCTATGGTGTAGTAATAGAATTGATTAAGATCAATGCTAATTCTATATACTAAGACAACCTAGATTAGTTCCCCTTAAGTTTTTATTGGATTCACTATCAACATACAGTTTCTATGTATATGAAGGCTTCTAATCTCTATAGGAATCATGACATGTACCCACATGATTAGGGCTTTGTACTGAATGATATAATTTGTCTAGTGGAATTCTAGGTAAAATGAATGAGGAATTAATTTTCCTTCAAGGGATATCAAAATCTCAAAATAACTAGAGCTTGCACCCCTTTGACACTTATATATGTCATGTACTTGGCATTGTGGTAATTGTTGTCTTGCATTTTGATGTCATATGTTTTAAACACTTGATGGAATTAATAAAGAAGCATTTGTGAGTTCTCTGACATTACTATCTATTACATTTCCTATATATTCTCGTATACATTAAACTACACCCTACGGAGCAAACATGGGTTGTCCAAAAACCTAATTCCATCTTGGGATGGATTGAATTCAAGATTCACGATGTGCTTCATTCCTCAATTTATGGAATTTTCAAACATGTGAGGTCTCAATCCGAAATAAATTTGTAGAGAGGTCTTGGTAATATTTTGGCATTTTATGTGTAATATATTAATTGTTAAAACAACCCAATAAGGGTCAAAGGAGAAGCCAAAATTTGAAGGAAGATACATCTAAGCCTCTTAGATCAGTTAAACTTTTACTAAAATACCTTACATAGATTGCCTTCTTTTATGACCTAACTTTTGATAAATTTTGTATATAATAATGACTATTACATGCCTCAAGTATTCAATCAATGCAATTGGACAAGATTTATCTTCATAAAATCACATGAGTTTATTTTCTAAGCATCATGCTACATGGAAACTAGATAATTGAACCTTGATGAGTAAAATGCATGACCTATGATCCTTGTCAGTGATGAAACTCGAGAAAAGAAATTTCTTTGCCATTTGGTAAAAAAAAACAAGTTTATTCATTAAACAATCATATGATTTTTCTATTAGATCATATTTTTGTTCTGGATTAGGCTATTCTCTCTATAAAAAGAATCTCAGACCTATTTGAAATTGACAAGTAATTTTTGCTACATTTTGAATGATCAAATATCAGTAGTGTAAAACTTCTAAGATTTTGTTTTTAGTTCATCTACCACACGCAAGAGATGGTTGATGTCAATCAATGGATAATGTTGAAGCAACTTCAGATTTGATGTAAAATCACCAGCCAACAAGCGGCTTCTTACGCACATTAGCATAACACAGCATATGCAGAGTAATATGTCCTGTAGTAACAGAGTAGGCAATGCCCAGTCACCAGATAGCCTAAAATTTTATGCAAAAATGTGATAAACCTCAGAAGCATCGATTCAAGCTCTCTAATATGCTAGTATCTTTTATTTCATTATCAAGAAAATTAATAGAGCACATATTATATTTATTTAGTTTTTTGGGTATTTGACAACTTATAGCTTTTGTAAAACTCTGATTGAAACTTTGTGTAAATGATTAATAGAAGATTCTCTCTTTCAGATGGAAGATAGAAACATACCATAGGCCCATAAGGATTGCTTAGAAGTGAGTCCCAAATCCTTAGAAGATCAGGGAATCTAAACTCTTGTGTGAAAAGCAAAGTAATCCACCTGAATGCATAAAATTGAGGGTTAACCTACACAATACAAGCAAGAAGAAGCACTAATATGTTTCGATCTTTTAGTCATCTTTATTAGTTGATGCATTAATCACATTACTCATGGCTATTAGGATTAGTCAAGGCATGCTGCTGTTAGCACCTAAGTAACTTTCACCTTGTGACATCTCTTTGAGGCATTTTGCAAATAATTAACATATATTGTCTATAAATCCATATTTTGCAAACATCTAGGCCTTCTAGAAATTATAGGATCATTTTAATTACATTTGAAAACATTAATCAACAAAAACCATATGTGCAGATATAAACATTAATCACAACATGTCCAATTTATTTGCAGATATATTTTCCTGTCAAGAAAGACCACACCTAACAATATGAATGCTGAACAAAATAATGAGACAATGGCTGTATTGTGGGCTCAGTTCCGAAAAAAACTTGATAAATGTTATTGTCCTTGCAAAAAGTGTATAGGCTTAAAGACTCGAAGAATTCTAATCACAACAGCCTAGAGTCATTGTAGGCAACATGGTCATGTTGAAGGGGGCCACGATTTTCGTACATTACTGAATGTGGATTTCCTACTGGAGGAACATGGAGGTGTAAATATCCAAGCTGAGGATAATACTCCCATGGAAGAAGATGATAATGTGCCAGAGGAAATGATTGAAGAAGATGGTATTGGGGTAGGTGATGAAGAGGCTCACAATGATGGTACTAGCGAATTTGATAATGATGATGAAGATGGTCTTGATATACCTTTACTTGAGAAGGTACACGAGCCCTTATACGAAGGCTCCCAAACAACTCTACTCTTGGCTATAGTGTTGTTGGTGAACTTAAAAGTTATGAATGGTGTATCCAATGTAGCAATGTCACATATGCTAAGGTATGTCATTTTTGTCATCTTCAATGTTAGCATACAATTACTATTCATTATATTAACAATGCATATTTGTTGTTGTAGGTTGATTAGTGAGTTTTTGTTACCACCATCAAACATTTTGACTCGTTCGTACCGAGAATTATCTAACATTACGAATCAGATTGGAATAAAGTATCAAACAATACATGCATGTCCCAATGATCACATTCTATATCATAAACAACATGAATTTGCAACAGAATGCCCTGATTGTCATAGTAGTAGATATCGGTCAGATCAAATAACAAAAAAGTGCCTCACAAGGTTCTTCGATACATTCCCATTATTCCACGTCTTCAACGGTTATTCAGATGTGATAGCTTGGCACAATTTATGGATTACCATGCACACAATAAAAGTTAGGATGACATTATGTGAATGCCTACCGATGGTTCTACATTTAAAGAGATAGAAGAAACATGGTCACACTTTAAAGAAGAACCTCGTAATCTGAAGCTTTCATTGGCAGCGGACGATGTCAATCCATATGGAGATATGAGATCTGTTTACTCAGTGTGACCTATTTTTGTTATTAACAATAACATTCCTCCTTGGATGTCCATAAAGAGGGAGCACATAATGTTGTCAATGATTGTGCTAGGTATTCTTTTCATTTTATAGTTATCTAAATTAATTTATAAATAGTGCATGAAAATGGTCATAATAATAATGTAATGTTTATGTTCATTCAATTGCTAGGTAAATACCAAGTTAAAGCTATGAACGTGTATATTGAGCCCCTAATTGACAAGTTGTTGAAGTTATGGAATGACATCACTATGTATGACATCTCTAGACTGATAGGACATCGACAATTTCAATTCCATGCAATGCTTGTATAGACAATACATGATGCCCCTAGGCTAACTCATTTTTGCGGTATGTTATATTGTTAATATCACATATTTTTGGTCTGTTATAGTGCTTACACATTACTATCAAATGTTTAAGTTGTGCATGATAATTGTACATGATCCACTTCTACATGATCTTTTAGATCTTCAGACAAAGGAAAAATTTGCATGTCTAGTTTGTGGTCCATAGATGAAATCTTGTCATTCAAGAACTTTAAGAAAATAGGGTTTGATGAGTTTAGACACTTTCTCCACAATAATCATAGGTATCGAATTTTCAAAAAACATCTTTTCAATGGAAAAGAAGATACATCATTAAGGCCACGAAGAATGACACCTCATTTATGGAAGTTGAAATATGATCGACTAAATCGTCGAGGTAATATCCAATTTGTCGTCCGAAGTTTAAAATTTGTATTTTGATATTGTCTTATATCTACTAATGTTGTAATTGATGCTTGTGAAGGTCGTCAAGGCATCAATGACCAACTTCCTAGAGGAATGAAAAGTTATCCTACTCAATTTAGTAGGTTACCGTACTACAAGGATCTCCCAATTGCATATTTGTTTGATGCTATGCATATTGGAAAGAATGTAACAGAGACACTATGGAAAATGTTGGATGGAAGGCGTGATAGAGAACAAATTGCCAAAATTTGTACTGACATTCATGAATCCAATCATGCACTAAAAGCTTCCATTGAATCAAATAGCAATGGAGATTGCATAAATACAAGTGCCCTTTCTTGGTTATTAACAGAGCAAAAAAGTGATGCATTAAAAGAAGTCATAAAAAAACAAAATTTCCAACAGGATTTGTTGCAAATATAAGCACTCTTCTATCAAAGAAAGGTGATTTTGAGCTAGGGTTGAAAACACATGATTGACATACCTTCGTCAAGGTAAGTCATGTTCTCTATTTACAGTATATTTGTAAGATTGAATGTACTACCTATTGCATTATTTAATAATATATTGAAATGATTATTTTTAATAATTGTAGTTTGTCCTATCTCTATCCCTTCCACAATAGTTTGACAACAATATTAAACAAGTTATATATGATCTTGGAAAATACACGAGGTTAGAAGTGTTTTTTCTTAAATTTGTAGCTTTTTATCTAAAATCTATTGTATAATTTTATTTGAAATCTTGTTTATGTGGTTTTGCATGTTGAATCTCTTTTAGGTGGTTATCATCTAAAGAAATTGACAAAAAAGATATAAAATATTGGAAGAGAAAAATTCCACAGCTTATGTGTGAAATGCAAAAGTGTTACCTCCAACCTTTTTCAATGCTCAAGAACACTACCTCATACATCAAGTTAAGGAAATTGAATTGTATGAACTTGTACAAGCTAGATCAATGTGGATGGTTAAGAGACACTTGAAATTTATGAAGGGCTTAGTTCGATAAAGAGCACGTCCTGAGGCTTCTATGATAGAGAGATATATGATATACTAGACTATGGTGTACATTACTGAATACCTTCCAAAGTTGCAACAGATATCCATGTAGATCACATTTGGGATCCCAACTCTAATGACAAATTCGAAGGGGAGTACTTGACAGGGAAAGGTAGATTGAGGAGGGTGAGAGGTAATTATAAGTTTTTTTTTGTAGTTTAATAATTATTATCCATCATCAATATATATATATATATATATATATATATATATATATATATATATATATATATATATATATATATATATATATATATATATATATATATATATATATATATATATATATATATATATGTTGTTTCTAACTGGTGTAATTGTCTTCTTTATAGTTGGTCGTGAGTGGGATGCACTACACTTGTATATTGCAAACAATCTTGATTGGATGACAGTATGGATTGAATAGTCTCAAGAAAATGGTCTCTCATTAACATGGGATGGTGTTGTATCGTTGGTTAAAGAAGCTCATCGTAATGGAAATCCCAATGTTACACAAATGGTACTTGATCTAATATATGGCTTAAGAGATACAAAGGTACACATAAGATTACTAATCATCACACATAAGTTTAATATCAACTCACAAATTGATGCAAATAATCTTGACATGTTTGAATAATTGTAGGTCAAACACCACAAAGCTATGTACTACCATGGCTATAAATTCTGCACAAAAAAGTTAGACAAAATGAAAAAAATGTGTGATTCTGGGATAAGTGTTGTCTTCGCGATCACCAATATTTTGTCTAGAACTGACATACATCCTTAATGATCTGAAAATCGATACTATGGCATTTTGGATGATATACTTGAGTGCAAATTTAATTCATTCAAAATAGTTCTATTTGTTATCAAATGGTTCAGGTTACGACTGAATCGAAATGATCTTGATAGGACTGTTATTGAACATGATAGTGGATTTACTATGATTAATACAAGGTCATTTGAGCAAGTTGGAGATGAGCCCTATGTTCTTCCAAGTCAATGCGAGCAAGTGTTTTATTTTGGTGTTCCACACAAACCAGGTTGGTCATTTGTTGTTAGACATGACCCAAGAGGAAGGCTGATAAAGTATAATATGATCGAAAAAGAATAAATTGAAGAAGCAGAAGAGGAAGTAAATGATTATCAGGAACAACAGTTACCCGGTGATGAAGATGAAGAAGATGGTGATGATTTTGGTCATGCTGACGATAATGGTGATAATGATGATGATGATGTTGATGACGATCATGATCATGGTGATGATCATGGCGATGATGGTCATGATGATGATGGTCATGATGATGGCGATGAAGATGGTGGTGGTGACGACGATGATCAATGTGACAAGTATGATGATGGTGATGATGATGATGATGATGACATGGATGAAGATCGTGATGATCAATGAAATGTCCAGGTAGGATCAATGTCAACTATGATGGGGTCTTGTATGACCAAAATTTTCTTTCTAAACCATATGTGCACATATAAACATTAAGTAGAACATGTCAAATATTTTTTTAGATATACACATTAGTTACACTAAATTTTTAACTTAAGACAAATGATTTACACATATAATCTACTTTATTATTATTTTATTTTTTTGTAAGTCTATTACTTTAATTTCGTTGTTGATTTCTAAGACTTACTAATTTTTTTCACAGGGTGAAATGGATGCACCATCTCAAACACCTTCAGTAGAGGTAAACATTAATTATTAATTATTGTAAATTTTAATGTTAATATAGAAACAAATGTCGTATTATTATGTTCTTTTCTTTATGGTTTTGGAGTTATTTTGATGAAATTTTACTGATATTTGTGTAATCACCTAAAAATGGTCATCTAGACTATTAGCCCCCTTTTCAGCATTTTGGCTAAATTAATTTAATCATTTATCTAGACCAAATTGCTAATAATCAATTTATTTGATTATAACCTATAGTTTGACTATGCTATCCTAAGTTCATTATTTGATTAAAAGAACATGTCCCCTTTTAATTAAATAAAAGACCCCATTCTTCTAACCCACTTAAAGTGCACACATAAAGTCCTTTTTCTATTTTACAATTAAAAGAAAAGGCTTGTGAGACTTTTGTCTTATATGACAAGTCAACTTATATTCTATTGGTTGACTTGTGTGTGCACATGGATCACACCTATTTTCGAATTCCACCGTTGATCATCCACCATCTCCATCTTGATCTCTACCGTTCGTACAACTTTAAAAGGGAGAGAGTTTTCCCCCTCAAAGGATCCATCCTCATTTTGAATATTGTTATGCTGCAGGTTTTCTAACAGGTTTCTTTGGAGCTTTGTGGAGAACTTCTATTTCTTGTCTACATTCTCTCATCCATGGCATCATGGCATTTTAGCTTAGCTTAGCTTTCATTTTTACATGTAGCTTAATCTCACATAGCTTAATAATGGTATTGTAACACTCTTATACATGTTTTAGCATAGCTCCATTTTGCATCTCATTCTAGCTTAATTTTCATTTGCATTGCATTCTTGAGGAACTCCTTGGGACATTTGCATTCTTGCATCTTGTCTTTGGAACCTCCCATTGCATGGTTTAATGGCAAGAAGAGTATCTCTAAGGCTCATCTGAGAGCCCTTGAACTTGAAATACACTCTCTTGCACTCCGTGGATAGGGAGCTCTAAGCCGGCATCCAAGCATTCCGAACTCATGGAATCGTTTGGATAGAAGGGTTTAGAGTGGGACACTTTCGAGTGTACATTTTTGGCACCCACCGTGGGGCATGAATTAAGTTTCTAACTCCATTTGCTTTCATTTCTTATCTCTGATTTTTTTATAGCAGCATATGGGATCTAATCAAGTGCTTTTGTAGAATTATCACTTTGGTTTTAAGGCCAACCCATAAGTAGATTGGTTTGAAGGCCAAAAATCTAGTTGGTTTAAAGATTTGATCATATCTTTTAAACCGCTTGGAGTTTGGTTCTGAATTTTCTTTTACAAGTTGGGTATGTGTTCAAAATGTCCCAGTCCGATTTTCAGAGCATTGTGACGTGATTTTCGGAAGTTATGATTTTTTCTTTATTTTTCATAAAAAATCATTTCTGATCGCACATCAGTGCATTTTTTGAAAAAACTTACACTTTCAAAAAGGTTTTTGAATTATAAAAGGGGTACTCTCTTTGTGTTTTGACTTTTGAGGTCGTATTAGGGATCAAAAACTCAATTTGATAAATCTAGCCCGTTTTGATAAAATCAATCTCTAGAGTGCAAATGAAAAGATTTTTTTGAATTTCTTACATTTTTGGAAAGCTCTCTGATTTTTAGTAGGGGTCTTTTCTTTTCATTTCTATTTTTGGATCAGAAATCATAGCAAACAAGTCCAATCTTGTTGACTAGGTCAAAATCAAAGAGTAAAAATGAGAGCATTTGTGATTAACTTGCACTTTCTTTGCATGCACTTGGTTGGAAGATAATTTGGATTTTTGAGGCAACTAACCACTTTTGATTGCAGATTTTTATGTTATTTTATACTAACTTTTGGTGCTAACAAGTTGTGATTACAGGTTGCCATCCTTATGAAAAAAAATGAAACATTGCATAAAAAGAACGCATGTCAAAGCTTCAAATGCGCAAGGGCTACTAACATTGTTGGCAGGGCTGCCCAAAGCATAAAAATCCAAAATTTCTTGCTTTTTTGTTTTCGTGTGCGACATTGACTAATTGTTCATTTTTCATAGGCACATAAAACTTGTGATTGGAGTCTTTTGGTAATAGGAGAGTATGCTCTTCACCCTTGCGGTGAATCAGAAATCTTGACTTGCCATTTGGTTTCAAAAGTAAGGGGTAACTAAATCTTTTTGGCGTGTTTGAGAGAAAATGATTGGAATAAGAGAGTATGCTCTTCACCCTTGTGGTGAATGAAAAATCTTGACTTCCAAAAGTTGATCCACTCTTTGTGTAGTTTAGAATCCTTTAGAGGGCCTGCTCTCAGACAACCTGAGAGGAACGACCCAAGTGGGGACAAGCAGATTACCTGGCTCTTCCAACCCACTATAAACTCAAGGCTATCAAGGACACAAAACTTTGGTAGACATAGTGTTTGTCTTCATCTAGTGTGATCGCTTATGGGATTTCGACCATAGGGAGATCACTAGGCAAGAATGCTTAAGGTACTCTTGTGGTCGCGAGATCGATTACTCATCGCAAGGTGAGGTGTCCCATAATTGGGAGCAAGAGCAACACTATGAACGGAAGCCCTATCTAAACACCCTAAGTTAGTAACTACCTTTTTTAGCCGCTCAACTTCTTGGTGCAAGGATCGATCCCAGTGGACTACCTAGATCACCCCAAGATTTTACACTCACCATCTGTTTTCCCTTGGTTATGCTTATGGAATTTCCATGACAAAGACAATATCTCTTATGGGAAACCATTTGGTGTGAGGCAAAGGAGCATCAAGCATGGGCCAAGTTGTTGAGTAATGAACCATGACTTTTAGGTAGATATTGCTTGATGTGTTCTCGAATGTGCTAGACCTGTGAAAATCTTTGGAACATATACATGATGATAGTTCTAAGGATTTCTTTTGAGACCTCACATATGCTTGTATCATGCAAGGTTGCTTTGTCCCTTGCTTGATTGTTTGAAGAATACTCCATGTGTCACTATCTTGCTTGGAAATAAATTTCTTTTGAACATCAAATTTGCTATGCTATCAATTATTGTCAAACTTTGTCAACCAAGTCAAAATGTCAAGTGCAAATATTTTCTTGTGTTACTTACTAAGGGGGGTTTCATCATTTGGCTATGATTTGTTATGTCTCTAGTGCTTAAACATGCTTAAAGTGGCTCTTTGGTTTTAGTTCTCTTGGTCTTTTTGTCTTCATGGTCTATGTTCGCTTGCTAGTCATCCTTTTGCTAAAATGGTTACCTTGATTTCTTGACTGCACTCTTAGGTTGGGAAAGTTGTTCACTTGTCACCCAACTTGCTCTATCTACTTAGCTATTGGCTTCTTGCCTAGCTCTTGACTTTAGTCACTAGTGTCATAAGTAACTTGGACACTTTCTTGACAAGTCACTTTACTCTATCATTACTATCTTGGCAAGTGAACACTCTACCTCCTATAGTTTCAACATCAAGTTATCTTCTAGGCTTTTTTATGCTTGGCTTTGCATCTAAAACTATGGGATCTAAACCTTGTGCTACCAAACTTCAACCGAATCTAGATAATCATGATATCCTCCATGTCACTAAAGAGTTTCAAGATCTATATGCGCAATACAAAGAACTAGAAGAGACAAATGATCTTTCTTACCTTCATCTCTCTAAGCGCATGATAGAAATGAAGTCTAAACTTGAGAAAAGGTTAGAAGAGAAGATTGCATCATTACATGAATCTTCTTTAAGGTCTTTACATGCATGTGAGTCACCTTCTTTGAGGTCATCCTCTTCTTCTAGGTCTACATGCTCTACTTCAAGACATCAAATGTCTTCATCTTCTAAATCTAGAGACCTCTTTAGAGAACAAACAAATGATACATCCTTGGAGCATACGTCAAAATTTCATGATAAACCTATCTTTGACCAAGACAATGATGAAGACATGTATGCATGCTATTCACTTGGGAAGCAACCAAAGGACTCTAGACATACTTTTGAGAGAAATTTTACTCCCTTGGGGAATTCTTATGATGACATTTTGAGAACACTTCTTGGCACCAAGCTCATCATGTTGCCTAAGTCTAGCTCCTATGGAAATCCGTTCTTGGATACCTATTGTGCCTATCATTGATCTAATGACCATGCTACTTCTGATTGTATAGAGCTAAAACATAAAATCCAAGATCTCATTGATGATGAGATTGTTGATCTTGGAACCTCTAGTGACTCATGTGCCGAGGATACTTCTCTTGAGCAAGATTACGTTGATGAACCTATGTCTAGTAGTGGCTCCATTACATCTTCCACTTCTTCCAACACTCGTGCATGTCCCAACACTTCAAAGCTTTCCAACATGCCTCCATCAAATAAAGAACCTAATGCTTTCCACATTGATTACGTGTATCCTCAAGGGCTACCTCTAAAAGAAACTCCAGCTAACCTTCACTTGGCGGCAAACCTTTCCCATGCTACTAATCCTAAACATCCTCAACCTTCATGCACTACTATGCCTAATCCAAGCATTACTCTATTCACTTCATTCTCTCTTGTCCTTAGAAGTGGCTCCATGCCAAGAGGACCCTCAAAAAGAAAAAGCTATATATGTCAAGAAAGATCAAGATCAAGCACCCTTTCATCTTCAAAATTTCACCCCTCCATATCCTATATTTTGTGCACCTCCTAAGTATGATGAAGATGCCACTTCCATTATCTCCCTTGAGCTTACTAAAAATTATGAGAAAAGTTCTCTTCATATGCTATCCAAAGCTACTTGTCAAGATCAAAGCATCGCCTCATGTTCTACTTCTCCACATCCACTTCAAAATTGTGCTCAAGCTTCAAGTGCTTCTATTAAAAATGTTGTTCCTATCAAAGGTACTCATGAGTCTATTGATGGCTTTGACCATGTTGCTCACTCTAAAGATGTTGATATCCCTTCCTACTATCCCTTTGCATCTTCTAAATCTATCCTTGGTCCTTATCCATCTAAGCTAAAGCATTCAAACCTTCTATCCATATTGGGACCTTATGTTCCTCCATCTCCTACATTCACTCCTAGCTCATTCCCTAGCTCTCCTATAATACCTCAAGATCAACAAAGACACTCATCCTTGATGACTTTTCACCCATCTATACATCTAAACCAGTCATATCAGCCTTATTCATCCACAAATCCCAAGTCCTTTGGAAGTGAGAATAAACATAAGAATCCATTGAAAAAGAAAGATCACTATGTCCCATCTAATCGACATGTGAATGCTAAGAAGGAGAATGCACAAAAGAGACCACAAAGGTCCACTATTAAAAAAGCTAAATCAAAGAAAATATGGGTTCCTAAACCCATTATTGAAGAAATGTGTTTTGAAGTATTTGAAAGAAAATCTAAAGCTATATGGATTCCCAAGTCTCTTTTAAAAGACTTGAATATTGAAAATACTTCAAAGTTGACATTCAAGCTTCCAAAGGCTTCCATTCCATCTTCTTTCAAAATTTTTTCTAAAAATATTCCAAAGCCTTCCACTCCACTTCTTTCCAAATCTCTTCTACCACCTCATACATCTAAACCTCAAGCTACTTCATCCATGATTCCTCCATCATTCCAATACCCTTCAAGGTGTGTGTCAATGTTGATCTTGTCCAATATTTCAACTACCCTCATGAAATCCTCTAAAGCTTACACTTACTTTCTATACATGAACTCTCATCCTCAATATATTTTTCCTACTACCGTTTCTCTTTCATCACCCTATCAACATCTTTGAGCATACCTTTCTATGGTCTTGGCTTATCATGACTTATCTTTTCTATAGGAGCACTATCTACATTCAAACAACTTGAGCTCTTTCTAAAAATTCAAAAAAAGAAAAAGAAAAATAAAAATGAAAATGTGCCTTGGTGAAAACCACTTCTTGTGGCACCTTGGTAGCAAAAGTAAAGAGAAATAAATTTATCCTATGGTGAAAACTACTTCTTGTGGCACCTTGGATAAGTACCATGATGAAAACCTGGCAAACAAGCATCATGTGTAATTCTTCCATCATCCATCTATCCCCTCTTCCCTCTTTGATCTTGACAATGTTGAGCTATCTTTGCATATTGGCTATCTTATCCATGAGATTATCTATTTGAGCTTTATCATTCCCTCATAGCCTCCATCTTGACGGTCTTGATCATAATAAATGAAAATGGTTCTCATAGGTCTCTTGACATGGCTACTCTTTTGGACTACACACTTCATGCTATCTCACTTGTTGGATTCATTTCTTATCCTACATGCTATCTTTCTCATTACTTCCATTGCTTATCCAAAACATTCTTCATATGACTATTTCACCTCTTTCCCTAGCTTGGGTACTCTTGAGGAGTTAGTTCTTGAGGATCACTTTCACTTGCTTCACATTCCAAAACTAGTGATCTCACTTGTTGGATTCATTACTTCCATTGCTTATCCAAAACTAGTGATCTCTAAAACCTTCTAAAAATTTCAAAAAAAATCATATATGATCCTGAAAAAAATCCTAAAAATCAGAAAATGTCCTGAAAAAAAGATCTTCTTAGTGAAAACCTAGCAATAGGCACTTTGATGTATCATAAAAAAAAAATCAAAAATACAAAAATACAAAAAATTGAAAAAAATCCTGAAAAAAATCTATCAAGTGGTGAAAACCTAGAAACAGGCACTACTTGAAACCCTTGCACCTATGTCTATCAGTCTCAATCACCTATTTTGCTACACATTTCCTAGCTTGGAATTGTTTCTTGTCCTCATCTCGAGGGCATAGCTACTTAGCCTATTGAAGTATTCTTGTGCATTAGGGTTTCTTTGACAACTCACAAAATAGTGTTTCTCAACACTTCCCCCACTTTGACATCAAGTGTTTTTTTAACACTTTATAGATAGTTTACCTACGGTCTCTAATGTCGCGATATTTCTCACTATCAGAATCAAGTCTTGAAGAAATGGCCAAGTGACTTGCACACACGCACTTTAACACTTAAATGACTGAGCTATGCTGATCTTTATCTACTTTGTGTGCTGTCTATGATGATTTCTTTGCCATGTGTTCCCTCCCTAATAGTCTTTCAAGGATGTCATTGACTAGAAGACTAGGGGCATGGGACATATTTTCTTGATTTCTACTTGTGGGTATACTTTTGTTTTTCTATAGTGTTGTAAGCATTTATGCTGTTCCTATTCAACACGTTGACTTACAAATGTATCATCCTTGATTGTTTTGCAAGACCGAACTCAGGGTTTATCCTAGCGCTTATGCCTTGATACAAATGTAATCTTGCTAAATTAAACTTAGGGAATCTAATCGTGTAGTTATCTTGACTTACATGTCTCTGATGCTTAGATTGGATTTCCACATACTTATCTAATATCAATCATATTCATATCCTCATAGTTATACTAGTGATGGTTGTATGATCTCATGATGTCCCTAATAAATGCTCAATGATGGAATTAAGAGTCTAAATGTTATGCACTTCTTGTTGGTAAACCACTTTTCATATTAGCTTTCATTTTAGGTTCCTTTTTTAGCTTAGTCTTGCATTCTTGCATATGGGGAGAGCTCTCTCTTCATCTTTTTGTGGACATATCAGCTAACTCCTTTCATATATTTCTTTACTTTCTTCTTGTTCATGTATTTCTTTACTTTTCTAGATTCATTTTCGGGATCAAAATCCGAATTCGAGTTCATCTTGATGGTCAAAATTGTCTTTTTATAATTCTACTTTCTTCTGAGCAGTTAGCTGACCTTTTGAGGTCTAATCTTTGAATCATTGCTAGGGCATCTTCATTTCTTCATGTCTTCATCATTTCTATGCTTCATATCTACTTCTAGTCATCTTTTCACATCTAAATCATCTTTCTACTAGATTTGACTTAATTTTACACTGTGTCCTTCATGGTCAACTCTAAGTCAAACTGGGGCATTTAATCACTTTCTTATAGTCATTCTTGGGTTCTAATCATTTATCTATCATATCAGACATTGCTATATCTCGATTTTCTCATGTCTAGCTACTTTATGCTTCCTCTTACCTCATTTCGATTTCGATCCCGAGGGGGTAGAAATGCTCTATTGCTAATTGTTACAGCTATCTATTTCTTAGGAGCATTTGCTTGACCTTATCACTTGCTCTCGATCTATTTGCTTTGCTAGATGTTAGAATTCTTTTTGGATCCTAACATCATCTTCCTAATGTTTAGTATTACCGCTATCAGGCTGTGCATTCAGGACTTGCTATCTATTTCTGCATTTCTTTCTTTGGAATCAGATATCTATATCTATCATCACCTACTTGGCTTCGATTTTCTTTGACATAATGTGTTCCCAGATCGATCACGCATTAGTCAAAGAGGGGCAAATGTAATCACCTAAAAATGGTCATCTAGACTATTAGCCCCCTTTTCAGCATTTTGGCTAAATTAATTTAATCATTTATCTAGACCAAATTGCTAATAATCAATTTATTTGATTATAACCTATAGTTTGACTATGCTATCCTAAGTTCATTATTTGATTAAAAGAACATGTCCCCTTTTAATTAAATAAAAGACCCCATTCTTCTAACCCACTTAAAGTGCACACATAAAGTCCTTTTTCTATTTTACAATTAAAAGAAAAGGCTTGTGAGACTTTTGTCTTATATGACAAGTCAACTTATATTCTATTGGTTGACTTGTGTGTGCACATGGATCACACCTATTTTTGAATTCCACCGTTGATCATCCACCATCTCCATCTTGATCTCTACCATCCATACAACTTTAAAAGGGAGAGAGTTTTCCCCCTCAAAGGATCCATCCTCATTTTGAATATTGTTATGCTGCAAGTTTTCTAATAGGTTTCTTTGGAGCTTTGTGGAGAACTTCTATTTCTTGTCTACATGCTCTCATCCATGGCATCATGGCATTCTAGCTTAGCTTAGCTTTTATTTTTACATGTAGCTTAATCTCACATAGCTTAATAATGATATTGTAACACTCTCATACATGTTTTAGCATAGCTCCATTTTGCATCTCATTCTAGCTTAATTTTTATTTGCATTGCATTCTTGAGGAACTCCTTGGGACATTTGCATTCTTGCATCTTGTCTTTGGAACCTCCCATTGCATGGTTTACTGGCAAGAAGAGTATCTCTAAGGCTCATCTGAGAGCCCTTGAACTTGAAATACACTCTCTTGCACTTCGTGGATAGGGAGCTCTAAGCCAGCATCCAAGCATTCCAAACTCATGGAATCGTTTGGATAGAAGGGTTTAGAGTATCTTAACATATGGAATTGTAGAATCTTAGAATCTTAGAATCTTTACTGGCAAGAAGAGTATCTCTAAGGCTCATTTGAGAGCCCTTGAACTTGAAATACACTCTCTTGCACTTCGTGGATAGGGAGCTCTAAGCCGGCATCCAAGCATTCCGAACTCATGGAATCGTTTGGATAAAAGGGTTTAGAGTATCCAAACTCATGGAATTGTAGAATCTTAACATATGGTTGTTCAAATTCTGTATCTCCTAAATGATTTCCTTTTAGCGTATAACTTGTTGTGCATAGTTGCCAAGTTTGCTTATTGTATCGGGCATATTAATGAAGAAGCATATTAGTTATTGTCGGTGTTTATGACAGTTTGATTAGTTACCATCGATATTTTTTAGGCATTTTATAAAACAGTTCACATGCCTTGCATATGATATGACATTTTGCATGCATCCTGCACTCTCTCATCGGGCTAATGATGAATTATGGAGAGTGATCTAAAACGATGACGCTAAAAAACACACAATCAAATCCAAAATGAACTTGCATTACAAATGGATTGTGAAAATTTGATATTGTTGATTTTGCATGCATGTCTACCATGCATGTTTAAGTTGTGATTGTCCTGGTAGACATGCATGCAAAAATAACAATATCAGATTTCCACAATCCATTTGTAATGCAAGTTCATTTTGGATTTGATTGTGTTTTTTAGTGTCATCATTTCATATCACTCTTTGTAATCCATCATCAGCCAGATGAGAGAGTGCAGGATGCATGCAAAATGTCATATCATATGCAAGGCATGTGAACTATTTTATAGAATGCCTGAAAAAAAAATTACACCCAAGCGTTGGTAGAAATTTCTACCTTCATTGGTCAAAATTTTTGACCTTCATTGGTTGAAATTTCTACCTTTCTTGGTCAACATTTTTGACCTTCATTGGTCGAAATTTCTACCTTTCTTGGTCAACATTTTCTACCTTCATAGGTCAAATTTTTAAATTTTATTGGTCAAAATTTCTACCTTTTTGGTCAATATTTTCTACCTACATTGGTCAAAATTTCTACCTTTTTTGGTCAATATTTTCTACCTTCATTGGTTGAAATTTCAACCAATTCCTAGCAGAACTTGCACTATGGCTATGGAAGTTTTTTGACCAAAGTATTGGTCAAATTTTTTTTGACCAATGGGTTGGTCAAACTTGGTCAAACTTTGGTCAAAAACTGAGTCAAAATTTTGACCAATAATGGTCGAAAAATGGTCTCAAATGTACTAGTGAACACTTTATTGATCACCTTAGTTTGACCATCTATTTAAGGATGGTACACTAAACCAAGAGACAAATTAGTACCCAATCTTCTCCATAGAGTCTTCCAAAAATGAGTCATAAACTTCACATCTTTGTCAGATACTATGCTTAGGGGTAGCCCATATGATGGCCAATATTTTCACCATTTTAAAATTCTGAGAACCCATTGTGAAAATTTAGGTAGATTGATGTAATTAGGGTTTTCATTTTTCATGTTTTAAAGATTTTCCTAGAGAAGACCTAATTTCAATTTTGTATGCATATTTTCATGTATTAACCCTTCTTGTTTTTAGTGAATGTCCTAAAAGTTTAGTGATTTAAAAGAAAATTGAAATTTTAAGTGGCGATGTCACGACCAAGGCTCATATCTATATGTCTACCTTATTAAGGTTTAAACTTTTCTAAGGCGTGATGATGCGATACTTTTAATTGCAAGGTGTTCGCAAGGTCTCCATAGTCTATTGAAAATGGTTGGCTCAAGCAACAAAGGTGTGACACGACTAAATGGGTAGTTTTCGTGGCTTCTCTATGGTTAAGCATGAGGGTATGGTTTAAGTGGCAACGACGTGAAAGGCATTCATGCTAGATCTCTAGCCTCATGACAACATATGAATATGACACTAGAGGCGTTTATAGACAAAACATTATTTTTACAGCATGAAGAATTAAGTGGCGAAGTGGAGCTCAATGTTAGAAAACACTTCACGCCACTTCATAGCTCAAAATTTTAAGAGCTAGCATTGTAGGGAGATCTAGAGATGAGCCCTAATCACGGGTTCGCATGGCTAAATACTACAGTTTAATTGACAGTTGCAAATAGGAAAATTAGTTAATGTATTATAAAAGCTTGGTTGACACTGAGTCTCACGGTTAAAGCTGTAAAACAAAAGGGATTTTGCAAAGAAGAGAATAAGCATGAGTTAGCTTTGTTTGTCATTTCATTGGTTGTATAAGAGTCTTGGAGATTGAGTGCCGAAGCAACAATTACTCAAACATTGAAATGTAACGCCCTTTTGCAGGTTAAAAGTGCTAATGTTATCACTAAGCGGAGAATGAGAGACTAGGGTGTTGACAACTTCATAGTGTAAGGAATGCAGTTAATGAAAAAAAGCAAGACCTTGTGATGTAGTTAAGAGATGGAGAAGTTTATGTTAATGCGCAATCGTGCAACTAGGAGTACAACGAAAAAAGGAAGACATGAAGTAGTGACAAGGTGATATTAGAAATGTTTGTTGTTTTTCATGGCTTAAAGATCAAGTGTGAAGACTGACCATGAACTAGAGATTAAGGATTTTGCATGATTGCATGCAAGACATAAGAATTGGATAGCAAACCTCGTGAACTCACAAATAACTCAAAGTGCTAAGCATTCGTGTGGTCGCAGCTTAAAACATAAAGGGGTAAAAGGCTATTCAGATTTCATAATTGCTAAAAATGTAAAGTATTGTCTAAAAAGGGTAAAAAATATTTAAACATTGGCAGTACGAGCGCCGCAAAGCATAAATTTGATAATTTTTTAATTTAAAAAAAAAAATCATGCATACTACCTTAAAAATGCCATTAATGCACTCCCATGCTCAAGCGTCATTAAAAGGGGTCATGTAACAAAGTTTTTGACACCAACATTCATAGAGTTCAATGCAAAGAAGATTGTGCACGAAATTATTCAAAAAAGGTTGAATTGAAGAAAAGTGTTCAAGATTTTGAATTCAGAAAACATGGCACAAGAGGAAGCCAAGATGATTGATCAAGTGAATATTGAAGAAGTTGCTAAGAATATCGAGCAAGACAAAATGAAGATAGCAAATCTGTATGCTAATGAATGGGTCTATTTCCTACCAAAGTCAATAAATGCTTAGTCAGTTAATTCACACATTCTCAAAGATCCTTACAACTTTTGCAGGGATGCTAAAGTACCTAAAATGAATGGTAATGAATTGTTTTGGTATTTCTATAACAACAGGTTTTGTGAGCTGCCCATTTCAAATCCCCGGAACATAAATTTGGCAAAATTGATTATTCAAAAAGTTATTGTTGATGTAGATTTGTTAAAAGTCCCGATAAAGGTATTTAATCTTGTGACCCATGGGTTTCACATAAAGGATAGAAGTATCATGTGTACACTGGATAGGGAGACATTCATAGAAGTCTTCGACCTAGGAGGACCTATGACCAAAATTATTGAATACGACAAGCTCGATGAGACTTTCAAGAGTAAAAAAAGCTTCTTTACTGATAAGGTTATGAAGAGACACATTCCAAGGTCTAGAAAAGAAAAGGGTGAATGGTGCAAGAACACCTAGTCCAAGTTTTTCATTTTTGGTTTGTACTGAATTTAGCCAAGTCATGGATGTGAGTGAGTTAGGAGTTGCTAGGCAGATGTTTTTAGTGTGTTTATGAGTCTTAATTTGTGTCAAGGGGCATAGGTCTAAGACCTTGAGAAGTTGGAAGAAGGTGTGCCTTTAACCCACCTTGTCATAAATGGTTTGATTTCACTCTCTTGTATGGCTAAGTACTCCTAACATGTCATTTGGGAAGTAGGAAGTGAATAGATGTAAAAAGATGTCAAGTTGGACAAAAAAATTGGGAAAAGTTGTCAAATAGGCAAAAGTAGCCTAAAACCATGCATATTGATGTCTTAGGGGAAAAATCATGTTTAGAAATCATTCTTGGGTCAATCTAGATAGGTTAGGATGTTCCCAAATGAAGGAGAGCAAAGTTGCTCAAGGACGACAAAAGTTGTCAAGTTTGTGCAACTTTTTGAAAAGTTGCTCGACAACTTTTTGTTAGAAAGTTGAAAATGAAAGGAAGAACTTGGTGGTTATGCATAATACCTTCAACCTCATTGGGAACCTATAAAAACATAATTCAAACACATCCCAAGGGTTGGGATTTGCAATAAGAAAGTTTGAGCAAATGAATGCACATTTTTCTAGTTGAAACTAAGATAATTTGTAGCATTTGAGTTACATGTACGGACAAATGGATTTAATAGTCCAATCTAACATGGGATTTGTGTTGCTTATGTTTGTATAATAATTTTCTCTTCAAGTTGTTAGATTTTAAGTGTTCATCTGATTAGGTTTTGAATTTTTTTCCTAAATAGGCCGTGTATTGTTTCAATTTTGGCTTTTGGAGCAAAATGGCTCTCCCATAAATTCCTGTCGTGAGTTCTTCATGGTTTTAGGGGACACAGAAGTAGAACCTATGTGCATATTGTATATTACATTTGTTTCCATGGAAAGCAATTTTAAGGTGATGCCCCAGGAAAGTCTGATGCACTTGGTTAAGAAATCACATATCAGAAAGAGAAGTTTTGGGGTTTGAAAGTTTTTGATACTTCCAAAAAAATTGATGCAGAGTGAAGATAGTTGAGTAAGGTCAACTTCTACCAAGGAAAAAGATTATATGACAAGTTTTGAAGGGGGAAAGAACATACCCTAACTAGACCAGTCAACATTAGAATGAAACCCTTGAAAGTAGGCTAAAAAGTTTCTTTCTGGTGTACGGATGCCTTAGAGACCTGAAACCCACAAGATCTTTAATATTTTCCAAAAGGGTATCAAATATTAAAAAAATTGGCACCTCCTTTGGATAAGTTTAGAACTAAAACCCATGTTGGAGGCCTAATCCTAGTTTACTTAAGAAAAACTTTAGACACATAATAATTAATTATTTTATTAATTATTATCATGCAACCTAGGTTTTACCAGTGAGGATTTTGATCTCCTTTTATAAGGATTGATCTCTTTGTAATTTTATTCATTCACTTTTCATAATATCAATCATGAATGTCTCATTTGTGGATCTGTGAATTCTAGCCTCCATAGCTTTTGCTTCTCTCTTTGTGTGATATGTGTTTGCATGCAAGTGATTCTTGGGAGTTGTGGGGTTGATCTTTCATCAACTTTAACATGGTATCAAAGCTCCAAATCTTCATGCCCCTATTTTGTTTATGAGAGGTTTGGCTTGGCTTTCAAATTTGTGCTTTTTCTTCCAAAGGGTTTTTTTTTTTCAAAGTTATTTTGTATTGAATCTGGGGAGTCACTGATTTTTGGGTCACTTTGAGCCTAATCAGACATCATCATTGAGCTCAGAGCACCCAAAAAGCCCTATTTTCATAAGGACACAGTTGGAATCTGAGGCAAAATAATATTGCTTCCAAATTGGGCACATTCCCCGAGGTGATGATTTTCTAATTTTTGCACATTTTTTGATGCACCATTTTTTTGATTTTTGGCATGCAAATCAAGATTTTTGGCACACTTCCTAAGGTGGTGATTTTGTGATTTTTTGATATGATAATCAAGTTTTATTTGCATGCATATCAAGACACATTTGGTATGAAATTGGTATGCTTCTTGAGGTCATTTTGGTACTGGTGGGTATGCTTCCTGGTGTATTTTGGCATGGCTCCTGAGGCAATGATTGTTTTGTTTTTTTAGCACTTTTTTGACCTACCTATGGTTGTTGGTCATAACTTGCTCATCTGAACTCCATTTTTCACAAATGAAATATCATCGAAAAGTTGGTTTTGAGCCCATCATGATGATGCAATTTATTTGGATTTTTTATGGTGTTTGGTTTTTGATTTATGCAATTAAATTTAGAGGTTTTATTTTCTACTCTGAGAGACAAATTTCAAGACATTCTATTTTCTTGATTTTGCTCCAGGCACATCCCATTCAGTTTTTTGCTTTTCTGAATTCTGATGAACATCTTGGTTATTTCAGGTCTAGAGATCGATTTTGTTGTTTTAGATGTTTTTTCATGGTTGTATTATCTATTGTATCAGCCTTATGTCTCTTTTGATCTTTGTTGACATCCTTTTGTAGTATTTTTGCAAACACACTAAGATAAAGTGTCGCTCTATTGCATTTTGAGATCTTGCACATCTTTGTGTTCTGTTGTACTCGAACTACATTATAAAGTGCCTTGGGGGGTTTCATGTTGGCCATATTTTCCATCTTCCTTTGTCAAGTGATTTTTCCTTCCATGACATTATCCTTATGAAACACATGCCATTATAGGTGCTTGTACTTCTTTTGCACTCTCGATGTTCCTGGTGCTTTCTGCATGAGATATTGCATTTAGTTTCAGTGTTCATGTCTTACCTCTCAGAATTATAGGGGGTTATGTTGGTTCTATTACTTTCTTGGTTCAGTGGAGTGAGCTATGTATTCAGTATTTGATCCTATGTACTAGGCAATTGTAGTGGTTGGATACTTATGCATTTCAGTGAGATGAATCATTTACCATATAGACATTCTTTCAATCCTATTTTTGGAGGCCATGAAGATACCTTTCATCTTTGATTGATCAACTCTTTAGACTTAGTCTTCTCTACTTGATCATGTTTTATGCAATGGAGGTTCTTCAGATCAACAATTTCTTTTGACAGAGTTTTGTAGCTTCTACATGCTTGAGTGTTGTGCTTCATAATCATGTTTTGTTCCTATCTTCTAGGAAATTCCCTTGTTTGGAGGCTTCTTTAGTCCTTCACTACTTTCTTTTAGTATGTTTTCCATCTCTTTTTTAAGTAGGGTTTTTCCCATGTGATTTTCTGTATTTCTCCTCTTTTCAAAGATTTGGTTATGCTTGGGTACCTCATCATGCCTTGTTGTTGGGACCCATATTTTCTTTTAGTAGTAGTTTCTAGGTTTTTAGCTACTCCCCAAGCTTATCTTAAGGGGGGTGTTGGATTAATAAGATATTGCCTTATTGATTAAATTATTTTGATTTAATTATTAAGTCACTTATTATCTCTAGTTTACTTATGCTAAACTTTAGGCATATAATAATAAATAATTTAATTAATATTTATCATGCAACCTAGGTTTTACCTATTGGGATGTTGATCTCCTTTTATAAGGATTGATCTCTTTTCAATTTTATTCATTCACTTTTGATAATAGCAATTTCTCTCTTTGCTCATTAAGAATGTCTCATATGTGGATCTGTGAATTCTAGCCTCCATAGCTTTTTCTTCTCTCTTTCTGTGATAGGTGTTTGCATGCAAGTGATTCTTAGGGCTGTAGGGCTGATCTTTCATCAACGTCAACACAAAGAACTTGGTGTTAACTTGTACAATTGTTGTCTAGAAGTCCAAGACTACAAGTGACAACCCTTACTCTACATGGATGAAGAATTTGGTTTAAAAACCATGGGAATAAGGCCAACAAATGAGTTATGAAAAGGTATTTTTGTGAGAAAAGAACCATAACTATTTGTGTAAGTAGGTGGAGTGTGGATAGAGGATAGAATGGAGGTCCTCTAGGGATTAGGGTATAATAGTAACCCTAATAGGTGTAATGTCCCCTTTTTGGGACATTAAAAAAGTTAAAGACATATTCATATAATACTAAAATTGACTTTGAGAACGTGGACTCAAATTATAAAAGGTCAATTTAATATTATAAAGTGGGCTAGAAATGACAAGGAGAGATAAGACGAAAAGCCAAGAAGGCAGTTGAAGAGTCACTAGTGTGAGAATAAAAGGAGAATGGACTCATTCATTTGGATGCTTGATTTATGATTCAGATTTCAATTTCTCTCTTGCGACAGTTATTTAGAAAGCTTCAACTTTTAGCTAGTGTGAGGATGAAGCCCTTTGTGCCAACAGACAGTGGATGCAAACCCATTGTCTGTGAAGAAATCAATTTAGGTGTCTCTTATGCACTTACAGGTTCTTCTCTTAGTGTTCCAATCTGACTAGAAAACTATGTTTAAGATTGGATTTTGAATGTTGGTTATTGTATTGCTATTGTATAATGCAATAACATGTTATAGGGAATTTTATGGGAGTCTACTAGTTTTATACTACTGGTTTATAATACATTTTCTAATGCTTGAATCTTGAATATTATATTCAAGAAAGAACAAGTTAATATCTATTGGAGAATCTACTAGATAATTTATTTGCCTATGTTTAAGTTTTGAATATTTTTTTGAGGAAGGAATCAGGTCAATATCCATTTGGGATATTTCAATAGGCTAGTCTCAAGCCTAAATAAGTCCTTGGAAAGGTAAGGATTTGAAAGTAGTTCAGCCTAGTGTTACATCAGAGTAGTATTAGAGCAAAAGATTGGGGTTTTTGGGTAGATATTTCAACCTACAAAATTAGTTGGAGATTCCAATATGGTGACCAATGCAAAATTTGCTAAAGATATGGGTGAGTAAAAGGAAAGGAACATGATCCTTGAGGAACCTTTGCAAGCAATGAAGACCAAGTTGGAAGGAGTTATTGAGATAGCTAAGAAGAAGGAACAAGAAGGTGAAAGCAGTAGTAAGGGCAAGGAAAATGTTGATGAAGAAGACTTTATCCTTGAACTGAACCTTCTATTAATGAGTACTCATTCCTAAAAGCCATCAAAGGCCTAGGTGGGAAGGCCTTAGAAGGAGTTCCTATATTTAGTGGGAAGATGGACCCTAAGTTGGTGATGGAATAGGTGGAAGGAATGGAGAATCACTTTGAATGTGAAGGTGTGAGTGAAGCACAAAAAGTTAAAGTAGCCAAGTCTAGGATGAAAGGATCAACCCTAATATGGTAGAAGTACCTCCAAGAAGAGAGGGAAAAAGTTGGAAATTATTCCATTTCCAATTGGAATGCTATGGTAAGAAAAGTGAAAGAGAATTACCTACTAGAAGACTATGAGGTTCAACTACATAAGAAGAGACAAAGTTTGAAGCAGAAAGACATGGATATAACAACCTATACTAAAGAGTTCCAAAAGTTGTGATTAAGATCAAGAGTGCAAGAAGATGAGGCCATCAAAGTAGCTAGGTATCTAGGAGTTTTGATGTGGAGCATTCAAGAAGAGATCAATTTATGGATCATACTATAGGTCACAAGGAGACGATAAAGTAACTAAACAACAAGAAGGAAGTTTAGGAAGAGGAGGTTTCAATAGGGGTAGAGGCTGTAACATGTTGGAGAGGAAGGAGCAACAACCAAGGAAGAGGCTCTTACTTTTTCACCATGAAATATTATCATTGCCATCAGCTAGGACATTCTACATATAGGCGCCCTAAAAAAGGCTCAACTTCCCAAGGAGCCACAAAAAGAGTCAATTATGTACAAGAGGAATCTAGCAGCATCAACAAGCACTCTAAGATACCCCTAGAGTTAGAAGAAGGGGAGAATCTGATGATAAGGAGGACATTGATTAAAGAGCCAATCAAAGAAGAACCAAGTCAAAGGCGAGCACTTTTTAGGATCATATGTAAGATCATGGGAAAGGTATATAGAGTTATCATTTACTTAGGCTCAACTGATAATATAATCAATGAAGAGGTTGTCAACAAGTTGAAATTAAAAAAAATCCCTCACACAAATCCATACAAGGTCACATGGCTCAATAAAGATCAACATAGACTTGTTGGAGAACAAGCATGGGTGGAGTTCATTATAGGGAGATATAAAGATAGAGTACTATGTGACATTATTTCTATGGATGCATGCCACCTTCTACTTGGAAGGCCATGAAAATTTGATAATCAGGCTATACATTATGGGACTTAAAATTTCCATTCATTCAAGAAGGATGGAGTAACTTTCAAGATCAAATCCTCGTTAGAAGAGGGAGAGATGAAGACCCCATGACCAAGTGTGATTATAGTTGGTGAGAAGGAGTTCTTACAAACTCTAGAGGAAGGAGATGGAGTTGGGTTTGTACTAGTTTTAAAACCTAAAGATGAAAATGCTGCTGAGAAAACAAAGATACCAAATGAAGTGCAAGAATTAATTAAAGAATACAAGGCCATTGTTAGTGATGGATAACCTACCACCTTGCCTCCAAAAATACTTTTTAGCTACCAAATAGACTTCATCCCAAGAGCTAGCCTACCAAATAAAGCTGCCTATAAGACGACTCCTCAACAAAATGAGGAAATTGCCAAACAAATCCAAGAGCTCCTAAACCATGGCATAATTAGAAAGAGCATTAGTCCATGTGTAGTCCCTACTATTTTAGCACCCAAGAAGGGGGGAACTTGGAGGCTTTGTAAGGATTCTAGAGCCATTGATAGAATCACCACTAAGTATAGGTTTCCAATACCTAGAATTCAAGATCTAATGGATTGTTTAGGGGAAGCCGATTATTTCACAAAGATAGACATGAAAAGTGGCTATCATCAAATTAGGATAAACGAAGGGGGTAAATGGAAGAAAACCTTCAAAAATAATGAAGGTTTGTTTGAATGGCTTGTGATGCCATTTTGTTTATCCAATGCCCCATCTACATTTATGAGGCTGATGAACAAGGTGTTGGCAGATTATATTGGTAAGTTTGTTGTTGTCTATTTAGATGACATCTTAATTTTTAGCAAAAATAAAAAGGAGCATATTATGCATCTAAAAATTATTTTTAAGAAGTTGCATGATGAAAAACTAATGATCAATTTGCAAAAGTGTGACTTTATGAAGTAGGAGTTAGTCTATCTTAGTTTTCTTGTATCTTAGGGTAACCTAAAAATGGACCAAGAAAAAGTAGATATCATTTTAAGTTGGCCTACTCCTAAGACTGCATCAGATGTGAGAATTTTCCATGGATTAGCTCAGTATTATAGGAAGTTTATCATACATTTTAGTGACATATGTACTCCTATGTTGGACACAATCAAGTGAGGAATGAAGACAAAGTTCATTTGGACACCTTAAGTAGACCAAGGCTTTGAAACTCTCAAGAAGAAAATAGTAGAGCTTCCTACTCTAGTACTTCCTAGTTTTGATAAACTCTTTCAAGTGGAATGTGATGCTAGTAATGTAGCCATTAGAGTTGTCCTAAGACAAGAAGGGAGACTAGTGGCCTTTCACAGTGAGAAACTTAATGATGTAAAGAGAAAGTACTCCTCTTATGATCTAGAGTTGTATGCTCTAATCCAGGCTCTCAGGAAGTGGAAGCACTACTTTCTTCCAAATGAATTTTTTGTATATTTAGACAACCAAGCCCTCAGCTTCCTTAATTCTCAAGATAAACTAACCAATAAGCATATGAAGTGGGTGGAATATTTGCAAGCCTACACATTTACAATCAAGCACAAGAAGGGAGTGCAGAACAAAGTAGCTGATGCTTTGAGTAGAAGACTCCTCATAGTACAGGAAATTCAACTTTAAAGCATAGGTATAGGTAGTTTCAAAGATATTTATGCTGATGATGAAGATTTTTCTAAAATCTACAAGGTATGCAAGGAGTTTTAAAATGATTTTCATGGTGAGTTTTTAGATTATACATTGTAGAATGACCTATTGTTTATGGGAAGTCAAATTTGTGTTCCTATAGGGTCAATGAGGGAGAATTTGATCTAAGAGAAGCATAATGGGGCACTTAGTGGTCATTTTGGACTCAACAAGACTCAAGAGTTAGTCACTAGGTTCTATTTTGGCCTAGGATGACTAGGGACATTAAGTAGTATTTGAGAGTTGCATAGTGTGCCAAAAAGCCAAGGGGACATCCTCCAATGCTGGTCTTTACCAACCTGTTCCAATCCATAGCAGACCATGAGAATGCATAAGTATGGAATTTATAGTTGGTCTACCAAAAACAAGGTAGAGTTATGATAACGTCTATGTAATTGTGGATAGGTTTAGTAAGATGGATCAATTTGTGCCTTGCAAGACTATCCATGATGCTTGTTAGATTGCTGATTTTTTTTTCAAAGAGGTGGCCAAAATTCATGGGCTACATGTAAGTATTGTTTCAGATAGGGACACCAAATTCATGGGCCCCTTTTGGAAAACTCTATGGAGGAGACGGGGAACTAACTTGTCTTTTGGATCTACCTACCATCCACATACCAATGGTCAAACAAAGGTTACAAATAGGAGTCTTAGCAACCTACTGAAGTGCCTTACAAAGGAGTATGGGTAGACTTGGGATCAACTCATTGGGAAAGTTGAATATGAATATAATGATATAGTGAATAAGTCAATAGGTAAGAATCCCTTTGAAGTGGTTTATGGGTTGCATCGTAGAGGAGTTTTTGAATTGAGAATCTTGAAAGATAGGAGTCCAAATAGTAGCTATGCTGAGGATTTTTCCCAATCAATGAGGAAAGTCCATGAAAGTTTAAGGAAAGCATTGGCTGAAAACATTGACAAACTAAAGTAAAAGGTGGATGCCTAAAGAAAGGATTTGCAGTTTCAGATTGGGGATCTTGTGATGGTCCATCTGAACAAACAAAGGTTGCCAAAAGGGAGACCACACAAGATCCAAATGAGAAGGCTAGGACCCTACAAAATACTAGACAAATATGGGGGAAATTCTTATAAGATTGAGCTGCTTGCAAACCTGGGATTGTCACTAGTTTTCAATATTACAGATTTGGTTGCCTACAAAGGCCCTATCTTTAATGTTGATCAGAGTATCCAATAGGTAACCCAAGATGTAGTAGGCCTACAACTCACTCCTCCTCCACCTCTATAATCAACCAAAATATTGGATTCCAAAGTCTACAAGCATACTAGGACAAAGGCCTACTTGGAACATCTTATCAAGTGGTTGGGAAAAGGTGATGCTGATGCTACTTGGGTTTGAGAGTCATAATTCAAAAAGTTGGGCATTGATCCAAGCCTCCTCAATCCAAGGATGGATTAGCTTCTTTTTGTTTAGGGGAGTATGGTGTAGGAGCACCTATTCCAAGTTTTTAATATTTGGTTTAGTTTTGGGCTTGTACTAGCTTTAGCCAAGTTAGAGATGTGAGTGAATTAGGAGTTGCTAGGAAGATGTTTTTGGTGTGTTTATGAGTCTTAATTTGTTTCAATGGGAATAGGTCTAGCACCTTAAGAAGTTAGAAGAAGGTGCCTTTAACCCACCTTGTCATCTATGGTGTGATTCCACTCTCTTGTATGGCTAAGGACTCCTAGTATGTTTTATTAAAAAGAGGGGTAAACGCTTTGACCTAGAGCTATGAACCAGTGAGGCCACAAACGGGAGACCTCATCCCCATTAGATTTGAACCTTAATGGAAAGGATAACAACTTAACCATCACAACATGCCACTATTGGCTAGGACTCTTAGTATGTTATTTGGGAAGTAGGAAGTGAATAGATGTAAAAATATGTCAAGTTGGGCAAAAAAATTGGGAAAAGTTATCAAGCAAGGAAAAGTGGCCAAAAACATGCATATTGATGTCTTAGGGGAAAAATGATGTTTAGACATCATTCTTGGTTCAATCTAGATAGGTCAAGAGGTGTTCTCAAATGAAGGAGACAAAGTTCCTCAAGGATGACAAAAGTTGTCAAGTTTGTCCAACATTTTGAAAAGTTGCTTGACAACTTTTTGTCAAAAGTTGAAAAGTGCAAGGAAGAACTTGGTGTTTATGCCAACCATGATAAACCTCCTTAGGAACCTATAAAAACATCATCCAAACACATCCTAAGGGTTGGGATTTGTAATAAGAAAGTTTGAGCAAATGAATGCACATTTTTCCAGTTGAAATTAATATAGTTTATAGCATTTCAGTTACCTATACAGACAAATAGATTGAACAACACAATCTAGTGTGGAAATTTTGTTTCTTATTTTTTTACATTAATTTTCTCTTCAAGTTGTTAAATTGTAAGTGTTCATCTGATTAGGTTTTGAAATTATTTTCTAAATAGGCAGTGTGTTATTTTAGTTTTGGCTTTTTGAGTGAAAATGGCTCTCCCATGAATTCTTGTTGTGAGTTCTTCATGGTTTCAAGGGACATGGAAGTAGAGCCTATGTATATATTTTATATTAAATTTTGGGCCCTAGAAAGAATGGAAAGCAATTTTAGGGTGATGTCTTAGGCAAGTCTGATGCACTTGGTTATGAAATCACAAATCAGAAAGAGAAGTTTTAAGGTTTGAAAGTGGTTGACAATTCAAACCAAATTGATGCAGAGTGAGGAGAGTTGAGTAAGGTCAACTTATATGAAGGTAAAATATTCTATGATAATTTTTGAAGGGGGAAATAGCATACCCTAACCAGACTAGTCAACATTAGAATGAAACCCTTGAAAGTAGGCTAAAAAGTTTATTTCTAGTGTACAAACACCTCAGACACATGAAACCCACAAAATATTCAAGATTTTCCAAAAGGGTATTTAGATATAAAGTTTTTTTTCCACCTCCTTTGGAGAAGTTTAGAACTAAAACCCAAAAACCCAAGTTAGAGGGGTAATGCTATTAGCTGTTTGTGGCAGTTTTGACATAGGAGCAAAGGACTTGGTGTTAACTTGTAAGATTATTGTTCAGAAGTCCAAGACTACTAGTGACAACCCTCACTCTACATGGATGAAGAATTTGGTCAAAAAACCATGGGAATAAGGTAAAAAAATGAGCGATGAAAAGGTATTTGTTTGATAAAAGAACCATAACTATTGGTGTAACTAGGTGTAGTGTGGATAGAGGATAGAATGGAGGTCCTTTAGGGATTAGGGTATCATAGGAACCCTAATAGGATAGTCTCCAGCCTGAGTAAGTCCTTGGAAAGATAAGGATTTGAAAGTAGTTCAACCTAGTGTTACATCAATGAAATCCCTAAAAAGGTAGGAGACCTCATGCCCTGGGAGTTTTTCAATAGGTATTTTTAATATACAGTCTTTGGAATGGACAAGGTGATAGGGCTGGATGGGATAATGAATGTTCCTGGTAATGTGTACATCATAGCTTTGGATATACAAGACTTACACACCAATGTAGGTTATGATTTTGTTACCCATATAATTAATGTTATCCATAATGAGATAACATTCACACAAAAGGGGGAATTGGGGAATTTCAAATTTCACCATTATTTATTGTTAATGCATATAATCTTGTATGAGAATATATGGCACATTAGTACTGATTTTATTGAAGAAACAAAGGAGATGGGAGAAAGACTTCTAGTACAATGGTGGACTAGGGTATGGAAAATATTCTATTCCTATTCGAATTTTATAGCTTTTTACAATGATTTTGATCCAATTTCAAATTTGTTAGTAGATATTACTGGGATGGTCGCTAGGGGTATTAAAATGTTAATAAAACCCTCTAGATGCTATGATGATGATAGAAAGTTGGGTCATGATTCAGGAAGTATTTTTATTTTTTATTATTGTTCCATCATAAGGGTTTATGGATGCCCCTAGCCTCCTCATCTTTTACCAAAACACATTCTAGAAAGAATGGGAATCATTGAACTCTTCTGGTAATTGATTATGATGAACTAGGAATACTTGGGATCCACAATTAGAAAAGGATCTTTTGTATGTAGAAATGTCAGAGTTAGGCAATTTATCATAGGCAAGGATGCAATAGAAGAGTTGGATGAGTTTATGAGAGAATTTCTATTGCCATCAACTCTTATTAGGACCTATGACACTAATGATCTTGTTAGGCATGACTAAAGACAAATGATAAATTTTAACTTGCCTAATAGCAAGCTTTATTGGGAAGAAGATGTGATCACAGATTGCTTGGAGATCAAGGAATGTAGAGATAGGACCTTGAAGTGGAAAGAGATAATGAAAATTGAAGAGGAAATGAAAAGAACAGATCCTTCTTTCAAGGGATTCTATTATGAAGAGAGATATTTAGACAGATTCAAAAAATGTATCCAAAATTATGAAACCATAATGTCTCAGGTGCCCCAAGAAATTAGAGACATGATAGAACCTAATGTCCTTGAGCAAGACATTGTGATTGAAGTTGATGAAGAAGAGGAACAACCAGAAAGCTTATCTTGGGCTCAAGGTCGTAGGAAGAGGCATAAATTATTTGAAATACCAAGCAAAGTTAGGGAACAAACACTCCAGATTATGCCAAGAGGGAGTAAGTATTTTGATGATATCAGGTACAATTTTCTGATAAAGCGGACCACTAATAATGAATGAATCCCGAATAACCTTGAGCTTTAAGCTAGAATGATAGATGAAAATATTATACAAGCTCAAGAGTTTATGAAGGATGATGACTTCATTAATTCTAAGGAGTTCAAAAGTTTTCTATTCAAGATAAGGCAAAATGAGTTGTCTCTACAATTGCAACTAGAAGATTTAGAGAAGGTTGTAAAATTAGTGAAAAAATTAAAAGAATATGATCCAAATAGTGAAACCCCTACTGTAGATGAAGCTAGAGAGCTAGTAAAGAGAAGTGGAATGTTTCTCTTCCTTGGATGTGAAATAAGCTCATCTTTTATGTTGGATCAGATTAGAAGACAAAATAAATCTGTTTCATTTGAGGAGACCAATCTCACCCAAGAATTGTAGGGACTTGTTTCAACATTGATACTAAGGAAATTGTTTTCCAGAGTTTGGCCCCTAAATTAGATAAGCCAACACTTATGGAGGTCAATGATTCCCCATAGGGTAATGTGATATTATGGAATGTCACTACAACATCTAGTGACCAGATACAAAATATGATGAACATAGTATCACTCGTGGGGAAAAGCAAGATGGACATGTTGAAAGAACAATTATTTCAAACCTATAGCATGTACATCGAGACAAGGAAGAAATATGAAGAAGAAATGAAGAGAATGTATGTGCTTGAACAAAAAATGGCTGCCCTAGAGAATGAGGTTAAAACTTTGAAGAATGTAACAAGGCTAGTCACTAAAGTGAAAGATAAGAGACCCAGATAGATATTGATGTATCAAATGTGGGCATGGATCAATAAATGGAAGTGGAAGAATTAGGAAGCAAGCAAAGAGATAGAAAAAGGAAAATGGAAAGCATGATGTTACATAAAACAAATGTCCTAAAAAAAGCTTCAGAAAATCTCCACAACAGTTACATTGCTTTACAAGGTGTAGAGTATCAATGTTCAGAGGTATTATCTTTATTTTCTCTATTGTTTACCAAGTGTGGCCTATACATTTCATTCTTTGATAGGTTTGTCCCAATTTTGGCACAAAAGAAGGAATTGCCTAAGGAGGTTATCATTTCCACTAGGAAGATGATAAACAAAGTTAAAGATATAAATGTTTTTTTTCGGGGAAAATGTAGTTAATAAAAAATAAGATGAAGACCATTGCTAATGGGACACCTGGCTTCATTCAAAAAATTGTTGATGATGATAATAACTTAAGGGAATGGTAGGAATGGTCTAATCCTTTTGATAATATCTTAAGACATGAGAGATTCATTGCTTATAGTAAAGATGAAACTGATATTGTTACACTTTTTGATATTATTGACATTATGTACAAAATTGAAGCAGATATGAACAAGACAGCTGCAGAGGTTCAACCTATAATGGATGCAAAATGGAACAAGCATTTGAATGAGTTGAATTTTGTTCAAGAAGCCACCTGGCTGGATGAGGAATATGATATTGCCATTTGGGAGGCTGTGGCCAATATTAAAAAATACCATGTGGAGATAGCGATTGAGCAAGTTAGAAGAAGTTAAAATAATAAGAAGAGGAAGACAACTATCTCAATGAGCTACCTTATCTTTGTGGTTTAGCTGCTATGGGTATTCTCTTATTTCAAGCAATGAAGTTGGTCCTAAACATCCACAATGACAACTATTCAATTTTAGAAGTCTTGTCTTATGTGGAACAATATTGTTACATCTAGTTTTTGAACATGTGCCCTCCCATCTAAAGCTTGTTGCAATCCTTATTCTATAAAAGGATTTTCGAGATGTGGATTGAGGGTCTGAGTCTTGAGTCAAGTTTAATGTTTATATCATTTTGAATTAGTCCATGTTTTATGCATAACTTGTGGTGTTCTAGCTTGTATTTGTAGACACCTAAATCTGATTACATCACTAGGTAATCGTATTTAGTTATCTCCTAGGACATTATTGATTAAATATTTACTATTATATTAATTAATCGTCATCCCCTAGTTAATTAATTAATTAAATTAACTATAGTCCAATTGATAAAATCAAATGATAACTGAAAATCAATTTATCAATTAAATCCCTATTCCTCTTTTAAATTAAATAAATTCTCATTTCTATTTAATTTAATCCCATATCCCTATTCTTCTATTAAATTAAATAAATTCTCAAATCTATTTAATTTAATCCCATTTATTTAATTTGATCCCATACCCCTATTTTATTAAATAAACCATTTAATAAAATATCTAAAACCCTTAAAGCATCCCTAAACCCTATCCTAACCCCTAATCCAACCCATTCACCCATACTAACCTCACTTAGCCACCTAACTAACCCATCCCATCAAAGCTAAGCTACTTGACCTCCTAACCCCCTTTCTAAGCTAATCCTAATCCCCCCCTAAACATGTGCACAACCTTAAGCAAGGGTTAAGACTTGCTAACCCAAGCTAAAGTCAAAATATCTCCTCCCCTCACTATCCAACATTTATGACTCTTACATCCCCCTTTATGACTCTTACATGCCTCTTACATACTCAACCTCCCTCTTTACTCCCTTGACCAACCCTTATCCTATCCTCTCACACTCATCCTCTTTGTGACAAGTGTCACTTCCCTATTGGCTCTAAACAAGCACAATCCATGTGCTCCATTTTGAGTGCATCTTGACCCTCCCTCACTACTTTGTCATCCTTGCATCTTGATCATCCATCTCTCTACCCCTTGGCCTATAAATGAAACCCTCTCCCTTCACAAAGATCATCCACCTTTTCATGCAAAGTTATAATGCTAAAAACTACCAAAATACCATCATAATGTTGAAATCCCTCCATACCTCCATTGTTTGAAACCCTCATCCATACACACATTTGGTGAAAACTCCCATCCTTTGGAAGCTTGAGGACAACGTGAGCACACATCCCCTCTCATCAGGGACATAGCTTCGTCATTATGAGAAGCTCTTGAGGAGTTTACCATTCTTGGTCTACTTTCCTCTATATTGTCTTCTTGGGTCCTATTTTAAGTGTTAGCTTTTTTGGTTTTGTTAATACTCTCATTTGATAGTTAGTATTCATGTTACATTACTAGATATAGGTGATATATTTTGGCATGCCCGGTGGGACTCTGCATTTGGGTCAATATGATCATGTTTTGTGGGTTTTTTATGATAAACTAACCAACATAACATTTTGTGCTTGTGGGTGCTTGCAGGTGGTTTGCTAATATTTTTGAAGGTACACAAGTCACTATTTGGAAATCACGCTCCCAACCATCAAATAGGTTTTAAGTTTGAAACACTTCATAAACTTGTTTTCTCATGATCCCGTAACCATAGGAACATAAACCTGCAACCGCGAGATTGAAGCTACATACTAGCAAGAACACAAACCCACAAATGTGAGTTTGTTGTTTGCCACTAACCCTCCTCTACACATGTCCTAATGTAGCCCCTGCATCCTTGCCATTTTTCTACCCGTAGGAATGCCAGAATTCACTTGTGGGATCGTTGTATGAAACCTGCATGAACACATCCTCCCATTAGTCAAACCTTCAAAATGCACTTTCACTATTTCTAGTTGAACCCGCCAAAGAACCTATTCGTAGAATGCTACTACAGGCACCCGTGAGATCACCTATTCGCAGGATCGCTCTATAACATTTTATTCTATGGCCTGTTTTCCTACATTTTTCACTAGTTCATGTGCAACACTCCCATGATCTCTGACCATGTTTCCACTCTTGCGGGATTGCTACCTATACTCATAGGTTTGCAATGTTCACTAATCTGCTTTAAATTCTGACATTTTCTATTGGAGGTTTTTGAACTAACTGGTTTGTTGTAGGTTTTATCACCATAACTTTCTTTTAACAGTTTAAAAATTGAACAAATCTTGCATGTTCCATGGAATGAACAACTAAGGCTTAAAATTGAACCAATGCGATGAGCATTTTGTTTTAAGTGCAAATGAACATTACATGTGAACACTTCAACTTTCGTGCTTAAAATGAACTTCATCCAATCTTGAATGCTCTAAAGTAAAAACATTTTTATTCCCTGCTCTTTAAAGCTTTTGTGTTTGATTTCCCTTTTGTTGACTTGATTTATTTTGTTGGCAACATTGTTAAGTTGGAAAGAACCTTTGAATGGTAATCACATGTGTCTTGAAGTCATAAAATAGAGCACTAAAGTATCCAAATAGAAATGAATCAAGTGAATTGTGTGTATTGAGATTATGCTTTTTAGCACATCTTTTTCTTCTCTATTACCTGCATCTTAAGACCTTAAAATACGCGATGCATGTACCGAAAGTTGTTAGCAAGATCATCCGCAACAACCTAGGAGTGCTTCTAGTGAGTTCATCTACATCTGGGAAGTGCTTCCCCTTTGGTGAGAAGCTCAAACTAGTAAAAAGTTTGACTGATATATAAATGAGGGGAAAGGTAAACTTTCTTGCTCTATCACCCAAGTTCAAGCAATGTATTTCTAGGGGCAGCCTGAGGTGGGAAAACATTTCCACGATTTCAGCATGTTTGGAATAGATTCTTAAGTGGATCACATACGAAACAATCATTTGGTGAGATGCCATAGACCCATTTACAACCCTCTTAATCAAAGTTTCTCGATATTTTTCCATGGTATGTTCATTCATGGTGCAAGGGAAGCAATATTCCTCAAGATTACTCACCATTGTGCTCCCTTGGTAGAGGCAGAAGGCCTCTTGGGTTTCATCTCCAAGGGTTTTTGTTCCCACAGAAGGGGGACTTCTATTTGCCATGCCATGAAGATTCTTTGATGTGTGTCATTTGTCGATCGACTCTTGTATCGACTCACCTCTTCGATGAGAGGACACATTGCACTAGAATCAGGAGACATCAAGTTATGGGCTATTGAATAACATATTGCAACCAAAATATTTGACATTAGGGATAAAGCGTGTGTTTGAATTGTCTTATTTCTGCTCAAGACCCGTGAAAAATATTTGTAAAACATACACAATTCTATGGTTATTATTAAATCCTTTTGCTAAAGAGATCATTTGTTTGTCTTTCACAAAGTTGCTTTGTCCTTTGAGAAACTGTTTGCTCATAAATCCCTCATATCAGAAGAATCCCATCTTTGTTATTACAGAAAGCAATTGTTAGCAAGTCCATTTGCAACAACTCTTGTCTCATTGGTTCAACTTCCCCTTTTTGTCCAAAGTTATACTTGTTCCCTCAAAAAAACAAACCATAAAACAAGTCCTAGTTATAAACCCTTTGTCCTTAAACCAAAAAGTTTTTCCTTTTTCAAAATATCCTTATTACCTATCCTACTTGATCAAAAATAACACATATTGCCTTTGAAAGACTCCATCTTTTCATATACAAACAGTTGTTAGCAAGTCCATTCACAACAACAGTTTGTCTCTTTGGTTTATCCTTACCTTGTTCCAAACTATACTTATTGCCTCAAAGCCACACTATCCAGCAAAATTTAGTTGCAAATAAACCCTTTTGCCATTAATCCAAAAGTTGTCCTTTTTCAAAAATATCCTTGTTACCTATCCTACTTGATAAAAAATAACACATTTGTCTTCAAAATAGGTACTCCTTACTTCTTCACCAAAGGATTGTTAGCAAGTTCATTTGCAACAAAACCTAAAATTCTAAGTTTGCCTCACTTCACTACTTTATCATTTCTAGAAACTTAGCTATCCCTCAATCAATTTATGATCCCAACCCAAGGTCAAAAGGTATACTTAGCGTAGTCACTGCCTATAAAACCCCATAGTTGCGATCAAATCTTTTAGGGTTATCTCATGTCAAGCCAACCCAAGGCTAAATTCAAAAAGGCTAAACTTCCACAAATACTAGTTTACAAGGAAATTGATGTAGAACACAACAAACATACCCCCAACCCAAGGATTTCCAACTTAGACCAAATTGAGAAAGATGGTTTAGACATTGCATTGCAAACTGAGTGGGATTATAAAATTCAGAACCTAACTCTTTGACGAGGTGTCAACCATAGCCTTATCAACAAATCTAGTGTTACTAATTTGATTAGGTCTTTCTTTTTCCACACACACTTGTGCACTTATTTCCTCATAGGTTTAGTTTTTCATATAGGAGCCACTCCCCATACAAGCATTTAAAATAGGATCACCTCCTCCCATTTTTGCACCATTAAGCCCTAGTATCTTCCACCATTTACTCACATACTTAGAAACATTTAGCATCATTTCTTGAAAAAATTTGTTTTCGTAAAAACAATTGCTATCCATCTCACCATCATAGTTATTCTTGAAACTAAGCATTTTCTCAGATAGGCTCTCACTTGTGTCCCACATCACCTTGAGCCAAAGGTTGGGTTACATAAGTGATCCTCCTTTATCTCCCATAAAAACAGACATTTGGCTACCTTAGGGTTTGATACCACCACCATATTCAAGATCACATTTAAGGGAAACATAGTCTCCTTCCTTTCGCACCATATCATTTAGGTTTTGTTCGCATCTCAGGAAACTAGTCCACCTTAGTCACACTTATGAAAAATCCCTTCATCATATACATTCAACATCATCCTTCTTGCATTCCATCCTTAGGAAAATTAGCATTTCATGCCACCCACCACACGTTTCGATAAGAACACACAGAAAAAGAAGGATATGGATCCTAGTCATAGCAGTAGCATAGCTCGGGCTCAGCCCTACCCTATAGTCTCCATGACACCATCGAATCCTCCACCACAACTCCCTAAAGACACATGTTCTTCTATAGACATTGATTCTTTCATGAACCAACCTGGCCATTGACCTTCCTCACAATAGGTGTATCATAGTCATGCACTAGGCCTTGCTTAGGAATAATATATTCAAACTAAGGACCATTTCTCCCACTATGAGGTGCATTTAATCTTATCAACCCAAGGATGTATACTTGAAATGGTCAGCACAGTATGTGCACTAGGTCTCTTAATGAGTCACTAAGCTTACGCTGTAGGAAAGTAAAAATGCAAGGAAAATAACTTACACTATTGCTGTAGGAAATTAACACAATTAACTCTATGAATATTGGAACTACAATAAAAAGATAACAAATATTCTAACTTGACTCATCCACTAAAACTATTCTCACATATGCTGCAGGAACATTCACAAAGTGTGATGCTACAGGAAGGAACTCACAACTTCTAACTAAGATGCTATGAATGCTTGGAAATTAATCTATTCTATCCTAATCTAATCCACCTTCCAAGTGGGCCCCCTTGGTTGGCTTCTCTAAACTACTAACACAATATGAAAGCCGAAAATTATTTCATTAAATTAAAAAATTCATTACATAACACAAAACTATAAAAACACAACTGTAAAAGTTAACAGTCTATTCTCAGAAAATATTTCTTCTAATTGGTTCTAAAAACTTAACACACTTGGGTCAATTCCTATATATATAGGAAATCACCATTTATTCCATAACAGAAAAGTAAATGACCTAGCTTAAAATTTGCAAGAGAGAGAAAATAGGAAGATAACAATTGAAGGCGGGAAGAAGGAATAACAACTTAAGGAAGGAATAATAAAGGCTGAACATCCGCTCACCATAGAGTAAATGTAGAGAAGGTAATAAGTCTTCATAGTTCCTCCTTACTCACTACCCTGTCTTTTGGAACCATTACAAATTCCTCCACCATGGTTGCTCCTTGGCATTCTCTTCTCCTTAAATGCTGTTGATGGTTAGCTTTTGAATTCCTCCAATCATCTTTAAGTCTTCATTAACAAGTTGTTATAACACAAAATATGTTTGCAAATAAAAATTTATCAAATTAAATTCAAATATAAGAATGCACATTTTGATAACTATATGAAATACTACATGCTATATATAATATTAGCAAAAGATGGCATAATTTCTACCCCATAGGTTTATCATAGGTTCAGTAAACATAGGTCCACAAATGTTTTAATAGAGTATCAACAAAGTATCTTAAACATCATAAAATAAAGGCAAATTTTGGTCTCATCATTTGCCCCCTGCCAAACTAATGCTTATCCTCAAGCATTGCACTTCTTTGTTAGTGACTTGAACTCTCTGATTTCTGTTCTTCCCTTTCTGTTGCTCTTAAAAATTTAGTAAAATCCTCTGGTTCTCTCCCACACTTCTCTCTTGTGATCTTCTTGCAATTTGTCAAGTCTATCAACATTAATGTCATACAAGGGCCATAGGAACATTGGAGGCTGCATTGTTAAGGGACACCACAACTCCAATCTGGGTTGCTTCCCTAATTCTAAATATTTCAGAACTCTATTAAGTACTGCTTCCAAGTTAATAGGGTTGTGTGGTTCTGACTTCTTAAGAGATTTAGGTAGTCTGGCCCACCTACTCCTAGTACCGGTCATGGCTCTCTGAAATGCAAAGTAGGGCAAATTTTCATATTCATCATAAACCTTAGTTCTGGCAGCAAAGATCTTCTCCCTCACTTCTGGATTCCTCTTTCCATAGGTCAATGTGAACCAATCCCTAAGCATTTCATCTGGCTTACTACTTTTTTCTCTTAAAGGTAAGGTTATGTTCTTTCCTCATCCCTGTAGTTATTCAACTGCCTATCATAATTCACTTCATTGGATATCCATGACATAAGGGCTTTTAGATGTACATCTCCTATGTAAAGCAAGGGATTCCATTTAGTCTCCGAAGGAATAACAAAATTATGAACATATAACTCACACAATAAGTTTTGCTGCCATGGTTGCAGAGTCTGATACAGTCCATAAAATTCTTGTGTTGATTTAAACTCTGCATTCACATTCTTGAGGCTTAATATTAATTGAAACAAAAGAAATTGCTCTTTCAAGCAAAGAGCATAAACTCTAGGTGGTGGCCTACAAGCGAAGGCCTAGTCAACTAGCTTAAGAGCATGGTCCATGCGCTATTTTTGGCTTTCTAGTTGTTCCTTCAATTCTGCAATTTCCTCATTTTGAGATACTATAATCTTATTCATCTTTTTCTTTTCTTCTTTCTACTATGCCTCAGCAAACAAATACTATCCATACAATTGAAAGAGGAGTTTTTGCAGTGTGATAGTGTTGCGTTCTTCTTCATGATCCCTTTTCCTCTTCCTTTGTTCTTGCCATAGATGTTCTACTAAACTAGTGATCCATGTTGATCTATGTGTAACCAAGGTAGTGTTTGGATCAACATATTCAGGAACTGTCTCATCCCTATAGCTGGAGGTGCCTAGTAAGTCTACTGGGGTATCATCTAGATTTTCTTTAATTTCTTCCCTACACTCTTTAATAGGATTATCAGGAGTGCTTGTAATCTTAGGATGAGGGGGAGAATGATTGGAAACAATTTGCATAGGGGATTCCCTGGTGAATGTTTTAGACTGAATAAGATCCTTAGAAACTTTCCCTCTCATTCTAGGGCTTCTCCTTACAAGGGTTTCTTCCTGTGTTACAACCTTTAGCCTACTTTTCCCATTGGGTGTTTCTGCTACAGGAGCAGTTGTTGCAAGACCCTTCTTTGTTCTCTTTTGTTTTACAATTGTAGGGCTCGGTTCTTGCTGAATGAAGATTTCTTTTGGAAATTTTTGTTTCCTCTTAACTTTGCTTGTAGCAAGTTTAGGAATTTCTTGTATAGGTGGAGGCACATTATCTTAAACAGGGGTAGTTTCTTGTTCATTTCCTTGAGTCCTTGCAGTTTCAACCTCTTGAATGTTTTGTTCGGCAGGCTCACTAGTGAGAGCTACATTTTCCTCACTATGTTGTTCACTAGGGCCACCTTGGGGTTGCAGGGTTTTAAGTTGCACAAATTCATCCCCACATTAAAGGGGATACATCCCTAAGTGACCACTTTGTTAACAACTTAATTAAAGCATGATGAGTAATATAATTCTCTTTTCCTTTCTGAGTCTCCTCTGCACTAATGCAACACATATTATACAAAAAATTCATAATATTCACAGCAAGATTATGCCTTACACAACTAAGTAGGTTGAAATGATGTGCATGTAGGTATGAAGATCTGCCTTCACATGTAAAATACCTGATTATGTGCATGGCTAATTCATTGTATGGTGGCGGCAATGACATTCTCTTGCATCCTTGTTTTGTGATGTCCAATTAAGGATCAGGCGGCCTGGTAAATTGGGCTCTCACTGACATAGCGTCATGCGTGTTGGGGTAGTGTTCTCCCACCATAGGTAACCCAGTTACCTCAACGATATGCTCCTTTGTTGCAACTACTGTTAAGCCCCCAAAAAAAGCCTCTCCCTCATCAAATGTCCTTGTAAATTCTGTAGCTACCTCTTCATCATATGCGGTTAAACTCAAGAAATACCCTAGCTATCCACATGCATTGAACCTTCTTACAACTTCTACGTCCAAGAGCAACACAGTTTGCTCTACCGGCTCTCTACTTTGCAACTGCCGACCCATTTTCTTAACATGTCCTCTATTTTCTCCGTTTTCTCCCTTTTTGGATTCAAGCTTCAAACTGTTGTGTTATTCTTCAGACTCCTCACACTTCTTTGTTTTAGTAAGCAATTAATTGTCATAACAAATTGTTATGCACAATAATTAAGTTTTGAATGAAGGTAAATCATAAATTTGTGTGAGAATCATCTGGAAATAGGGTTCGAATGACGAAAAAAATTTAAACATAGGTCACATCACAGCTTGACACAGAAAATCATTCAAAAATAGGGAGTACAACACCTCACTTTACATACTTATGGCAATAAATTTTTATTAATGAAGGGTAATGCGAAGATTTAGAAAATCATCATGGATAAATAGACATGCCTTTGGATATTATGACCTTCCCTGCCCCCTACTAAATTTAGACAAGTGTCCTCACTTGTTAGACTCAATACGGGTAAGGGATTGACATAATGCCGCCATTATATAGATTATGCAGTATTAAATATAATTACCGAAATCTGCGACTATAAATGAAATATAATTTGAAAATGTTATACCTATTAATTTGATTGTTGCACGTACCAAAAGGTGGTAGAAATAATATCAGTGGCAGCATCCATTAGCATTTCGCAAAATTTTATTGAAAACATGGAAAATTTGATGACGTGGAAAGTGGGTGGATGGAAGATAAAGAAATGAGACAAGGTGAATGGGTGGAAGGTAAAGAGATGAGATGGAAAGGAAAAGTGAATAGAAAAATGAACTTTATGTGAACATAAAGTCGTTATTACGAGCATGCACAAAAAAAACAACTAATGTTGAAGAGCAGTAGTCGGAAGGTTGACACCTTCGGCTGTAGGAATCTGAGTTATTTGAGTTGTATTTGAATCCAGCTATTGGAACTGCTGCAGGAAATCCACTTTTTTTTGTGGCCATTTGTATAATCTGAGTTTGTGACCATTAACTAACAATTTGAAAGGTACCAGATCAATGGTGGTTAGTTGAATAGTTCCATTATCAAAGACATGACTAATTCCATATGGTCCTAGCCATCTTGTTTGCAGATTCCCTGACATATTCTTGAATCAGGAATCATATAATAATGCCCAATCACCAACTTGAGATTGTTTACTGATAATATGAGAATCATGCCAGTGTTTCCTTTGTTTTTGTATCAGTTCAGTATGTTCCAAAGCAACTTTGCACATCTCATCCAAAGAGTTAAGATGCAAAAGACATTCTCTTTGTTCTAGAGGAAGTTCAATATCTAATGCTAAGGTTTTCCTTAAAGTTTTATGTTCAAATTCAATTGGAAGCATGGCCACCTTTCCATATAGGAGCTCAAATGGTGTGAATCCCATAGTAGTTTTCCAGGTTGTTCATTAAGCCCAAACAACTTCTTATAATCTGATGGTCCAATCCCGACAGTGCAAATGGACTATTTTTGTTAATATATTTTTTAGCTCTTGGTTTGTAACCTCTGCTTGTCCATTAGCTTGTGGATGATAAGGACTAGATTTCTGGTGCCTGATGTTATATTGTTTCATCAATTCTGACATTAGATTAGAGGTGAATTGTGCACCTTAATCAATGAATAACTCTTTGGGTACACCATAGTGAGTAAAAATCTCTTTATACAAGAATTCAAAAACTTTTTCATCACAGGCACACTTCATAGCCTTAACTTCAACCCATTTTATCAGGTAGTCAGTGCACACAAGAATATACGAATTCTTGTTAGATGGAGGATCAATTCGACCAATGAAGTCCATTCCCCATTTTTCAAATGGTGTTAATGCCATCTGAGGATTAAGAGGCATTTCATCTATTCTGGTTGGTCGACCCATCCTTTGACACTAGTCACACTTTCTTGTATAGTTGACTACATCCTTATGAAGTGTAGGCCAATAATAACTAGTTGTCAAGATTTTGAAAGCTGTTCTTTTTGCTGCAAAGTGTCCTCCACATGGTTCATTATGACATGCATGTAGGATGTCATATGTCTCATCTTCTCTCACACATCTTCTCATAAATTGGTTAGGTCCAGTGTAAAATAAGAGATTATCTATCCAGGAGAAATGAAAACTTTTCTCTACAAGCAACTTCCTTTCCTTGTAAGAAAAATGTGCTGGTATTTTATTGGCTGCAATGTAGTTAGCAATGTCTACATACCATGGAGTTTGAACAACAATATGAAACAAATGCTCATCTGAAAATGCATCATCGACCAAAGTAGTGTTAGTATCATCATGATGGATTCTTGATAAATAATCAACTACAACATTGGATTTTCTTGGCTTATCAACAATAGTTATGTCAAATTCTTGCAACAATAGTAACCATCTTGCCAACCTACCTGTTATAGCAGGTTTATTCATAAGATATTTAATTGCTGCATGATCAGTATGAACAAATATGGAATAGCCAGTTATGTAATGCCAAAATTTTTTGAGAGCATAAACTATTGCTAGCAAATCTTTTTCAGTCACAATGTAGTTCAACTTTGGACCATGAAGGCTCTTACTGATATAATAGATGGTATTTTCAAGATTTTGGGATTGCTATGCTAAGACTGCACCTATGGCATAATCAGAGGCATCTGTATATATGTGAAAAGGTAAATTTCAATCAGGGCCTTGTAAGACTGGGGCTATGGTCAAAATTTTCTTAAGTTGTAGGAAGACTTCATCACATTTAGATGTCCAATTAAATTCAACTTCTTTTGTGAGTAATTTATACAAAGGACTTGCTATTTTGCTGAAATCTTTTATGAAACATCTGTAATATCTAGCATGACCTAGAAAGGATCTTACATCTTTTGATTTTGTAGGTATGCACAATGTTTGAATTACCTCTATCTTGGCTGGATCCACTTGTATTCCTGCAACGGATATGAAATGACCAAGTACTATGCCCTCCTGCATGAGCATGAAACACTTTTCATTGTTAAATACCAAATTATGTTCTTGACATCTTACCAAAAGCTTTTCAAGATTCACCATTGCTTCTTCAAAAGTGACTCAAAATGTTGTGAAGTCATCCATGTAGATTTCCATACAATCATGTGATATATTAGCGAAAATACTAATAACTGCTCTTTGAAATGTTGCAGGAGCATTGCATAGACCAAATGGTAAAATAAAGTAAGCAAAAGTACCCCATGGACAGATAAATGTGATTTTATCTTGATCCTGAGGAGCAATACTGATTTGGTTATAACCACTATACCCATCTAGAAAAGAGAAATACTTCTTTCCAGCTAATGTGTCCAAAACTTGGTCTATGAATGGTAAAGGAAAGTGATCCTTTTTAGTAGCCTTGTTCAATTCTCTATAATCTACAAAGATTCTCCATTTTCCTCCCTTTTTAGGTACTATGACCAGGGGTGACACCCATCTACTATTAGATATAGGATAATAAAATCAGCATCAAGCAATTTTTGTAATTCAGTTTTAACTATTTTTCTAAGGCTTGGATTTATCCTTCTTTGGGGTTGATAGAGTGGTAGACAACCTTCATTGATATATATCCTATGAGTGCATAATGTAGGACTCAACCCCTTTGTATCACTATAATCCCATGCAAAGGCCTTTTCATGCCTTTGAAGAAATTCTTTTAGTTGTTCCATCTGTGTGGGTGTTAACATAGGATTAACATGGAGATTATGACCTTTAATCAATTCAATAGTACTAGTGAAGTCTATCATAGTGGCTTCAAAAATTGGACTTACCTCTAATTCACAAGGTAAAAGTGGATAAAGAATTTTAGGTTCTTTGAGCAAAGTATAATTCTTATCACATTCCTCATATGTGATCAATTCTAACACAGAACTTTCAGATACATCTTTTTCTACCACACAGGTATTAGTAAGGATACTCTGAAATACTAAATCTTCCTCTTGCAATTTTAGGAAAGACTGTCTATGCAACATCATGAGTTGTACTATAGAATTCAACTCTTCTTCCTCATCTCCTAAATCTAGTAATGGTTGGGTTGGAGGATATAAATCAAATTGCTTTGTTGCTTGACCATTTGATATAGTCATATTCCCTGATCTGCAACTTATATTTGCTTCAACTATGGCTAACCATGGTCTACCTAAGATGATAGGATAACCAGATAGATTGACTTTAGGGGACAAAATCATGAAGTTTGTAGGATACTCCAGAGAATCTAAGGTTACAACTATGTTTTCTATCATCCCATCAAGGGTGATAGTAGAACTATCTGCAAGCTGTAGAACTGTTGGTGTAGCCCTTATTCCTTCTATTTTCAACTTCTTCATGGTATCTTTGGTCATAATATTTATAGCAGCTCGGAGGTCTATTAAAGCATTTTTAACAAACTGACCATTTATACTGACATCCACCACTGGACTTCCTGGATCAGAATATTTTGGTGTAATCACTTTCCCTAGCATGATGTTAGCCAATTGTCCCACAACATGGACTGTGGTGGGATCCTTCTTCTTCCTTCCAAGTTTCTTCAAGCAGGCTTCCCTAATAGCTTTTCCATAGACTGGAATGTCCTTAATAAGCTTGAAACAATGGTATTTGGACATGTATATTTTTTAACTGATCAACAATGTTAAAAGGTTGTTCCTTAGTTTGTTTAGGTTTTTGTTATATCAATTTTTTTTGGAAAAGGAGGTTCTACTATTGCTTGAGTTGGGGTTGACATGGTGACATTAGATGAGCCAACAAGTTCAGCAACTGAAGGTTCTAATGCTACAGGAGAATTTGGTATTTAGTTATAAGAGGCAGTTTAGGCACTGATAAAGTTGTACCAGATCTCAGATGTATATCAGCAACATTCAGGGTGTAAGCAGGATACTGCTGAACATCAACACTATACATGGGCTACTATGGTTGTTGGCTATTCGGATTTGGTTGAGGTTGTGCTGGTAATTGTGTTTGCTTTGAGTTCTAGGATTTGCAGGTGGTGGCATTAAAGCAGGTTGTTGAACTGGAGGGGGTAATTGTGGAGCACCAGTATGTTGGTTAGGCCATTGTTGAGATCCCTTCCATTAGTTCATAGGCTGCCAATTCCCTTGGGGTGGTTGCCATTGGTTTTGCTAGTTTTGCCTGTAGTTCTATTGGTTCTGTGGCCATTGGTTACTCTATTGATTAGGCCAGGGCGGTTGGGAATTTTGAGGCCATTGGGATTGTTGTGGGTTATTTTTCCTAGCATTGTTCCAATTGGATTAATTCTATGGAGGACCTTGAAAATTACAGTTTTGCCATTGATTACCATATGAATTTGAACTTTGCAAGGGGTCCTGAGGCATACCTTGATGTTGGGCCCATGGTCAACATTGAGCAACAAAAAATCCTTGCTCATCATCTCCATCTATCTTGATGTACTCAGTTGGAAGATGTTGGTTCTCCATTCTTGTGACCAGTTTACATTGGTAATCCTTCTTTTGCTTCCAAAAATGAGGACAGTACTCAGCTAGTTGTAATTCAGCTTCTGCTTGTTTCTTCTTTGCAGTCATTGTATCTAGATGTGTAGCAACATCGTTGATGATATCTTGTTTGAAATATGACAATAGGTTAGATATCTCAAGCTTCAAAATGCCTTGAGTGATTCCTTTAGTGACTATGGAACGAGGTCCTCGGCCTTTCTTCATGGTTGACCTTGAATAGTTTTGACAGATCTTCTTGAGATCATCCCAGGATGCTTGATATACGTCACCGCCAGCCATCAGGTCCAATGTTTCTAGATAGTCGTCATTCACACCTCTCAGAAAGACCAACTTTTGTGAATCTTCAGACAATGTATGCTAAGGGTTCTTTTGTAGTGTGTATAAGAAATGCAAAACATAGTCTTCCAATGTTTCTTCCTCCTTCTATGATATCCTAAAGATATCATCCCCTCTTGAACCAAATGCTTTGCAATATTCTTTATATTTATCCAGAAACAAAGCTTGCATTTCATCCCAACTTCCTGCTGCATTGGCTCCTAAGCCCATAAGCCATCATAAAGTTGATTCTTTCAATGTTGTTGGAAACAACTTAAGCTTATGGACATTAGTGTTGTAGTCAAAACTACGAAAAAGGATATCAAATTCAAATAAGAAAGTATCAGGGTCTTCAGTTGCAAGGCCATAAAACTTTGGAAGAGCAGTGGGAGGTATGTTCTTAAGATTAGCATTGGTTATAAGACTTGGAAGAGGAAATGGAAAAGTAGGTTGTGCCATGACTGGAGGTATCAGATTATGAGGTTTCTATTGAAAAGGGACATTAGGTACCAGATGATTAACAATTGGTGGATTCAAAGTAATGTTATTAAGAAAATTGGCCAGTACTTCAGTGAAGGGTTGAAGACTAGATATATCTATTGGTTCAGTTCTTGATACTATAGGAAAAATAGGGCTTGTGTCTTCAAAAAGTAACTCAACTTCTTCTTCTTCAACTTCTTCATTCAAATTAACAGATCCTTGTGGAAGAAATCTACCATATTCATCTCATTGTCTTCCTTTTCGATGCATGCAATTAAATTTTTCACACAGGTGAAAGGAACTTCAAACTTAGAGATTTCTGAAAAAAACTTTATCTAGGAACTATGACTCAAAAATGCTCCTATCTTGACACCATCCCCGACAACGACACCAAAAATGACCCACCTCACAATAGGTGTATCATAGTCATGCACTAGGCCTTGCTTAGGAATAATATATTCAAACTAAGGACTATTTCTCCCACTATGAGGTGCATTTAATCTTATCAACCCAGGGACCTATACTTGAAATGGTCGACACAGTATGTGCACTAGGTCTCTTAATGAGTCACTAAGCTTATGCTGCAGGAAAGTAAAAATGAAAGGAAAATAACTTACACTATTGCTACATGAAACTAACACAATTAACTCTACGCATACTAGAACTACAATAAAAAGATAACAAATATTCCAACTTGGCTCATCCACTAAAATTGTTCTCACATATGCTGTAGGAACATTCACAAAGTGTGATGCTATAGGAAGGAACTCACAACTTCTAACTAAGATGCTATAAATGCTTGGAAATTAATCTATTGTATCCTAATCTAATCCACCTTCCAAGTGGGCCCCCTTGGTCGGCTTCTCTAAACTACTAACACAATATGAAATCCAAAAACTATTTCATTTAATTTAGAAATTCATTACATAACATAGAACTATAAAAAAAAAAACTATAAAAGTTAACAGTCTGTTCTCAGAAAATATTTCTTCTAATTGGTTCTAAAAACTTAACACACTTGGGTCAATTCCTATATATATACGAAATAACCATTTATTCCATAACAAAAAAGTAAACGACCTAGCTTAAAATATGCAAGAGAGAGAAAATAGGAAGATAACAACTGAAGGCGGGAAGAAGGAATAATGGCTTAACACAGGAATAATAAATTCTAAACATCCACTCACCATAGAGTAAATGTAGAGAAGGTAATACATCTTCATAGTTCCTCCTTACTCGCTACCATGTCTTCTGGAACCGTTACAACTTCCTCCACCATGGTTGCTCCTTGGCATTCTCTTCTCCTTAAATGTTTTTGATGCTTAGCTTTTGAATTCCTCCAATCATCTTTCAGTCTTCATTAACAGGTTAGTTATAACAAAAAACACATTTGCAAATAAACATTTATCAAATTAAATTCAAATATAAAAATGCACATTTTGATAACTATATGAAATACTACATACTATATACAATATTAGCAAAAGAGGGCATAGTTTCTACCCCATAGGTTTATCATAACTTCGGTAAACATAGGTCCACAAATGTTTTAACAGAGTATCAACAAAGTATCTTAAACATCATTAAATAAAGGCAAATTTTGGTCTCATCAACCATGCAACCACTGTTAATGCCATCATAGATCGAAATAAGGAAACCATCATGGAAAATTTCTTAAGGGATAATGTTGGTGCTTTTGAGTTTGGACGTCCACTACCTCCCCACATTATAGATCCCACACATCCCCTGTTTAGGTGGCACCCACCATCCATAGGATCATTAGACCCTTTTGATCCCTTCTCCTCACCCAACAGTGATACCAACCACCACAGACAGAGCTTGCAGACCTGAATATACCCTCAACCCAAGTGACTGCTCCCATTCCACAAAACACTCATCCCATCCTCACTCAACCCTTAGTACAAACTACATCTCAAACAAACCCAAGTGTCTCATCTACATCTGCTTTCACCACTCATCTCCCTACTTCAAAAAATCCTCCTTTTGCATCCAGCAACACTGCATTTTCCCTTCCATCCCACAACACACCTAGTTTGATTACCACTGAAATACCACCACTAGGGTCAAATACCTCATCTTCCATTCCACCCAACATTACTATCAATCCCTTTGTTACTAGCCAAAATACGTCGGCTTCATTTCCTCTAGGACCTTGGGGTGTTACTATGTCACAAGGACCTACTGCTAGCCTCCCCTTTATCACAACATCCATGTCCATGCCTCAAACACTTTCATCCCTCACTTCGTAAAGCTATTCTCTACCACCCCTTACCAACTATTTTTCTATGCCACCCTTTGGCAATAGCCAAATCACCCCTCCACTACAATTCCCTATTATGAGTAATTTTCCTCATATTAATTACCTTGCCCCTATTAATACTCAATTGCTCTCTCAAGCAGGAGCATAACCAACATATATCCGACAAAGTATACATTCCCAGAGCATGGCCTAGGAATTGCCGACACTACCACCTTTTCAGCCATAATCATCATGTCAACAATATGCTCAAGTATCTACTTAGAATTATCTAGTAGGGCAACAACCTCATACTTACTAGCCCCATCCACGATCTACTCAACAGATGCAAAACTATGCACAAACTACATTCCAACAACCCATGGCTCCATCCCACTAGTTGCACAACCTATTTTTCCACAAACACCATATGATAGTTGGGGTATTCCATATCAATCCTTAGCATATGTTATGTATCCCACGCTGGAGGCACATAGACCGGGGGCATCCGCTCCCTCACATGTAAATTTTGAATGGGAGGAAATGAAAAATGCTCTCAAGGCCTTCAAAGATGGGATAGATTCCAAAAATTTTAAATTTGAAAATGATTGCCCATATCCATTGGACAAAACCATCACAATGACACCATTTCCTAAACATTTTGAGATCCCCAAGTTTGATAAATTTAGGGGGAAAAGTGATCCAATCATGCATGTCAAAGAATTCTATATGCATTGCCAAGAAGTGGCCTGAAATGATGTATTCCTCATGTGACTTTTTCTGAAAAGCTTAGGAGGACTAGTCCTAGAATGGTTCTGTCGTATCCCTCAAGGTACCATTAAAACCTTCGCACATCTTTCTAAAGCCTTTGTGGTTTAATATTCTGATCTTGTTGAAACTGATTTATTTGTAGTAGACTTAGTTCATACCAAACAAAAAGGAGGATAAAGCCTTGCAGAATACTTACAACATTGGAAAATCCTCACAACTAGGATCTCATGTACCATTCTAGAACCTCACCTTGTCAAAATGTTCATAAATAATGCATATCCTAGTCTTGCCCATCACATGGTTATGAACTGTTTACAAACATATAAAGACATTAAGGAAAAGGGAATGGGACTTGAAAAAGGGCTCATCAAGGATGGTGTCATCAAACTTTACAAAGAAAACACCCAAGATCAAGGCCCGAGTAATGATAAAACACGATATTGGAATAAAAACAAAAACACGGTGATAGATGGCATCGTTGACACCCAACATGTTCATATCATTGGGGCAACTGCTAACAACCCCACCACATTTTTTCAACAACCTTATCAGCAACAACCCCCTGTATATTAGCAACCACCTATGCAAAACAATCAACAAGTACCCACCCATCACAATCAAACTAATGCCATCACACTTTTGGCTGGACCTTAACCACATGTACAAAGACAACCATGTGTATACACCCCATTGGGGGAGCCCCTTGATGCAATATTTGAAAAACTAGACAAGGATAATCTTGTTCAATATCCATAGACACAACCCTTGGAACCTAATCAGTCTAGAGCATCCTGGTATAAGGATAATGAGTTTTGCAAATTCCATCATGTCAAAGGACATACCACCCTTAAGTGCATGCAACTCAAAGATTATGTCCAAGTTCTTATTGACCAGAAAGAGATCATAGTAGGGGCACAAGCTTCACCCAATGCAGGATTGATGATCTATCAAAACACTTTTCCTCCTCATAACACAAACACAGGAAAGACACCCATGAACACTTCTATCAATAAACTAAATTTTTCTCAAACTAAAAAAGGTGATGACTGAGATAAGTCTCAAAATTGTACCTCAACATATTTGGACTATGGGAGCCTCATCGGTTACATATCACAAGTGTAGCCATCTGTCAATGTTATAAACATCAAAGGCCCATATACCTAATGTGCAGTGATTACTCACTGAGCTTGACTCAATATAGCTGGCCCACCTGTGTCTGCACTATCAAGACCAACTCCATCCAAAGAACCTTCATTAGGATCACCCTCATTAGGACCACAATATAATATCTTGGAACACCTTGTAAACACACCAACTTAAATTTCCATTCTAGATCTCTTACGAACAAGCCCACTTTATCAAGAGATCCTCGACAATGCTCTCCACTAATTACGCATCCCTATAGACATAAATGCCACCGAGTTTGGCAACTTGGTTGGCCATCTTTCCACATCATGTGCTTTATCGTTCAAAACCACTAAGACATCCTAGTAGTTGAACCCAATCATATCCTTCCACTTTGCATAGTTGTCATGGTTTCCAACTTTGTAGTCAAAAGGGTCATGATAGATAATCGATCGACTTTAAATCTATGTACTTTAAAATTTATCAAATAGGCAGGATACACTAAGGTAGATATCATTAATGAAGTAATCACTATCAAAGCATATGACAACTTGGAGCACACCACTAAAGGAACCATCTTGCTCCCTCTCAGAGTCGGCTCAGCCGCTCAAGAAATAGTTTGTCATGTAGTTGATCTTAACCTTCCATACAACATCCTCCTCGACTGCCCATGGTTTCATGCCATGAAGGCCATTCCATCCACATATCATCAGTGTGTGAAATTTTTGCATAATGGCATTGAGATAACCATCCATGCAGATCCTAAACCCTTTTCTTATTATAATGCGGTCGAAGCTTCATACACCAATCATTGTCCTAGAATCAACATTGGCCACACCACGACTAGTTCCTCCAGCACCTGCCATGATCTGGATACCATTTTAGCTTCCACTCTTTCCACAGTTAAGATCAACTACCAAGGATGTGGCAAATACAGTCTCATAGATGCTTTTGCTATTGGCGCTCTACCACTTGGATCACATACTCAAGGATGCTCGACAAATCAAGGGCCAATGCCAAATACCACCTCTCAACTCAAACAAATGGGCCCTACCACATTCATCACCAAGGGTATCCTTGATGGCGAAGAAACCACTCCAGATATTAACACATGGCTATACAAAGAGCCACCTCCAAAGAGTGAAGAGTTGCTTGATTGCTTTAAAAAAAAGTACCCATGGTCACATCGCCTCGCCATTGAACAATGAGATTATCAAGAAGGTGGTCTAGGAAGTCTAGAAACAGGTATTAGGCAGCCTATAGAGGCATACCTAAAAAAGAAAATGATGCAGAGTGGATAGTAGAAGTGGTGGAAATGATGTAAATGTCTCTTCAATAATACATTAACCCCACTAGCCCTTTAGGCTCACTATAGGCTAATTACCCACAAATGACCTAACTGTGCCTCCCAATGCCTAGGATAGGTATAAATGATGTTAACAATGCATATTCAATAGGATTCAACCACTTTTGATAGCCAAAACAATACCCAATGGACAAAACTCTTCAAACTACCTTATGGCCCTATGAGCCCCTATTAGCCCTATTGTACCAGTTTATTCCCTTTTTCTCTAACTTTTCCCAAATTAATTAAGAAAAAAATTGCATTTTCAGATACCCTTTTCAGGGTTATTCAACATATGTAAATTTTAACACAGACTCCTTTGGACCAGATATGACTTCCTTCACAAGGTGACCCTTAAATGGCATCAAATCTCATCACTGTACAAAGAAACTCTACTTTTACCTTATTCCCATCACTCCAAATCTTCAAGATAGTTGGAACATGACAAAATATGACTAAATCCAAAAGATTTCAGACTCACTCCACTTAAAACCCTCAAACATCAATCTAATGCTTCAAAACCCTTGTTACTTAGGGCTTTCTCAAAACTCCAGCTCTGCACACTTTGGAATCAAATAAATGGTTGGTAGACCTTCACCTTGATTTCCTAGGACATTCTAAACCATTAAAATCCCTCCTTATTCAGACCAATTGCTCACTGCTACGCCATACCCAATCATTCCTTAAGGAACACTCTCACTATTTTCTGAAAACTCACTGCCATAAGCACTAGTGCTGCACAAAAACTATTAATTTCTATGGTAAATGTTAGTTTCAAGCCTCCCATGAAGTCTGGGCCATTGGAATTCATGGAAGGGTCATTATCTTGAAAAAAAAAAACTAGACTGTTGTAGCAATTATAAGTGAAACAGCCAGTAAATGAACTATCAGTTGTGTAAGATTCTTCAAAATAGAGTAAAACTTATTCAAAAATGATCGACATGGAATCCAATAACCTTCCTAATGCATAGATATGATAGTCCAAACAAAAAAAAGTTCAATAAGTTAATGAGACAACATAAAATATGGATTTTTATTGCTCACTGTTATAGCAGCCCGTATAGCCAGACTTTTCCTTTTTTTCCTTACTGCTAACTTTTCCCTTACAATGGATCCATGGTCATTTAATAACCTCCCATACCTGTCCCAACTAATCCCAAATAGTTTGAGGCTTAGTTAAGTCTAAAAATATTTCAAATGCTAATTTCCCTCCAAATGACTTTATAACCATTGGCATTTAAATTTCAAATTTGTAAACTTTGTTTTTATGCATTTTATGAATGTTTTAAGTTCCTAATCTATTCCATTGACCTATGAATGGTCAAATGCATTTATTCAATGCCTCTAAATATGAAAACTACCCCAAACCTACTAAACTACCCCATTACATTGCTCTTTCACCTATTACATTGCATGTTGATCCTATTACATTGCATTTGGTCCTTTGGTCTTTAGGACTTTTACATAGTTTATTGAATCCAACATTGTCATAAGCCATTATAGGCTCCAAAACATGCCAATTGACTTCTCTGGATACCATTTCATCCTTCTTGACCCTTGGTGTCCTCTTTGGTTTAGCTACTTTCCTAGATGCCCTTGCATCATACTCTCCATGAACAAGAAAATTCTTGTCCCAAGAATTGCTCCTATGATCAATCTGATTGCTGTCGACCATCATCATCTGAATAGGGATCAGATAGTCCCCAAATGTTGCCTTCTTCCTGCTTTGCCATCCTATACTCACATCAAAAAATGAGTTAGAAATAAAAAATGTTTTAGTGTGTCCTTTTCTGGGACCTTGCTACTTATAACTATTTTGTACTTCTGCTCTTCTCTGATGCACTTGCTAACCCGACAATTTCTTTTTCTCACTCACATACCCCTGCTCATCAATAGGAAACTTTACTGAACCAACTTGCACATAAAATAGATCCCACAAATCATCATTAAGAGGATTGTTTTTCCTCACAGTCTGTTGCATACTATCATCACCCATCCAACTAGTATCAACCTTCTTATCACCCTACTGTAATAGTTGAAAATACTCAGCAAAACATATCAAAGGATGCTCTTTTAGACTCTCTGAAGGTAAATGTGTTAACTTATATGTTTAACCATCTTTATGGACTATGTAAGTGTTATTGAAACCATCATGAAGTGTCCTCCTAAGATATTGCCATGGTCTTCCTAAGATCAAATGTGTACATTCATAGGAACCACATCACACAACACTCTATCCTGATATGAACCAATGGAAAAATTCACAAATGCTCTTTCCCTAACCTCTACATGTTGCTGTTGGTTAACCCAAGTGGCCTTGTAGGGACTAGGGTGATCAAATGGAACAATGCCTAGTTTGGTAATCATATCAAGAGACAAAATATTATTCTGTGATCCTGAATCAACAACCACTTTACATATCTTTCCTTTGCATAAACAAGTAGTCTTAAAAATTGTTATCTTTGGTTCTTGATGAATTTTCTCTCCTTGCTTTACCGACAAGAATTTACCTTCAAGCTCAGGGTTTGCTAGCCTTGATTCTACTTTCTGCTCTTCTTGTTGAACCATGTGCACTCTTCTATCTTTTCCTTGATCTGATTCATGCTACTTTGGATATCTGAATCATTGGTGCCCAATCTCATTGCAATGCAAACATTTACCAGTAAACACTCCATGTCCTCTTCCTCCTCCAAATCTTCCTCCTCTATTACTATATCCACCCCTAGATTCTAAAGTAGAACCCTTATCTTTATCCTTCTCTTCCCAAGTCTAATTTGTTCTTCCTCCTCTTCCTCTCATTGATCCACCTCCTCTTGTATTTCCTTGTCTCTCCATTCTTTCTCTTCAACTTTTCCTCTGCTCTGATTTCCAACTGAAAACATTCCCCAAGATTGCTAGGGACGTTTAAACCAATCTCATCCTGAATGCTATACTTTAGCTCACTCATGTACCTTGCAACCTTTTCTTCTTCATCTTCTACCCCTCCTCTAATGCTTAGGGTATGAAATTACTTAGTATAGGTCATAAAATCCATATCCCTCTGCTTCAAATTGGTCCTTCTCATCTTCATCTGTATAGCCAAATCTGATGGCAAAAATTAACTCCTTATCATTGTCTTCATCCTATCCCAATTTGAAATTTTGTTAAGGCCTCTAGCCATCCTCTCATTTTGTTGACTTTTCCACCATGTAAGGGTTGTTCCCCTTAACCTTTCTTTTGCTACTTTCACTTTCTTTTCCTCGTCTATGTCTTCTAGATCAAAAAGATTCTCAAGTGCCTCTATCCATCCAAGCACTTCTTCACTCTCCATCTTGCCTTGATAGATAGACAAATCCATCACTGTCTTCAAACCAATACCTTGTGCTGCCTTAAGTATTCTTAGGAATCTTCTTTCCTTAGGATCATTTGCTGCTCTATGCTATTGTCTTGCATCATTATCTTCTTCTCCTTCATTGTCCTCTTCATGCTCTTCTTCTTGTACTACTTCCCTTCTAGGTTGTTCTTGTCTTTCTTTCTCTAAGGCTTCTATCCTTGCAATCAACTGTAACCTCTCCCTTCTCATCTGCCTTTCTTCCCTTTCTTTGGATGCTTCAAGATCCCTTCTTTCTCTTCTCTCCTTTTCCAACTCTTGTCTCAACTCTTCTAACTCCCTAGCCATTTGTCCCTTAGGAGGCATATTTGCAAACTAGTTTTCTTCTACCTATTCAAGTACCTTCTTATTGATGTTCTTTCTCACCAAGAACTCTTTTGACACCTCTGGTATACCTTTCAACTCCGGGACACACAAGGAGGGATTAGCACTCCAAGGCTTCAACAAAGGGACCAGTATACAAAAGATGACAAAAGACTCCTATGATGATAAAACCTGTAACTTTCAACTCCCAAAAAGATCTTATTGACGCTCTGATACCACATGATGCAGAGTGGATACCAGAAGTGGTGTAAATGATGTAAATGTCTCTTCAATAATACATTAACCCCACTAGCCCTTTAGGCTCACTATAGGCTAATTACCCACAAATGACCTGATTGTGCCTCCCAATGCCTAGGATAGGTATAAATGATGTTAACAATGCATATTCAATAGGATTCAACCACTTTTGATAGCCAAAACAATACCCAATGGACAAATCTCTTCAAACTACCTTTTGGCCCTATGAGCCCCTATTAGCCCTGTTGTACCAATTTTTTCACTTTTTCTCTAACTTTTCCCAAATGACTTAAGAAAAATTTATATTTTTAGATACCCTTTTTAGGTTTATTCAACATATGTAAATTTTAACATAGACTCCTTTGGACCAGATATGACTTCCTTCACAAGGTGACCCTTAAAATGGCATCAAATCTCATCACTTTACAAAGAAACTCTATTTTTCCCTTATTTTTATCACTCCAAATCTTCAACACGGTTGGAACATGACAAAATATGACTAAATCCAAAATATTTCAGACTCACTCCACTTAAAACCCTCAAACATCAATCTAATGCTTCAAAACCCTTGTTACTTAGGGCTTTCTAAAAACTCCAACTCCGCACATTTTGGAATCAAATAAATGGTTGGTACACCTTCTCCTTGATGCCCTAGGACATTCCAAACCATTAAACTCCCTCCTTATTCCGACCAATTGCTCGCTACTACACCATACCCAATCATTCCTTAAGGAACACTCTCACTGTTTTCTGAAAACTCACTGCCATAAGCACTAGTGCTGAACAAAAACTGTTAATTTCTATGGTACATGTTAGTTTCACGCCTCCCACGAAGTTTGGGTCCTTCAAATTCATGGAAGGGTCATTATCTTGAAAAAAAAAACTAGACTGTTACAACAATTACAAGTGAAACAACCAGTAAATGAACTATCAGTCGTGTAAAATTCTTCAAAACAGAGTAAAACTTATTAAAAAATGATCAAAATGGAATCCAATAACCTTCCTAATGCATAGATATGATAGTCCAAACAAAGAAAAGTTCAATAAATCAATGAGACAGCATAAAATATGGATTTTTATTGCTCACTGTTATAGTAGCCCGTACAGCCAAACTTTTCCTTTTTTTCCTTACTACTAACTCTGCTCGTACAATGGATCCATGGTCATTTAATAACCTCCCACACCTGCCAAAACTAATCCCAAATAGTTTGAGGCTTAGTTAAGCCTAAAAATATTTAAAATGCTAATTTCCCTCCAAATGACTTTATAACCGTTGGCATTTAAATTTCAAATTTGTAAACTTTGCTTTTATGCATTTTATGAATGTTTTAAGTTCCTAATCTATTCCATCGACCTATGAATGGTCAAATGTATTTATTCAATGCCTCTAAATATGAAAACTACCCAAAACCTACTAAAATACCCCGTTACATTGCCCTTTCACCTATTACATTGCATGTTGATCCTATTACATTGCATTTGGTCCTTTGGTCTTTAGGACTTTGACATAGTTTATTGAATCCAACATTGCCATAAGCCATTATAGGCTCCAAAACATGCTAATTGACTTCTTTGGATACCATTTCATCCTTCTTGACCCTTGGTGTCCTCTTTGGTTTAGTTGCTTTCCTGGATGCCCCTGCATAAGAAAAAGCAAGGCTTAGGCTATGCACTCCCTGTAACTAGGGGCACTACAAAAGAAGGCCATGCCTTCACAAACATCCAAAATAGTTGAGGTCGAAGACATTCCTAAGGAAGTAGAAAAGAAATCCCATGACGATATTTTCCTTGATGAGATTATCCTAGGAGCATCTGTGCTCTGCCAATTATCCCTAGATCTTATAGACCTACCACTCGCTCACCCCGAACTCATTGATTGGGACCAACCAAGTGTTGTCCATGTTGACAAATTCTCTAAAGCACACACTCCTTAAATTTATGGGAGAAAAGACACCACATAAATGACTACCACCACCATTTGCATATGTCTACAAAATGGACCTAGCAGGTTACTTTGGGGAGGAGGGAATCTCCAGTCGCAAAATTGAATTAAAAAAAGGAAACAAAAAAGAAAAAAAGAAAATGCAAAACATCCTCTAGTGAAAACTCCTCTGGAGCACCATTAGATGAATCAAGAAATGAAATAAAAATAAAGGAATATGTGACGGTGAAAACCTCTCTTAGGCACCCAAAGATGGAGATTTCATCCTTCCCCACAAGAGCACAGGCCTCCAATATCTTTAGTCTTGACAGAAGAAACTAGACTTGTCAATATCAGTCTGACTGAAATACCACATATCACATATATTGCGACCTCTCTACTACTTGAGAAGGTGGATCTTCTCATTGAAGTCCTCCATGAAATGTTGGTCATTTTGCATGGTCCTATCAAGACATGTCGGGGTTGGACCCCAAGTTAGTAGTGCATCATCTAGCCATGGATCCAAGTGTCAAACCTGTCAAGAAAAAGCTTTGTAAGATGCACCCTAAAGTTGCTTTGTTGGTTAAAGTGGAGCTAGAAAAATTGCTAGAAGTGAAAATCATTCACCCAATTGACTATTCCGAATGGATTTCCAACATGATATCTATTACAAAGCCTTTTGATGATATCAAAATTTGCACAGACTTTAGAGATCTCAATAAAGCTTGTTCGAAGGATGATTTCCCATTGCCAAATATAGACATGATTGTTTATCTCACTGCAAGCCATGAGCTCTTATCACTCATGGATGGTTTCTCTAAATACAACTAGATTCAGATAGCAGACGAAGATCAACATAAGATGAAATTTACCACACCTTGAGGAACATTCTATTATAACATGATGCCATTTGGGCTAAAGAACGCCAGGGCAACATATCAACATGCCATGATGGTCATCTTCCATGACCTAATTCATAAGACTCTTGAGGATTATGTAGATGATATTTTAGTCAAATTTCTTAATGTCCTTGATCACCTATCTCATCTTGAGGAAGTGTTTGATCGATTGGCTAAATATCATCTCATGCTCAATCCTAAGAAATGTGTCTTTGACATTACCTTAGGGAAGCTCCTGGGATTCATTGTATCATGGCATGGTATTGAGATTGATCCTAAAAAGGTCAACACCATCATGGATATGGATCCTCCTAAGACACTCAAGCACCTTCATTCTCTTCAGGGGAAACTCCAATCAATCAGATGGTTCATCTCCCAACTTGCTAATAAATGCCAACCATTTACACATCTACTCAAAAAGGATCAAAACTTCAGATGGGACCCTGATTGCCAGCGCAACTTTGAGCTCATCAAGAAATACTTGGCTAACTTGCCTATTTTGGTTCCTCCAGTTGTAGGGCATCCACTCATATTATACATTACAGCTACTCTTACAACACTTGGTGCTCTTCTAGCACAACTTGATGATGCAAGCAAGGAAAGAGTTGTTTACTATATCAATCGTACCCTAGTGAGATATGAGCTCAATTATACACCAATAGAAAAGGCTTGCTTAGCTGTGGTATTTGCCACTCAGAAGTTGTGCCATTACATGTTAAGAAACATTGTGCAACTAATCTCCAAAATTGATCGATTAAAATATATGTTATCTTGCACAGTACTCACAGGGCACCTGGCTAAATGGGTCATGCTTCTCAGCAAATTTGACATCCAATATATTGACAGAAAGGCTATCAAAGGCTAGGCTATTGCAAATCACTTGACAGATGCACGCTTGGTGGCAGACCACCCTCTTATTATTCCAGATGAACACCTCTATTTGATAGAAGAACAACCATCTTGGAAGTTATATTTTGATGGATCTTACACATCCCATGGCTCTGGCACTGACATACTCTTGGTCACACCTCAAGGAGACTACATTCCTAAAGCTTTCAAGTTACAGTTTTAGTGTACCAATAATATCTCAGAGTATGAAGCCCTTATTGCAGGGCTCAAAATAGCCATTGAATGGAATATCACAAAACTACAGGTCTATGGTGATTCCCAATTTATCATCAAACAAGCATTGAATGAATACCAGATGAAGGATGACAAGCTACTACCTTACAAAGAGTTGGTTGATCAATTAAAGGAACATTTTGCTCAACTCCAGTTCATAAAAATACCTAGACTACAAAATAAGGCAGCTGATGCCCTGGCTACTATTGGTTCCGTTTTGGACATACCACATGAGGCTACATAGTATGAATTCTTGGTCGAGCAACTACATGAGCCCGCATATGAGAATGATGAGTCAACATGGGTATGCATCTTGGTTGGTTCCCAATCCCCATGGTACCACAAAATTCATGCTTGCCTACTAAATGGTATCATATCTCCCCATCTCACATGAACCCATTACCAGAACCTCATTCACAGAGCTTCCCATTATACTATCATCTCCCAAACCCTATATTGTCACAGATATCATGATACTATCTCTTGATGTCTAGACCAAAACAAGGCTATAATGGTTCTCAAAGAAGTACACTCTGGACTTTGTGGTGCTCACATGAGCGGGATAGTTCTAGCAAAACAAATCCTTCGAGTTGGGTATTATTGGCCTACTCTAGAGCATAATGCATGTGAATTTGTGAAATGATGTTTACCCTGTCAACAACATGCTAATCTAATTCAAGCCATAGCATAAGATCTGCAACCTATAGCACCACCATGGCCTTTTTCCTGTTGGGGGTTTGACCTGGTTGGTCTTATCGCACCTCTTTCTTCAGAAGGACACAAGTGGATAATCACTACCACTGATTATTTCACTAAGTGGGTTGAAGAAGTTCCCCTTGTCACTGCCACAGGAGTTCAGGTGTCCAAATTTATCCTATATCATATCATATGTCACTTTGGTATACTGGCTACCATTTTTACTAACCATGGAGGTAATTTCAAAAACCTAAATATAGAAGAATTGTGCACTTCCCTTCACATCCATCACCATTTTTCTAGCCCATACTTCCCACAAGGTAACAGTCAGGCGAAGGCAACTAATAAAACCCTACTTAAAATCCTCAAGAAAGTTGTTAATGATTCTGACTGTGATTGGCATTTACAAATCAATCCTGCCTTATGGGCATACCACACCTCATTCTGTACATCCACTAACATGACCCCATACTCCTTGGTTTATGAAACTGAAGCAGTATTAGCTATTGAGGTTGAACTCCCATCCCTTCACATTTCTTTATGGGGTCAGTTATCAAATGAGGATTACAAAGTGGCTCAACTGACTCTACTTGATTTACTCGATGAAAAAAGGAAAAAGGCCTATGACCACCTCATGGTCTACCAGAATTTTCTCAAGCACAATTTCAATTGGAAGGTCCATCTGTGCCACTTTCAAGAAGGAGACATGGTCCTCAAAGAAAACATGAAGGTCTAGACCGACCGAGAAAAGAAAGGCAAGTTCGAGCCCACATGGCTTGGACCTTATGTGGTCACAACATCTTTTGGCTTAGTGGCCTATCAGCTATCTACACTTGAAGGTGAAGTCCTAAATGATCCTACCAACATCATTCACCTTAAGAAATTCTATGCCTAAAAGCAAAAATCTTAGTAGACAAAAAAAGGTCAAGAAAAGCAAGCATCTAATGGTGAAAACTTGGCAATTCAAGCGCCTTGGATAGGTACTCTGGTGAAAACCAAGCAATTAGGTGTCAGGTGTACTTAGCCTTTTTATTATCTATCAATGATGTACATCTCCCCCATCACCACTCCATATCTCACACCCATCTCCTCATGTTTTCAAAGTGTCCCTCGTAGTTTCACTATCATACCCCCAATCCAACTCACGATGTTTTCTTTTCATCTCAACCACTTTGCAGCACCCCACCTACATCTTGTATTATAGCTCTCATTAGTATATCTCCCCTACCATTGTAATCTACCCCATGTATGATATCAAATCTATCCAACATTGTAATCTACCCCATGTATCATATCGGATCTACCCTACTCTTGCACTCTGCCACATGTATCTTATCAGATGTTCCTTGTACTTTACCATATATATCCTACCTGACAACTAGTATTATGTGTATCATATCCTTGTATCAACAATCATATCCTATGTATCATAATCTTGTACATACTATAGTATCCTAATCCTTGTAAAGAATAATTATATTGTACATATCATGCCCTTTTAACAATAGTTGTATTATAACAATGCCATCTCCTCATCTTGAGCTTCCCCCCTTCATATACATACCCATTACTATATTTTGTCATATGTTCCCAAGTCTCCATTCATTGTATAAATCATACTTGCACATATTGTTCAGGTCTTATTGTGACACCCTGTGTTCCTAGCCCATCCTTTGTAGAAAAGAAGTCATTGTCCCTTTTTGTCAGTACCCTACACGTCCTAGCCTTAAAATCCTTTCCAAGTGTCTCCTCCATATTTTTCAACCCGTCAGTAGCCAATCATCTTGATCTCTTTAGCAAAAGGTTACTTTTTTGCACTTTTGTTTTTTGTATATTTTGCTTTGGTCGCTTCTACGTGATTTCAATTTTTCCCTCCTCAAGGTTGCCATGGTCTTTCATATCATGGTGTGTTTTGACTGGGGCAACTCAAAGGCATGGTTGCAATCACAATCTTTTTCTGCTTGTGAGTCAATCAGATATCACCCTTGCATATTTTACACATGTTTTCGTTTATGATAACATGATGCACTGGGGTGATATCTTTTGCTTATGGATCACCCAACATCATTCTCATACTGATCTCTCTAGGATTTACGTGTTATGCTGGGGTAATCCTTGCGCGCTTTTTTGAGTCAGTCCTTTGTAATATTGGGGTAGAGGCCTTGATGTTCTTAGTAACCTTGGTAGGCCCCTAATATTCTTATATCAAATAAAGTGCTCACACTACATGGTGGTACTTCTTCATGAAGTACCTCGCTCTCAAGCTTCCCATACACCTCACATTTGTTTGCTTATTACTTTCCTTCCCTTTTCCTATCATAACCCATGATATCCTCTTCCTTTACATCACCTACCTCTCTCAAACATCAGATTTTTCCACTATCAGAATCTTTTGATTCAAAATCCTTATCATCAAATATTGACTTATCTACATTATCCTACTCTTATAACTTTTCATCCCTTAGGCTACAATTTCACCACATCATGATGTGATCGTTATCATAAGTCACTATCCTAGCTCTAATCTCTACTATCCTCTTGACTACGAGTTTGTTGGTCGCTCATTTTCCAACATCATCCTCATTAGAGTAAGTATCTCCTATGTTTATGATCATTTTTTATCATAGCTCATTATCCTAATTCAAGTATTGGTTGTCCCATCCCACCATCATAATTTGTCCTATCTCATTATTGTCATCATTACCTACATTTATTTACTATCTCCCCGCCTCCTAGAATTTAGCATGTTGTGTTATCATAGGTTGTGTTCATCTACCCTTTTATCATACCTTGGATCTCTCTTATATCAGCCTAACATTAGATCTTTTATTCATTGTTTTCTATTTGTTAGAAAGGTTAATCTTTCCTTGGATGTATTAATTGGGATATTCCAAGGATCCCTAAATGTAGTTTGTCCTATTGTACACATGTGGAGGACATGTCATTGTTTGTCCTTTATTCCACATGTAAGGACAACTCTTTTTTATTCCTTTATTTAGTTTATCCTCCTTAAGAGGATTGTGACACTTTGCACACACCTATTATGAATGTGGCATTCATAGAAATGGGAGTTACAAATGCAACTCCTTTCTCATCTCTATATAAGAGATGCTCCTCCTTCTTTCTTCTTCACTCTTAGCACTTGATGTTATTGTATTGAGCTCCAACACTCTCTCTCTCTCTTCTCCAGGCATTTTCCTTCATTCATAATACTCACAAGGGGTTTTCTTTGCTTTCCCCTTATAAATCCTTGTCTCCATTGTTGAACCATCTTGGTGTATGCTCTTGGATTTTGCTTATCTTATGGTAACATTGTTTCACACTTAACTTACTTGGATTGTTTCTCATTCCTTGCTCAATCTTATCATTTCTTACATGGTATCAGAGCTTGGCTATCTAATCCTTGTTTTAAGTTTTGTGTTGAAGGTTGCCATTCATTGGAGCACACCTTATTTGGAGACGTCATTGAGAGAAAAAGTTTGTGTTGCAATTTTCTGCTTACTCTAACATCCTTTGTGTGCAGATTTTAGTGTATCATTTTTGCTTACTAACCCTCTTTGGAAGGCTTGCCGCCAAAGGGTTTTCCTATAAAAATTTCAAATTTTTTTTTTCCTGTTTTGGAAGGCGAGCCGCCAAAACAAGAAATATTACTTCATATTACTCATTTATTATAAAGTTGTGCATTTCCTTTAAAAAAAAAAAAATTATTTCTCTAATATTATTATTGTAGGCAATTCTTAAATACCCTAAGTGTTACTTTTTAATCCTTCATACAAAAGGTTCATTAAACCTCTTTATAGTTCTTTTAAAATTTAACTTATATTTTAATCATTATCTCTTTTGAAATTTACAATATATCTCTTTTAAAATTTAAAACTTTGTTCTAAAAATTTATCTCTTTTAAAAAAAAATCTATGAGATTTTAAAACAAAAAATATATTCCCATTCTTTCCTTACCTTCATTCAGTTTGTTTTAGTATCTGTCCTTATTATATCCATAGATCGATTGTTGTTTCTAAAAAAAATCTCATTCTTTTTAGTTTTTAAAAGAAACTCTAATTAGAAACCCTAATTAGATATTCTTGCATGCGATTTTTTTCCTTGAACGCCTTTCAAAGACACTATCAACATTGTATGCAACTGCTCTTTGATTTCCACTACATCTCCAAGCCACACAATCTTATCTCCAGCGGCAGTCGCAGCCAGAACTCGCTCCCTCCATCCATTGTCTCTTTGCCTCTATGCTTGCAAAGTTCATACTGCTCTGTCGACCCTCCAAACCTACACGTAATTTTGAACAGAGCTCGCTTTCAACTATAGCGACTCCAGCAGCATCTGAGGCATCTGCTTCATAAGCTCAGAGATATTTGCCCATTTTTCTATCGCACTTGTGACCCTTCATTACATCCCTCATTTCCTTTCGGGGTGGATCGTAAGGCCAATCCTCTCCTACCAGGAGGACCTGCCTGCGCAACTTAGCGCGGTGGCGAGCACTAATGCCAAGGGGCTTCCATCGGCCGTCTTGCATATATCCCCATACTCCCTTCGATAGCTCACCTTTGTATTTCTCCAACTTCTCCCTCCACCCCATTGTTGGTACAACCCTCGCCCCTATTTTAATCGCAGCTTTTGACGCCATTTTAACACCTCCTCAATTTTTGGTTTCTTAGTTAATTTGCATAGACTCCCCGATTGAGGTTAGTATTTGCCTACTCTCTCCTGAACGCCCACACTTACCGATTCCTGAAGGTCGGTACTGAATCCATGCAGTAGTCGCAGTGAAACGCTCCTACCTGAGTTGATGCATGTGACGCTTTTTGATCCGTGTCACTTTCTTTATCATTTTTCCTGCAGATTCATTTTTTAAATTTGTTCCAAGTGTTACATCTTAAAAGTTTTGGGTGCTATTTTTATCAAATAGCGTTTTACGTTATCATTAGAAGCGTTTGAATTTCGTTTCCTTCTTGCATGCAATTGTGTTGCATTCAATCATTGTTTTTATTTGGCATATCATTAGGTATCATTAATATAGGCATCCTAAATATAGAGAATTAGATTCGTTATCCTTTTTAGGCTATTATCATTCTAATAAATCTTCTGCAGGATTCTGTTTCAGGTTTATCCTTGTACTAACGTTTTGTTGCATAATTATTTTTTGTTGTTCAATTCCATCATCACGTTTTTTATTCAAGTTAACATATAAGTCATATTTCTATTAGGGGGGCATTTTTATTTATAAAAATGTCAACCTTAATTCCAGAAATAAAACTTAATTATTCTAATTATCATTCCTGGAAAACTCATATCTCATTCATTTTTCGTTTTAAACACCTCTTCGAAATAGCCATCGATCCTTCTCTTGAACCTGGTTCAACGGCTACCCAAGACGAAAAAGATACTTGGAAATCTAAAAATGAAGAAGCTATAGGTTTAATTGGTATTTCCATTATTCCAGATTTATATGTGTTAATTGCTCACTGTTCTAAAGCTCATGATGCCTGGTCAATCTTGCAAACCAAGTATGACAGTGGAGATGAATACTGCAAAATGCAGTTGCAGGATCAACTTGAAGATCTCAGGTATGCAAATTTTAAGAGTATGGATGAATTTTTGTTAAAATTTGATTCTCTTAAAAGCCAAATTATTGCCTTAGGTGTTCAATTAGAGGACATTCGTTTAATTCATCTTATTCTTAAAAAGTGTCTTCCTAGACAGTTTCAACAGTTTATAACTAATATTCATGCACAACTTGCTATTCCTACTTTAACTTCTCAGTTAACTTATGTTATTTTTCAAACTTTATTAAGACAGGAAGAAGCTAAGCTAATTCAGTTTGGTACCCTTAAATCAACTGAACATGCATTTGTGTCTCAAAATTCAAATAATAATTTTTGTTCCAATAATAATAATAAAAACAAACAATATAATACTAATTCAAATAATTCCAACAATAAATTTCATGTGAAATATAACAATAATAACAATCATCATAATAACAATTGTAATACTAGTAATCAAAGGAATCATTCCAATTCCAAACCTCATTGTTCTTATTGTGGCAAAGATGGTCATATTGTCAATAACTGTTTTAAAAAGCAAAATGATAAAAAACCTATGAACAACAGTAACAATAATCAAAAATCAAATCACAAAAAAGGTAACTCTACTGGTTCTAATTCTCGTCATGTTTTTACTTGTAGCTTTAATCTTTGTAGACCTTTAGAATGGATTGTTGACAGTGGTGCATCACAACATGTAACTTCTCATAAAGAAATTTTTGATTCTCTACAACCTGATATTGCTAACATTCCTATTCAGTTAGCTAATAATCAGACTTGTAAAGTTGAAGGTTTAGGTGATGTAACTATTCCTAATGGTAAATTGCATGATGTAGTATATGTACTTGATTTGAAAACTAATTTTCTTTTTGTTTCACAGTTATGTCAGGACTATAAAGTTGAATTCTACAAAGATACATGTTATGTCACAGATCCTCAAACTCAAAAAGTGATTGCTCATGCTAAAATGGATAATGACAATTTGTTTAAATTCCATGAATTTTCTAGTTCACGATATTCGTTACATACTACTATTGATTTCAATATATGGCATGAAAGACTTGGCCATTTAAATTTAGATTATATTACTTTCATGCAAAAGCACAATATGGTTGATGGCTTGCCTCACATTATTCCTTCTAAGATTGCTTGTACAGGTTGTATGAGTGGTAAGATGCATAGGGAGCCCTTTCCAAGTGGAAAATCATGGTGGGCAACTCATAAGTTGCATCTTGTCCATAGTGACCTATTGGGCCCCATGGAGAAAAACTCCATCCAAGGTTCTCGGTATCCACTTACCTTTGTTGATGATTTTTCTAAACGAACTTGGATCTATTTTTTTCATAGCAAGTATCAAGTTCTTGATATATTCATTGAATTTCAGTTATATGTTGAAAGGCAATTTGGTTTCAAACTTAAAATTCTCAGAACTGATAATGGAAAGGAATATGTGAATAATGCTTTTCACTCTTATTTGAAATCATGTGGAATTAAACACGAGCTTACTATTCCTTATACACCACAACAAAATGGTGTGGCAGAAAGAAAGCATCAGACCATTGTTGAAATGGCTAGAAGCATGTTGCATGCTAAGAATTTGCATTATAAATTTTGGGCTGAAGCCATGTTTTGTGCAACTTATATTCTTAACAGGACTCCTACCAAAGCTCTCAAGGTTATTACTCCAAAAGAGGCTTGGTCTAGTAGGAAACCTAATTTACATCATTTGCGAATTTTTGGATCTATTGCTTATGTTCATACTCCTAAATAGAAAAGGCATAAATTAGATGCTAAGTCATCTCCTTATATGTTTTTTGGTTATGATGAAAACACTAAAGGTTATCGTGTTTATAATTCCACTACTAACAAAGTTCAAGTTGCTAGAGATGTTTGTATTGCAGAAAATGGAGTCCATGACTATTCTACTACACATGATGCAGAATTTAGTGGCACTAAAATTGTGCTGGTGGAGGACCAACCTCCTTCTCTTAACCCTACTCCTCCTCTTATCCCTTCAACTCAAGTACCACCTATTATTTTTTCTCTACAAGTAATGATATTCAAGTAGCTACTAATGATGCTTTTATTGCTAATGATTCTTCCTCTAGTGATAATTCCATTGCAACTAAACGTAAACCTAAATGGG